>OZ018337.1:46964336-47596836 GCA_963969495.1 Ceratothoa steindachneri
AAGATCGCAAATAAACAAAATAGTAAAATGCCAGCCCTTCAATATGTTTAGGCCTAACCCCCCCCCCCCAGATTAGCCACAAGTAGGGGATTGGGGGAAAAAGAGGGGATCTTGTGTTATGCTTTTCTCTTATATTTTCTGCCCAGTGTCAGTTGAAAAAGGGTGTGAGATACACCGAAACTGTTCTGAATTAAATTGTCTTCGGAGAATGTGGTTTAATTCCTCATCTTTTCTTGTGATATTGCATTAATTTTCATCATATATATATATATATATATATATATATATATATATATATATATATATATATAAAGAAAGAGCAAATGCAAGTTCTGCGGGTGATAACAACCACCACAGGACTTTCGCCATATTTATTTTCTGCCTTTCAAAACAATTTTGAAGACAGAAATAAAGGTGCAGAGAAAGGGACATTAGAAGAAGACTAGAATCAAAGGGAGCAGAGGGCGGCGCATTGAAGGCAATCCTTTACCGAGAAGACAGAGATAACGCCAGGGGAAAAAGTTTGAAATTCCTGGCCGGGACTCGAACCCGGGTCCGCTGATTGCCGTCAGATGCTATACCGCTAAGCTAGCAGGCACAGTGACTCTACTTCCCCCAAAGCGTTACCGGATCAAACCCAGTATCTCTTTAAGGCAGAAAATAAATATGGCAAAAGCCCTGTGGTGGTGGTTGTTATCACCCGCAGAACTTGCATTTGCTCCTTCTTCTTTGTATGTGACTTGGGGATGAGCCTTTAAATTGTGAGCGGGTAAGAAGATGTGGTATAAAAATTCCTTGGAGGTTTCTAGCTTAGAGAGATACTGGGTTTGATGGGGTAACGCTTTGGGCGAAGTACATTCACTGTGCCTGGTAGCTCAGCGGTAGAGCATCTGACCGGCAATCAGCAGACCCGGGTTCGAGTCCCGGCCAGGAATTTCAAACTTTTTTCTCTGGCGTTATCTCTGTCTTATCTAATGTCCCTTTCTCTTACCTCTAAAAAAACTCCTGTTTCTTGTCTCATTGCTCATTCGCGTCCAATTTCTCTTCTTGTACTATATATATATATATATAGACTTCTTACTTTTCCCTTCGTTTTTCCCTAAGGAATCTAAACAAACTTGATCGGGATCACCATTTAGGAAGAGGTAGGGCGATAATGTTTCCATTTTTGTCTATTGAATATTTCTTTCTCGTTTTCCCGCTCCCTCTCTTCCATTTTTTTCTATTAATCACTGTCAATTTCCGTCATTTTCCAGATAAGTGGTCGTTGTAAGGAGACCTGTATTTATTGAGTTCATTTTCCAGTCTTTGTCTAATGGATTTTACCCATCTCCAAACGAACCGGAGGGGGCGATTAGATAGTCGCCTGTGGTCGTCAGTTATGTGTGCGGTCTTTGGGTTTGAGAACTGTCTGAAAAGCGCTTCTTTTCTGTATTTCGGCAGGGTCTTTCAATTAACTGTAATCGCTGTTTTCTTGTTTAGGGAACAAGATTGAGTTTGAAGATCAGGGGATACCCGGTACTGTTTGCCACTCTGCTTCTGTGTTTGTCTATCGGCCCCTTTCTATCTGTCTGTGTCTATCGACTTACCTGCCAGGCAGTTACATTGCCTTCACAGAAAAGCAGATTCCTCGATTTTGCTTCCTTAACTATCGTCTGTCTTAGGAGGCAGTCGCCAGATGGGCTCCTAAAATTAAATAAAAAAAAAAACACATTGGTTTGTCTCTTGTGCCTATCAGCTCGCCTCCTTTTCTTTCTTGTTTGGATATCAAAAATAAAAAAATGCTGAGCTTATGTCTGTCAGTCGGTCTGTGAACTTGCCTATCTGTTTGTCTAACTGTTTTTTTGACTGCCGGTCTGTTACTCTGTCTGACTTGGAAAACAAGGAAATGCTCATGGATTGTGTGTTTATTAGTATATCCATATGTATACCTGGCCCTCTCCTTGCATCTCTCTTTCGCATACATCCATGGTTGTTTGTTTTCCTATTTTTCTTAACTATTCTGAAACTAATGTTAAATCGTAAGGTTGATCAACTAGAAATTGTTCTTGTCTCGGGCGTTGCCAATGATCGAAATTGAACCGTTAAGACGTTGCTCACACGAAAGTTGTTCTAATATAACGTTGTCAGTAGGGCATATAAAGGTATAAGATAAAGTTTGTTCGATAAATAATATTAATTAATAAAAAAACAATCTTTAGTGGAAGAAGGGCTCTATATAGAATATTTACTCCTAGCTTGCCTATAACATTATATAAATGGACCGATTTTATGTTGCCATAGTTATCTCATAGCTAATGTAGGGTTATATAAATCGACTGATATTCCGTTGCCATAGAAACCTTATAAGTATAAGAATATTCGTGTGAATCCATCGGATATAACTTTGCATCCAATCCTGTACTTAGTTTGGCGGTTGTTTGACTGATTTAATAATATATGTTGAATATTCTGCCTCCAGCCATATGTTACCTCCACCCTCCCACCACACAACTTGTACTTCCATAAATATTGTTCTCTGGCCTTAATTCTTAGTTCGATCATTGTGACTTACCAGATTGTCCGACAAAGTCACAGACTTGAACAAAGTAACTTCATATCGCTACAATTCGCCACGAAAATGACGATAAAGGAGAAAATAATTAAGTATAGATTGAAAAGGTCAAACTCTCACACACATACACCCGAACACAGGGAAGATAAGTGCTGCGTGTGACCCTCTATGACTTGTTGTCAACACTAGTTATTGATTAGTGCGTGATACGCCGTATATAGGCGGAGATGAAGAGCGAGATTGGAGCTGGAGAAGACATTGACGACGTGGCATTAAAGGAAGAGACGTTCAAACAATACATAAATATAACCTATCGGTGATATATATATATATATATATATATATATATATATATATATATATATATATATATATATATATATATATATATATATATATATATATATATATATAAATAACGGGAGAAATTTTCTTCGGCGTAGCCAGATGGCCTAAGAGATGATTTAATTGAGATCAAAGCAGATGCTCGCTGCCTCAGTGCGCACGGTCCGAATCCTACCCCTGTACGGAATTTTGCGAATTAGGAAATAATATTTCCGAAGAAAATTTTCCCTGTTTTTTGTTTCTTGTTTTTTGTTGGATTTATTTTCATTATTCTTTCGCGCTCATGAAAATTTTTTATATATGTATATAACAGGCAATGACGTTGCCACTTCCCTCTGCGGGAGGAGCTTGCGCTTCACTACTAAGATTAAAATTTAAAATCTATAAAAAAGCAGCCATGGTTAAATTTTTCTAAATTTTCTGAACTTCGCAAATTATAATAATTTAAAAAAGGAACTCTAAACTAAATTTCTCCCCTTTTAAAATATCACGTTGCCAAAATATAGAGTTATGGAAAAAGATATATAAAAATAAATTTTCTGAACTTCATCATTTGTAATTCTCTGGGTTTTAAAAATTCACATAATTTCGATACTTATATTTATTTCTAAACTTCACCATTTTGTTTTATGACATTATAAAAGGATTATCAGAAATAACTTTGATAGAAAAACATAAGTCATAAGCAAACTAAGATAAAATTATTATTCAAATACTCAAAAAATCCCATTCTTAAAATATAGAGTATATATATATATATATATATATATATATATATATATATATATATATATATATATATATATATATATATATATATATATATATATCACAATTGTAAACCCCTCACAACTCGATGGCGAACGAAGTATTGATTTTAAATGACGCCCTAGCGCCAACGACAATGCCCAATAAAACCCATATAGGGATATCTATTATCTATTAATCAGTTCACGCCTGTTCCGGGAAATAGCTTCGAGACCCCAAAAGATTGGGTTATCATCGACCTTTATTTACTGAGGCCATTAAACTATGATATGGCCCTCCATCAGCGGAAACCAGGAATCGTGGGTCCGCTCTGTCAATGGAAGTTCTAAATGTACACTCACACAAATGACTAATTCAACCAAACTGTGTGAGTTAGAGGTATAGAACTTTTTCATTGGTTGACTAGAGATTATGCATATACTAGTCATTATTATTGTATCCATTATTTAAATTAGTTTAAGTTAATTTTGAATCATTTTATTAGCTTTTATTGTCTCCCGGCTATTAGATCGTAATCGTTCTCCAGTCTCATTCAACTTACCATTTAGTCGCGAGTCAGACTTAGAATTGTGACCAATAACTAAAAAGTTTTTTTTCTTATTAAATTACATTTGAAACTCAGGTGCTTCTCTTCCTTGTCACAGAAATGGTCATTCTAATCGAGCACGCACGCTCCACCATCCTCCGTAACATACCGTACCATCCAAAAAGTTCAGAAGGCCTGTATTTCTATCCCAACTTCTTCCCTAACTTTTTCAGAGAAAATCCAAGGTTTAGAGAATTGCTATACGATAACCTACAGGTATGAAATACGTATGGGTGAAGGTTATGGAGATTTGGTTGAATGAAATGAAATCTAGCAGATAAGAAATTCATTAAAAAAATGAATTGTCCAAACTGATTTGAACGCTTTGGTTTCTTGTAGGGAGAATCGGCATTGTTTGCATAGCCACTATCTTAATTTTAATTTCGTCTACGTTAAATCCTTCTACCTTGCTGTGATCCAGATAACATGGCTAAGATGGCTAAAGATGCGCCACCAACATACTATTTCAATTGGAGCCATTGCAGAGACTGTCAAGTACTTCAAAAAGGCAGTGCATAATATTCTGTCAACTATGACAAAGCAAGCTTATGTAAGGGTGGTGAATTAACAGGTAGGCAAAGAAAGAGCTCTAAAAGGGAAGATCAAGCCATTAAACAAATTGTGAAGAAGGGCCGTATCAGGACGGCAGACTGCGTCACGTTGGTTTGAGGAAGAGGGCTCGTTTGCATTTGCTACTCATCAAGTAACATGCATGGATGACCAATGTAGCCAAGTACATTTCATTGATGAATCTTAGTTCAATTTGTTCGCATCCGATGGCAGAGGTTCGTTCGTCACAGATTGTCTGTTATTTGCATTGTCTGAGGTTGCACCATGGACTAGGACATGATTTCAAGAGAAGGTAATAGGCTTATGGTGCTCTTACTGGGCACGTTAAATGCACAAGTGTGCAAGGAATTTCTGCGACATCATACTTTGTCCCATATGTCAGCCTCCGAATCTCAACCTGCAATTTTCATGTAGGATAACGCCCCCTGTCACATAATTAAGTCGATGATGACCGTCCTTGGCGACGATCATATTGCACCATGGACTAGGACATGATTTCAAGAGAAGGTAATAAGGCTTATGGTGCTCTTACTGGGCACGTTAAATGCACAAGTGTGCAAGGAATTTCTGCGACATCATACTTTGTCCCATATGTCAGCCTCCGAATCTCAACCTGCAATTTTCATGTAGGATAACGCCCCCTGTCACATAATTAAGTCGATGATGACCGTCCTTGGCGACGATCATATCGTTGTTATGAATTGGCCTGTACAGATTCCAGACCTGAATCCCACTAGAAATGTTTGGGATAGAATCAGAGAGGTTTAAAGCAAGAAATCAGCAAACAATTCAAGAACTGGCGAAATTCTTCAAGATGAATGGACCAAGATTACTGCGCAAGGATGTCAACAGTTGGTTCGTTCCTGTCACAGGATATGTAAAGGCATCATCGAGAATAAAAGCCTCCGATATTAAATACTAATTACCTCTAGTTTGTAAAAATGTTTTCCAATGATAATTTCTTCGTTATATTTCCAAAGACATTTGTTTCCATTCTCGTTCGGATCATTTTGGAGATTGATAACTTTTGTTTTATTCATCGTAGTTTGCATGACCTTTATATCTATCTATCTATATATATCATAGATATTATATATGCCTATCACAACTTTTCAAGTGTAAAGTAAACAATAGTGCTTGCACTATTCCTTGTTGAATTTATCCACTTGGGAAGCTCAAGTTGAAATGAGCGTTTGCTCTGGTGTTGGGAATTTCTGCAAAGATTAGGAAAGAGAGTTGATATTCTTCCAAATAGTTTTGCTCTTTCTTTTCTTAGGACAATATTGGGCAGATCGATTTTCATTTCTTAATTTAGGGCTCCTTGGTTACTTCCCCTCTCTCCTTTTGTTGGTTAATAAATAGAAGGCTTTATTTTTAATTCTTTAGAGTTCCTGTTTTTTGATGTTAATGAACTGTTTAGAAGAATGTGAGGATAAATGGGGGCCTATATTCCTTGTTCGAGATAGTTCTTCCTTTTGTTCTTTTTGCCCAAGGCTCTTACGGAGTATAGAGAGCTTATAACTGGTGTGGCTTTCGATATAGTTTCACCTACGGATTATATGTAGCATGATGAAGTTATCTTTAATCTTAGTACTTTCTTTTCTGTATGGTATCAGAAGAGTTTTTTTTTTCTTCGATATCCACTACCTTTTTCTACAGATCGGAACGAAGGTGAACTTTTGTCTGTTCGTTCTTATTTTACAGGTCGTCTCGAATTAGTTAATGTCGATGCCGATAGCAGTTGTCCTTGCCTGAAATTACTCATTTCTGCATTGATTGACGACTAGTTGATTGATGTCATCAGCGAATTGATGACTATTTATTCATTGGAATGTCAAATGCAAATATCGAATGCAGCGTGTGGCTGAAACAGTTCCCATAGAGGAGTCTAGATTCCAATTCGAACTTGAGTCCTTGAAATTTATTGACAACACATGATTTTCTATCCGTTAGAAGGAACAGATAATTCTCTCTAGGTTCTTCTTCTTATGAAAATTCAGAATCTTTGGTTGCATGGCTTTGACCCAGACTTTGCCAAAGGATTTTTTAAATCTCTTAGGACAAGATTGATGTATTTTTCCTCTGCTGACAATCTCCTCAATGATGTAGCCAAGTGCTATTGGGATCTCTTTGCCTTTAGGGAATCGAAAATTTTTTCTTTAATTTTTTTTATTTACATATTCTATAAGTCTTCTGTTAAGAATATTTACCAAGATTTATCCATGAAGTCCAGAAGCGATATATGTAGATCGTTAACAGGTAAGGAGATCCCGTGGTTTGCCTGGTTTGATGAAGGTAGTAGCGGTTATACCAATGTACTGGTTATTAGAATGAGTCTTGCAGTACTCATCGAGATATTTGAATTTGTACACATATTGGTATTCTTAAAAGATGGCTTGTTTGTCTCCAAGATTATTTTTCATCCTTAGGTTAGTGACTTTTAGGTTTTTGTAGTAGGTTCCTAATGATAATTTGTTCTAATTTTTTGGAGTAGTGTTTTTTTTAGGGTATAATTTAGTATTCGTTTGTTAGTTCTGTAGACATCCGTCATCTTATTCATGTAGTAGAGTGGGTGGTATTGATTTCATGTTTCGTTTTACTTCTTTACGTTAAACTGGGAAAATGAATATTTTATTCTGTATTCTGTCAAACAGACACTATTAAGATACATGTTGAATACACTGTATCCAGCTCTAAATATCATTCTATAAACTGCATCCTTCTATAAATTCTTCCTCTAATGCGGTTCACGTTGAACATCTTTTGATGGCTCTTCTTAGGTAGGAATTAATTCCCGATTCTTTGTAGTTTTCCGTGCATTCACTTTGGGCGTTAAGACATCGGCTGAGGTCCGTTCCTTTTCGATAGACGCTGTTAGTATATTTTCTATCATTGTTCTTATTTACGTCAACATTGAGGAAGGGGATACGTTCGTTAACAATTAACTCATATGTGAATTGAGAAAGGAATGTGATTCGAGGTTCCTTTTGATCAGTAATATTTATGTAGCCATTCATACATCACATTTACAAGAATACTAGTATCTAGGTTGATTTGCCTGACAAAACTTTCTAAACAATCCTGTAGTATGATTTGAAGCTTCGTAAATATCTGGGGATATAAAATACGAATTCCGAACCTCATTTCTCATTGTCTTCTTTTCACCATATAACCAAATGTCATTACTTCCTTCCCATGATGATCTAAATCAAGAGGTGTAGTACTTCACTAAAATAAATGGAATATTTTCAAGGATATAAAGTAAAATATTTATTTTTATTTTTAAATATAAATGTGAAATTCAATAAAGTCTAATCTTTGGCTGAGGAAATCCTTAGCATTATTATAGAGCAGAATTATTAATGCAGTTTATAGAAGGATGTTGAGAGCTAGGTACAGAGATTGAGACCTGTATCTTAATAGTGTCTGTTTGATTGGTTCGGATGACTTTTGATGGATCTGGGATGTTGTTGTCCCCTGTATAATATTGTTATGAAAGATCGAAATTCCAATAGAGTCTGGTAAACTCTAGTGACTCCGATTACCCCCTCGAAACTCTGAAATTCTTCTTGGTTGAGTCCTCATCTAAAAGGTAGCTGGTAGGAAAGGTGTCATGGTCGTCTAAAATGACAGTGAAATTGACTCGCAAAACTCATCCCGTGAATTCAACTGATTCTTAATCCTTTGATTGGCCGGTGGAGACTCTCACGTATGTTAAGCGTTGACACACACGGAGAATCGGTTCTTTAGGGTATACAAGGAGCGCCGCTGGCTGCCATTTGTACATGTTAACGTCATTGTCGAGGACATTTCTTGGAGACTAAGTTAATTCTCAGGCCAAAGCGGTTCATGTTTCCGTTTGCTCCATCATTGATTATCCTTGCGATATTTTTTTCGATGATTTCTTAAGTTGTCGGATGGCTTCTGACGAGCAGTTTCTAACGTGATTTTGAAATATGGAGGAGGATTTTAACATGGTAATTATTTTTACGATTTTATGAATAGAATAGAAACTTGAAATATTAAGATCTATTAAATAAAATGTATGTGTATAAAATTTATGAAAATAAAAATTTCCACCCCAATAAATTGGATGATTTGATAATTTATTAGAACTTTAAATCAAGAAAGAATAAAATGATTCAAATTATTATTATTATTATTATCATTTGTACCGCGCTTATCTCAGTGGTGGAACCCTAATTATGATAGTATTAAGGGGGAAACGGGTATAGGAGGGTTTATAGAATTATAGAATTAAGACCAGCAAAGACCCACAGATCCGCGCTCTTTGGCTAGGTGTGAGGATCTTCAGAGTTAAATAAAGTTAAATAAATATTGTTTTATTTCATGTACTTAATATGTTGATTGATGTTTTTCCAATTTATTTTTAAGCCTGTTTATCGATGCGCTTTGAACTACAAAACTTGGCAGAGAAAAGTTTCCCCAAGTTATTTGTATGATAACGCTTTAGTTTTAAATTATATCCATTTGTTCGCGTAGTGTTTTCAGTGCCTTTGAAAGGTGAATCAAATTTATACGAATATTATTCCTATCATTCATAATTTTGAAAACTTCGATCAATTGGCCGCAATTTCAATTACTTATGTCTCTCTTCTTAGTTTTTGGTTTACAGGTCCGGAATGAGATTTGTCGCCCTTCACAGTACTTTAATTAAGTTATGTTTATCCAAGTGAGTTAACAACGACTGACTTTAAGCTAAGAGGTCCTATAGTTTGTGGGCCATCCTTTTCACCTTAAAAAAATTGGCGTAACATTTACTAAATTAAAATCTAGAGGAACAATATTTTTTTTTTTAGAAATATGTTAAAAATTCTTATGAGTTACACTATGATCTCGTTCTTTAAATCTTTAATATTCCCTGGAGGAGTTGTTTTATCTGGATCCAGAGATTTTAAAATTTTCACTTTGTCTATATGATTTGAGAGTTCGATTTGTGTCTCCCCTTAACAGAGGCAAGTGTGTTTTCTTCATTGAAGTCAATGGCATCGGGAGAAACATGAATCTTACCTATTGTCTTCCAATGTAAACATCTCAGAAAATTTCCGATATATGATTTGAGCAATACCTCCTCTATCGCCAATTAGCCTCCCTCGTCATTTTTAATTGGTCCTATAGATTTTCTATTATTTACATACGGTTAGAACTGTTTAAGTTTTTTTTACACCTTTTAGAAAGATTAATTTTGTACTCCCGTTTGTTTTTTTTACTTCACTTTTTATTTATCGCTGATAATTAACTTAATTTGGGTGGTTTGCAATGTTGCTGTTTTCTTTTATCAAGTGCAAATAAATGATAAGAACGTTAACAATTTTCTTGAAAACAATTATTCCTTAACATGTGACTTATCCGAGGTTGTTCGAGGGGGAAATTTAGATTAGAAAAGTTGAGATCAGAATTTCTTTTAGCTTGGCTCGAGTAGCCTCGGAAGGTCTCTCAGAGACCAGAGCTAATTAAGTTAGGGACCCAAGTTTCTGGGGGTTCTCTACAACTTTGGATATCACAAACAACCAGAAATTCTCGCTCTTTCTTGGAGTATAAACAAACATACCATATTTTCACCCCCATATGAGAAAGGAGGGGGTCCTCTCTCATATGGGGGCGAAATCAATGAGATACCCTGATTTCCCCCGACTTGACTCTTAATTTCGGGGCCAATTAAATGCCCCGGTGTGCAAGTAAAAGATTAGGAACGTTATCATTTAAAGGAACGCATTCGAAATGCAATCACTCCCATAACACCAGACATTTTGACACGTTTCGTTACCACAGACTCCTTCGCGCGTATTTACAAACAAGTGACAATCGTGTAGAGAATTCTTTGTAAATAAAGGGAAATTTTGCTCGAATTTTTAATTTTCCTTAGATATGGCGACTTTGGAGGACGGCTACTTCTGCCCTTGGTGACGGTCGTTATTGAATCAAAATTTATGGACACCTTGTATCCACGCAGCTCAAAAATATTTCAATTAAATTAAAATAATAAACTAAATTAAGTATTTGATAAAATCCCTACAGTAAAACAGTCTATCCATCGACGGCAATTTTGTGGACGCATGAGGAAACAGAGCGACGGGACTGAGTGGGTATATTATAATCCACCTCATTCGTTGTGTAATCCAATGGGGGATGTAGCTAACAGCAAAAAGGAGTGATGGCAGTGAGAAGTGAATGTTCAGGAAGAACGGTATTGAAGAAAAAAACAATGGAGATACCGGGTGAGTTTGATTCCCGGTGAAAGCGGACAGAGAAAATTTCGGTAGTTGTAGGGAGCTGCCGTTAATCAGTTTGTGCGTCGTGACTGAGGCAAACGCGCAGACAGCTCCGGCCACGTACGTCACCACACACATAGACAATCATATCACCGGTGTCTCTTCCTCCCTCACTTCACACGCATACACACAACGCATTACTCTTCCACCGCAGACATACCAAAATTGTTTTTATATCCACACTCCCCTGACGTATACTGGATTGGTTGGTGGCAAAACACACTACTACCACTCGCTCTGTCCCTTGACTATATTGCATTGGAGTTCAGCAGCAATTGTCATTCTGATCTTTATGCAGATTTCTTTATCCGGTCGGAAGATCTTGCTTACTAACCTCGAATGTAGGATTTGGAATGGCGCATTGAAATCAACCAGTAACAAGTTCGTTAAAATAGGTACTAAAAAGTACCAACAAGATAACAAGTACTGGTACTATACAGTACGAACAAGTTAGGAAAATAGATACTCAAATATACGAACAAGTTCCTAAAATAGCACATCCTCGAGAGTACTAACAAGTTCGTATAAACAGTACAAGTAGTCATGAGTAGGACTAGTTCGTACAAGCAGTGCAGGTACTTATGAGTACGAATAGGTCCGTATAAAGAACACGAGCAGTTGTAAGAACGAACATGTTTAGAACAAAGGTCAATTCTTCAAAGTTATGAACAAATTCTAAAAAAAAATAACAGACAAACAAATCCGCAAAAAAACAAATGGGATTCAAAGGGACGAACAAACACGTACAAAAACATAGTTCCTCAAAAGTGAGTAGTTCGTACAAAGGTACGAACCTGCTCGTACAATGAACAAGGGTCACTCATAAGTAAGAATTTGATCCACCCTCTTTCGGGGCTGGTCGTTATTTAGCAACCTTAACCACCCTGTATAGCCATCGTAAACATGCGTAATAAAAAGATAGCCTGGATTGACATTGATAGGCCTCTGATAGGCTTCGACAGGACATGTTCCGTAAGTTATCTCCCCGTGTGAGGTCTAAGCCACGGGGAGGAGTAGGGTATCAAAAAATCTGACTGAAAAACCGTCATCGAGAAGAATTAAATGACGGAAAATATCTAAATGTCTTTCATATCATCGTTTTGGACCTTTTTCCTGTGACAAAATGCCCATGGGAGATAGGGAGACAACCAGAAATAAACCGAACATAGGCCCACAATCACGGACCGAGACAACTCGCGTTTAATGGGCCTATTAGGCCTTTTTAGTGGGCTATGTACCTATGTTATTGTGTGCGTGTGTGTGTGTGTGTGTATGTGATGATAATATTAGTTTTTTCGCTTTCTAACATTACCTGTATTTTTCTGAACGGTTAAAACTTTATGAATTATTTAATTTCCATTCGGGTCATATATTTAGGGGGTAAAGATATTCCTGTAATTATGAGGTTTCTATGGAGACAAATTCGCTTGACTGATATAATGCTACGTGGAAATTCGGTAATTTGTATAAACTATACGTTGGTTAGGTCTCTATGACAACGGGAAGCCTGTCGATTTATATAACGTGATTGGTATGCCCTGGAACTGCATTTATTGCCTTTTAATCACTGACAATTAATTATGTTTGGTTTTCTTAGAAAAATGCTAATGAGTGGACAAACCTTTGTATGCAATCCGGCAGCATTAATTAACGATTCTGTTAATTAATTCGTATTCAATGAAGTTGTTCTCGCGATTTTGAGACAAATTATTCCTATTGGAGCCCTTGGTTATACAAACAGGCTTTAATTTTGTGATATCTTTATTTATACGAACAGGTAGGAATTCTTCTCGATTGCTCTAGTTAAGTGGTTGCAGCTCGCGTGAATGGAAAGTTTGGAGGTTGACGTTTGAGGCTGACACTTGGCGTGGAGCGAGTTGCAAGGCAATGAAAAATACGATATAATTCGCATCTCTTCTCAGTACCACTAAATATGATTTGAACGGGGTGAGATTACGAGGTGTTGCCATCATAGAGTTGGCAGGGGTCACTGGCTGCCATAATATTTGATATTCTTTGAAATATTCTTTCGTCTTCTTTGTAATCTGGTGTAGTGGTGTCATCTTCCAGACAACTTTCTTAATTTCCCCATTTGGGCCCCTTCAAGCGGGTTTCAGGACAAACATGGAAACTACCGCTACAGCTGACATCTGGAGAATTTCATGCACTCCCAACCCCAACGCCTGCGGATGTATTCCATCCTTTTGGAAGAGGATCTCTCGGGTCGTCCCTTGAGCTTTTTTTAAATCTCCCACTATTATTTCCACGCCTGCTTAGACCCAACATAAGGTGGAAGAGGGCGTTAAACGCTCTAAAATTTACAAAATTCCCCGGGAGAAGCTCACATTGATCTTCGCCTTAAATTTGAATGCGACATGTCCTGGCAGGTGCCATAAAGTCAGGCCCGCTAAAAACTGGTTCCCATCCGGCGAGTAACCATTGCCAGTGAGTGGGGCTTAACTTCGTTCATGCGTGGGGGTGTTTTCAAAAAAGTATTCTTGAAATTGATGGCAATACCCCCCTGAACCAAGGGAGATTTGGTTCAGGGGGGTATTGTCATCAATTTCAAGAATACTTTCTTGAAAACACCACACGCATGAACGAAGTTAAGCCACACTGGCATTGATTACTCGCCGGATGGAAAACAGATTCATACTCCTAAGCGACCGATAAATTTTTTACTCATAACCTCAAATTATGCTGCGACCTAAAGTTGTGGCTCATCTGGTTATCTCAACCACTCTTGATACTAGTCGACCATAGTAGCCATACAGCCCGGGGCTAATTTAAGTTTACCTTTTTCTGCGTGGTTTAATTGATGGGGTTATTACCAAATCTGAGGACGACAGGGAGCTCTCGTTGAGCTCAAAGAAGCAAGGTCGCCATTTAACGTTAAGCTCCCTTCATCATCATCATCATCATCATCATCATCATCATCATCATCATCATCACTAACTCTATAATTTAAGAAGGGGATTTTTTTGAGTATTTGAATAATAATTTCATCTTAGTTTGGTTATGACTCATGTTTTTTTATCAAAGTTTTTCTAATAATTCTTTTATATTATAAAAAAATGGTGAAGTTCAGAAATAAATATAAGTATCGAAATTTTGTGAGTTTTTTAAAACCCAAAGAATTACAAATGGTGAAGTTCGGAAAATTTAACCATGGTTGCTTTTTTTTAGATTTTAAATTTTAATCTTAGTAGCGAAGCGCAAGCTCCCCCCCCCTAGATAGGAAGTGGCGAAACCATTGCTTTGTTTTTAAATTAAACTATTATTAGTGGCGGGCGACTCTACAACTCACTATGTCGGTTGGTCCCTGTTTTGCTTTTATTGTTTTGGTAATAACATTGCAACTATTCGACCAATTCTAACGAAATTTGAAACCCATATGTTGTTTTACATTTTATTTCGAATGATATAATTGCCAAAGTCCTCCCTAGGTTAGCGGGGGAATTATTTGGCAATAACTTCATAACTATTCGGCCGATTCTAAAGAAATTTGAAACCCATATGTTGTTTTACATTTTATTTCGAATAATTTAATTGCCAAAGTCCTCTCAAGGTTTGCGGGTAATTATTTAACACTAAAACTATAACTATTCGCCCGATTCTAACGAAATTTGAAAACCTTATGTTGTTTCACATTCTCTTTCCAATGATATAATTGTCAAAGTCCTCCCAAGGTTAGCCGGGGAATTATCTGGCAATAACTTCAAAACTATTCAGCCGATTTTAACGAAATGTGAAACTCTTATGTTGCTTTACATTCTCTTTTGAATGATATAATTGCCAAGGTCCTCTCAAGTTTAGTTAAGGGAATTATTGAAAATTTTGAAGGTCGTAAAGTCATAAATCAGACTAACTGAGAGCACGTGACTTTTGGTAAGCAGAGCTTGTTCTGTTAAAATTCCCCTAAAGGGGAGTTTTTAGTTCTCAATAAGCCACAAACAAACAGGGACGGTTTGGTAAAAGCGAGAGGAAGAACTTTAAGAATGTTTTGAATCTTAAATTATACACAGTTAAAAAAATGTGTCCCGTTTTTATAATGCTATTATTTGTTAGCTCTCAAAGCTTGAAGGTAGAAATAAGTATCATTACAAAAAAACAGCAGCCAATATCTTCACTGTCTTTGTTTAATCAGCATCAATTAAATTCCTTACCCTGTTAATATTCGTTTCCGTCTTCACACTTTTCTTACGACCGGAATTTCATTTATTTAAATTAGGAATTTCGCTGTGTGGATTCCACTTGGCGTAATTTCACTGGATTGTTTTTTGCCTAATCGTATATAATATCTTGCTTAAAAATGACGAATTGATTTGATTATAAAGCCATGCGTATCATTAATTGCACGACAAATCTGCACTCTTCAAGAGTTAATTGTGCCATTTTTGAGAGCATAAAACAGAACTGTTTAATATCTGTATAGATAGGCTATCCTAGGCTGGCATAGACTATGCACCGCAAGCCTAGGCTACCTAAGGGAGCTAATAAAATTTTAAATTTGTTCTTTGTAATGATACTTATTTCTACCATCAAGGTTTTAAAGTAACAAATTACATCATTATAAAAAGGGGACATTTTTGGCTGTCACCCGGGACTAATAATAAGGACCATTAAATGTATGTATTTATAAAATTATAGGTATTTATTTATTTGTATATTTTCTTTAGTGTGCGATTTGGAAATAGACTGTGCGAATCGGTGAATGTGCGTATCTGGATTTCATTTGATACACAGGGTGATGGAGTTAGGTAAACTCAACAAGTAATGGCGTTGATGCGAATTCATAATTTCCGTCCTCGTTTCATCTCGATTAACGCTCGGTTTGGAGATAGCGTAGTGGATAATGTGGCTCAGTTCAGTCGCGTCTAATCCATCACTGATGTGTCTTCGCTTATCGCTTAACTCGAGAACATAGAAGAGCCAGGCGAACTTGGAGGAAAGAGGCTTAAAGAAAGATCACTGCGAAAGACTGGCTTTTCTCTCTCACTCTCTCTCTCTCTCTCTCTCTCTCTCTCTCTCTCTCTCTCTCTATTCTCTCTATCGCACGCGCATTCAAATAATACACAAAGAAGCCAAAGCGCCTTCGTGTTTACATCGTCAAGGGCGAATTAGAATAAACAAGAGAAAAGAAAACACAAGCTTTTAAGAAAAGAATTGAGAAAAAGTTATGACGTCACACAAACACACCAACGAATACACATAATAGATCGAAAAAAAAGAAAAAAGAACGTGCAATTATCCTTATTAATTACATTTATACTGAGTGAAGATTTTAATAATAATAAAGTTATATAATTTCTATAAACCATCGCTTAAATTAAAATTTGAATCTTGCAAAAATTTCATTATGGTCCATTGAACTAAGTTTCTCAAAATGGATTTTGTTAATTTTGTGATTCAGTTTGGACTGATGGATTAAGAGAGCCTTTACAGTTTGACCTGTCTAACAACCATATCATGTTGTTTGGTTCGACTATCCGGTTCTTTGGCAGTTTGTTCGATGTTTACAGCTACAGCATGATTTACAGGGGCCCGTGGATATACATCCAGCTTCATTAAAGTATGAATTTCTAACGTTTTTTAATGGAATTATGGCAAAAAACAACATTAACATTAAAAACATTAAAATATTTCATTAAATATAGTAAATGGGAGAGGTGATAGTTAAAATAAATAGGTAAAATATTGCTTCGTGTGATCACTATCTTATTTTTTCCATAAAAAGGACCTTTTGATGGCAGTAAAGAATCATTTAAAAAAGGTCTGCTAACCAGAGTCGCGTGCTCTCACATATTTTGATATATAACCTTACGTCCTTCGAAACTTTCAATAATTCCATAAATAATCTAGGGAAGACCTTGGAAATTATATCATTCGAAATAGAATGTAAAACAACATAAGGGTTTAAATTTCGTTAGAATCGGCCTAATAGTTAGGATGTTTTTGTCAAATAATTCCCAGGCTAACGTCGGGAGCACTTTGGCAATTATATCATTCAAAAGGGAATGTAAAACAACATAAAGATTTCATATTTCGTTAAAATTTGCCGAAAAACTACAATGTTATTACCAAAACAAGAAAAGGCAAAACGGGGACCGACGGACCGATGGACATACGTACCGACCGACCTACATAGTGAGATAAAGAGTCGCACGCGACTAAAAATATGATGGATATTTTTATTTTTCATTGAATATTTTTATTGTCTAAAAGTATTTATCAAAGAATTCGGAATTACAAACCCGAAGAACACTAAAATTTAAAGAAGTGAAAATTGTTTGCTTATCTTTTTGAGAATGGTTAAAGTAAAAATAAATATCTGATGGCAAATTGAGACTTTCGGAGCGTAGGTGCACCGGTGTATCCTGAACAGGTAGTTTACCTGCTTCCAATTTGTGAGTGAAATTAAACGAATATAATTTAAAGCTTTTCTCTCTTTCTCCCGTTTATTCCCATTTGCCTCTGACGATGTAAACATGAAAGTACTCGAGGCCTTTCTGTGTATTATTATTACCCTTGGGATTGTTCATATAATTGTAATTAAACATTTGTTTCAATGAATTTAATATATATTATATATTTATTTATTTTTATTTTTTTTAATACTTAGTTGGATCCGTTTGCTTTAATTACAACTAAAATATGTACATGTTGAATCTGCAAAGTGAACACATCCCTTCATTGGGCGACCGAAAACTATCGCCCAGTTGTGGATGGCCTGCAAACTAGCAAGTATCTACCATGGGCAGGCTTATGCTGCGTGATCCGGGCAGTGTGTGGAAATTTACACAGAAACAGAAGAGCAGAGATCTTATAAGAGATGACCCCGAGCAAAGCAACGAGAAAAAAACACCTCGCCACCGCAAGAACATGAACCCTAGACTCCTGGTTATCTAGACCAGGGCTCTATCAACTGAACTAGCCAAAAACTACCGTTCGCACAAAGAAGTGATGTGTTAACCTTGCAGATTCAACATATACCATCCTGCAAGCACAATTTCATTGGAGGATAGTCTTTGGAGATGCGAACGAAAAGTCTGTTTGGTCAAAATCTCTTATCGCTGCTGTTGGTCCGTCCAAACAACATGAGCTTCAGCACATTCCAATCTTGCCTTCTGGTTCTACTTACTGATGATTGGTTTGGTTGCTAGAAAAAAAAATGGGACACTGTGTAACTGCTCACTTCTTTGCCTCTTAAGTTTTCGGGAAATTCCTGCTGCAGTCTGGAAGGGATCCTTCATAGAGAAGCGCCTAATAGCTCTGTCTTCTCGGACGGTGGTTATATGGGATTGACCCATATTTGCAGGAGAATTATAGGGTTTGTTTTCATTGTATAGTTTCAGACCGCACGAAATCACACTTTTGGACGTTCCTACTTCTCTTAAAATTGCAGAAAGAGTCCTCCCTGAAGTCTTTAGGCGAACAATTGTCTGACGGAGCTCAGGAGTCACTTTCACGTGTGGTGGCATATCTCCAGAGTGAGTTAGAAAACAATGGAGGTTGCACAGTTCTAACCTACTAAACAAAATGTTGCCAGATGATTTCAAGAAACTTCTAGAATGTTCCGGAAAAAATCGTTCTTTTATTTTGCACGTGTCATTATTTTATTTTGGTAGTTTATTTAGTATAATTTCTTGAATATAAGATTGTATCATATGAAATCTTTATAAAATATATTAAATGCATGCCTTTATATACCATGGAAATATCATTTACTTACTCATCTTATTTTTGAAAATATTTTGATTCAAGAAAATCTCTTATTTTGTTTCTGTTCTTATCCATATGTTTTTTTCAGTCCTTTCGGATTATTCTTGACATGTATGGTTCTATGTTTCCGTGTTGTTCTCAGTTTCTCGTCGCTCTTTGCCTCGTGTCCAAGTTTCACTTGTTTGTTAGAAAAAAAAATAAGATGAAATGGTTGGCTATTTGAAGAGGGAGCTCTGCTGCCCTACCGCTCTTCAGCTCAAGTTTGTTCTACTGATTTCCTTTTCCAATCACCCATCAGGATTCAAAAGCTGCCTTAAGTATACATAAGTAATTTTGAATCTGATCTAAATTTTGATCGTGAATCCTAATTGTTCTTTCTTCTGTCAAACTGATTATTAATTTCGTCTTTGATATTTCAATCATCATCGTTGACTGAGATTCTTTCCCGCAACCTCTCAGATGAGCGATTTCACCACGTACCCGAGGGTGGACGTAGAAACGTGTCAAAGAGCTGTTACCATATTGACTAGTTTCCATCGGAACTTTGAGAAGTTGAAGTTTCCCTTCTATTTACCCCGTTGTGACTTAGGAACGTCGGTACTTCTCAAACGATAATGATGTTAGATCAGTTTCTCAACTTCTTTCCATCCAGGCTCCACTATAACGTCCAGAAGAACGTATCACGACAAGCGCGTTGAAACGACTGAGCGAAATCAGCCAATGAACTAATTTTTTATCTCACTTCATATACCTCTTGGTTGCCAAGTTGCCATTTACCACAATTATAGATAAACAACAGATGGATCTTTATTGTTAAAAAAAATAATCTTGGACCCACGCACACCCCCTACCAACATTTTCCTATGCCTCGCTGGTAAGGCGGTACGGGCCCAAGTTAGAAATCACTTCTTTAGATCAAATTCTTGTTGGAGCTGTTTATTTTTTGCCTTTTACCAGGGTCTCTATACGTGAGGTTGTCTGTTTACATGGAACGTCCACTCATCAACAGACTTATCTGACCTGTTTTTATCCCCGACTCCTTCAACGTTGGTCCTTTGGCCCTTTATCAATTTAAAGAGCAACGCCCCGTTCACCTAACATAGATTACCAACACTTTTCACTTCTGATCGATGGACCATCTTTTCTTCGCCATTGTCAACACACATAATCCAACTTCATTTTAAAAAAGACTTTGACATCCAGGTTGACAGAAGGTTGACACCTAAATCTTCCAGATGACAAAGCAACAATTGAAAGATTTTGTGTCTATCGCGGTTACGCCCGCCTTTAATCACGTTCTTTTTTGTTGAATGTGATTTTGTCTAAGTTAATTCTAAATCTGAGGAGAATTCAATATAAGAAAATTATTTTTATTATTGTCCCGTTCACTCCATAATTCGCACACATAACGCATCACTCTTCAGTCTATGTCACTCGCCGAAGGTTTTTAAGCTATACTTCCCTGACAAGCTACAAGTGGCCGTCTCTTTGGTAACGAATTGTTTATATTCATTGGTTGGTGGAAAAATCAGTATTACCAATCTTCCTGCTCTTACCTCCACCGAGAACTGAACACTGCTGACGACAAGCATACTAGTGATTGTCATACTGATCTATATGTGAATTTCGTCAATTAGCTGGGAGACATTGGCTAGAATTGAAAGGGACTGGAGAAGTACTCATCACACTGCAGCCATAGTCCACTCACATTCGACACAGACATAACAGTGATGCATACATGTACTCGCATTCATGCCCGTTTATGAATAGTCTTTTTAGCGATAATAAGATAAAAATACATTGAAATGGCAATAGTCATGGAAAGCAGTATTCAAAGGTAATAGAGGGCAGCGAAAGCCTACCATGACCCCCTGGAAATTCCTATATCTGTCTCAATTGACATCTCGTGAGCCAGTGTGAATCCTGACTAGGCTTCTCGCGGCTAGACGAATTTTCGGAGTTCGAACGGAACATGATCGTGGTTACCATATGGATGGATGGGGCATTTTATTTCTGAAATAGTACCGATATTTAACCCGCCTCGATCTATGGTGTCGCGTGTGTACAGACACTACCTCATGGAATGCATTTAGCGCAGTGGCCGACCACGGGTGCTTAATGACCGTGACCAGCGGAGTCTGCCTAGAAATATCCATTATCCATTGGTAACAGACAAACAAAACTGAGCTCAAATCTCATCAACAATCAATGCAGGACTTACCAGACGCAAATTCATCATGTCAGGGCAGTGGTATTTATCTTCCATGGGATTCGTTCGTTCGTGTCGTATAGATTTCACACCTCGTTTTGTTAAGGTAGGTGTGGGCCTGGGAGAAGGCATGGTCTGGTTCGGGCTCGGGGGTTGGATTACTCTTAGTCTCGTTTTTCTCTTCCTCAACCTATTCAGCGTGGTAAGATCTATCTGACATCGCTCTTGGAGTCATTGAAGCACACAAGCCTCCGCACGACATAATCCAGATCGCGGAGTTTTCTACCGTTGAGGACTTGGCAGAGTTTTGAAATCAGAGTTATCCTTCTCTTAGGTGGACTGCTTGTCATGGCTACGAACTCTACCTACTTCTTCTGCCCTCCAAACGTGACGAACATCATTTTAGCCGAAAAGTTCTATTTTAGTCTTATCTGACCATATAAGATTATTCCAAAATTCATTTAACTCAGATTTTTTTATGGCAAACTTTAAATGGTTCGTTAAATGCTTTTTATTAAGAAGTGGAGTTTTGCGGGGAGTGAAAGAATGCAGATCATTACGATTGAGATTTCTACTAAACAGTTATCTTACTCACTTTAGTCCTTGATAATTCTAGATCGTTCTGTAGATATTTCATAGTAATCGTTTGAAATCATTCTTCAACTTTTAAGCCATGTAACGTCAAGACCGATCGTTACACCGGCTTTTAGCAAATTGGAAGTGATTCCATAATCGCGATGCTTTCGAATTATATAACCTAGAATTGCATAATACACTTCATCTTGCTTATATATATAGTTTTATAGGATAATCCAACTGAATGAAATTTAATTATTTGATGTCAAATAGTTTGAGAAACCTCCTCGAGCTTCGGCATTGCTCAAAGCAAACGTCCTTTTTCTATGGATACTTATCAATGAATAACGGTGCTAATATTTGGCAGTTTCGTTTCTAGAAATTTCTCGACTCTTCACTATTACCCTTTTTAATGAATTTATAAGATTTCTTTTGTTTAATAACAATATTATCGCATCGTATTTTAGCAAGTGAATACTTTTGTCGACTGCTAATTTTTTTCTTATTTGCAATTGTTATATCCAAATAAAATTTGTCATGTGCATTTTTTTGGCTAAACATAGTTTACTGAGTTTCCTTTTTATTAATATAGGAAAGCAGGAAATATTTCAGAAATATTGAAAATTTAATTGTGCAAATACTTGTGTTACCTCACTGTATATACGCACATTCATGCCTGTTTATGGGTAACTTCCTTTAATAACAATCATTAATATCCGCTTCTCGCGCATTGCTTTCTTAAGAACAAAACCTTCGGGTGAACGACTTCCAGGTTCAGCCGCCCCTATCCAGCTTTAATTCCTTTTTACGACGTAATGCACACATACAGTCAATAGTGACATACAAAAAGAGGGTAGAAACACTAAATGTAGACGCATATTTATTCAATTATTTTCAGAACACAAAGTAATATTAGATAATTCTTAGAATAAAACGTAAGTGACGCGCGGGAATTCAGTAAATATTTCCTCAGCATTTTTCAGGATTTGACACTTTTATGAAATTTTGAACAGGATTTCTGCCCACCCATCGATCACACGCCAAAGTCCATTCGGGTTTAAATCAGTAGAATTGAGAACCTAAATTTCCTTAGACCAAAGCCTCTTAAAACTTTCTTGGTACTAGTATTGAAATTTTTGCTGTGGGTGAGGTAGCTCTACCTTGTTGAAGTGTTTTACTGGCATTTCCTATAGTGTCATCCATCTAGGGGATGACATTCTATTTCAACAACTCAAAATAAACATGTTGATTGATTTTTACTCCCTCCTCAGTGAAAATCAGGTGTTTTTCGGCACGTTAATGTTACGCCCACCCCCACGATCACCGAAGCTGGCATTTGTTTTTTGAAAGATATTCGCTGTTCAACATAAACCACGTTTTTATTTTGTGCCCAAACATTAACTTATGTGTACTATTGGTGGCCTGAGTAGTGAACTATTTCTTATCCGTCCACAAAACTAGAGGCTGCGAGTCATCAAGGAGCTGTTGGAGGACCAGCTTTACTTTTCGACTCTCTACTTTTTGGTGGGGTTGGAAGGCAGGTGTCCTTTAGCTATCTAGAATGGATGAATTTTGAGATCATCTTCCAACATTTTTTGGATGGTCACATGCCTGAGCTTTGCCTCCAAAGCAACCTGTCTGACATTCCTCACATTTAACCTGATCTTGTTCATCGTGTTATTGATGAAGATTGGGATCCCGATGATCGGAACGGGGTGGTCCTCACTCTTAGAAGACAATTACCTGTCTCTTTAAGCCGTTTGATAGCTATAAAGCTCCAAGATCTGCCAAAGGTGTGGATCAACATTTTGAAATATCGCCCGCTGTCTTCCCGCCTCTAGACACGTTCTCGTATGTTTCAAATTTTTTAGTCATATTTGTAAATGGGTGTTATTTGTTTGTGTGAATTTACACTTTAATTCACAAAATTCAATAAATCCTGTAAGAGGCTGCAAGGAATTAATTGATTATTGATATATAAACATTTAAAATGATTCCTATAAAAAAATCTACACTTCGTGTTTCCACCCTGTATTTGTATGCATATCCATGCCTGTTTATGGATAAATTCGTTTATAAATAAAAAAAATATTTCATGCGCGACTGTGTCTGACGCTAACACAAACGTATACACAAGGGTGATACACACATATGTACACATACATATGCTTTTTTATGGATAATTCTTTACTAATAATATTATTTCATGCCGGATTCAAGTGACGTTATCCCGACCTTATACACACAGACACACAACAGTGACTTTATGTATATCATTGTTGTGTGTGTGTGTGTGTGTGTGTGTGTAATTGGTCACGATGGCGTCATTCACAGTTAGATATGAAGAAATATTATTATTTATTATTATTAAAGGAAGTTATCCATAAAGATGCATGGATGTACGTGGATATATGTGTGCATACCTATTGTGTGATCTCAGTTGGTCAGGAAGGGCGGGGGGGTATAGCGTCATTAATAAGGAAGAGGTAGACACGGTGGTAATGGGTGGGGTGATTAAGAATAAGGGAGTTGGAACATGACTGCATGGGAGTGTCACCCACTGAGAGGTTTTTGTGGTGTCATCGATCCCCTGGAGCAGATGGGATCTCTGCTCCCTCTGCCTACTTGGGTGATTAAGGGAGAAAGGTTCGATCCTACAGCCCAATCTGTAGGACCCAGCCAACGTTACCACAATTGAGTGGTGCCACGCCTTCCGTGAGACTATCCTAAAAGACTGTGGCGGAGGCTGTTGCATGCTGAGGGAATTTTATAGCATTCCCTGTGCTAGTGATCCATGGAACAGCTAAGAAGCAGAACTTGAATTGCACCTTAAGGTCACATGGAATACCTCCAAGTGGGGTGGTGCCACTCCGAGATTGCATCCAAGTCGTCCCATATCCACTTCGAATTGACTGACCGCCCTGCCATTCTTTTTCTCTTGCCCTACAGGTGGTTAGAGTTACAAAAACACACATCCTTGCTTGCTGGGTGAATGACAGAGGTAATAAGTACTACTAAAAGGGGTATCTTCGAATTTAAAGAACAATAACAACGAGGGCATCTCCCCCTTAGGACATTTGCGAAAGTCAGTAACTAAAGTGGTAAGATAAAGAGGAAGTGAAAATGTGGAGGATATATATATATATATATATATATATATATATATATATATATATATATATATATATATATATCCCCGACCACTATTGCAGGCTTTGGGGTTGAGAAGGCATACAAACCGCCAGATTTCAGCTAACAAGTAGGGGTCCCTCCCTTCTCTGCCTTGATCAGCGAATGAGTGGACGAAAGCTGGTCGGCGACTTGCTTGCGGGATTAGCCGCCTGCCAAGAAAATAGATGAGAAGAGGCTTGGTAAAATAAGTGTCGAAAGTAAGGCAAAATGGAAAGGTCTAGAAATAATAACTTCCCAGGTAGTCTCAATCTAGTTCGATACTAACGGAGGAATAGGGGCTGGAAGGGCGAATCACTCATGAAGAAATCTAAATTTCGTGTACACCCCCTTTCGGGGCCACATTCAACGTTCAAAAGAGCAAATGTTGTTGTTTGTTTGTTTGTGTTTCGGTCGAACCTAGAATTTGGCTGTAATATCATCTCGGCCACTTGTGACCTTGCAGAGAGTCGCCAGAGGGTTTCTAGAAACCAATGCCACGATTAACTGGTGTGGTTGAGACCCGAGATGTTGGTGACAGTTCGTATGTGGAGTTTCTGAGCTTCCTGTACGAACTCTCGTCGAAATTGTACAGTACTACAGAAACAAGGAACAGCGAAGACCCTAAGATGCCCTCAAAGCCAGTCTGCTTACCGGGACGGGGTTAAACTGAAGTGTTTTTATATATATTTTTTATTCCTTTCTGCATCTCACTTCGTTATTTTTTGTTATTTGTTCTTAATCGTTAAATTAATTTCAATTCTTTTTCTTCGTTGGATTACACCCATTCTCAGGTATAACCACTTAAAGATGATACTTTTCCCATTACTGAAAATACTTTCGGTAGTTAATTTAGTTTACCCGGTTTTATCCTTTAAATAATAATTTTAGTTCTTTAAATTAGAATAATATATGTTTGAAATAATTATAAAAATCTTTGTGCTCACTAAAAATGCTTTAGTTTCTTAGTTTCCAATTTTTTTTCGTTAAATCAATAATATTTTTTCTTTAGATCACCCACATTTTTTGTTCTAAATAGTTTAGGAAAAAATCATCCGGTGTAGACATTTTTGCCTTAATAATTTGAGAGAGATGATCACTTCACAATGACGCCAGGAGCCACGATCTCAATTATGACCTAAACCAGTTTGAATCCATCTCGCCGCATTACTAAAAATAACTTCATTAGTTAAACTAGTTTTCTCTTTTTTTTATATTTTCTCTACTTTTTATATCTTAAGATTACCAATTTTATTTTCTAAATAGTTAAGAAAATTCTCTTTTGATGAACGCATTATGGCTATTTAAATCACGAGCGAAGACTTCAGAATGACGCGAGAAGCCACGATCTCAATTGTGACTTGAAACCGCTTCGTTTTCCTTTCGCTGCTTCACTCAAAATGCCTTCATTAGTTAAAAAACTACTTCCCCTCTTTTTAGAAACTATTAGGTTGTCCAGAAATTGATATTGATTTTAGAAGACATATAAAATGTTGTATTATTTCATGGGTGTTATCTTCTGTAGTAATTTCTAGGCTTTTAGGCTATATGCTGTAGTAATTACTAGGCCTTATATGCTGTAGTAATTCATTGCTCTTATTTGCTGTAGTAATTGCTTGATCTTTATATGCTGTAGTAATTTCTAGCCTTTTATGATATATGCTGTAGTAATTCCTAGGCCTTATATGCCGCAGTCATTCCAAGGCCTTTATATACTGTAGTTATTATTAGTTTTTTATAAGGCTGTAGTAATTTGAAGGCTTTAAAATGCTCTAGAAATCACTAGGCGTTTATATGCTGTAGTAATTCCTAGTCATTTACATACTGTAGTAATTACTAAGCCTTTATATTCTGTGGTAATTAATAGAACTTTATGTGCAGTAGTAATTTATAGACATCTATTTGCTGTAGTAATTCCTAGGCCTTTATATACTGTAGTAATTCTTAGGCATTTATATGCTATAGGAATTAATAGAGCTTTATATTATGAAGTAATTTATAGACATTTATATGCTCTAATAATTCCTAGCCATTAACATGCTGTAGTAATTCCTAGGCCTTTACATGCAGTAGTATTTAATAGAGCTATATATGTTGTAGTAATTTCTAGTCTTTTATATGCTGTGTTAATTTCTAGTCCTGTATATGCTGTAGTAATTTATAGTACTTTATATACTGCAGTAAATTCTAGGCATTTATATGCTGTAGTAATTGCTTATTCATTGCATGCTGTAGTACTTCCTAGGCCTTTATATGCTGTAGTAATTAATAGAGGTTTATATGCTATAGTAATTTCTAGGCTTTTAAATGCTGTAAAAATTCTTAGGACTTTATAGGCTCCAGTAATTCCTAGTCATTTTTATGCTGTAGTAATTCCTAGTCAATTTTATACTATAGTAATTTTTAATCCTTTATATTCTGCAGTAATTCGAAGCAATGTTGTAGTAATTTATATGCTGTAGTAATTTCTAAGCTATTATATGCTGTAGTAATTCCTAGGCTTTATATGGGGGTGGTAATTTATAGGCTTCTATATGCTCTACTAATTGGTATGCCCTTTTATGCTCTAGCAATATCTAGGCATTAATGTATATGTTGTAGTAATCCCTACAGCAATGGCCAATAGTTTAGAAAGGAATATATATTTTTATTTTTTAATTCTCTTTTAAAATTTAAGTGATCAGAATATTATTATAATATTTGATTATTTCAAGTTTATTAAAGAGTCAGAATTTCAAAAATAATAGGAAAAAACAGCGCATTCTTTAGAGGCTTAGCTCAATCCCAAATCACGCTCTGGTCCTGTTCATGTAGAAGGTGTGTTTCAGTCCTCGAAACCTTTCTTTTCGATCAAAGGGATGAAATGTGCACAAATTTGGGTTAAGTAAATAATATTGTATAATTATAATCTTTTTCGTAAAAATAAATGTGTAAAACTAAAAATACTAGCTGGTTACACTCCTGTGAATAGTCTTCTGGCCGCCCACGCGCTTCATATGAACGTCAAGATCCCCTCCTGGTAAGGCTCCAGCTCAACGATCGGGTTGCCTCCAATGCCAAGCTCGCTTATGATTGGAAAGAAACAGGTGTCAACGCTTCGAAGAAGCCTCATCTCACCAAGAAGAACCTTAAGGATTGGTTCAACTTTTATAGGAAATATAAAGAATGGACTGTTGAAGACTGGGTCAAAGTGATATCCTCTGATGAAGCTCCCTTTCGCTTGTTTGGTGCTTCTGGAAGATCTCTCCATAGGAGGAGAACAGGGAAGCACATTCACAAGTCCTGTGTCGCGCCCACGGTGAAGCTTCGGGACACTCCAGCTTTGAGGCTGCTTCTCAACTATGGGAACTGGAGCACAAACAGTTTTTGCACAAGTACACTACCATGAACTCAAAATGGTACTAAAACGTGCTTCTGCAGTACTTTTCGCCAACAATTCAAGACCAATTTGAGGATGATAACTGTATTTTTCAGCATGATGGCGTACCTTTTCACAAAGCAAAAACAATAACAAAGTTCTTGGCTGAAAATAACATCGAAATTTTGGAAGTTGGCCCTGGAATTCGTACCCAGTTGAGAATTTGTGTACGGAAATCAAACTGGCGGTTGATAAACAAGAAACCATCCGATTGTAAGCAGTTGTTGGTGCTCATTAAACAAAAATGAAAGAATATCAGTCAAAATACCATCACGAATTTGGTTACCAGCAAACCTAAACCAATTGAAACAGTCCCAAAGAACAAGGATATTTTCAT
The DNA here is from genome assembly GCA_963969495.1 of Ceratothoa steindachneri. NCBI lineage: Eukaryota > Metazoa > Arthropoda > Malacostraca > Isopoda > Cymothoidae > Ceratothoa > Ceratothoa steindachneri. The sequence continues at coordinate 46,992,883 of OZ018337.1, forward strand.
TGTAAATATTGACTGCGCTCATTTATTAATAAAGTGGGTTTGGGCTCCGAATCTTGTATATTTCAGCCTCAAATTATGATACAAACATATTAAAACAAAATTCATTCCTTTTTTTAGTTATATTAATTTTCCTATATGAAAAAAATATAGTAATTTCAAAACTATTGGCCATGACTGTAGGCCTTTGCATGCTGTAGTGATTCATAAGATTTTATATACCGTAGTAATTTCTAGCCTTTTATATGCTGCAGTAATTCCTAGTAATTTAGCTGCTGTAGTAATTACTTGTTTTCTATATGCTGTAACAATTAATAGTCTTATATGGTGTAGTAATTTCTAGGCTTTATATGCTGTAGCAATTCCTAGGGTTTATATGCTGTGGTAATCCTATTATTTTATATAATGTGGTAATTCCTATGCGTTTATATGCTGTGGTAATTTCTAGGTTTCTATATGCTGTAGTAATTTCTAGGCCTTTATATGCTGCAGTAATTCATAACTTTTATATGCTTTGGTAATCCCATTATTTTATATGTTGTTGTAATTCCTATGCTTTTATATGCTGTGGTAATTTCTAGGCTTTTATATGCTGTAGTAATTTATAGGCATTTATATGCTGTAGTAATTCCTAAGCTTTTATATTCTGTAGTAATCCTTATGCTGTTGGCAACTAAACAGTAAACTTAAATTATAACCTAAACAACAAAGTTAACAACATCATCTAAACGGCAAAGTTTACAACATCAACTAAAACAGCAAATTTTACCACATCACCTAGGTTCACAAGATCACTTAAACAGCAAAGTTTTCAATAACACCTAGCCAGTAAATTCACAACATTACATAAACTCCTAAGTCAACAAAATCACCTAAACAGCAAAGTTTAAAACCTTACGTAAACTGGAAACCTAACATAACCTAAACAAAAAGGTTAGCAACAGTACTGTTTACAACATCACCCAAACAGAAAAGTTTACAACATCACATAAAGAGCAAAGTTTACAACATCACCTAAACATTATATAAACAACAAACTTTATAACAACACATGAACAGCAAAGTTTACAATGTCACCTAAACAACAAAGTTTACAGCATTACCTAAACAACCAAGTTTACAACATCAATCAAACAACAAAATTTACAGCATTACCTAAACAACCAAGTTTACAACATCACCTAAACAGCACATTTTACAGCATTACCTAAACAACCAAGTTTACAACATCACCTAAACAGCAAATTTTACAGCATTACCTAAACAACCTAGTTTACAACATCACCTAAACAGCAAATTTTACAGCATTACCCAAACAACCAAGTTTACAACATCACCTAAACAGCAAAGTTTACAGCATTACCTAAACAACCAAGTTTACAACATCACCTAAACAGCAAAGTTTACAACATTACCTAAACAACCAAGTTTACAATATCACCTACACAGCAAAGTTTACAACATTACCTAAACAACCAAGTTTACAATATCACCTACACAGTAAAGTTAACAACATTACCCTAAACGGCCAATTTATTCTGATATGAATTTGTAAAAGGAGATCAAATCATATATTTCCTCAAAACTCAATGAATTCTTTAAAAAGTATCCACTGCTTAAATTAACCAATGGGAGAGGATTTTCAATAATGATGGAAACTACTCTGATCGATAAAATTTTGATATGCATTAGAAATTATTTTAATTTCCTTTAAAAAAAGACTTTAATTTCTTGACAACCTAATATCATCCCCTCTTTAAACATCCTTCCTGGGATTACCCTATTTCCTTGCCCACGCAATTAATAAAATCCCTTTCTTTTGATGAAGAAAATGCACAAACCTTAAATAGCGCGTGATGACCACTTCATAATCACGCAAAATGGTTCGATCTCACTTGTGAGTTGAAGCCCTTTTCCATCAATCTCGTGAATTCACTAAAAATGCCTTATTACTTTAAAAAAATTTCCCCTCTTTTTCAAAATATTATTTGAATTACTCCATTTCATTTACTAAGTAATGCATAAAAATAAATCACTCTCTGTTCATAAATAGGGAGTGATGACGACTTTATAATGACGCGAGAAGCCACGATCTCACGTGTGACTGGGTTTCGTTATGGATCAATCTCGGATGCTGGCCGGCAATGGAAGCAGCGGTCTTTATCGGGCCACTCGTTTATCGGGTATTAATGGAAAGATGATGGATCGCCCAAGATAGTTCTATTGCCCCGCTTTAGACGCTTCGAATGCGAGAGAGCGCGACCTCTAGGTGCAGACCTGTAGTGAAGAGAATGAAAAGCAAATGTACACATTTACGTTTAAGTACGTCCCACATACACGCATATATACTGGAAAACAGACTCAAAAAAGACCGTGTAAGTTGAAAGAAATTACCTGATAGGAAGTTAAGGTAGATTCTTAAACGCTTTTGTTGTGTTATTGCAAAGGAACGGAGCAAAGTTCTTTTAAAAAATATAAAGGGCAAAAGTTTAATCAACGAAAGGGCTTTTTGAATCGAGACAAAAGCCCTCCAAACCTGCCTTTCTTTGCTTCTTGATCTTTTCTTTTACGTGTACTAATATAAGTGACATACTTACCCTTACCATGCATGCATAGGTTTGAAAAAATAATGGAAACAGCTGTTTCTAATATCATAATTCTGTCAGCGATTACACAGAAATAAAAACTACAATTGTCAATAAATTGAGTTTACCTGCATTACAGACACCTCATACCTCATGTTTTCAATGAGACATTTCATAATTTCAAAGATGGCAAATTGTTGGAGAGCTAATGGCTAGAGCCTCGATTAAAAAAAATGGTGAATTGAGCCATGATTTGAAATGTACCCTGTCTGAAGTAATTTTGGCATAACAAAATAAAGAAAAATTAGCTATGGTAGGTGAATACCTATGGACAGAAAGTAAAATTCAGTGACGTTCAACTCAGACAAGCAAAACGCATTATGTTGAAAAAGAATAAAGCCTCATCAGTACGAGTGGTTGCGGAGCTAAACCAATACTTTGCCAACACAGTGCATCCCAAAACAGTTCGTCGAGAATTTCATACAACTGGATACCATGAAAGAGTTGTGATGATCGAATCTATCCTTTTTGATATTAATATTATAAGGCAAAGACTGGTGTGCTGATAATCAGAAATTGATAATGGATGCAGAAGAGACTATCGTTTAGCCTGAAGAATCGCACTTCACACATTTTTCTATTCAGGAAGTGTTTACCTATGGAGGCAGCCCGAAGAAGCCTTTGATTCCGATTGATGGACCTCTGGAGAATGGAGGCAGCCCGAAGAAGCCTTTGATTCCGATTGATGGACCTCTGGAGAATGGAGGCAGCCTGGAGAAGCCTTTGATTCCGATTGATGGACCTCTAGAGAATAGAGGCAGCCTGGAGAAGCCTTTGATTCCGATTGATGGACCTCTGGAGAATGGAGGCAGCCTGGAGAAGCCTTTGATTCCGATTGATGGACCTCTAGAGAATAGAGGCAGCCTGGAGAAGCCTTTGATTCCGATTGATGGACCTCTGGAGAATGGAGGCAGCCCGGAGAAGCCTTTGATTCCGATTGATAGACCTCTGGAGAATGGAGGCAGCCTGGAGAAGCCTTTGATTCCGATTGATGGACCTCTGGAGAATAGAGGCAGCCCGGAGAAGCCTTTGATTCTGATTGATGGACCTCTGGAGAATGGAGGCAGCCCGGAGAAGCCTTTGATTCCGATTGATGGACCTCTGGAGAATGGAGGCAGCCTGGAGAAGCCTTTGATTCCGATTGATGGACCACTAGAGAATAGAGGCAGCCTGGAGAAGCCTTTGATTCCGATTGATGGACCTCTGGAGAATGGAGGCAGCCCGGAGAAGCCTTTGATTCCGATTGATAGACCTCTGGAGAATGGAGGCAGCCTGGAGAAGCCTTTGATTCTGATTGATGGACCTCTGGAGAATGGAGGCAGCCCGGAGAAGCCTTTGATTCCGATTGATGGACCTCTGGAGGATGGAGGTAGCCTGGAGAAGCCTTTGATTCCGATTGATGGACCTCTACAGAATAGAGGCAGCCTGAAGAAGCCTTTGATTCCGATTGATGGACCTCTGGAGAATGGAGGCAGCCCGGAAAAGCCTTTGATTCCGATTGATAGACCTCTGGAGAATGGAGGCAGCCCGAAGAAGCCTTCGATTCCGATTGATGGACCTCTGGAGAATGGAGGCAGCCCGAAGAAGCCTTTGATTCTGATTGATGGACCTCTGGAGAATGGAGGCAGCCCGGAGAAGCCTTTGATTCCGATTGATGGACCTCTGGAGAATGGAGGCAGCCTGGAGAAGCCTTTGATTCCGATTGATGGACCTCTGGAGAATGGAAGCAGCCTGGAGAAGCCTTTGATTCCGATTGATGGACCTCTAGAGAATAGAGGCAGCCTGGAGAAGCCTTTGATTCCGATTGATGGACCTCTGGAGAATGGAGGCAGCCCGGAAAAGCCTTTGATTCCGATTGATAGACCTCTGGAGAATGGAGGCAGCCTGGAGAAGCCTTTGATTCCGATTAATGGACCTCTGGAGAATGGAGGCAGCCTGGAGAAGCCTTTGATTCCGATTGATGGACCACTAGAGAATAGAGGCAGCCTGGAGAAGCCTTTGATTCCGATTGATGGACCTCTGGAGAATGGAGGCAGCCCGGAGAAGCCTTTGATTCCGATTGATGGACCTCTGGAGAATGGAGGCAGCCCGGAGAAGCCTTTGATTCCGATTGATGGACCTCTGGAGAATGGAGGCAGCCTGCAGAAGCCTTTGATTCCGATTGATGGACCTCTGGAGAATAGAGGCCGCCCGGAGAAGCCTTTGATTCCGATTGATGGACCTCTGGAGAATGGAGGCAGCCTGGAGACCCTTTGATCCCGATTGATGGACCTCTGGAGAATGGAGGCAGCCTGGAGAAGCCTTTGATTCCGATTGATGGACCTTCGGAGAATGTAGGAAGCCCGGAGAAGCCTTTAAATCCGATTGATGGACCTCTGGAGAATGAAAACAGCCCGGAGAAGCCTTTGATTTCGATTGATAGAACACTGTAGAATGGTGGCAGCCCGGAGAAGCCTTTGATTTCGATTGATGGACCTCTGGAGAATGGAGGCAGCCCGGAGAAGCCTTTGATTCTGATTGATGTACCTCTGGAGAATGGAGGCAGCCCGGAGAAGCCTTTGATTCCGATTGATGGACCTCTGGAGAATGGAGGCAGCCTGGAGAAGCCTTTGATTCCGATTGATGGACCTCTGGAGAATGGAGGCAGCCCGAAGAAGCCTTTGATTCCGATTGATGGACCTCTGGAGAATGGAGGCAGCCTGGAGACCCTTTGATTCCGATTGATGGACCTCTGGAGAATGGAGGCAGCCCGGAGAAGCCTTTGATTCCGATTGATGAACTTCTAGAGAATGAGGCAGCCTGGAGAAGCCTTTGATTCCGATTGATGGACCTCTGGAGAATGGAGGCAGCCCGGAGAAGCCTTTGATTTCGATTGATAGACCTCTGGAGAATGGAGGCAGCCCAGAGAAGCCTTTGATTTCGATTGATGGAACTCTGGAGAATGGAGGCAGCCCGGAGAAGCCTTTGATTCCGATTGAAGGACCTCTGGAGAATGGAGGCAGCCCGGAGAAGCCTTTGATTTCGATTGATGGACCTCTGGAGAATGGAGGCAGCCTGGAGAAGCCTTCACTTCCGATTGATGGACTTCTGGAGAATGGAGGCAGCCCGGAGAAGCCTTCGATTCCGATTGATGAACCTCTAGAGAATGAAGGCAGCCTGGAGAAGCCTTTGATTCCGATTGAAGGACCTCTGGACAATGGAGGCAGCCTGGAGAAGCCTTTGATTTCGATTGAAGGACCTCTGGAGAATGGAGGCAGCCCGGAGAAGCCTTTGATTCCGATTGATGAACCTCTAGAGAATAGGGGCAGCCTGGAGAAGCCTTTAGATCCGATTGATAGACCTCTAGAGAATGGAGGCGGCACTTTAATGATGTGAGCAACTGTATCATGGCTATTTCATGGTCATGCTTTAGTGGTATAGAGTAGGGTTAACATTCGTGAGATTTGTCAGTTTTGATGACTTGGTCCATCCTACAGTTCAAACATTGATCAGTAATAGTGGTGCTGTCTTCCACAAATCTAGACTTGTTAAAGAGCGGCCAAGATAGAATGATGATAAAGTGGCATTCATGGATTTTCTTTCACAATTGCCATATCTTAACATCATCTTACATATGTGTATTGTATTGGAGGAAGAGAAGGAGAGCCGCTTTCCTTCGTCATCGTGGTGGCTGAAACAACTGGAATAGGGCTTTGCTTCAAGAATGGTTTAGAATTCTCATAACCAGTCATAAAATGTCTGTCTCAATTTTTTGATCTATTGAAACAAACTTAATACTAATTAATAGAACTTCTCTGGTGAACTACAAAGAATTCATACTCTTTTAAGGCTTTATTGAACTTAAAAAACTTCAACATAACCTGAAAAGAAAGATAATGAAAATTACAAAAATGATTTTAGATAGTATTTAATGATGTTTCGGATAACGAAGAGGCTTATGGCGTTCTTGAACGGGTCGTTTCAGAGGTTCTGGTTCTAAGGGAAGAGAGGTAGAGAGTTCAGTCACTGATTAAAGGTAAGCTAGACTACCAGAAACACTGCTCGGAGGACATTTCATATCCTTATGGTCATATTAATCGGTTATGCTTCGACCCCCAGCTGCATCGAATGTCTCTAAAACCGTTGATCTTAAAGTTGGCTCAGGATGCTCCATCAAACTATTCTCTGTACAACTCTACGTCCAAAGTTCTGCTTTTTTTTTTCTCAGGTAACCACATGTTATAAATGGAAACTAACTCCATATTTTTGTGTCCTAGCTTCTAACAACTTAAATCCATCAATTCACAATGGGGTCGAATTCATTGCCGTGAACATGCCGATGCGGCAAGAATAGGAATATGTCGTCAGGTGAGCAATGAATGAACACTGAGAGCGATAGGTGAATCATGAAAAACAGCCAAGCTCTCAAGTCTCAAGAATTTAGCCATCTTTAAATCAGATCAAGGTTATAATTTAATAGATTTTAGTGGAGTCTTTGTTGAACTAGCAAAGCATCAACATAACTTGAAAAGCATAAATACCAAATTAAAAATAATTAGGATAGCATCCAATATCCAAAAGATAATTACATTACCTCAACTTTCATTTAACTGTATTTTGCATTATCCCCTCTCCCCGCATTCCCTTGTACATACACTAAGGATGAAGCTGTATTTGGGTGCCATTTGTTTGAAAATAGAGAGAAGCTTAATATAGATATCTCTGCTCGTAGGTTTTGGGAAAATATAGTAGAGAAACTGGTGAAGTTAGGGTAAGTAAAAATTAATGAAAGGGGCGGCCTGGGAGGATGCAAAAATCAAATAAGCCCCGTCAGTTTAAGAAAAGGAATCGACTTAGGTGGGAAAAAACGCCTTAAGAAAATGAACGACTGAAAAGACTTGACCAAGAATATCATCACAGCAGAGGTGTGTTAACGTAGAAATTAATATTTTAAAACAATGGAAAAGGAATGAAAATAATAACATGAATAACAACCAATGAATATTTTAAAACCAGTTAAAAAGAATAACAAGAAATGAAAATTTCTATTGAAATGAATATTTGAAAACCATTAAAAAGAAAATGGAGAAATGAAAATTTCTATAGAAATAAATATTTGAAAAGCATTTAAAAAAAAACCGGATATTGAATATTTGAAAACCATTTAAAAAGAATAACAAGAAATGAAAATTTCTATTGAAATGAATATTTGAACCATTTAAAAGAAAATGGAGAAATGAAAATTTCTATAGAAATAAATATTTGAAAAGCATTTAAAAAGAATAACATGAAATGAAAATTTATATATAAAGGAATATTTGAAACCCATTTAACAAGAAATGAAAATTTATATAGAAATTAATATTTTAAATAATTTTAAAAGAATAACAAGAAATGAAAATTTATATAGAAATGAATATTTGAAAACAATTGAAAAATAATAACAAGGAATGAACATTTCAGCCAATGGAAACGTAAATTTAGCATATTAAAAGTATATTTAAGTAAAGGGATAACTACACTTTAGTATATGGAACCTACATGATTGAATATCGAGAGTATATTCTGTTTTAGGGAAAAGTATATAACAGTAAAGCGGCTGCTGTAGCCGTGTGAAAAATCGACATAAAAGGGAATCGTTTGTTTTCTTGCATTCTTCTTTTGTGTTTGCTCTGTTTCTTTTCTATCTCTTTCTCTCTCGGTGGTGGTAGTGTAGTACTTGTGGTGGTGGTAGTGTAGTACTCATGGTGTTGGGGGTGATGTGGTGTAGTAGTATTTATTGGTGGTGGTGGTAGTCTCCAACTCAAATCAAGAACCCAAATAGCAGTTAAACTCAAACAAGAATCAAATTATCAAATCTGGAATTAAAAAAAAATATTAAAAATCCTCACGGTTAAATTATTGATAATTATCAATACCTTTTTTGGCACCAGTCCCATGGATAGGACCCTTAGAATGCGTGGATTTTCCCCAAATATCTTCAATGCTACAAATGAAAGAGGAAAACCTCGTTTCACCACCAGGACAAAAATCGACACAAGAAAAGTTATCACTTTTCTGCCTATTTTTCCTATGAGATGTCTTAAAATAAATTTGGCAAATATAAACGTATATTTTACCATATCAAAAATTACATTCTATAATATGAAAAGGTACAGTATAATATAGCATATATATTTAATTGATCAAAAACACGAAATTCTCGGACTAAAATTGAAGTTAAAACACGTTTAACAATTTAATATATAAAATAATATTGAAATTAAACAAAATAAATAATATTCTTTTAAAGTATAGCACTGAAATTGCTATTAGATTTATAAAAAAAAAATGATGATCGACATACGCCTAGAGACCTCTGGGGAAAAAAATAATGATAGACCTACTCGGGCAGATATATCTACAAAAAGAATAAAGATCGGCATAATCACGCAGAGATCGTTGGAAAAAAGAATGATGAACGACATACTCACGCAGATATCTCTGGGAAAAGAATAATGATCGACATAATCCCGCAGAGATCGCTGAGAAATGAATGATGATTGACATACCCACGCAGATATCTGTGGTAGAAGAATAATGATAGACATATTCACGCAGAGATCGCTGGTAAAAAGAATGATGATAGACATATTCTCACAGAGAGATATCTGTAAAAATGAATAAAGATCTACATACTTACGCAGAGATCGCTAGGAAAAAGAATAATCATCGACATACTCACGCAGATATCTCTGGAATAAGAATAATTATCGACATAATCACGCAGAGATTGCTGGGAAAGAAATAATGATCGACATACTCACGCAGAGATTGCTGGGAAAAAAGAAGGATGATGAGCATTCTCACACAAAGATCTATAAGAAAAAGAATAATGATTGAAAAAAAAAATAGAATAATTGAAAATCATACATATATCGTTCGACGTAAATAACATTATGGGTATAGATAATAAGGACGAAAAAATACCCAAATAAAACTTAAAGAAGGTAATAAAAACTAATACAAAGCAAATATACGTTGAAATAATGACACAGACTAGAATAAAAAAAGAGATCAAAGAAAATGAGATAATAAAACTTGCGTACAAGAAATAAAGATAATTCAAGAAAAAGTCATTCTTAATGAGAAAATTAAACAACTAGAAACAGAAGAGGTTCACAATGAATGAATTGTACTTGTGTTAGCAGTGAGATAATTACACATGAATAAATAATAATAATCAAAATTTGACACAAGAGCCTTAAAATGATAATAGGGAATGGCAAAATTAACAAGGGTTATGAAAATACTCTTTTTAATTCATGAGTAAAGTACTCATATCGCAAAATAGAGAGAGAGAGACAAGTTATTTTTATATCAGAGCAAAACAAAGATGGCTAAAATTGATAAAACTGAATGAGTGACAACAAACAACAACAAGTTAAATACTAAATATGTATGTAAGAGAAAAAAAATACTGGAACAACGCTTGAATGGAGCGTGCACCGCAAAACTGTTGGCGATTATTTTTGCCGATCGGAAGAAAATTATTTTCATAGCAACCGTGAATAAATTAACACACATAGATACACATAGGATGAAAAAGGTGTGCATGAGAATAAAATAAGGTTAAAAAACATATTCCTAGAAGACAGTGAAAATGAACTTATAATCTGAGAATGGCCGATGGCACGAATAGATTCTGAGTTTAGCTGAACGCTGAATGAAGAAATTCCTTTTGACTGAGAGCGCAAATTAAGGATAAAATAGCAGCATTATTATGAGATTCTGAGTTTGGGTGAGGACACGAAAGAAAAGTGTGAGTTTAGCCTAAATGAATCGCAAAATCCAGTGAGATTTAAGGAAAGAAGATACTTAACCTGGATAAAATACCAGAAATAAAAATTTACCATAAGCTAAATTGCATGGAATAATACAATTGTTCTTAAAATATTACAATCGTGGATTGTTTATGGGTTTTTACATAGTTTTTTTCAAGTATATAAATTTTCATCGAAACTATTTTTATCTCTTTACTGAGAATTTTAACTAATGATTAAAATATTGTCTGATACCTAGTTGCATCATTGGTGTATGTTTTATGCCCTTTTCTTGTATACTAAACTAAAAATACGGCATACTTGGTTTAGTTCAAAAAGATGACGGAACTCTTGGTGCTCGGGGAAGTATCCGAAAGGCAACCGTGGGAACTGAAACGATCTCAAAGAAAATGAAAGACGAATAACAGGATCTGTCAGCGATTTTGAGGGATCTCAGAGGTGAGGGTCTAACCAAGTGAGGTGCTAAGATCGGTAAATATAAAGCTTGTAGGTACCTAAGCTACTTAATGTTAAGGTTCCAAAGAGGCAGCTTTAGGATTGAAATCTAGCTCGCTAGGATAAATGAAAAAGCGTTATTACGTGGGTACATGTAAAATATGGGTTCTTCTGCCGTTTCTGATGACCAAACCGCGAGAATTTAAATTACATGTGAGTCAGGGCGCTTGTGAGACTAGGCAGAAAAAATACTTTAATTATAATGCAAGTGAGTCTTTGTGCATATTTGCTCAGGGTGAAAAATACTTCAAACGAAACTGATGTGGGTCCTGGTGCAAAAAATACCAGGCCGCAAAGTATTGCCAACAGTGATACTGAGAGAGAAACCTCAGAACTAATCTCAAGGAAGCCGTGGGAGGCTTCTTGTCTGCTGAGGAGAATGGCGAGGACAGAACAGCTGCAGCAACGAAGAGACCAGTACGAGGGAGGAAATTGCAATGGAGTGAAGGCTCGAGGATGCATCCTCTTATTTTAACAATAATTGATATCCCCTATCTTTGGTCGACAAATTAATCAATAATTTTCTAAGCAAAGTTTACTCTCCATCTTTTCTCTCATATTATGTTCCCAAAACTAAAACCTTACAATAAATTTTTCACAATAAAATGCAACAAATTACTCAAAAAATACTTCTTTCATACTAACTTCAAAATCACTTTTGTCAATCCACTTTCGATAGGAAGTTTCTTCTCATCAAAAGACAAACTTTCTCTAGGAATAAGCAGCCGTGTTGTTTACGCTTTTACTTGTCCTTGTTGTTTGCAAGGAACCTATATTGGTAGTACGGTTTGCTCGTTGAGAGAGAGGGTTAGTTTTCACATGGGAATAAGACATCGCACTGGGAGAAATTTGTCTAGGAAGGAGGCTTTTGTAATTAGAAATCACATCATACAATGCAAGACAGAATGTTCTATCGAGAATTTTAAAATAATTGGTCGCAATAACAATGAATATAATCTAAGAATTTTGAAATCCCTACTGATAAAGACAAAATCTCCTACACTCAACATAAATAATACCGCTGTCCCCCTTCTCATCTCTTACTTATAATTACCTCAGTCAAAAAATAACCAACTTTCTCTTATTCATCAACCAACCCCACCCCAAACCTATTCTTTTTAAAGCCATTCCCATCATAATTTCTTCACTTCGTGATTTCTCCTGAACTTCATCGGGAGGCAACATTATACTTTAATAATTTACTTTTGTTTCGTTTTTTGTTGTTTCGTTTTATTAGTGGTTACATTTGATAGATACTTTGAAACACTTTTAGATTTGATACTCTTGTATTTTAAATCCCTGAGTTAGCTATTAATTTTTTGATTTATCTACATGGTTCTTAACTTGATTATTTATAATATTGCAAGTTTAAATTTGTTTTAGTTCTTTTTTTAGTTTTCTGAACTTTTTGTATTATATATCGTCATCTTTTATTTTATTTTAACATATTTTATTTTAATAAGATTTTAATATGTCTTTTTATATTATTAGTTTGTTCCTAATTTGATGGTTTTAAATTTTTACTCGCCTAATTTACTTTACCGTCTTAATTTTTCAAGTTTAATGAAATTCCATTACTTTAGCCTTTAAAAAACTTTTAATTTTTGCTAGTTTTAACAGATTTAATGACTTCTTAATAAGTTTACTGACATTAACAATTTAATCATATCTCACTGTAATTTGTTTTATGATTTTAGAACCTGAAGATGTGCGATACGCCCGAAACGTTGTTCCTTACTAGCACATATACCTGAGTGTCTTGTATTGTGTCCTTACCTTCGCCGTGAAATTGAAGATCAGACTGGTCAGCAGCAATCGTTTGGAAATATATATATATATATATATATATATATATATATATATATATATATATATATATATATATATATATATATATATATAGAAAGAGAGAGAGAGAGAGAGAGAGAGAGAGAGAGAGATTCAGGCAGAGTAAGAAGCCTAAGTGGGTATCTCACGGACGAACGAATCTTCAACCGGCATCTTTCGGTAAACCTCCGGGGTGATAACGAAGCGAGACGAGTTTAGCTGGAACCCGGAACCCAAATTCGCGAGAGGGCGCTAAGCCTTTACTCGCCGCGTCTTGAATCGGAGTGGGACCCACTTCCGACGGCAAACAAAATCGCTTCCGGCGAAGCCTTATATATTTCCCAGCGCGGAAACGAGCAAATTAGTATTCACCCAGAAGGCAGGCAATGCTCACGCGGTATCCAAGCAGTAATCACAAGAATTCATTGGAACCAGCCTAAGGACACACGTGTACCTTCATGCGCGGTTTCCTGTTACTCTAAGGACTCGTAGGCAAGAAACCAGTTGTTCAGAAATACGGCAGTCAAGGACGTAAGGACTCATTCTGGAATACGCGTTCGCTCCGTTTCCTGCAAGGATACTCCCTCAAACCACCACTCGAGGCTCCTACCCCTTTCTTGGAAAATCGTAAGCTTATTACCGTTTTCTCGATCACCGTCGAAGAGGCGTAACGCTCTCCGACTACGAAGCTTCACCCGCTAATTTCTTCCCGTTTTTGCTCGAGTAAATATTGTGCTACTCATACTTCGTGCCGAAGCATTTCGTTTTAAATTAATTCCTTTGCTAAACGATTAGTTTTCCTATAGTGTATAAATTATTTTTAATTTATGTTATTTGTTCGTATAATAGTAAAAATTATTTTTGTTTCTCTTGTTTAAATCCCGGAACTACATAAAAAGCCATTGATCTATTTTCTAAGTCGGCCAACGGAATACACGCACTTGAATATCCCCCATTCTTAAAAGGGACTTCGACCCCCCCCCCCGCGTCTATGGTAAGCAAGCGAAGGTCAGTGAAATCTACCTGACCTACAACACACAATTCACATTATTTTACGCGGTATTCCAACCCTTCTTCACATATTCACTCTCGTATTTTCTCTTCACAACACTATTTCTAATCCATTCTTTTTACACGAAAATATCACCTCGTTTGTAACCTTCTTCACACAAACATTCTCAGCCACTCTTTCCTCGCTCTATGTACAATTGTGTAGCAAGCATCTGGCCATATTTTCCTGCCATATTCTCACTCCTATATACCAATGATGGCACATCATACAATTATGCAGCTTTATGGCACCTTCTATACTCAAACCATTAGCAATTCCATGGGCGTTGCTTTCCTCTGAGCTTTTCTGAACATCCAAAACGTTACCATTGTAATATCCTTCATCCATAAGACTATCATTCTGTCTAAACTCACGTCAATTAAACCATCGTACATCCTTAAGATACACATCACGCAATCTATCATCCAGTCACCAATACTCGCTCCCAAGCACAATATTATTATTTTTCTATTTAACATTAACCTTATCCTCACATACACTCTCAAATCACTCTCACTCTGAGCTACTGACACCGAGTTATCAACACGGAACATGTTTATTTCCCCACTTTCAACACACGTATAAACGTACTCTGCACTATTCTTTAACACTCACTTCCTCTTTCTTGCTCTCAAGTATTCTCACAATTTTTTCTCCTTTCATTTCCTTCTTTCTTTGCCGTTTTATCAACCGCATACAAACCAATTTAATCTTACACAATAACATCATGAGAGAAAATCCGATTATAATTATTTAACCCAAACCTTTAAAGTTCTTGTTTTCAATATAATTAAAATACACCAATGGTTGACAACCTATCTACGCAAACGGCCCAGCTAATTTTAGGCGCCGGTCGCATCTTACGCGCGGAAAGTACGTTGACGACTCTTGACATGCACGAATAATTGTTCAAAAGTGAATTTCAATATAATGGAAAAAATCGCTTGGCATATAATGGGAAAGTAAATTGCCAGTTATGACAACCACGAAAAATAGCCATGAGCATCTGCTTTTGAATTTGGGTACATCCAGACGCGTGAGTGAAAGTTTAATTCTCAGATTAAACCCCAAAATGATGGCAATGAATGTATTCTTTCCAACCTAAATAAATTGTACTGAGTCTTTAAACAAAGCAAAAATAAGGCAAAAATTAAAGGAAAACATGAAATTAAATATTTAAGCTGAAAAGAAACAATACAAATTAGGATTAATTAATTAGCTGCAAGAACGCGCTATATACATTAGATTTATCTTACGGAAATATTTTGAGTTTTGACAAGCAATTTGGCAGTAACTGGTTCTTAGAAGAACCGAGTACTTACTAGAGCGAACGAAGCAGTGGTGCGATTCAAATCCGAATAATAACTTGTACAGTTTTTTCAATAGCAAAGGACAAAGAAGGAAAACTTTGCCGTGCGTTAGGTTAGGTTAGGACGTCGAGAGAGATTGCGTCTGAAATATGTGGCTTTATTGAAAATATCAAGCATGAAGAGGTAAGTGATATAAAACTAAGCTTTGGTACTTAAAAGGGTACCACGGGTGAAAGTTTTGGAGTTTTAGCAGGCGAGTATAGAGCTGAAGGTTATTCCTCATGCCAAAGATTATAGATAAATCTCGTCGGAGAAAAGTACATATTGTGTGTATAGGTAAGGAGAAAAAATATCATGCAAATTGTTCCATGAATGCGTCGTGAAAAGATCTTCACAATGGCATTGAAACCAGGGATCGCTAGGAGTAAGTGAAAGACGACATTAAACAAGAGATAACAGTACAAATATTGTTTCATTTGGCGTGATGAGTAGATGCCTAAATTGGCTGTAGTATCTTGCTGTAATGGTACTCCTGCTTCCTGCTTTGGGCACACGTGAATGCAAGGTATGTGAGTATGTAAAATGCGTAGATGGAAGGTGAGTGGACAGGTGAAAAGAAGAGTGAGAACGCCTGTTATCACAGTGGAACGTGATTGCTGTGACCTTCTTTGGAAAGAAGGCAACTCCCAGGTAGAACTGAGCTTTTCTCTTTCTGTATCTTATCGTGGTTATAAAATGGACAATAGAAAGATTTCTGTGAATGTCAAATTCCATCCTTATGAGGCTACGTGAATGATCTCGTCAAAACACCATTCACTAAGTGACATATGCAGGCAATTGCCCCTTTTGGGTTCTAGTTTGTGCTTATGGAGTTCTATATTTTATAGAAGAGGTTCTTCCAAGAGATTTTTTTTATAGAAACTACCCCGACTTTATTCTTAAAAGGTGGCGAAGTTAGCTATTTCTCTCATCATCCACAACACTTTCTCCTCTTTTCCATTGACCATTTCTTTCTTCCATCTCTCTCTGTACTCCAACGTTTTGTCAGTGAGGAGTAATGACTCCTTTGGTTTCGATAAATATAATTCATATTATATATTTTGTTCAAGTTAATTAAAATTAACTCTGCGACAACCTCCTTTCCTAAAGCTTATTGGAACAAAATAAACCGATATTTAAAAAACAAAATTATTTTTATATTTCTCTATAGTTACCCGGGTATCGATTTGGGGACCAAATACCGCGGATTAAAGGGTAGGCTTCTTGTCAACGTAGCTATGAGGCTTAATTCACGACTCTAGCTTGCTTAATTTATTTATTCCCTCCTTGGATCATTCCTTCCATCTTTCATTCTCTCTTTTTATCCTTGTTTCTTTCCTTTATCCTTCTTTTCTTCCTTGCATGATTCTTTCTATATTTCCTTCTCTCTTTCTATCCTTGGTTCATTCCTTTATTCTTCTTTTCTTCCTTGCATCATTTTTCTATCCTTCGTCCATTCTTTATTTTTCTTTCTTTCCTTGCATCATTCTTTCCTTGGTTCATTCTTTATTTTTCTTTCCTTCTTTGCATTAATCTTTCTATCTTCCTCCTTTCTTTCCTTCATTGCTTCCTTCTTTTATCCTTCTTTACTTCCTTGCATTATTCATTATATCCTTCATTCTTTTCTTATATCTTTGGTTCATTCCTTTATCCTTCTTTCCTTCCTTGCATCATTGCTTCTATCCTTACTTGTTTCTTTTTATCCTTGGTTCATTCCTTAACACTTCTTTTCTTCTGTGCATCATTGCTTCCATCTTCCTACTTTCTTTCTATCGTTGGTTCCTTCCCTTATCCTTCTTTCCTTCCTTACCTTATTGCTTCCACCCTTCCTGCTTTCTTTCTATTAATGGTTCCTTTCTTTATCCTTCTTTCCGTCCTTGGATCCTTCCTTCTTTTCTTCTATTCTTGGTTCCTTCATTTCCTTTCTTTATTCTTCTTTACTTCCCTGCATTATTCTTTTCATCCTTTTTTCTTTCTTGCAATATTGGGTTTATTTCTTTCACATTCTTTCCTTCCTCCTATCCTTCCTTCTTTCTTTCTATGCTTGGTTCATTCCTTTATCCTTCTTTTCATCCTTCGTTAGTTCCAGATTTCCTTCCTCCTTTCTCCTTTTCATTTATACATCCTTCCTTTCATTCATCATTCTTTCATTCTATCATTGCTTCTTTTCATTAGTCCTTTTTTTCCTAATTCCTTCCTTCCAACATTTCTATATTTTAATAATCCTTCCATCTATCATTTATTTCTTCTATTATTTCTTCTTTTCATCATTCCTTACTTCCATCATTCCTTCCTTGTATCGTTCCTTCTTTGCATCATTCCTTACTTCCATCATACCTTCCTTGTATCGTTCCTTCTTAGATCATTCCTTACTTCCGTACACAATTCCTTCCTTCCTTCCTTTTTTCTCATTGTTATTTATTTATTACAATACTAAAGACTGAGTTTTAATTTAATTAAGTTCATTGATTTTCGTTTAGTCTTACGTGTAATAATACTAATACTATGTATATGACGAAAACCAAACTCAACTACTTTGATTAAACATAAGATACAAATTTAAAGCATTAATTTCCTTTTAACATCTAACACCAAAGAGGTGGTCTAAAGAAAATAAACTAATTTTTCAAGCTAATATTCACTTTTAAAATAATAATGATGTGAAAGTAAATTCAATTGCACACCATTAAATTGCAACCACACATAGTTTTCAAACTATATATAACCACCTCTTGAAGTTATTAGCACAAGTTTGTAAACATGAATATAAAGAGGCAAATGTATCGATTAAAACTTCTTAAGTCCTGAATAAAACTAAATTCTCACCTTTAGAAAAAGAGTCAAAATCATTTGATCCAACCGTTGACTACCGCATCTTATCTGCCGTCATAATTAATCGTTATCTTCCTCTCTGCCTCTGCCCAGGGCATGATGGCTCGCTCTAAGACTGCTCAGTCTCCCCACTGCTCAAAGATGCCCCACTGGCAGGCGAATAACAGCAATCTTTGGATATCTAATTGATCGCATAACTGCTCTTTGGCTACGCTGGAATTAGCATAAAAAGGAGATGAATACGATCGTATATTTTTTCCACCGCGTTAATAATTCTTGTTTGCCAAATAAATTATACCCAGAATTTGGATTGCGGGGTAACGTATGAAAGAGGGTGGTTTATGTGTAGCAATAGTGGTAAAGGTGGGCGGAAGAATCGCTTAAGAGGTGTAATTTTTTTTAGGATTTTTTAATGAAATGAGAAAAATATTGCGTTTTGCTTTCTTCTTTGGTTTAAGGAATGGTTTGTAGAAAGAAATCGGATTGGAGAATGTATGTGAGATTGGGGATAAAAATTCACTGAATTTTAGTTAACAGAGAAGTTTTCAATATTTTTCAAAATTACATATGAATTAGAGACAAACTGGATTGGATAGTATTTAATTATTTGAAAGAGGGAAAATAAACTATTATATTTCACTGAGAAGGTGCAATGGATGTCTAAAAATTACATAGGTCGAGTTCTCAAAGGAGGAGACTATTTGAGCCATTAGGAAATTTGAGAACTCAATTTTTCTTAAACTTACATCTTATTGGAACGAAGACTGTTATTTTTCAAGTGATTTGGGGACGAAAGTCTTGACAACTTTAACATTTACTGTCTTTTTGCCTCTCTTCATATTTAGTGTTTTTTGTCTTATTGTCTATTTTTTGCCACTTCATTCCTTGATGGAAACTTTCTTAGCTTCTTCATGTGGTTGTGTACTTTGACATAGACTTCAATATATTCTTTGCTTTAATATATGTGTATTTTGAGGAAAATAAGTAAAACGTATATCTATAAGGTTGCCTCAAAAGTCACGGCTGCCATTTAACAATTGATATATATATATATATATATATATATATATATATATATATATATATATATATATATATATATATATATATATAGGGTGTTCGAAAACTAATGGTACATACTTTGACAGTAGGTATAAAAACCTAAAGGAACGATTTTTACAAGAATAAAATAAGTAAAAGTTCAAGATCCATCGTTTTCGAGATATCGAATCGTAAAGATTGGCGGTCTCTAGGGATATTTCTTACTTTCGGAATTATCCTAGGTCCACAAATATGGCAACAGTTGTTTCCATTAATGGTCGTCTGCTATCAAGGAACATTGTAAAATAGCTCCGACAATATGAATCGCTTAACAAATTCTGAAATGGCAGATATTCACATGGCATATGGTTCGGCGAATGGCAATGCTAGATTGGCTACCCGATTGCATGCAGAGCGTTTTCCCAACCGTCATTTGCCAGATCATCGCGTTTTCACCAGGGTGCATCAACGGCTGCGAGACACTGGCAGTTTTCAGGTAAACAGGAGAGAAGTGGGTGGTCGTCGTGGGTAAGCTAGCACTGAGAACTAAGAGCGGATACTACAACAATTTAATACAAACCCACGTACAAGCACTCGGGCCGCGGCAAATTCACTTGTAATGCGTTATCACTCAATAGTATGGCAAACACTCCGTGATAACGGCCTCTACCCGTACCATTTCCAAATAGTGCAAGAGCTCCTTCCAGCGGACTTTAACCCTCGTGAACGGTTTGCACATTGATTCATGAATAAGACCATTGCAGATAATGAGTTTCCAAAGTATGTGCTCTTCAATGATGAAGCTATTTTTATGCGCGGTGGTGTGTTTAACACACACAACTTGCACATGTGGCAGAATGAAAACCCTCATGCCCTATGTGCTTCGAACTCATTTAACAGGAGATCACTATCCAGTATTTCTACGGGAAGTATTGCTCAACCTTCTGGACGATGTCCCTTTGGGTATTCGACGTCAAATGTGGCTCCAACGTGATGGAGCTCCAGCGCATAGCTCAAGGAATGTATGACAATATCTAGATCGTACTTTTCCCAACAGGTGGATAGGACGCTTTGGGCCAGTGACACGGCCAGCGAAGTCTTCAGATATGACACCTTTGGACTTCTATCTGTGGGGCTACATGAAGAGTTTAATTTATGAAACCCCAGGAGAGACAGAGTTGGATCTTGTTGAAAGGATAGTGGACGCTGCAAGACTCATTGCGAATAATCCACGAGTGTTTGATCGTGTTCGGGAAACGCTTCTGCGTAGGTACCAGACCTGCATTAACGTACAAGGAGGACATTTCGAACACCTATTGTAATTCCAATTCCATAATAAAGTATGTACTCAAATGTGTTTCCCTCACCTACTACTCTGGGGACTGCCCCCACCAGAGTTAGTTATACCATACGCAAATTTACGATTCGATATCTCGAAAACGATCGATTTTTAGACATTTACTTATTCTTGTAAAAGTCGTTCGTTCTTTTGGTTTGTATACCTACTGTCAACAAAGTATGTACCATTAGTTTGCGAACACCTTTATATATATATATATATATATATATATATATATATATATATATATATGTGTGTGTGTGTGTGTGTGTGTGTGTTTTATTAAATGAGATTGTTACTTAAAAACAAATGAATAACTTTTTTTTTATTTATTAAATAAAATTGATATGAATTTTTCCTATGGTACCGAAAATATTCTCTGGTTTGACACAGAACGTAAAATTTTCTATTTAATACAAGAGAAATTGCGTAAAACGCTAAAGATCTTAATTTAAAACATGATATAACGCAATAATATCGACGTGTTTAAATCACGATAATTCAATTGTGGAATGTTAACCCCGTAGAGTTTATGTCAGAATCGACAGATAACGGTGAAATTAAATGGCCGTGATGTTATCTTTCGCAATTAATTTTCTAATATTAAAATAAAGATAACCGGTTTGGAAAATAACAGAGAAGAATAATTGAAACAATACAGTTAATCCAAAACTTCAAATGTAGATATTCCGCAAGGGGAGATGTCTGAAATTGAAATATTTCTTTCTGTTTTGTCCGTATTCGTACGTATTTTCAAATATGACGACCTTCAAGCTTCAATTTAAGATATAGAAGTCGTGATCACCTTAAATTCTTTTTATTCAATTTTTTCTTCTTATTACATACCCTGTTATCGAATTTTGTTGAATAGTCTCTATGAAGTATATCCACCGACCTGTTTTTGTCATATTTCTAATGTATGTCGTGAAAGTATTCGATCATATTCGTGAGGTACGAATATAATCGTGAGGTGAGTCGGTGAATAAACAGTCCATTCGTTTCTATATCTTAAAACATTTTATTCACTATTGATGGTTTCCCGACCAACGTGAGGCTAATTGACTGATATCGACCGGCAAATTCACGTATTCCTTTTCATGGAGATGAAATTCACCTTGGCTAATGTCATGTAATACCAAGATGATTCACTTTGCTAATTTTTTTCTGTATTTTTTTATCTTTTATTTTGTTTATTCTTTTTCCTCAGCATTTATTTATAAAACGCGTTTTTTTGATATACCAAAGTTTGAGTTTTAAAATTTTCGTTTTTTTAATAAAAGTTCAAAACGGATTTTGAATTTATCGAGTAGAAATAAAATTAATTTGGTTCACTGGTGAACTCTTCCAATAAGTAAACTAATTATTATATACCTGGTGTTCCAAACTCGTGATACATATAAAAAAATGAAAGGCTCCCTATTACCCCTAATTAAAGAGCTCTTGCTAGCCGAGTGGATAAGGCGTTAGACTCCCAACATCGCGGTACCGGGTTCGATCCCAGCATGAGCGGACACAAACGTCAGCGCACGTAGAAATCTGGCTTCCAATTGGTGTACGCGCTGCGCTCATCCCTGCATTCGAGTGGGTAGATCTTACACTTCTCATCAAACACTGCTTTCTTTCCTCTCCCGTCTTCGCATCATAACACCTCTCCCCAAAGAGGACCGGCGCTTGATGCCCTCGTGCTCACCAGCGATTGTCATACTTAACTTTATGTCTATTTCATTATCCGGTCGAGATCCGCCTGGATAAAAGCAGACGACAAACTACTACTAGAGGTAATACCTCTAAATAATATCTACATGTAAAATTATGTAGCTAAGGATCTAGGATTATCGAAGGCAGTGATGGATTTATGTATAGACAATATGGTTAGCCACCCGGGGGCTTGGAGGATCTTACAAAGGGGGGGGGAGCATGGATTGGTGAGTGATAAACAAACGAACCACATACATGTGTGTAATTTAAATAGTAAGACCATCCACTCAATAAACCAATTTTTGTGTACATAAGTGTGGGAATTTTTATGTACACCTTTTAAGATCAATACAAATCCCCAAAATCCCACAGGAAAATGAATGGCGGATTACAAGTACTTTGGAACTTTGAAAGTACTTGGAATCCGCCTTTCATTTTCCTGTGTGATTTTAGGCATTTATTGCTCTACACACGCGCTACTTTACGAGTTTCTTATATCTTTTAAGATCAATATTTTGGAAAGGAGGGTCTCACCCAAAGGGGGCGCTGACAGCAGGTTCCGCCCAGGGCACCATGTAGGCAAGGAAGGCGATTAATAGCAGGCTTTGAGATTATGGAGGATGTCCCTAAATGCTCCATACATAGAAAAATTAGAGGCCTTTTTGGCCTTCAATTTATCCTGACCCCTGAAACTTAAGTGGTTGTGGACCTATGACCAACTTAAGCCATAAATAGAGACTATATTGACAAACTCATCAACCAAGAAACTAGTTTCTCTTATTGAAAACTATTATCATGTAGGGAGATTTAGGACAAACCATGTACTTTCTTAATGGAACACATTTCCAGATGCCCACAATACACATTATTATGAGTGTATATTCATACTACACCTTTTTGGGGGTGTAATACACGCCTAATACACCTTATTATGAGTGTAATACACCCCTAATACACCTTATTATGAGTGTAATACACGCCTAATACACCTTATTTTGGCTGTAATATAAGCCTAATACACATGATGAGTGTATTATATTCATACTACACCTTATTTTGGGTGTAATATACACCTTATTGTGAGTGTATTATATTCATACTACAGTCTAAAATTTTGAGACTAATATATATTTATATTTTTTTATTCATTTTTAAAATTTATGTGATAGGAAGAATTAGTCTGATATTTAAATTATTGAAGCTTTAAAAAAAGTCAGCATTTCAAAAAAACAAACTGCATTTGTTCCCTGATTCCAAAATCGCGCTCTGGTCTTGTTCCGGTAGGAGGTGAGTTTCAGTCCCCTTGAGCTTTGCTATTCGATCAAAATGTTAAAATGATTACAAAATATGAGTTAAATGAATAATATGTAATTATAATTTATTTCCTAATATTTTTTTGGGGAAAAATAAACGTTGGAATCTTTTTTATTTCCAGAAATAGTTCTTTCCAAAGAAAGGCATTGTTGCTTTGCACCAAAGTGCCTGAAATGCAATGAGATAGTTGTTAAGGGTAATGCATCAAGGACCACTATCTTTAGAATCATTAATGACTTTAAAAACGCTGGTGACACTCCTGTAAAAAGTCATCTGGTCAGCTGAGAACTTCAAATGATCGTCAAGATCACGGCGTGGTAAGGTACCGTCTCAATGATCGGGTTGCCTCCAGTGCAAACCTTGCTTACGATTAGAAAGAAGCAGGTGTCAACGTTTCAGCCATGAACACAAAATGGTACCAGAACGTATTTCTTCCGCACCTTTTCCCAACAGTTCAGGACAAATTTGGGGAAGATAACTATATTTTTCTATATAATGACGCACCTTGTCACGAAGCAAAATAAACGCTAAAAGATTTCTGGACTGAGAATAAGTAGAATATTCAGGACCTTGGCTCGGGCATTCGCTAGATTTGAACCGAATAGAGAATTTGTGGGCGATAATCAAACTGGTGGTTGATAAACAGAAGCCATCTAATTGTAATCAGTTTTCGATGTTTATTGAAAGACCAGACAATGGCTTCGTCACTTCCCCTATGGGGGAGCTTGCGCTTCGCTACTAAGATTAAAATTTAAAATCTAAAAAAAAGCAGCCGTAGTTAAATTTTGTTTAAATTTTCTGAACTTCGCCAATCATAATAATTTTAAAAAGGAACTCTGAGCTAAATTTCCCCCCTTTCAAAATATCACGTTTCTAAAATATAGAGTTATAGAATAGAAGATATATAAAAAAAAATTCTGAACTTCACCATTTGTGATTCTTTGGGTTTTAAATGTTCACAAAATTTCGTTACTTATATTTATTTCTGAACTTCACCATTTCGTTTTTTGGATATTATAAAAGAATTATTAGAAATAACTGAATAAAAAAATAAGTCATAACCAAACTAAGATTAAATTATTATTCAAATACTCACAAAAATCCCATTCTTAAATTATAGAGTTAGTGAAAAATGGAGCATTTGAGATATCTTTACAAATTTGGTCTCCATCATGCCAGTAAAGCAACCCTGAAGAACAAGAAACATCATTGTAAATATCAACTGCGCCCATCGATTGACTGTATTTATTAGTAAAATGATTATAAGCTCTAAATCTTATAAAATGCAAAGGTTGAGCGGTTCTTTTAATTTTCCTATCTGTAAAGTCATAGTAGTCTCAAAACTATTATATTGTGGGAGCAGTATATCTATACTATACCGTTTTATAGGTGTAGTATATCCATAATAACAATGCAAGGGCTTAGTTATTATTTAATTTAAAGGCAAAGGAGGGAAGAAACAAGAGCATCCTTACTGCGGGGAGAGGTTGGTGTAGAAAGTAGAGGAAATATGGTCGGTGTCGAATCTAAGTAAATCAAAGAGCAAGCCACTTGGAGCACTTCATACTTGGCGGGGAGGGGGGGGGGCACAACTCTTCAGAACTTGCTCAATTTACACAAAGTTCTTGACTGAAATTTTAATGATATAAAATAGAGATGATTTCTTCGAGAGAGGGGGTTCTCAACCTTGGAAATTTTTTTATGGTGTCAAGAGGAAGCGGATTTGGAACCACCCACTGCTAGACTCAAAACTTAGAATATATTTACATCTAATTCTACAGATTCTACAATTTTTTAGGGTAACAAACACCCTTTAGAATTGAATTTCTAAATTATAAAGTAAAAAAAAGAAGATAAATATGAGATTCCTCCTAGAACTTTGGGATGCTATGTGGGGTGCTAGCTAGGACGTTGGGAGGCTGTAGGGGCTACTATTTAGGACGTGAGGATGCTAACTAGGACAGTGAAATGCTATGTAGATGCTAACAAGGATAGTAGGATACTTGTTAGGAGAGTTGAAAGGTAACTAAGACAGTAGGTGCTAACTAAGGCGTTGGGATGCTTATTATGACAGGGTGATGCTTTGTGGGGTGCTACCTAGGACTTTATGATGCTATGTGAGATGCTCCCTAGAACGTTGCGATGCTATCTTGGGTGCTACATATGACAGTTAAATGCTATGTGGGGTGCTACCTAGGACATTTAAACCTATGTGGGGTGCTCCTTTGGACGCTGAGATGCTATCTATGGTTCTTTCCTTGAGGTGGGGATGCTAACTAGGACAGTAAGATACTATGTGGGATGCTAACTAGGAGTGTGATGCTATGTTGGGATGTCAATTAGAAGCTATTTCCCGAGCGATAGGGATGATCTTAGGATGCGAATTAAGGAAGTGGAGTGTTATCTGAAAATACTATGTTTTATGCTAAATATGAAAGGATGATACAGTTAAGAGCACATGATGCTATGTGCATGTAATGTGGGATCTTAATATGAGCAGTGAGATTCTACTTGGGGTGGTAACTAGGAGGCTGTGATGCTATGTGTGGATGTTATTGGAATGTTTTGGGGAAATGTTAATTAGGAGAGTAGGATTGCCTTTGCCATGAGGATGCTATGTGGGAGAATGTTACTTAGAACAATGGGATGATATTGTGATGTTGTGGGGGATGATATGTAGAGTAGGATGTTATGAGGGCGCTACTTGAGATACCATGTGGCAATGCTATGGTAATGTTATGGGGGATGCTATGTATCGTAGGATCTTATGAGGGCGCTATGAGGATGCTAAATAAGATATTATATGGGAATGCTATGGTGATGTTGTGTGAGATGTTATGTAAGATGGTAATTGAGAAGCTCTGGTAAACCATTTATGGTGTGGAACGGTTAAGGACCCTGAGCGTTACCCACTCTTTCAATCTTCACAATACCCACCACCCTCTCTTCAACACTTTACTCTTTCAGGCTTCACGATACCCTCCACCGTCTCTTCCACACTTCATTATTTCAGTCTTCACGATACCCTCCACCCTCTCTTCCACACTTTATTCTTTCAGTCTTCACGATACCCTCCACCCTCTCCTCAACACTTCACTCTTTCAGGCTTCACGATACCCTCCACCGTCTCTTCCACACTTCACAATTTCAGTCTTCACGATACCCTCCACCCTCTCTTCCACACTTCTCTCTTTCAGGCTTCACGATACCCTCCACCGTCTCTTCCACACTTCACTATTTCAGTCTTCACGATACCCTCTACCCTCTCTTCCACACTTCCTCTTTCAATGCTTTCTTTACTGTTCACTTTTACCAAATTTCTACCTGAGATTCCTCCTTCCGTTTCCTTTGTGTAAATGAGGAAGTAAAAGAAAAAATAAACAAATAAGAGTAAATTAAACGATAGAGATGGAGTGAGTTTCTAATATTCGAAAGTGCGTACTTTTATACATACTTTTTTTGTACGAACTTCTACTAGTTCAACCTTTTCATTACCTGGACACGTTTTAGAAACCTGTTCACTTTTTTGTATGAAATTTTTCGCAGAGGCTTATTAGATCTTCCTAGTTCTAATCTAAGTCACTTTATTCTTATTTTTTTTACTTTCCTTCTTTCTATTTATTTTGATTTTACTTCATTTGCTTATATTTACCTTTATCCCTTAATTACTTATGATTGACTGAATTTGCCACCTTTATTTACACATACTTTTTTCTTTTCTTTATTATTATTTTGCCTTATGACAATCCTTTTTAATTAAATCAATTCAAAAATAATAATTATCATCATACTCTGAGGGAAATGTTGCCATATGGCAATCCTTTTTAATTAAAACAATAAATAATAATAATTATCATTATATTGTAAGGTAAATGTTGTCATATGACAATTCTTTTTAATTAAAATAATAATCATTATCATACTGTGAGGGAAATGTTGCCATATGCCATTTTTTTATTAAAACAATAATAAATAATAATTATCATCATACTGTGAGGGAAATGCTGCCATATGTCAACCCTTTTTAATTCAAACAATAAAAAAATAATAATTATCATTATACTGTAAGGTAAATGTTGCCATATGACAATCCTTTTTAATTAAAACAATAAATAATAATAATTATCATCATACTGCGAGGGAAATGCTGCCATATGCCAATCCTTTTTATTTAAAACAATAAAAAATAATAATCATTATCATACTGTGAGGGAAGTGTTGCCATATGCCAATCCTTTTTATTTAAAACAATAAAAAATAATAATCATTATCATACTGTGAGGGAAGTGTTGCCATATGCCAATCCTTTTTATTTAAAACAATAAAAAATAATAATCATTATCATACTGTGAGGGAAGTGTTGCCATATGCCAATCCTTTTTATTTAAAACAATAAAAAATAATAATCATTATCATACTGTGAGGGAAGTGTTGCCATATGACAATCCTTTTTAATTAGAACAATAAAAAATAATAATCATTATCATACTGTGAGGGAAATGTTGCCATATGACAATATTTTTTAATTAAAACAATAATTAATAATAATTATCATCATACTGTGAGGGAAATGTTGCCATATGACAATATTTTTTAATTAAAACAATAAAAGATAATAATGACAAAGGCCTGTGTTTGAAAAAAACTTAATGTTCGTCAGGATTTCTTTATGGCTTCTTAATGAATCAAACCTCCTGAGCTCAAAAATGAATGTATTTTTGTTCAATCTGGTTAGATTTTCTCAGTACAGCATAAACCATTTCAATGAGATTACCTCATTTTTCCTGAGAAAACAAATTTCAAAAACCTTTCACTATCTAATAATGCATTATTATTGTTATATCATAGAAACAGAAATAAACGAATGTAAACTATAATCCTTTTAATAAAACAAAATATTAAAGAATGCAACATAATAAAGAAAATGATACTAATTTCGTAGAAAAGACGCCCTTGATGATTTTCGTTTGTGCCTCTCATCTGATGCATCACGCTTCAAACACCAACAGTAGTCAGCAAGCATGCTTACGTCTCATTTACCCTGGTACCTGGATTTCATTGTTTTTATGTCCTAGTGGAATCTTTCCTTCTGTTCTCACTCACTGTAATCCCCGCAGTTGTCGGGAAAATAATACAGATGAGACTGTAAAAGTGTATCTTTATAGACATTCGAGTTCCCAAATGTTTGAGTATTGTAAGGAGCTGATTGACCAGGGCAACTTATTCTGGGCTTCTTTTATTGCCTATGAAATTGTTAACTCGAGCTTTGAAAGCTTTCCAGGCATCTTTTTCTATGTCCGTCATTGATGCCTCAAACTGCTGATCTCTCATCAAGTTCCTGCTCTGAGGTCCATAAAAATTCTCGCATGGAGCTTAGCGTCATTGATTTGTGGAAATTTTTGAAGAATAAAATTAAAAGCTTGGCCTTCTTTAATAAGTGTTTTGACATAATCTTTCATTATGACAAGCTTTATATGCAGTAGAGGAAGCAGTATTTTGTGAGGATGCAATATTTTTTTTTCTCAAGGGGCTATCTGGCGACTGCCCACTTGGGCATAAGTCGCTGCAAACAAACAGCCCAGTTATAGGCTACTTTAAAATAAAATTTTTAACAGAAACAACAATAAAAAGGGGATAACAATCAGGAAGCAAGCTCCGGCGTCGGTGGGAGGTCCCCCTACCTCCGGCGCAGGAGCCTGCGACCTACAAAAAACAAAACAAAAACAAACAAAAAAAACATGTGCCGAAGAGTCTGGGGGACGACGCAGGCGAACGCTCCATCAAATAGCGATGCGTCACACGAGTGTGTCCGATTCGGAGACGACAGAAAGCAACCTGAAGCCGCCGCGGCATTAGGGGATAGGTCCATGGAAACAGTCGCGGCGCAATGGCACGCAACTTTAAGTTCCTTTCGACCGTCTCCCATCTTCTTTGCCAAGCAGTCCGAAGAGCTGCCCGTATTCCTGCCATGTAGTCGGTGTGAGGAAGAGCGAAACGCTGGTCCGGTCACAGAGTCCTCGCGGACTCTTTGGCGCCTTCATCGGCGCGCTTATTCTTCTGCAATTCCTACATGTCCAGGAACCCAGCAGAAGATAATCTCGACATCCACCCGGCTCGCCAAAACCGTGGCGTCACGGATATCGCGCACTAAAGGATGCGGAGATTTCAATGCCCCGATAGCACTCAGGGCGCTTTGTGAGTCGCTATAGATCAAAATCCGATCTCCGAACCGGGCACGTCGCGTAGTATCCCTTACCGAGTGGTGTATTGCCACCAGCTCGGCCGTGAAGACAGACGCAGCGCCTGGTAGAGCCCCGCTGACTTCAAACAGAGGGGATACGGCGTGGAAGCCGACCCCCTCTTGGGACTTGGAGCCATCCGTATACACTGGCACGGTTCCAGCGTGACACGATGTGTGCTCCAAAAAGGTCGAACGCAATACTCCCGGCGCAGTACAAGCTTTGGAATCAGAGGCGTGGCGACAAATAGCCAAATGTGGTACCCTCCAGGGTGGCGTCCTGGACAGAACCAGGGGGGCCACCGGCCCGAGAGCTATATCTACCTCTCGAAGGAGTTTCCTAGGCCCTAAACTCAAAGGGCTTAGGGAATTACTGGCGTCTCTCGGCGGCATAGGCACCATCAAGATCAGCTGCGGATGCAGTGAGAGCTGTTGGTGACTGAGGGAGACGCCTGGCTCGCGTTTACATGCGAGTGATGCACTGCACGCGGCGCAGAGCGAGTGGCATCTCCCCAGCATCGACCAACAGGCTCTCAATGGGAAAAGTGTGGACGGCACCGGTCGCAAGGCGAAGGCTGCTGTGGTGGATCGAATCCACCTTCCGCAATAAACGCTCGGCTGCGGATGCATAAAACTCGCATCCGTAGTCGAGCTTCGAACGAAAAAAGGATCTATAAAAAAGTAGGGCAGTAGCCTTATCAGCGCCCCAAGCGCTGAACGTTACGGAACGGAGAATGTCCATGGCGTGGGTACAAGAGACCATAAGGCTGCGAATATGAGCCTCCCCGGTGAGGCGTCGGTCAAATACAAGACCAAGGAAACGGTGCAACTCAACCACATCCAGGCGCACCCCATTAAGAAACAAATCTGGGTCGGGATGAAGCCCTGGATGGCGGTAGAAGTGCACCACCTCAGTCTTGGCCAAAGAAAACCGAAACCTGTGCGCTTCGGCATAACGAGAGACGCAGTTCAATGCCTGTTGGAGTCGACGCTCCAGAGTTGGCATCTGGGCCGCGCCAAAAGAGATCGAAAGGTCGTCCACGTAGAGCGTAGCGAGAACATCTTCAGGCAGCACCGAGGTGATGCCGTTGATGCTCAAGGCAAAGAGTGTGACACTGAGGACACTTCTCTGCGGGCCACCTTCTTCCTGCTCCTTTGGGCCGGAGAGGGCTCCCCCCACCCGTACGCGAAATCGACGATTTCGCAAAAATTCAGATATAAACATTGAGAGGCGTCCCTTCGCCCCCATCGTGTGGAGAGTCTCCATGATACCGTATCGCCATGCGGTATCATAGGCCTTCTCCAGATCGAAAAACACCGTGGTGTAGTGTTGTCTACGAAGGAAAGCCTCGCAGACGGCCTTTTCCAGTCGGAGCAGAGCATCCGACGTGGAGTGGAACTTGCGGAAGCCGCACTGTGCAGGAGACAGATGGCCTCCGCTATCCAGGAAAAAGGCTAATCTAACATTTACCAATTTATCCATCAACTTGCACACGCAAGAGGTTAGAAAAATTGGGCGGAAACTGGTCGGAGTAGAGTGATATCTCCCCGGTTTGCGAAAGGCGAGCACACTAGCGATTCGCCAGGAGTCTGGGAGAAGACCCTCCACCCAGATCCTGTTGAACAAATCTAACAGAAAGGCCATGCCTCGCTTACCCAGGTGTCGAAGCATGGCGTACGGGACATCGTCCGGACCATGGGTGGTGTCCGCGCACGAAGCGAGAGCGGAACGCAACTCACTTACAGTAAACTTGTCGTTGAAGGGTTCTTCGCCTCTGGAGGTGAAGTCGAGCCGGCGGCCTTCCGCGACATCACGACGTGCATTGAATGCTGGCGGAGCAGCATCACGGCTAGAGAATGCGGAAAAAGCGGTCGCGAAGGATTCCGCCACGGACGCGCGGTCCGAGATTGCGCTCCGATCTTCTGGAAAACGGGAGGGGGGGTCCTGCGAGAACTTGCCCCGAATCCTTTTGACTCGCTTCCACACCTCAGCTAAAGGCGTCTTTCCGTTAAGTGAAGAGACGCATGCTCGCCAAGAAGAGCGGTGGGCGTGCTTCGAAATATACCGGAACCTAGGAATAGGAATAGTAGTCTAGCTCACAGCGATGAGGTTGCCGGAGAAGAACTCAACGGCCTCATCTCCTGACCTAAACTCCTCGACTGAGATAGAGAATTCAGTCATTTCCTGAAATGCAGCACACCGCGCCCGTGCCAAGCACCACCAAGGTGGTCTCTCAGGCGGCAGTTGACCTAAAAATGATATTTGAATGGGAAAGTGATCACTACCATGGAGGTCATCGACCATCCCCCAATCAAAATCAGGCTGTGCATCCGAAGAGCACAAAGATAGGTCAAGGCAAGAAAATGAAGCGGTTCTCGGACAGTGATGCGTAAACTCATCCACGTTTAGGACACCCATGTCAAGCTCTTCGATCAGATCAGCAAGGACTTATCCCCTGGGATTTATGGAATAATCTCCCCAGAGAGGATGCCTGCCGTTCAGGTCTCCAAGCAAGAGATAGGGCCTCAGGAACCGTGCCACGACGCGGTGGAAGTCCCCCGCGTCGAAATTAGCTGACGGTGGAATGTACGCAGAAATGATAGTATACCTCCTATCCAGGTGCAGCTGCACAGCCACTGCCTGAAAGGGGGTATCTAAAGAGAAAGGAAGAACGGAGACACCATGCCTGGTGTAAGCCGCGCATCCCTCAGCCTGGCCATCCCGCGGTGGTGGGTTCGAAAGCCCCTTATACCCCAGGAAGGCGGGCAGGGAGCACGCGCCTAGCATGGTCTCCTGAAAAATGATAGCTAATGGGGAACGGGACGGGACGAGCCTCCGCAGCTCCTCCCAATTGGCCCGGAGTCCACGGCAATTCCATTAAAGAAATATGTCCTCCAGGCCTAGCTCGGAGGAGACGCGGGGGCCCTCCTCGAACTGAAGACCCTCATGGGAATGGCCGTACGCTTCCCGGGGGCAGAACCCCGGGCGCTGTTGGCCGGACAAAGCGCTGAAGGCGCTGTCGCCTTCAAGGACTTATTGGGGGAGGTTAGGCTCGCCATGCGAGTCTTTCCTCCCTCCGCCTCGAAACCTTAGGCGGGCGTTGCGGCTTCGGAGGCGGGGGGCCCTCTTTTCGAGGAACCACCGTCTCCGAGCCACTCGCTCCACTTTGGGGCGTGGGCGAAGGAGCCGAAGCTCCTTTGTTGCTGTCCTCCTTTCGGAGGACACCGTTAGCAAAATGGAAGATGGCCTAGCGACCATCTTCCAGGGTGTTGCCCCTTGTGAGTCTAACGACTCTGTGGAGGCGCGTGGCCGTTTCGCCTTACGGGAAACGGTCACGCTGGGGGAAGAGGGGGGAGCCCTGGTTTTAGCCGGGGCTGGGTATGAACCCTTTTTGCCGCCAGCTTAACCAGGGGAGTGCCCAGGTTGGGTAGAGCCCGCAGAAGGGCTCCGAATGGGCGCGGAAACAACCGTGCTCGTTGACCTGGATGGGCTAGGAGCAGAGGGTGCCTTTCTAACTATTGAGGCATATGACGTCCCAGGCAGAGCCGGGTGCACCAGGACCAAGTCCTTAGCCTCGTGGAATGAGAGTCGATCCTGGGCCTGAACGGCCAAGATTTCTTTCTCAAGGAGATATGCACCACATTGCTTCGAAGAAGTGGGGTGCGGCTCTCCAAAATTAACACAATTTGCCACACACGATTTGGACTTATCGTGTGCGACCTTGGAGCAACTTACACAGACTTCCGGTGACCCCGACTTTGCACGTCTACAAGAGTGATTCGTATGGCGGAAGCGGTGACAGTAATAGCACCGCCGCGGCAGTGGCACGAATGCCTTCACGCGGTAGCGGTACCAAACAGCACGCACCGACTCAGGGAGCTTGTCACAGTCGAACGTGACAAAGAGTGTAGGGGTGGGTCTCAAGGCCCCTCCCTGTTTTCTCATCACACGTTCGACCTTGACCGCCCCATGGTCGGCCAGCTCTAGGGTGATGTCCTCAATGGAGTAGTCAACGAGTACCCTCGCATAAACTACTCCTTTTACAAGGTTCATGGTAGAATGCGGCGTCACACTCACCGGGGTGCCATGAAGTGTCCGAAGAGTACTTATCTTGACCGCCTCAGCGGGATTCGCCGCATTCGCCAGAAGGCTCCCGTCCGAGAAACGGGTCACCTTCGGCTCTCTAGCAATTGCACTAGCTAATCCTCTTCCCTGATGGATCATGTTGCCCTTGGACAACATGGTGCCATCAGTGGAGCGAATAATGAGGAAGCGTTTAAAGCGAGCGGGCTCAAAAACGCCAGGTAACCTCTGAATCAAGTGCCCCGATGTCATCGAGGCTCCGCCCTGTGCACTCTTTGTTTTAGTCAGGGACTCCACAACCGGGGGGCAGAGGGGCCGGATGTGCCGATCTTAGCTTGGTTGCATGCCAAAGTGGCAGCAGACTCATCCGTCCCCGTAGCCCCCGCGGATGGAGAGGAGCCCCGAGTCTTTTTTGTCTTTTTAGTATTTTTTTTTCTTTTTTGGAGAGGAGGGTGGGGAATGAACCCGCTTCTCACCTCCGCCGGAAGGAGCCACCAGGCCAGATTGACCGGCCTCAACCAGGTCATTCTCCGAAATAGAGAAGGTCCTGGTAGTCGTGGGGGCACCGGTCGGAGGAGATCCCCCCCCCTCCTTGTACTGCTTCGGAAACCACAGCCGTTTGAGGAGGACCTTGTATAGGGGTGGATTCAGGTTCGGTGCTTGGCGCCGAGCCAGGATTCCCACCCATAGAAGGCCCTACCGTCTGAGGCTGGGTTTCCTCAAGGACCATGTATATCTCAGGAAGGGCCACCAGTTGGTCATCCCCCCCAAGACATCGCAGGTCCCGTTGGTAGTATCGTCACTAGTCTTGTGTGGGAAGGCATGGGCCTTGACCCCGGCAAGGTGTAATATTCTTGCCAGCAGATCTTTTGAGGGAAGCGACCGAAGGGGTCTGGCTTCCCTCTCCCCACTAAGGGGGTTTGCCCTACCGAGCCGCTTCGATGTAGAGTGGATGGCTAAGGGCTGCCTGCTTGCTTTCTTGGCAGTCCCCTTAGAAAGAACAGAGGGAACTGCCGCTGGTAAGAGGGAGGTGCCCGAAAGCACCTCCAGAGAAGGGAGTGAGGGGGAGTCCCCTTCACCCGTAGGCGTAAAAGAGGAGTAAGCCTCCTCTCCGGTTGAAGAGATATAGAGGGTCCCATGCGCAAGCACAGAGGGGTGGACCTCCATTTTTTTGCTGGAGCTACCCGAGGGCGGCTCCATCGCTGTTTCAGGGGAAGTTGGGGGTTGGGTTTTTTTTTGTTTCTTTTCATACATGGGCATGGTGACCCTCTTTTTTATACGGGACGCAATAGCTCATCACCTCTTGCAGTTGCCTGCACTGCAAGAGGTGCTTACAGGCCTGGCAGAGCCAGGCGCTGCCATTTCGGACCACCCCTCCCGCCTGGTGGCCTGGCAGTCCATCGGCATGGCGGCTCCACCTTGAACACGGCGTAAAATTGATAGAATGTGAAGAGGAGTGAAAAAGGGATGTGAGGAAGGTATGGGTGGGGATAAAGCAGGTTGTTGAAAAACCCCCATCCCGACCCGGAGCTCAGGGTTAGGGAACATTGTCCCCTCCCCCCTCAGCCCTGATCCGGGACGGTTGGCTTGAGAAGAAGGTCAGCATCTACCCTGTGAAATTAGAGGCTGACCAAAGAAAGTTGTGGGAGAGGTTGTGTGAAAAGAGAGGAAACAAGTGTTTTGAAGGAAGGAAGAGAGGCTAAGCTGGGGCCGGACGGGGTGCTAAGTCCCGTCAGCACGGCGGCCAGGATGGAAAATCGCCGCGCCTGTTACGGGGTTGGAGAGGAGGCCGGGGAATGAACCCGCTTGTCACCCCCACCGGTAGAAGCCCCTAGGTTAGATGTACCAGCCTCAGCCAGGTCCTTCTCCAAAATGGAGAAGGTCCTGGTGGTCGCAGGGGCATCATCCGGAGGAGATCCCTCCCCTCCTTGTACTTTCTCAGAAACCCCAGCCGTTTGAGAAGGACCTTGCATAGGGGCGGATTCGGGTTCGGTGCTTGGCGCCGAGCCCGGATTCCCCCCCATGGAAGGCCCTACCGTCTGAGGCTCGTTTTCCTCAAGGACCATGTCTATCACAGGAGGGGCCTCCAGTTGGCCATCCCCTCCCAGGACATCGCAGGTCCCCTTGGCAGCGTCATGTGTCTTTTGTGGGGAGGCACAGGCCTTGACCCCGGCAAGGTTTAATATTCTTGCCAGCAGGTCTTTTGAGGGAAGCGACCGAAGGGGCCTGGCTTCCCTCTCCCCACTAAGGGGGTTTGCCCTACCGAGCCGCTTACACGAGGAGCGGTCGGCAATGGGCTGACTGCTGGCTTTCTTGGCAGTCCCCTTAGAAAGCAAAGGAGGGACTACCGCTGGAAATAGGAAGGTGCCCGAAAGCACCTCCAGAGAAGGGGGTGAGGGGGAGTCCCCTACACCCGTAGGCGTAGGAGAGGAGTAAGCCTCCTCTCCGGTTAAAGAAGTATGGAGGGTCTCCTGCGCAAGCACAAGGGAAAGGACCTCCATTTTTTCAGGGGAGCTGCCCGAGGGCGGCTCCGTTGATGTTCTTGGGGAAGTTGGGGGTTGTTTTTTTTATTTTTATCATTGGGCAGGGTGACCCTATTTGTGCTATGGGACGCAATAGCTCATCACCTCTTGCAGTTGCCCGCACTTGCAAGAGGTGCTTAAATGCCTGGCAAAGCCAGGCGCCGCAATTCGGACCACCCCTCCCGCCTGGTGGCTTGGCAGTCCATCGGCATGGCGGCTCCACCTTGAACACAGCGTAAAATTGATAGAATGTGAAGAGGAGAGGAAAAGGGATGTGAGGAAAGTATGGGTGGGAATGAAGCAGGTTGTTAAAAACCAGCCACCCCAGACTGGAGCTCAGGGGTTAGGGAACATTGTCCCCTCTCTCTCATCCCTGATGTGGGACGGTTGGCTGAGAGGAAGGTCAGCATCTACCCTGTGAAATTAGAGGCTGACCAGAGAAATTTGTGGGAGAGGTTGTATGAAAAGCAAGGAAACAAGTGTTTTGAATGAAGAAGAAGAGGCTAAGCTAGGGGCGGACGGGGTGCTGAGTCCCGTCAGCACGGCGGCCAGGATGGCAAATCGCCGTGCCCCTTACGGGGTGAGGAGGCACTAAAGCTTCAGCTATCACATTGTTTGATCCAATTCTAAATGCTTCTCGTGGAGGCCAAACCTTCTTCTCATAGTGCATACTATCTGCACCACTGTCCCATAAACATAGGAAACAGGGATGTTTCGTGTAGCCTGTTTGCATCGTAAGTATAAGGGACACTACCTGAAAAGAAATTTAGCAGGGTATGTAAATTCAAAGTGTAATATTTCTAAAAACAAATCCAAAGTAATATTTCTTAAAACAATAAGAATATGAATATGTACTGAAAAATCCTGTATGCCGATGCATCAAATTATTCTATTGTAACTAATTGGACATATGTACATCTTATTTTGAGTTTATTGACTTATGTTGTATATCTTCTCAATTTGGATAAGTTCCCTATTAACTCAAATGGATGCATTAACCTATAGGGACACACTTCAACAAAAAGATATAACTAAAAAATGACTCATGATTTCCAGATTTGCATTCTTGTAAAATGTAAGTTGACCAAAAGGTGTATATAAGTATTAACAATTAAAAATTAAAATGTCAATATCAAAAAGCTTGGAAATGCCAAGTGTAAAATGATCTTACCTTCGAGTCACCACATATCCTCCACTTATAGCTAGAGTAATTTATTCCATCCAGCAACTTTTTCATATTTTCATAACTTTCAGTAAGTTGGATTGAATGGCCTATAGGAACGGAAGCTTTTTTGTTACCAATATTCAGTAACACAGCTTTTAAACTTCAACTATAGGAATCTATGAAAAGTTTCCATTCTAATGGGTTGTAGGGAGTTCCAAGGGCCTCTATAAGTCCTTTAATATTGGCGCAGTATACTAAAGAGCTGGAAGAGTGCTGTAAAAAATAGCTTCGAAACTTTTGTTCTGTATTTCTGTATCAAGGAAATGTTGTTTCTTTAACGAGAAGATTACTTTCACGAAGTCGAGAGCCAAGAAGTTGTGTATTCGCCTTTGAAACCCCCAGATCCCTGGTCAGGTCATTTAACTGAACTTGATTTAATGGTCTCGCGACCATATCATGTGTGAAAACCTGATAATACTCAGATGTGTCAGAATCTTGATCAACTTCCATATTAATATCTTCATGGACCTCGATATGTTCAGGGGGAGAAAGTATAAGAATTCCTGGACTCTAGGACAGGAATTTGATGGCAGAAGGAAGATCCGGATATGCCACACTATGTTTATTCTTCTTATTTATACCGGTGGAAAATATAATTGCATATTACATAGAGGAATTGATTTGGAGTTGCAGATAGTACATAAATGTTTAGTAAAAGATCTGTTTATGATGAAGTGAACTATGTTAGTTTTTAATTTTATGCTAAGTCTATGCATAATAATGACATTTTCAGGAGCCAGTATAATACAGAAACCTTAAATACTTGATACAATGCTCACCTTTAAGATTTGTCATGCAAAAATAGCAGTCCGTAGTGTGGTCCTTGCCTTCTCTCCAACCATGGGAACACCAAAAGAGAGAGACTTCTGTTCGCCAACTCCAGCGTCTTAAAAATATGCAGCATCCCTTGCAGCAGATATGTGGTGCGAAACTTTTATCTTGACCTCCTAGCCTTATTCCAACATATGCATGATACGAAGATTTAATTACAGGAGGGATTGTACTTTGCTGCTCGGGAAAAGTCGCTTTGCCGCAAACATAGCAAAATCTGTCGGAGCTATTCTTACATTTTCTGTTCATTTTTAACTCAACCACTATTATTATTATTCTTATTATTATAATGTTAAGCATTTTCTAACCGGCAAAAATATAAACTTATTAACATAATTAATTAAAATGTACACAAAAGTTACTGCGAATACAGTAGTACACAAACTATTGAAATTTTGATTTAATATAGGGCATGTATAAACTAGAAAATTATTATCACCCCCTGTATCGCAAAAACTGGACCTGATAGAGAAAAACGGATGCCAGATTCGGATTTATGGGGTCAATTTTATTAAAAAACACTACAGAAAACCTAAGGTACATTTTGGACGCAGTGTTATCATCATACTGTGATGGAAATGTTTCCATATGACAATCCTTTTTAATTAAAACAATAAAAAATAATCATTATCATCATACTGTGAGGGAAATGTCGCCATATGACAATCCTCTAATTATCATCATATTGTGAGGGAAATGTTGCCATATGTCAATCCTTTATAATTAAAACAATAAAATTTAATAATTATCATCACACTGTGAGGGAAAGTTGCCATATGAAAATCCTTTTTAATTAAAACAATAAAAACTAATAATCATCATCATACTGTGAGGGAAATGTTGCCACATGACAATCATTTTTAATTAGAACAATAAAAAATAATAATTATCATCATACTGTAAGGGAAATTTTGACATATGACAATCATTTTTAACTAAACAATAAAATATACCAATTATCATCATAGCTTAAGAGTAATTTTGCCATATGTCAACTTTCTCCAACTAAGACAATATAAAATAATTATCATCATATTGTAGGGGAAATGTTGCCATATGACAAAGCTTAATTCTAACCCTAAAAAATATTAATTATCTTAATTTGGATAGAAAATATGCCATATGACAACACTTTTTAACTCAAGCAATAAAAAAAAATGAATACCTGTCATGATACTGTAAGACAAATGTTGCCATATGACAACCCTTTTTAACTAAAATAAGAGCGTTTTTTGCCTCCACTTAGTCAACTCATACACTCATTAATTCTCCTTCACGCATTTAATCATTCTCCCATGTTTATTCGGCCATAATCACCTAAATGGCACGAAAAAGAAATAAAATTGCCACGATTTCAGCTATCTTTCTTGCCCGCTTATAAATTTAACCGATATCATGGTTAGCCTCAATTTTTATTCACTTTCCTTCTCGAGCTAATTTTCTCACTTATAAGGAGACCGAGATTTTTTTTAGTTTATTATTTATAATTTTACATATGTGTATGTTTGTGTGTGTATTAAGGAACGTATTAGGTAGATCTATATTATAAATATATGTAAGCAGAATTGTGTAAATATTTCCCATCGCGTGTTTAGAATATATTACATTTACAAAATACCCACTTAATATAGTAGTGGTGGCGCTCATATTCGTAGTAGTATAGATTTTCATAATTATTTATATTTAGCTGTTAATTATATTAATTTATTAGTAAGATTTACTTGTAAGGTTGTAATATATGTATGTAATATAAGTGGGTAGGGTGAGAGGAAGGGATGAGTATAATGAAGGTGCGTGGTCAGATTTATCATTATATTTATTAATATAAATTGTTTTAACAGTTTTTTGTGTGTAAGTAGATGTGTTATGTGCGTTGCTGTGTATTTGGTGAGGAGGGGGGGGGAAGTGAAATATGGGAAGAGTCTTGAAGAGGAAAGAATCGTGGTCAGGTCGAATCATTGTGTTCTCAGTGCGTGGGGTCTATGGTGATGGTAAAATTGAATTTGAGATTTACCTTCTTGATACACACTTTTATTGAAACTTATATTCAAGTCCTATCTCTTTCACACAGGATTTATTACTTTTTCGGTTTTACTAAGTGCGCAGTTGATGGTTAAGATGAGTCATATTGTTTCATCCTGAGAGTTTGACCGTGGAAAATCATAAGACCAAATAAGGTCGAAGATAATATCCGAAATAATGACGCTTATACGACGGGAACATTGTTATAGCTTGGCTCTTTGGCGCTTGAATTAATAAACACAATCTTTTCTTCATTCATACAAGGCATTTTCACACTTCAACATCTGATTAGCCTTCTTAACCTTTTCTTTTTGGGGGGATTGGTATGTTGTTTTAAGTGGAAAATTTATAGAAACCAAACCTCTTTTTTAAAGAAAATGGTAATTTCTTACAAATACTTAGCAGGGTTTTTTGGGGGGGAGGGGGCCTCGAGCCTTGAAATGTTGCATTGTTGAGGTGAAAAATGAAGTTGCCTATCAACGCGCAGAATGACCTAGAAAAGTGAAAGGAAGAAAAGGGCAACAATAGCTTAAAATACAAAAGAATTCGCTATGAAGTCAGGTTGAAATTGTCTAGCAAACGAAAAGGATGGGAATTTTTAACCATTATGAGCAACTGATACTCAATAGCATCCCCATCAATGAACACAGTCTTTTAAGATTCTATAAGCACCCTCTGCTCTATCTTATACTTGAAAGGAGAAATTGAAGCTGTGATGATAAGAATGAAAAATCACAAAACACAGACCTCGAGGATACTAGAGAAAAGAATGGTAAAAAAGTAAACCTGCATCTTCCCTGACTGTTTTAAACAAGAAAAAACCAGAGGACCAGCATATACATAGCAATTAAATCAGGATAATATCTAAAAATATTACAATATGTGTGACCAAATTTGAAACAAAATAAATTTTCGAAACAATGCACTGTAGAGTCACAAAAAACGAATAAGGTTCGAGAAAACATTGCCACACATCTTTATTCCCTTATATAAAACGCTTGCAAAACCTAATTTGGAGTATGGGGTGCAATTATGGCCTCTCTCCATGCCAAAGGATATTGGGATATTCAAACGCGTCCAGCGTCGAGCAAGGAAATTAATTCCTTGACTTAAAAATAGATCGTACGAAGAAAGAATATCGGCACCTGCGCAGGCACCTTATTAAAGTCCTTAAAATCCTAAATGAGTTTACCAATAAAAATTTGGACTCCATTAATTAAGCTAACAAATACTTAACTTTACAACATTTCTTTTCCTATAAAATAACACAGACTTGGAATGGTTTGCCTAAGAATGCTATGAAAATACAACACTGGATATGATTTAGAATAGAATTGATAAAAATTATTTTAAAATATGACCTTACGGAAAGATGATTTGTTAAACTAATGGAGTAATGAGGCAAATCGAAGGATTTAGAGTTTAATCCGTAGGGGGGGAATTACCCCTCCGATTAATGGTAAATCATCATCTTCATTAGCGAATGTCATATCTCATCCCACTCCCCCATTACTTATTCCTACTATGCTGTTGGCTTATTTATTGCGTGTCCGAGTCATCCACTGTAAAAGGTTGGGTGATGTTGGGTGATTCGATCTCTTGATTTGGAAGACCTGAAATATAATTTGAGTGGTGTTGGGTGATTTGATCTCTTCATACGGAAGACCTGAAAAATAATTTGGGTGATGTTGGGTGTAGAAGTCTAAATACCGCGTACATAAGTGTACGCATAAATACTCCGACACAAGCTGAGTGCCATCTTGTATCTCTAAATGCACCTCTCGCCTCGAATTCTCTGTCGCCCTTTTTCGCGCCACCGTAAACTCCGAGATGGCTCGAAGGCGTGAAAGACATACTGTCTGCCCAAATATGAAAAAAGGCCTTTCGAGTGACGATATGGATTTTACGAGAATTCGATTCTCTCTCTCTCTCGATTTCTGCTCGCGAGAAAAATAAAAGGAAAACTTCACTCTGGAATCAGGCAGAAGATCTTGGACCTACGTCGAGTTTGTGTGGAGCCCGATCCACAAAGGAAACCGTTCGCCCGCTGCAAGGAAGGAACTTCTCGGCGGAATTGGTTGTTGCCGTCACGGTACTTGTAGGTGCCAAACCTCTCGCAGCCCCCCCCCCCCACTTCTTCAGAGTCTGAGGTTACAGAGGACCTCCCTCTGCGGATTACCCTAGACGTAGCTAGGTAATCGGTTTTGGCTACCCACTCCAGGAGCCGAGTAATCGGACAGG
This sequence comes from Ceratothoa steindachneri, assembly GCA_963969495.1. Classification (NCBI taxonomy): domain Eukaryota; kingdom Metazoa; phylum Arthropoda; class Malacostraca; order Isopoda; family Cymothoidae; genus Ceratothoa; species Ceratothoa steindachneri. Next base: position 47,035,436 of record OZ018337.1, read on the forward strand.
TACTTCGAGGAAGAATTCCGATTTGAGTCACCGTTTGGCTCACCTTCGTGATCCGGTATAGGATCATTATATCACCGGTCGAGGATTACCCTCTCATTCGGTAACCTTGGACGGCCAGACTAGGTGCGATCATCGTCACCAGAAGAAGATATTCACCGTTCCCTTCAGAAATACTTACGAACTAAAAGGTATTGTTAATTGAATTATCCCCTCCCCTAACTTCACCAGTTTATTTGTGTACTAGAATTCCCAACCCGAGCCCGTAACCTCGAGTATTAGAATTGCCTACTTAATTCAGTGTTTAACTCAATAATAATATTCCATTCATGCTGTCGGTTGTGTTATTAAGACGCAAGCATCCCAGTGAGTAATTTTCAAGCAATCCCCACGACATTTTTGTAGCTTTATTTATTCAGTGCAAGATTAATTCCATTTATATTTATATACGCTGTTGCTTATTTCAAATTCATGTACATTAAAGATTATTTTTGTATCTATGTGTTTAACTAATTTGGACGATCCTTTGGTAATTATTAAGCAATCCACTCTGCTTAAATCTCAATATTACACCAGTCCATCCATGGCTGGCTTTTACTGAATGGGGACACACTCAGGGGATCATCATCTTAGTTTTGATCAAAAGAATACGCACCGGGGTTATTCTTATTCACCGGAAGTGGCTAAGGTAGGTGTATTAGATACGCTTCACCTCCGCGTCACCTCGGTGCGGTAATAAAATATATGTCCAGGAAGTGGGACTGGGATTACCCACTCACTAAACCTCAACATATATAAGTGGTGTCAGGTGTGTGAGGTTATCATAAAACCTCTCGACCTATATAACAATTGCCAACGTACAAATTAATCCAAATACTTAAACATTAACAGCAATTCTTGTTTTGGGCTCCAAAAATTAGTTAGGTTATGGTGATTATCTAATCTTGTTGTTTTTTTTTAATTGTTTCTCCTGTCTACCACGTTTTGGTAGGAAACTATAATAACCCCTTTTACCTTAAACCCGTTACGCCAAGGCAACTCTTCCAGTGCATACTCTTACCTTCGGATGGATAAGATGGCGTCCACATCGCTCGGAATATTCCTCAAGCAAGGACGATCATTCGGACTGGAAGGACGGGAATTCATTGAATACGTTTAGAGTGAACAAAGGATCGAACGTGAAGAAAGACAACTTGATTTAGAAAGAGAAGAAAGGCTAATACGGATGAAAAGGGAAATAGAAGAATTAAGAATACTGAATAAAAGAATATTAAACGAAAAAAGTCACAGTGGGAAATAGAAGAGGAAGAAAGAAGAATAAAGATAGAAAAAGAAGATGAAGAAAGAAGAATAAGGATAAAAATAGAAGAAGAGGAAAGAAGACAGATGGAAATAGAAGTCCAAGAAGTGGAACTTGGAATACTCACTCACTAAACATCGATATTGGGTGATTCGATCTCTTGATTTGGAAGACCTGAAATACAATTTGGGTGATGTTGGGTGATTCGATCTCTTCATACGGAAGACCTGAAGTATAATTTGGGTGATGTTGGGTGATTCGATCTCTTGATTTGGAAGACCTGAAATATAATTTGGGTGATTCGATCTCTTGATTTGGAAGACCTGAAATATAATTTGGGTGATTCGATCTCTTGATTTGGAAGACCTGAAATATAATTTGGGTGATGTTGGGTGATTCGATCTCTTTATTTGGAAGACTTGAAATATAATTTGAGTGATGTTGGGTGATTCGATCTCTTGATTTGGAAGACCTGAAATATAATTTGAGTGGTGTTGGGTGATTTGATCTCTCGATTTGGAAGACCTGAAATATAATTTGGGTGATCCTCTCTATATTACACCCTCTCACCCATATTAACACGTTCCATACCTTAGTTATCCCGTGGGATTTAGGAACAACACGCAGGTTTGAGTCCCCAACGTGTTATGAGTAATGTCGAAAGATTGCCAAGGTAAGGGTTTGTAGTCCCCACCAGTTGTCAAAAGGTTGCCAAGGTAACGGTTGGTAGTCTCCACAGGTGTTGAAAGGTTGCCAAGGTAACGGTTGGTAGTCTCCGCCAGTTGTCGAAAGGTTGCCAAGGCAACAGTTGGTAGTCTCCACCAGTTGTCGAAAGGTTGCCAAGGTAACGGTTGGTAGTCTCCACCAGTTGCGAGAGGTTGCCAAGGTAACGGTTGGTAGTCCTCACCAGTTGTGGAATGAGTGAAAGTCAAAATATGTGAAAATACCTCGCCCGAATAACGGAAGGAAGAAACTACTTGTGTTGTAAGGAGGATTGATGGTAAATAGAATGAGAGAACCACGGGTGATTTAGAGATATCATTACTAGGAAATAGGCATCTACCTTATGGTAGATAAATAGACTTCATAGAACAAGGTCAAACTTGTATGCGTCGATAGATAAGTATATAATGTAGTACCTATTTTAAATATTATAGGAAATATATTATATTGTTCAACCCTTTAAATTGTCGTTCGGGCCTCAAATACTTTAATATATGGATAAATCACAAGAATCTCAGAGACCTTACTGTTGTCAGTCGGTCCTATGACATATATATATATGCGCAAAAACTTTGGTTTCCGACTAAAGATCCCTGGGTTCTGCCAGCGCCTGCTTATTCGCCGTAACCCAGGAAATCGTCGGCGGGGAATGTCCGTCTATATTCGTGATGGTTTCTCCGCTCATAGAAAAACTAACTATGAATGTGGCTGCCATAAAGTAATGACCTTGCGCATTTGTAACCGAATCCACAACTTTTATATTTTGGGCGCTTATCGCAAACTCGATTGCGATGATACCTTATATGATTGCCTATTAACAGCCATGGCCACCATCCAGTCTGATGATCGCAAAGCGGTTTTTGTTTTTGTTGGTGATTTCAATGATCACCATCGTGAATGGCTCGAGTCTGCATCACCAACAGATTTTCATGGTCGTGCAGCATATGATTTTGCTAGAATTTTGGGCTGTTCACAGTTGGTGTTCGGCCCTACTCATCATGCTGGTAACTGGCTCGACTTAGTACTTACGGATGTACCTGACATTGTTAAAGCAGAAATTAATGCACCCATAGGTACATCCGATCACTCTGTCATCAATATCAAACTTGATCTTAGGCAACCTGCCCCTTCTTATACTTTTACGAAGGAGATTTATCTAAAAAACAGGATTAACTGGAATAATGTCCGTGATGATGTTTCCAGGATCTGATTAGGGGCCATTCTTTGCAGTGCTGAGCCCATGTCCGCTTTCAATGAGCATATACTTAGTATTATTTCTCGCCGAGTCTCTGTTAAAAGGATCTCATACCGGTTCAATGATAGAGCCTGGTTTACAGTGGAATGCAAAACTGCTCGGGATGCCAACAGTCAGCATACCGCCACTGGTCTCAGCTACGTACAAGAGAATCTTGGAACGAGTATGTTCTAGCAAGATCTAAAGCAGAGAGGATTTATCATGATGCAGGAGGGTAATATCAAAGCTCTGCCAAGGATAAATTATTAAGCGCCATTGATCCACATAAATGGTGGTCCACCCTTAGATCAGTGGTGTTTGGCTGCAGCTCATCACTTTTCCCACTGCTCTCTGAGAACGGTCAACTTATCACGAGTACACAGGAAAAAGCTGATCTTTTGATGAAGCACTTTGACTCTAAACTTAGTAGAGAGTAATTAATTTTAAATCAAGAAATGGCCATTATGCCTACTCTTAATAAAATTGTATTTCGGTCCAAAGAAGTGGAGAAGCTACTCAATGCTCTTGATCCATGTGTTGGCACAGATCCCCTTAAGATGTTTCCTTTGTTTTTTAGGAAACTTCTGCTGTAATCGCAAAAAAACTGAGTGCAGTATTTAGATGCCTTATGCGATCTGAATCGTTCCCCGAGTGCTGGAGGGTGGCTCACATTACGCCTATTCCTAAAGGAACTCCTTCCCATGATCCCTCCAACTATCGTCCAATCTCTATGACACCAATGCTTTTTAAAGTTTTTGAGCACCTCGTTGCAGCTCGCCTTTCCCGCTTTCTTGAGAGATCAGGTGTTCTTCCTTGTAATCAATTTGCTTATCGGAAAAAGCTTGGTACAACGGATGCACTTTTTACGATCTCTCACAAGATCCAGTTAGCACCAGACCAGGGGCATGAGGCCCGCATAGTTCAACTGGATTTCTCAGCTGCCTTTGATAGACTAAATCATAATGGCTTGCTGAAGAAGCTAAGATATATTGGTGTTGGTGGACAGATTTTATCTATTTTAGAGCAATTCCTAGCGGGTCGCACCCACAGGGTTTGTGTTGATGCCAACTTCAGTGACTGGCATCCTGTCGACTCGGGCGTTCCGCAGGGTAGTGTTCTTGGGACTCTGCTCTTCAATATTTACACAGCTGACCTCTTTAGCATCACAGAAAATATCATGTATGGTTATGCAGACGATGTAACTCTGTTCGCGACTATTGAGCCCCCTCACTCTCGCAGCATTGCATCGAATTCCCTCAATAAAGATCTTCGATGCATTTCTATATAGTGCCATACATGGAACATGAAGCTTAACATCGCTAAATCTGAATGTATGTGTATCTCATGATCTCTTAGCCCTTTTCCTCAACATGAACCTATCCATGTTGATGGTTTAGCATTGAACGATGTGAAAGAACTGGACATTTTGGGCGTTAAATTTGATTCCAAATTAACTTTTGAGTGTCACTTCAGATCTCTTGTGACTACTGCTTCGCAGAAATTGGGAATCATGAGAAAGGCCTATGCCACCTTCAATGATGCTTCCGTGTCCGCCACTTGCTTCCGAAGCTTTATTATTCCAGCTTTGGAATATTGTGCTCTTGTCTGGTCGTCTGCTGCTACCTCACACTTGCACCTTATTGGCAGAGTCTCTTATACTGCCAGCTTTCTTTGTGGCGGTATTGTTCAATGGAACCATGAAACATCGGCGGAAGATCAGCAATGTGTGCATGCTTTATAAGATACAATCCAATCCGCATCACTCGCTGTATATTTCCTTGCCAAATCGCTTTGTAGCAAGGAGAAACACTCGTCAGGCTTTGGCCCGGCATCTTCTTTGTTTTCGGTCTATCAGATGCCGTTACTAACCAGTTTCAGCGTTGCTCTCTGCCAAGTGTTGTCCATCTTTGGAATTCCTTGGACGAAGAGACTTGTGCATCGAATAGTGCAAATGTCTTAAAAAAGAAAGCTAATAAGATCTTGTGGTCATCATGAGCCATGATTATGTTATTTTTTTATTTGTTATGTTTTTTCTTGTTTGAATATATATATATATATACAGTATATCCTGTTTTGCTTGAATGTTGCTATACACTGCTTTTCAATTTTTGTATTTATTTTTATTACTCAATTTAATTTAACTGAATCCATAGATGACTGGAAGCCTTTACCTATCTTTTCCCAGTTTGTTCTTCTCTTCCACTTCCTTTTCTTCTTACCATCGTTCCCTCTTCGATGTTGCAGGTGTGCGGGGATTGCTAATTGCAATCTATAATGCTTGCACTCTTCCTATTAATCCTCGTGGAATAAAAATAATAATCATAATAATTCTAATAATAATAATATAATAATAATAATATAATAGTAATAATGATAATAACAATAGTATTACAAATATTTTAATAATTTAATAATAATAATAATAATAATATTAATAATAATAATAACGATCGTCGGTGAACATAAACTTTAATAGATAAATACGTTATTATCTGCAGTAATAATAAAATAAGAATAATAGTATCCATAATAATAATATCAATAATAAAAGTGGTCGTCTGGAGGACATATACGAGTATGTCCTTTGATCGGTGTTTCCTTCGTTAAATCCTTACAGCTTCCTCGTATCTCTGAGTGGCCATTTTTAGTTTGGATGGCGGCAATTATCTTCTTTATTTTGGTTATCTTCATTAATTTGGTTATCTTTTATCACGTAAGATCGTAAAACCCTTGATTTAGCGGGTTGCATCACAGGTCCTTGCGTCCCTTTCCCAAAAGAGGGCTCTAGTCCGCCCTTGATTCTCGTCACGGGAAACTCTGAAACGATTCTAAACGAGGTTATTTAAGTTTGATCTTAAGAGTTGCTCATTGGCATCCTCGGTCCATTTTCACCAGTATTTTATTTAGTTTCTTATTCGTATTTTCGAATTTCACCAGTATTTTATTTAGTTTCTTATTCGTATTTTCGAATTTCACCAGTATTTTATTTAGTTTCTTATTCGTATTTTCGAATTTCACCAGTATTTTATTTAGTTTCTTATTCGTATTTTCGATTTTCATTAGTATTTTATTTAGTTTCTTATTCGTAATTTCGATTTTCACCAGTATTTTATTTAGTTTCCTATTCGTATTTTCGATTTTCACCAGTATTTTATTTAGTTTCCTATTCGTATTTTCGATTTTCACAAGTATTTTATTTAGTTTCTTATTCGTATTTTCGATTTTCACAAGTATTTTATTTAGTTTCTTATTCGTATTTTCGATTTTCACCAGTATTTTATTTAGTTTCCTATTCGTATTTTCGATTTTCACCAGTATTTTATTTAGTTTCTTATTCGTATTTTCGATTTTCACCAGTATTTTATTTAGTTTCTTATTCGTATTTTCGATTTTCACCAGTATTTTATTTAGTTTCCTATTCGTATTTTCGATTTTCACAAGTATTTTATTTAGTTTCTTATTCGTATTTTCGATTTTCACAAGTATTTTATTTAGTTTCTTATTCGTCTTTTCTTGCCGTTCTTTATCAATACCACGAAATCCTGCGCAGACAAGGATTCCTTTTTAAATTAACGGTCATATCCGCGGTTTGAGAAAGGGTAGAAAGAGACACCACGGACCAAATATTTAATTTTGTGCCCAGGAGACTGAATGACTCAATGGACTCACAATAAATGACTCAATTGGCTCATAGGAATGAGTCAATGGACTCAATAACTTAATGGCACAAATTAAATAAAAATCAAATTATTCCCTATAATTATCCGTTCACGTGAGGGTTGCAAGTTGGGGACACCTACAACTATATGGTTCTGCTCTTAATTGATGTAGGTAAGGAGCGTTGTTTAGCAACGGCGTGTTGATGGACAAGTGTCTACCCGCGCCAGAAATTTCGGCTAGGAGACCTGGTTTTGCAAAAGCTCTGTTACACTCCAGTTTTTTTTTTTAAATCTATCGAGAAGTTTACGTGTGTAATAGAAAAAATTTTCATTAAACAAACTTAAAGTTATAATTTTCCAGCGTCATTAAAACATATTTTCCATTATGTTTAGGTGTTTCGAGATGGTAGTGAAAAGAATCAACATCTCTGCTCTCCTGCCTACGGGGCCTAAAATGTTCGGCAACGCCAGGGGGATCAATGTCAACCGGATGACCGGCCCCAAAGTCAAGGAGAGGCTCAAAAACGGGGAAGACCTCAAAGATTGACCGCGTTGAGGCAGACCTCAAGTTCTCAACCACTTAGATCCGAAGCTCAAAATGACTGCAGTCAAGAAGAAGAACATCTCTATGGTAAGGGTGTCCAGGGGCATCAAAGAGGAGAGCGGCAAGAGCTTGAGGCGCGTGGAAAGGCATCTGCCGAGAACAACGGTGGGATTGCTGTCGTCGACTTCTCAACGACTTGAAGAGTAATGAGAATCGAATTCTCATTTTTTCGGATGAAAAAAACCTTCACGGTCGATCCGGTCATCAACGGGCAGAATGAACGAGTGGTAAGCTTCGGCCAGGACGTCACCGAGGTCCGTTACGTTTCCACAACCAAGCACCCGGCCTCAGTGATGATGCTCGGTGTCGTGGCTTTGAATGGCGAGAAGATGCCGCCGGTTACAGGATTACCGTGGCCGATTATAGGAACATCTTGGCCACGAAAATCCTGTCTTGAGGTAGAAAGATCACGAAAAAGGCGGACCACACCTTTTAGCAGTACGGTGCCCCACCCTACACGGCAAAGACCGTGCACAAGAGTAGTTGGGGTCGAACATGAACTTCTGATCGAATGACATTTGTCCGCCACAGTCACCCGAGCTCAATCTCATTGACTACAACGTGTAAGCACATGTCGAGGGCGTAGTCCGCAAGGTCTGCCAAAACAACGTCTATGATCTGAAGTCCTCTGTCAACCGCGTGTGAGCCAGCATGAGGAAGGACTTCACCCGCAACCTGCGCGCGGCCTTCAGGTTACCTTTTGCCCTGGCTTTCAGCCACCTCTTTTGTTAACTAACCCAATACGTTGGTTTCCGCCTTTAACACTTTAGCATTGGGGCTAACAAAATCCTGTTTTCGGTTGTCTGTTCGCCAACATTTTGTTCTTGGTAGTATGTTCTCGGGAGTATGTTCGCCAACATCCTGTTCTTGGTAGTCTGCTCTCGATAGTCTGTTCGCCAACATCCTTTTCTCAGGTAAGAAAAAACCCTGTTCCCATTTATATCATTTAATTTGCTCGCTATTTCTATATAAAATAGGTCACCGCGACGCTTTTCGAGGCACCATACGTTTAAAACCGAACCCATGACTTAATTATACCTTCTAAGAACCACTTTATGCTTCGTCAGTAACCTACCCTTGAGCGTGGTAAGGTGCAATTTGGTATTAGTTGTTTAAATACACCTAACGACTGGCAACCATTTCAATAAACCACTTTATCTCCCTATGTGAGTTGATATTTTATACATTTCATAGGTTTTTCCGTTTTACTACCGTTCACTGGCGAGGGCATAGGCGTTTTCAACAAAGGATAAAGTTGCCTCACGCGTAAAAGCTCACGAGCATAAGTCCCCACGTGAGGCAAATCAGGAACGCCCCATAGCACGAATAAGGACATATGAATCTCTCTTCACTCCGCGTGATCTGAAAATCCATTAATCTCGCCGCCCCAGTGAAGGGACAAGCTCTCATGTCCAAGCCGTTCTACTTTTTGACTCTCACGCCACTACACATAAGGAATAAAAATTCTAAAAAGGCTAATCCATAGTCTAGAAGCGGCAGCTCCTCTCTCTATACTCGTTCCATATTTTTTCCTTTTTTCTTCCATCTCCCCTGCGAAAAATGGGTGTTCAGAGAGATCCAACTACGCCTTCGCGTTCTTGCCATTTTCTATAGAGGGTAAATTAGAATACTAACCGGAGAAAATAAATAATAACCATAAAAATATCCTTAAAATGGGTTTAATTTTATCATGAAATTCAGGAGCCCGCATTAAACCAAGGCAAAAATACTCAGTGCATCTGCAATACTAATAAAAATAATGCAAATGAAATACGAGAAATACGTATAGTAAATATGTATAGGACTTTCCATCAAACACGATACGAAATTGAATCTTCTTATAGGGGTAGAGAGAAGATTCTGTCTCCTTTCCCCCATACTAAACCAATGGTTCCCATGTTCCCAGGCCTCTTCGACCGAATGTGCACTTATATGTGCACGACCATGCGGGGTGGGTAATTGTACATGTGCTTTCTCTGTGCTATGCTGTGTGCATTATTAATAGGCCTTGTACATTGATCCCTGTGAATAACGCTAAAGCCGCAGATTCCCCTGATATCATTATGTATTTTTGAGCCAATTCAATTTTGTCGGTAAGAATGAGGCGGAGTCTGAAATTGGTCCCTATTTTAGGCTAATAACCCTTTCATCTCGCACGTTACGCCAGATTAAAGACCAGAAACATATTAATAATACTCTCTAAAACCTGTTTCTGAGGAAGACACCCTCAAGTCGAGTTTCGAATACGCATGGAGGGAGATGGACGAGGTTAACCAATGATTGGTATTTTCGTCAGGTTATGTAAATTGCTTTGCACCTATAGTGCAGGTATAAATCACTTGAAAGGAGCTCAAGCGCTCTCTTGTTGTGTGTGTGTATGTGTCTAATCTCTTGTGTGTTTTGTCGGAAAAGTTTTCGTATTTGTTGGTAAAATATGAGGGTGTGGTATACATTTGATGTGTACGCAAAATGTTTTGGTTTGAGCGTGAACCGCTTCTATGTGTGTTTCAGTTTATGAAATGAGTGAATCATGTTTTTTATGCGTGAATGTATTTGCAATTTTATTTATGTTGAATGAAAATATTCCTCTGAAATGTAATGCATAAACCGCCTTTATTTTAAGTTGTTTTATTCTCCATTGGTCATCCGAAAACTTTTTCAATCTGAGAAGGACGTTAATTGGATTCTTCGTTGTTCCTCGTTTCCTGGGCGTTTGGCGAAAACCGACCATTCACGATCGCACTGTGGATGTGGCGTGTTTGAAAGGTAATGGGGACGCTTTCGGCTGAATGGCGTGTATCGTTTCGAAGTATTTCTAAAACCCAGTCAGTTCACGGAGCGTTCCTATAAGGTACCGCCCTCTCCACTGCTATAAAACGCGGCTCCAAGACAGATCCAACTCCCTTTTTCAGACCTTTTCGCTTTTAAGGAATGGCAGAGAGATAGAGAATCTTCACATAAACGTCTTCTCGATACGGATCCCGTCTAAGTCAGTCGCTTGATATTCACGCCCATCGCGTGGTGTTCTAGCATTTGAGTCCGTAGTTCGATTGAGTCTTTCCGCGTTGCAAGTTTTAGTCGTAGCAACAAAGTGCGATTGACATACATTACCGGCATCTAACGGAGCTTCCTCGTGTCGATTCGTTCCATGGAGACTTCCAAATAGGTTTGTGTCTTACAAGGACTAAAATAGGATTGTGTCTTACATGGACTAAGGGTTAGACCAATCCTAGGTAATAAAATTTAATTCCTTTTGGATAAATCTCTTGGTCCCTTGTGATTTATCGAGAATGACGTGTTTTAAGGGATTGATCTACGTGGGTACCGTTTTTTTGATGGGGTCTTATTGCTTAGGGGAATTGAAGACAAATGGACAAGCTTTGAGTGATGTAAGGACTAAATCAAAAGGAGGGACGAAGAAACCGGTAGTAATAGATGTGGCATCGAACAGGTACAAAGATTTATGTCCAGGCAGTAACTCCTCCCTCATTCGCCAGCAGATCCTTGCATCGGATATGATCTTTATTGGCCGAATTTTAGGATCCGACATAATAAAGCGAAGGAAGCTGTCGAAAAATGTAATGTGGAAAAGTGCAAAAGGTACAAAAATTCTTTCGGATCGTCCTAATTCCCCACGGCGTAAAAGAACGGAAAATAAACCAGAGAAAAGCCTAACGACAAAACAAAAACTTATAAAAAGGGAAACTAAAGTCAAGAAACATTCTAAAGAAATTCCCCTCTTTTCAAAAACTGTTACCACCAATTACCACAAAAATGAAACTTCACGAAAGACGCGGATAAGGATGAATCTTAATAGTGGAAAAACTGATTTCGCCAGAAGGAAAACTTTTGTGGTATCCATCGAGAAAAACTTATCTCAAAAATTTCCCCCCTTTCCCTCAGCTATCTCTAGAGGACGCAAGATCCTTCTTTATCAAATGAACACCCCTTATGGTCTTTGTGCCTCCGTTAAAAAGGGACAAAAAAGGTTATTCTTGGCGAAACACTTGGCACAAAAGAAAGAGCAAGGGCTATCAAGAGCGGTTGTACGCCAAGTGTTCGTCGTTAAGACATTGACCTATCTGAGGAACTTCCTCAAACAAGACTATCAAGGTAAGACTTTAGGATAACCTGAGAGTAATTATCAAGGTAAGATATTAAGGTAATCTGGGAATAATTATCGAGGTAAGATATTATGGTAATCTGGAGGTAATTATCAAGGCAAGACTTTAGGATAATTTGGGAGTAACTATCAATGGAAGACTTTGGACAATATGAGAGTAATTATCAAGGTAAGATATTATGGTAATCTGGGAGTAATTATCAAGGTAAGATATTAGGGTAATCTTGGAGTAATTGTCAAGGCAAGACTTTAAGATAATTTGGGAGTAACTATCAAGGTAAGACTTTGGATTCCCTGAGAGTAATTGTCAAGGTAAGACTTTGGATAAGATTTTAGGATAATTTGGGAGTAACTATCAATGGAAGACTTTGGACAATATGAGAGTAATTATCAAGGTAAGATATTATGGTAATCTGGGAGTAATTATCAAGGTGAGATATTAGGGTAATCTGGGAGTAATTGACAAGGCAAGACTTTAGGATAATTTGGGAGTAACTATCAAGGTAAGACTTTGGATAATCTGAGAGTAATTATCAAGATAAGACATTATGGTAATCTGGGAGCTATTATTAAGGTAATATATTAGGGTAATCTGGGATAAATTATCAAATTAAGAGTTTAGGATAATTTGAGAATAACTATCAAGGTAAGACTTTGGATTCTCTGAGAGTAATTGTCAAGGTAAGACTTTGGATACTCTGAGAGCAATTATCAAGGTAAAATATTAGGGTAATCTGGGAATAATTATCAAGGTAAGATATTAGGGTACTCAGGGAGTAATTCTCAAAGAAAAACTTTAAGATAATTTGGGAGTAACTATCAAGGTAAGACTTTGGATTCTCTGAGAGTAATTGTCAAGGTAAGACTTTGGATAAGATTTTAGGATAATTTGGGAGTAACTATCAATGGAAGACTTTGGACAATATGAGAGTAATTATCAAGGTAAGATATTATGGTAATCTGGGAGTAATTATCAAGGTGAGATATTAGGGTAATCTGGGAGTAATTGTCAAGGCAAGACTTTAGGATAATTTGGGAGTAACTATCAAGGTAAGACTTTGGATAATCTGAGAGTAATTATCAAGATAAGACATTATGGTAATCTGGGAGCTATTATTAAGGTAATATATTAGGGTAATCTGGGATAAATTATCAAATTAAGAGTTTAGGATAATTTGAGAATAACTATCAAGGTAAGACTTTGGATTCTCTGAGAGTAATTGTCAAGGTAAGACTTTGGATACTCTGAGAGCAATTATCAAGGTAAAATATTAGGGTAATCTGGGAATAATTATCAAGGTAAGATATTAGGGTACTCAGGGAGTAATTATCAAAGAAAAACTTTAAGATAATTTGGGAGTAACTATCAAGGTAAGACTTTGGATTCTCTGAGAGTAATTATCAAGGTAAGACTTTGGTTTCTCTGAGAGTAATTATCAAGGTATGACTTTAGGATAATCTGGGAATAATTATCAAAGATATTAGGGTAATCTGAGAGTAAAGGTAAGACTTTAGGGTAATTTGGGAGTAATTTACCCACATGTTGGTCAGTAGATCACCACGCATCATCTATTCTCCTCACAACGCAACATAGCCATCCTTTCTATGTTGCGGAACCCTGCCGATGGCGTACTATTGCCTCCCCCTTATGGGAATACTCCTATCCACATACTCCTCACGCAGTACCGCGAAGGATTCTATGATCTCTGGTTGGGGTCATAATCCAAATAGGACCAACACCCTTCTCCCTTTGTGCTTGTCAGCCCTTGTTATTCTAATCTTTATGTGAATTTCATTATTTGATCGAGGAGTTTCGTCCTCAATGCGAAGGACGGAGGGTACAGCTTACAGCATGATTTATTCGATTAAATCAGCCAGCCTGTAACGCTTTGGGGGTTTTGTTCCCTAATTACTATGCCCAGGTTCTAGCCCCCCCCCCCCACTCACCCCTTATAAGTGAGAAAATGTAAAGATATACAAAAGTATTTATTATTGAATACGAAAAAAACTAGAATATTCCTCCATGCGAGAACAAAACTGAAAAGAAAGCCCGAAATTAACCATTAATTATGTGAAATGAATCCTTAAGCTTTGCTTCCCTTCAATTTACTTATATCTACTTCCAAATTACTATTTATTCCATAAGTAATGGAGCGTTTTTATCCTATTTATCATTATTTTCTAGATATAAATAATCGAAAGCAGGTTTTTTGTTTTTTTATTCTAGCCTAATCTATTAACCTCGAAGCCTAGGTTGTTGTATGGCTTAGCCTAACCCAAAGCTTTCATTTCCGCATACTTCGGTCGTCATTATGTTTAATTTAATGTTTTATATATGATGAATATTAAGGGTATAAAAAACAACATTTTGGCAACATTATTGTTTGGTAGTTTATAAAAAGTAATAATGATAAGTTAACAGCAGAATGTTTGTGTTATACATAAAGTGAAGGAACGATTAGTGTGAGCCGTGCCAAAAATAGTTTCAGAATTTTCGCTAGGGAAAGGTTAGTCTCATGGATGAACCCCGTTCAAAACGACCATTGGAATTTGATCAAGAAATTTTAGAAATAACAGTGGAAGAAAATTCGATTGTAACCGTTGAACAATTGGCGGATAAAGTAAATTTAACTCATTCCACTGGCCATCGTCATTTAAAGGAGATAGGCCAGGTTTTAGGATTAGGGCAATGGATTTCTCGAGGCCTGTCAAAGGTAAACTTGTAACAAAAATCAACGTCTGTTCATCTCACCTTTCTCGACTAAAAATGTAACCATTTTCTAGTGGGATTTTTGCTGGAGACAAAAAGTGACCAATGTGGAATAATATTAAACGTTCTACACAATGGATTACACCATCGGCCAAAAGATACCTCATCTGAAAAAGGGGAATCATCCACGGAAGATTGTCTTGTGCGTTTGGAGAGAGATGAAAGACATTTTGAACTTTTTATCTCAAGTCAGATTATCACCAAAGAGGTTTGATAGGCGAGTGGATACGTGTTGGTCTGTCAACTTCGCGGTAGCAGGTTCGATCCACGCAAGAGTGGACGCAACCGTCAGCGCACGTAGAGATCTGGCTACCAATTGGTGGACGCACTGTGCTCACCCCTGTACTGGGGTGGGTAGATCTTACACTTCTCATCATCACACACAGCCAATTACAACACTGCTTTCTTTCCTCTCCCGTCTTCACAGCACAACACACACGCACACGAGCTGTTCGAATGAATCCTGCCGATAGTTATCTATATCCACATACCTCTGATGCACAACAGGTCCCTCTGCTCCTGGGCGACGAAGGTTCCTCCAAAACGCTGTTTGGTATTAAAAACACTACTTATTGGTATCTCTCGCCCAAAGGACTGACCCTTTGTCCCCTTGGTATTACCAGCGATTGTCATACTGACCTTTATGCCTATTTCACTATATGGTCAGGGATCCGCCTGGATCAACGCAGTTTGGCGAACTGACTACTGCGTTGGTTCGACAGTTTACATATCACTCTTGAAGAAAAAGAAGAAAAAAGGCCAGTAGAAATCATTCAGAAAACAAGCATATCGAAAGACATACCATACATACTCGTACGATACAATACCATACAGACATTTGCTCCTTTTTCTGTCGAAGTTAAACGTGGGCTTGTGCAAAAGGCACCTAGAAATTTCTCTCTTTAGAGAAATGGATGGTTGCCTTGTCGTATATGTAACGCTCATGAAGAGGGTTAAGGAACTCAAGGAGATTTTTCTAGCAGGTTAAGGAATTCTTATTATTCGCCTTACTTAACCACATTGATTAGAACGTTATTGTTCATTATATATATATATATATATATATATATATATATATATATATATATATATATATATATATGTCGAAGAAAGAGAGATCGAGTAAGATTTTGCTTAAAGGAGTCGTGTGAAACGAGAGCTATCGGGAAGAGCAATGTCCTAGGCCCGTCGGCAAACTTCTGGCGAGATTAGCCCAGAATTTCTTCATTTCAGTTGGACCATCAAAACCACGCCGCAGAGCTATAAACGCCGAAGCGGTGAGGAAGGGCTAAATTGCTTCCGTTAGCAAATCTAAAAAGTTCCGACGGACGCCTATAGGAAGAGTCCCGAAGACGTACCCCAGCCCCCTTGGAGAAGAACCCTAGATCGTGATGGTGAGCTGTCTCTACGTTGCTCCCGAGTGAGCCGAGCCCGGAAAATACAGAAGATATTCGGTGGCCTCTTTTAAGACCTCCGTGGAATCATCCACTGACGGCGCATGTCCTCGAGCGATAGAACACGGTGTCATACCTGCCCGCAGCTAAGATCTTATTTGGAACGACGGTGTCAGGATCGAAGAAACCGTCCAGAAGAAGCGCGTAGTCTCAGCTCCAGAGGAGTTTCTCCCCTCGAGCCTCTACAAGAGAATCTTCCCCTTTTGAGCGTCTACTTGGAGAATCTTCCCCGAGAGTCTACTTTTGGTACCCCCCTCCCCCCCCCCAAAAAAATAGTAAGATATTTACACCTTTCCTTTCCTCGTCGAGGCGGTGAGACGCCCTCCGACTAAGACTCGTCAAGTAGTCTCCTCCCGAGTCATCTCGGATAACTAAAGTGAATTATTGTGCCCCTAAGGCTAGGATTCCATTCGTAGTTTCTTTCTAAACCCTATCGGGTTAGTACTCGGAGTATTAAGCCTTTGAGGCATGAGTAATTATTGGTAATTACTGATAATTTTTCCATTGCTTCATTAATTAATAACTAGAGAGTGTAATTATTTGCATTATATGTTTTTGTTGTGTAATTAAAGATTATTTTTGCAATATTGTTTAAGTCCTCGAACCACCAAAGCCTAATTAAATAATAATAATTATAATAATAATAAGTCTTTTGTAATGCGCTCTTCAAGGCCTGAGGCCCTCCCAGAGCGCACGTTGTGCTGAGATGAGAATGGAAAATTCAATGGAAATTCAAGAGGGGGAGAAGGCAATTATGAAAAGATGCGTTTTCAGGGGACGCTTAAATGTGGTAAGAGAGGGAGAAGACCTGATTTCAGCAGGAAGAGCATTCCACAACTTAGGGGCGCAGATTGAGAAGGAGCAGTCCCCCATTGAGCAGAGGGATGAACGAGGAATATTCAAAAGAGGTGCATGTGATGACCGAAGGGCCCGAGGGACATGGCGTGGCGAGAGGGCAGAAGAGAAGTATCTTGAAGTGAGTACGGGATCTGACAGGAAGCCAGTGCAGTTCATGCAGCAAGGGTTTCGAGGGAGAGAAGCCGGGTGGCATAGTTCTGTACAAGTTGAAGGGGGCGGAGAGAGGAGGATGGCAGATTCACAAGCAGAGAGTTACAGTAGTCAAGGCGTGAGGTGATGAAGGCATAAACAGCAGTCTCAAGACTTTAGCGATCAAAGTGAGAGCGAATGCGAGAGAAGTTACGAAGGAAACATAGAGAGGATTTGCTGACATTGCGGATATGAGGCTTAAAGAAGAGATGCTCATCAAAAACAACACCCAGATTCCTAACGCAGTCAGAGAAAATGATAGTATTACCAGCCAGAGTAAGCGAGGGAAAGAGAGATTTAAATTTTTTGACAAGAGCAGGGGTGCCGACGAGGAGGACCTCAGTTTTGGAGTGATTAAGCCTGAGGAAATTGGTAGAGAGCCAGTCAGAAATAAAGGAGTAAGCAGCCAGGAGGTCAGTAATAGAGTAGGCAAGAGACGTGGGGAATGAGGAAACGAAAGTTTGAGTGTCATCAGCATAGAGGTGGAAGGATAGACCGAGATTACGGAGAAGGGAACTAAGAGGGAGAAGGTAGATACGAAATAGTAGAGGACCAAGGACAGAGCCTTGTGGCACTCCAAAGCGAATGGGGGGTAGAGTCGGATGAAACGTCGTCAATCACAACGGATTGGGAACGAGACGAGAGGTAAGAGCGGAACCAGCCAAGCACGGTGTCTTATATGCCGAGGAAAGAGTGCAGACGATCAAGTAGGACGGTATGGTCAATAGTATCGAAGGTAGAGGAGAGGTCGAGTAGAACGAGGATGGAGGCACAACCCCTGTCCGCGGCTCTTCGTAAGCAATCGGACACATTGAGAAGGACGGTTTCTGTGGAGTGACCTGACTTGAAATCCCGGCCGACCATATTTAAGGTATTCAAATAACAGAAACTCTTCGCTCTCAACGAAATTCAATTCCAATATTATTATTTAGGACTGTTGTAGTCCTTCCCCGAACAAACGAAGGAATCGAGAAATAGGCGATAACTGCCTAATTCTACGACAATATATATACAAGCCATGGCCGCTCTTCGCTGTTGTCGCTCTCTCCTCTTCGGCCTATTTGATCTTTCGAATCGATTGTGATCATCTCTCTTCACCCCTCGCCTCCAGGTTCCCCTACCCTCTCATCTCCCTCTTCATGCACCCCCTTTCACATCACTTACTCCGCCCCCTACCTTATTCCTTCCCTCGTTCTTCCTCCCTATCTCCTCTAATCCCTTTACCCCCTCCCCTCTACCCCTTTTCAACAGGGGGGGCAGGGTGAGGGGTGAGCTCATTCATAAACTTGGCTATAAAAAATCACGCTCTAAAAATATACACTTTGCCCTCTCTCTCTCCCCCACTATTTCCCCCATCACCCGATCCTCTCTTTCCCTCCCCCTTTCTCCCCTCTCCCTCAACTAAGAAGGTGGTAAAGGAAGGAAACCATCTAACATGTAATATGTAATGGGAAAGACGAAGTTTGGTCGTTAAGTGTGGGTTTAGATGGTTCCCTTACTTTACCACCTTCTTAGTTTAAATTAATGTTTCCCTTACTTTGCCACTTCCCTGTTAATTTGTGTAATGTTGCTATTACCAATGCAATTCCATCAATTATCGTTGTGGTATCATGACTTATACAAAAAAATGACTTGTAAGACCATTTCCCTTATGTTACCTATCCAATGTCAATTAGAATTACTTTGTATTACTTTTTATTAGAAACGATTCAATTTAAAGATTGGAAGCACTTTGATTTATATTTAAATTAGATTTAAGTTTTAGGATATAAAGTGATTCTAATATGCGTAGTCTGTTGTGATGGGGGATTTGATTAAGTATTTTGAAGTTATCCAGATTAATTTCAGACTTTGATGTGATCTCGTATAGGCGAGGGGTCTGGTTTGTTTAGAATCGGCCCCGTGCGGGTCGACCTTACTCGATGCTGCTCGATGCGACAATGGATTGACCTAATGGTCGAACCAATATAAGATAAATAGCAAGATTCACAACTATATTTATCTATTACAGAGGAGCTGCAAGGGAATGGAATTCGGTCCTTATATCTGAAATAGGATCCAATATTGTGCCCATTTTTTAACATGAATTATGAGGCGAGATGTGGATAGAATTTATTTAGTCTTTTTAATTTGATTTACAAAGTCGTTTGATTTTTTACCAAAATATGGTCGACTAAAGAAAATGGATAATTTCTCTACACTATTTTCTGTTGGATTTTTTTGATACAGAGCATTAAGAAACTTTTGAATATTTCTTTCCATTAATGAATCAGGGTGGCCATTATTTTTAAAGAAAGTCTTTAGAAAAGAGAATTCTAAATGCAGCAGTCGGTATGAAGAACATATATTGTAGGCTCGATGAATAAGAGTTCTTATCCAGAATGATAACTTAAGGTTTTCTGCCCACAACTAAAGAATCTTGTGCCTAAACCTGTAAATGTAGGCTTCCTATAGACTGAAGTTTCAAACTTTGTTCCTGAATGTTTAATATCTACATCTAAAAATTGAAGTCTACCATTTTTCTTGACCTCCATTGTATAATTTATATTTTTATGTCTAAAGTTAAAGTATTTAAGGAATTGTTCCGCAGGTTGTCATGATTTCATTAATACAAATGTATGATCGACCTAACGTCTGTAATAGATAGGTTTATATTCAATGGGGTAGATAATGAGCCAAAGTTGTTCATAATGGCATAAGAAGATGTTCTCGAAAGTTGGGCCAGGTGGTAGGCCCATCCTCACTACTTTTTGGACATAAAATTCTTTATTAAATATGTATAAAATACGAATTTAAGACAGCCAATTAAAAAAAAATGACTTAAATAGTTTTTTTTGTAATACCTATTACTTTTTGACAAGAATCATAAAGGGAGTTTGTACAAATTTGTATTGTTACATTCAGAAGAATATTTGTGAAAGAGTTTTCGACGTCATAACTCACCATTATGACGTCAGCAGCGTCCGAACGGGTGCAGAGGTCTTCTACAATTTGGGGGGAATTAGCTATGGTGTAGTCATTATTGGTAAGTTCGGAAAGGACGGGTACTAGGAATTTGATATACCATAAGAGGGTGTATTGCATGCGGAATATGCCAGAAACAGAGCCTGATACGTTTAACTTGTTATATATTTCGTTAGATATATATTTGCTCGGCTTCAATTTGGATAAAAATCTATTGATACGATCTTCTATATGAATCAAAGTTTAAATAATTGGATCTATTTTTGAAATTTACTTTTGTCTGAAATTATGACCATCATTAATAACAACACCATTTCCTTTATCAGGTTTACAGATTATACGTGTTTTATCAGAGGTGAGAGATTCAAGTAGATATGAAAAAAGCTCACAAAGTACACGTGAGTCAAAGTTATGCAGATACACCCACGAAGGAAAAGTGAAAAACGATTCCGAGCGCTTTCATCTTTATTCTTGAAGACCTTTTTCAAGGTTTGAACAGGAAGGAGGCTGGACATACATGGCCTTAAATAGTGGAAGGGGGGGATTAGACTACCCACCTCTGAACCTTGATTAGGGGGTACAAAATCTCGAAGCAACTTTATTTGAGAAATAAAGTTGTTTCAGGATTTTGTACCCCGTAATTAAGGTTCAGAGGTGGGTAGTCTAATCCCCCTTCCACTATTTAAGGCAATGTATGTCCAGCCTCCTTCCTGTTCATACCTTGAAAAGGTCTTTAAGAATAAAGACGAAAGCGCTCGGAATCGTTTTTCCACTTTTCCTTTGTGGGTGTATCTGTTTAAGTAGAGATACGAGGAGCGGTCAATAAGTTTTGAAATTCGGATATAAGGAACGAGATATGAGGAAAAGTGTTTTATTATTTTTCAATATAACTACCCTCGACTTCAATGCACTTGCGCCACTTGTCCCTGAGGCTTCGAATTCCCGACAACCAGAAATCTCCCGACTGCTGTTCAATCCACTCCTGGACGGCGAGCTGGACATCTTCATCGTCCCCAAACCGGCGTCCACGCAGTGCAGCCTTGAGTTGGCGGAATAAAAAGTAGTCGCTAGGGGCCAGATCTGGACTGTAGGGGGAAATGGTTGAGCTCCTCGAATCCGCAGTCGCGCAGGGCAGCTTGTGCAACTCTGGCCTTGTTGACAGGGGCATTGTCGTGGAGGAGCAGGGCACCGCGTGTCAACTTGCCCCGCCGCTTCTGACGAATGCACTTCTTCATCCCAGCCAGTTCCTTGGCGTAAT
This sequence comes from Ceratothoa steindachneri, assembly GCA_963969495.1. Classification (NCBI taxonomy): domain Eukaryota; kingdom Metazoa; phylum Arthropoda; class Malacostraca; order Isopoda; family Cymothoidae; genus Ceratothoa; species Ceratothoa steindachneri. Next base: position 47,056,569 of record OZ018337.1, read on the forward strand.
ATTGGCCTGTGATGGTCCTTCCACGAGGCGCATAGTCCAGCATCAACACTCCCTCAGAATCGCAAAAGATGGTGGCCATGATCTTACCGGCTAAGGGTTGCGTCTGGAACTTGATGGGGGTTGGAGAGCCCCTGTGCTTCCAGGCCATGCTTTCGAGTTTTGTCTCGGGATCCCAGTGAAGGACCCACGTTTCATCACCTGTCACTATGCGCGATTCGAATTCCGCCGGGTCTTAGTTATACAGGAGCAGCAGCTCGTCCGAACTTTGACAACGTTGAAGTCGATCATGGGGCATGAGGTTTCTAGGGACCCAACGGGCACAGACCTTGGTCATGGCCAAATTTTCGTGTGAATGATTTTGATAACACTTCCATGTGATATTCCAAGTTCTCGCTCGAATTCTTCGACCTTCACCCGTCGAATTTCGAAGATAATCCTCTCCACACGGGTCACATTTTACTCGTTGGTCACATCTGATGGGCGTCCTGGACGAGGGTCATCTTCAAGGGACTCACGATCATGGTGGAACTCCCTATTCCAGCGAGCAATGGTTGCATAGGAAGGGGCGGTGTCGGTCTACACTGCAACCATGCGTTCATGGATCTCTTTTGCATTCTTGCCTTCCTTGGTCAATAATTCATCACTGTGCGGTGCTCAACCTTCTCCATTGTTGAAGAATTTGTGACTAACGATCTGCGATCATCTACTGCTTCTTAAAAAGACCAGGCAGGAGCGTGCGGCTACAGTTCCTGACTTGTCATAACTTGTCCTAACACCCCCACAAACAGCTATCCCCCTTCCTCTGTTTTGCCCTACCGATTCGAAAAACTTATTGACCGCCCCTCGTATATCACCAGGGCGAACTATATATATATATATATATATATATATATATATATATATATATATATATATATATATATATATATATATATATATATATATATATAAAGGGTCCTTCAACAAGGACGCTCGAGCTTTGTCAGGCGATAGTTGCCATATTGTTAAAGCGACATCTGACAACCTTACTGTGAACTGTTCAGTAGTACTTGGCAAGTCACGATGGTAGGTTATAGCGTTGAACAGCGTGTGAAATTATCAAAATCAGTGCTCCGTTCGACAAACGTTCGTGCATTACGTGATTTCTATCCTCGCTACAATCGTCCGGCCGAGTCACTGTTCGACGCTTGATGGCCAAATTTGAGGCAAAAGGGTCGATCAACAATCAACCAACACCCTTACGTCGCTGAAATGCAAGGATTTCCGTCTAACCGAATCATCGGTCTGTATTTTTTTGAGAACGAAGATGGGATTGCCATAACCGTCAACGGCGAGACCTACAGATCGATGATAAGCAACTTCTTGTGGCCTCAACTGAATTATATGCCTGATATGGATACTGACGACATGTGGTTCCAACAGGACGGCGCTACGTGCCACACTGCGCACGCTACGATTGATATTTTGCACCAGCGATTTCAGGCAGGGTCATCTCGCGCGGCGGCGACGTCAACTGGCAACCGAGATCATGCGATTTAACGCCATTAGACTACTTACTTTGGGGCTACCTTAAATCGCAGGTCTATGCGAATAATCCGCAAACAGTTGATGTCCTCAAAGTCTACATAACGAACACCATCCAGCAAATTCAGCCAGATTTTTATGTGACAAAGTCATCGAAAATTGGGCCTCCTGAATACGTTCCACCAAGCAATGCCGCGGCGGACATTTGAACCCCGTAATATTCCACACTTAATGCCATAAAATGTACTTTCAAATTTAAAATAAATTGTGTGCATATATCACACACAACTCGTTTTATATACATTTAAAAATCGAGTGACCTTATCGAAGACCCTTTATATATTAATATATATATATATATATATATATATATATATATATATATATATATATATATATATATATATATATATATATATTCGTATATTTGGGCAGAAGATTCGTGACATATTTTATTGAAGGCGACTGCGTATTCAGCATTAATAATTTTCTTTTTGAGTCTCGATTTCTCTAATATTCCGCTTTTGGTCGTTGGTTAACCCGTGTATAAGCTCGCTAAAATTCATTACAAAAGCACTGATGAACGAGGGCAGTAAAATAATTCACTGGATAAAACGAAACATTTATTGGCCTAACGCGTTTCAATACACTCCTGTATCATTATCAAAGGAAGGTAGAAATAATATAAGGAAATAAAAACATGGCAATATATATATATCAGGGTTTGGAGGTTAACAATTATACGAACATATTTATAGGGAATGGAAATTCTTCAAAACAAAGGATTAAGACGGCTTAAAGAGGCTAGTTTAAAATGGGCACAAGATTAAGATAGGCGGGGATTATTACTTGGCGCACGAGGACGCGAGGAAGGCAGGGTGAACTGTATGTTTGTTTGTGTATTTAATTTGGGCTTCTTTTATTTTATATAGAAAGCTTCTATTGTGAGCAATTGTTGGCGATTTGGAGCAAATGCAAGAATTTCGGTGTTATCTTCGACTGACTTCCGGTCCAATTGTCTTCCATGTTTTTCAATTGTATGTGTTTTGGGTGCACCGTTGTTTAAATGGTAGCTCATTCTTCGTGTTAATTTTGTTTCTGTCATTTCGATATATGAATGAGGTAGGAGCTCACAGTCCCCCATTTTTCAAGTGTATTCATATATTAAATGACTTCTTTGTTTAGGTGTTAGGGTGGGTGTATGGTTACTTTTGAGTATAAGGTTGGTGTTCCGTTTATTATTGTAATAGATTGTGAGTGATACGTTGTTTTCGTTTTGGGTTGGTTTCACTCCTCTGTTTATGATTTCTTTGATTACTCTTCCGTCCGTTTTGTACGCTGTACTCATAGTATTATTGTAAAATAGTTTAATAATATTTCCTTTTGCTTCCTGATTGGTGCTGACTGTAGGTGACGTGTACCATTTTTCCCTTTTCTTCCGTATAGCTGTTTGTATGTCGCTGTTTGTAAATCCATTATTTATAAGTACTTTGGTAGCCCTCTCAAGCTCTTCTTGTGTGTCTTTCCATGTGGAGCAGTGGGTGAAAGCGCGGTTGATATATGCATTATTTACAATTCTTTTATAACGGTCGGGACATTCACTTTTAGCCTTTATACAAAGTCCTGAATTTGTCTTTTTGACGTAAACTTTGGTAGTTATTTTGTCGTCGTGTTTAGTGGTTAAGGTATCTAAGAACGGGAGTTTGTTATCTTGGCTATTTTCTACAGTATAGTTAAGTGAGGAGCAGTTTTTGAGTTCTCTTAATAATTCCTGGATTTCATCATCGGTTTGTATATTTATTTATATGTCGTCTATATATCTGCAGTAAATATGTCATTTTGGCAGATTTATAAAAACTCGTTCTTCCACGCTTCCCATGTAAAAGTTTGCGAAGAGTACTCCGAGGGAGAATCCCATTGCAACCCCGTCGGTTTGCACGTATAGGTCGTCGCCTCTAGGTCCATAAAAGGGGGCTTCCGTAGTGCAGAGCAAGAGAAGTTCTCTAAAGTCGTCCCTTGGTATGTTAAGAGGTGGGCTATCACTTTGGTTATATACTCTCTCTATGATTAGGTCTATAGTTTCGGAAACAGGAACGTTTGTAAATAAGGATTCAACGTCCAAAGAGGCGATGAAACTTTTGGGGGTGGTGGAATGGATGAGATCGATGAAATCTGTAGAAGATTTCAGATTAAATTTGCTAGGCACGAAAGGGGTGAGGATCTTATTTAAGAACTTACCGAGTTCATAGGTTGGTGTAGGGATTTGGCTGATTATGGGTCTTAGAGGGTTGCCTTTTTTGTGCGTTTTTACTGTATTTAAGTCTTCAATGGTGTTTCTTGTTATTTTCTTAAACTTGGTTCTGCCGTTTAATAAAGTGTCTATTTTGGTAAGGTATTCTTCTTTAGGTATGATGACGGATTACAAGTACTTTCAAATTTGTTCAGTTCATTCTCAAGGAATACCGAGAAATTTAACAAAGGTGGTACGAGGGGCGGTCAATAAGTTTTTCGAATCGGTAGGGCAAAACAGAGGAAGGGGGATGGCTGTTTGTGGGGGTGTTAGGACAAGTTATGACAAGTCAGGACCTGCAGCCGCACGCTCCTGCCTCGTCTATTTAAGAAGCAGTAACTGATCGCAGATCGTCAGTCACAAATGTTTGAACAATGGAGAAGGTTGAGCACCGCGCAGTGATCAGATTTTTGACCAAGGAAGGCAAGAATGCAAAAGAGATCCATGAACGCATGGTTGCAGTGTACACCGACACCGCCCCTTACTATGCAACCATTGCTCGCTGGAATAGGGAGTTCCGCCATGGTAGTGAGTCCCTTGAAGATGACCCCCGTCCAGGACGCCCGTCAGACGTGACCAACGAGGACAATGTGGCCCGTGTGGAGAGGATGATCATCGAAAATCGACGGTTGAAGTTCGAAGAAATCGAGCGAGAACTTGGAATATCACATGGAAGTGTTATCAACATCATCCACGACAATTTGGCCATGACCAAGGTCTGTGCCCTTTGGGTCCCTAGAAACCTCACTCCCCATGATCGACTTCAACGTCGTCAAAGTCCACAAGGCCATAGTTGCACAATCTGCCCTGCGCGAGTGCGGATTCGAGGAGCTCACCCCCCCCCCCTACAGTCCAGATCTGGCCCCTAGCGACTACTTTTTAGTCCGCCAGCTCAAGGCTGCACTGCGTGGACGCCGGTTTGGGGACGATGAAGATGTCCAGCTCGCCGTCCAGGAGTGGATTGAACAGCAGTCGGGAGATTTATGGTTGTCGGGAATTCGGAGCCTCAGGGACAAGTGGCGCAAGTGCATTGAAGTCGAGGGTAGTTATATTAAAAAATAATAAAACACTTTTCCTCATATCTCGTTTCCTTATATCCGAATTGCAAAACTTATTGACCGCCCCTCGTATATACGAGTATATGAGAAAAAACAGAGTAATGCCCCGCCCATGTACAACGAAAGGACACAAAATAGAAAAGTATTATCAAAGACGGATATGAAGTATAAAACCAAATAGATAAGGTCTACTTCCGGAAATTCCAACTGTGAGCACATAATGTAGACATTTAGGTCACTAAGATAAATACATACGCACCTAATTGTCAATACATAAAAGTAAATAAGAGAAACATAACTAAATTAATAAATCAAAGGGCTAAGATTTAAAATGGACAATATCGTTATAAATAAGCCTTTAAATAACAGGGTGCAGTTTAAAGAGGCCAGGAGATATATTAAAATTAGGCGAGGAATTAATGAATGAGCATTCGACAATATTTCTTGAAATAAAGTCATCAAATTTGTAAATAAATTTAGCCGAATTCCAATTCATAGGGTGAGTGTTTTCCGATAAATGGACAAATAAAGCACTGTTGTTTCCCCCCTCCTAATATTATATTTATATTGCGTCAAGCTTACACTTAATGATTTACCGGTTTGCCCAAAGTATTGCTTAGGGCAAACTGAACAATCGACAGAATGCCCCCGCCCCCTACTATTGTTATCATTATAAATCAGCATTTTATACATGGTAGACTAATATTTGAATAAGACAGAAATGTTTAACTTATTCAAAAGGCGGGAAAGCAAGGAAAAGGACTCATAAAACGGTAAAACAAGGGAGTTTTTAAAATTATATGCGGAAGGGATTTCAGTTCTGTAAAAGGATTTCTTTGCCAAATCGAGGCATCCTGCAAGGAATTTTTGAGGGTAGCAAAGATTGTTATCTATTTCAAAGATCTTGGAAATCTCAAGATGCAAGAATCTCGGGCTGACGACCCGCAACCCCCGGATAAATAAGCTAAATAGGTGGGTGAACGGCAAAGGCCACCCCGTACGTTGTCGGATGGGAGACCTCGCGGGCGATAAGCATCTCCAAATGGGGCTTGGCGAGGAGACAATGAGGCGAAAGCCCTAAAATCCCTCCCCAGAAACCGATAGATGAGTGGGCAGAGGGGGAAAGCCTTCGCCTGTATTCTTCATCAACTAACTTGACGCGAAGTTCTCCCTTCTTATTCTTTCACCCTCTCTCTCTGTCTCTCTCTCTCTCACACTCCCTCCCGCTGGATCCCTGTCTATTTCACTCTCTCTGTCTCTTTCTCTCTCTGTCTGTGTCTCTTTCCCCCTATATGTGTCTCTTTGTCTGTTTCTTTGTCTCACGCTCTCTCTCTCTGTCTCACGATCTCTTTCTCTCTATCTGTATCTTTCTCTCTACCCCTCTCTCTCACCCTGTCTCTTATTTCTGTCTGTCTCTCGCTTTCTTTCTCAATTCGCCTCTGTCTGTCTGTCACTTTAATGCCTGTTGGTCTTTTTCCTTCCCTGGATGGACGGACCATCGGGCATAAGGGCAGACACCTTCTGACAGTTGTGGCAATAAAGGTTTGCACTTCTTCCCCTTTGGCCAGTCTTTGTTCCTCTTTAAAGACATCCCACTCACCCACGAGGGCCCCACCCCCCCGGGCGCCTTATCTGATCAGTCGTTTGGGCATTCAATAGCCAAGCACTCTCTTGACCTTCGTGTCGGGCACGCCCCTCAACAACCCCTTCAGAAGTCAGTGGGCGCCACGGGGGGAGAACGCCGTCGCCCTCAGTCCAGTGCTGCTTCAACACTCATCGAGAGACTCGAATTTGTTCGGAAGAAATATAATCTTTTTGACGGTTTGGGGTATCGTGTTATCAGGACAGGTATTGGGGCCCATTGTGTGAAGAAGAAAAGAAGAAGAATAACAACAGTAAATATACAAACAAGAATAATAATAACAAGAAGCATAAAAATAATAACAACAGTAAAAATAAAAACGAGAACAATACAACAAGAAGGAGAAAAGGACTAACAACAGTAAAAATAAAAACAAGAACAATACTAACCAAAATCAGAATAAGAATAATAACATTAAAAATAAAAACAAGAATAATACCAACGAGAAGGAGAAGAAGAATAACAACAGTAAAAATAAAAACAAGAAGAATACCAATAAGGAGAAGACAACTATTATTTAATCAAATACATTAACTAATACTACAGCAAGTGTATACCTAAAATCTAGGGGCCAAAAGAGGACGTGTAGTGAAATATTGAAAGTGCACATGTGCGTATACACTCAAAGTGTACATGTGTGTATATTCCAGTGGTGTACAGCTCTCTTCGGCCTAAGAGCAAAATTAAAACTTATCCGATTAAAATCTGAAAGTATCAATTGAAGAATGGCAGGAGAATGTTGTCACCTAATCTTCCTTCTCATTTCACTCAGAAGAAAATGACTTGTCACTTTCCCAAGTGACAAGTCCTACAAGTAAGTAAAAAAGTCGAGGCACACATTAGGACTTGTTAAGTCTTCAGGTAGTGAAATCTTGGTATAAAGAACACGACAATTGGCAAGTACCGAACTATATCGAAAGTTCAGTGGTCGACAAAAAAAAATAAAAGATTTAAAATGATACAAAATTTATGATAGTTTTAAGAGAAGTCTGATAATACTGATATTTATGTGAAATTTTCATAATCTTTGCGTGTGAATATTTGTTTAATTTTCGTTCGAGGTTTATGGGCAGGACATTTCGAGTCTTATTTACACTTGAGTATGGGGAACTCATAAAGTAGCATAAAAATGTCCCGCAGGAAAGAGAAAACGGGAAATCTTATAGGTTTCCTTGAGAATGACGGGAATAAAGGGCAAAATTACTCAAAATTTGTGGTGTTTTTTTCTTTTCTGTGAGAATTTTACTTGCAAATCGGTCTAACTTACAGTAATTTTAACTCTATAATTTTAGTTTGACCTCTTCAAATTTGCCTCTATCTCCCTTTTGCCTATTAGAAAATTATCAGTTAACATAACATAACATAAGAACATAAGAAAAGAAGGAGACTGCAAAAAGACCATTCATGGCCTACACTTGGCAGTATTTTAAATATAAGAAAATCGAAATGTTAAATTTGTTATTAATTTATCTTAAGGTTAATATATTTCCACATAGACTGAGAACACAACCAGTTTTGCCTTACAGAGTGCTCAAAATTGGAGCATTTTATTGAGTTATTTGTTCAAACTTACAGATTACAGGGGGTGTGTAACACATGACCTGTATTAAAGGTTGATGAGATTATATATTAAAGCATTTCCACTTTTAACCCCTTTACACAATTCTTGTTCTTTATCCGCCAATTCCTTCAAACATTCTTCACTATGGGAACTTGTCCTCGATAGTTTTTTTTTCGAGCGGGACCCCATTGTTAATCTAGATTCAATTGAACATAAAACGTTACACTTAAGTTCTTTACTCATTTCAACTGAAGGCATCCCATTAATGATATAGCCATTAATTTCAACATGTTTCCATTAACATTGAACTTAATCTATAAGACTAGAGCCTATTTTAAGTTTATTTGATTATATATATATATATATATATATATATATATATATATATATATATATATATATATATATATATATATATATATATATATATATATATATATATATATATATATATATATATATATATATATATATATATATATGGACTTATTTTAAGATTGGAAACTCCCAGGTTAGGCCCCCCCAATGCGTTCTACCTGGATCCCTGGGAGGACATCATTTATTAACATTTTAACCAACAAATTAAAAACATAATAAAAGGTGAACCTCGCTTGTTAAACTGTTTGCTAACTGCTCCGGAGACGAATACAAGGGGTGGGGGGAAGAAAAGCCATCCTAAGACCATTCTTTGGAACGATAACAATCTATTTACCCAAAAGGTTGTAAGTTAATGTGATGAAGGAGAGAGAAGAAGAATTGTAAAGAGAGGAAGAGAGGTCGTAAATTATGGCAAGGTTTGAAACGTCGCATTAGATGGAAGTTGCTCGATGAGCTAAATTGTGGGGTAGAAATTATGAGCTTGTTTGACTGCAAAAGAATGGTGAAGTTTTTATTTTGAGATGTACTGAAGATGGAATAAAATTATTACCTCTCTTTCCTCATATATATATATATATATATATATATATATATATATATATATATATATATATATATATATATATATATATATATATATATACCGGGTGTCCCAGAAAAAAGTTAACTGTACTTTGAATTAGTATAACTCAAAAACTATTGGAGATTTTTGGATCCTTCAAAAAGTGTTTTATTTACCAACTATTTATCTGTCGAGTTTGGAAATTTCACTAAATTCGTTTTTTATGATGTTGATACACTAATGGGTTTAGTGGAGGCTATCAAAAATATGTTTGCGCAAGGAAGTAAAATAATGAAACGAAGCCTAGGAAGGCTAGGCCACCGTGCACTTTCAAGAGAAGCGTAGGGAGCTTAGGTAACAAAGCCTAGGCCATTTTACAGTGGTTTTTCAGCCATGCTGTGGTATTGTCTCGTCATTATTGCTTACTAAGCAAATCAAATCGTTTCTGTGTAAAGGTTTACTTCCATAGAACCTTTTTAATCATGCAGTTAACAAAAGATCAACGCGTATTTGTAGTCACAAACTTTATTAAGACTGGCAGTATTAAACAAGTACAACATTCATTTGAACAACGTTTTCCAGGTAGGCCTCCACCAAGCAAGCCCACAATTTAAAAAAATGTTCGCAAATGCCAACATGAAGGAACATGCTTAAATCTAAATAAAGGTCTTTCGGGTCCTATGAGAACCATAAGAACAACAGAAAATATCGAAAATGTTCAGATGACACTTCTTCAAAATCCACATGTATCAGTCAGAAAGAATGGGTTACAATTGTCAAAGTCATCATTTAACCGCATTATTAAACATGACTTAAAATGGCATCCCTATAAGATGCATGCAAGACACCAGCTTCTTGAAACTGATGTTCCTCGTCGTAGACAATTTGTCGAACGGCTTCTCCATAAACCTGTTCGTTTCTTGTAAATCATTGTGATTGGTGACGAGGCAGCCTTTTTCATGAATGGAAAGGTAAATAGCCATAATATTCGGCCATATGCGCCGCTGACCACACCCCCCAGCATTCAAATTTGACACACGGTATTTGTCAGCAGAAAGTGTCTCTGTGGATCGGAATATGCGAGAATGGCTATCTTGTCGGCTCATTGTTTTACGAGAATAACTTGAATGGCGCTGCCTACCTGAGCATGATCAACATAAGGATCTTCCCGGAACTCCGCCAGATTTATGTCAATTAATTCAATAGACTTTGGTGGATTCAGGACGGCGCACCAGCTCATAGACAGCTTGCTGTACGAACAAAACTAAGAGAAACGGTTGACAACCGCATTGTCGCGCTAAATCATGCAATTGAATAGCCCCCAACATCCCTTGACTTAACACCTTGCGATTATTTCTTTTGGGGATATCTAAAGAATAAAGCGTATGCTACTTCACCACAAAACCTCAACCAGTTAAGAGATAGTATCACACGTGAAGTCAATAGACTTAAGGAAAATCACAAGTTAATCAAAAAGTTGTTCAAGCAATGCGATCAAAGACGCAACTGTGCTTAGAGAGAAATGGAGGACATGTGGAAGGAAACGGTGCTTAGAAAATTAAAAAATAAATTTGTATTACCCATATGAAGAGGTGTTTTTGTTAAAAATGGATTTAAATATATTTGTTGATTTTAAACTTTCAAGTTTCATTATTTTACTTCCTTGCGCAAACATAATTTTGATCGCCTCCACTAAACCCATTAGTGTATCAATACCGTGAAAAGGAATTTAATGAAATTTCCAGAATCGACAGATAAATAGTTGGTAAATTTGTTTTGTTTTACAGGACTCAAAAACCTCTAATAGATTTTGAGTTATACTAATTCAAAGTACGGTTAACTTTTTTCTGGGACACCTTGTGTATATATATATATATATATATATATATATATATATATATATATATATATATATATATATATAGAGAGAGAGAGAGAGAGAGAGAGAGAGAGAGAGAGAGAGAGTGTGGCCTGCAAAATTTGCAATACATGGATATAAATGCAAATTTACATACTTTTATTTAACGCAGGTTAATGAAATTTACAACGCATCTGTAACCCTATATAATAAATACAATACAGCGATTACAATAAAAAACATGGAGAATAGGAAATAAATTATAACGACAATAGGGAAATTTGACAACGCAAAAGTTTACAACACATTCATATAAACATCGTTTAGTACTTGCTTTCATAATCCTTGTTGCCAGTTACAGTCTCTTACGAGATTTGTAAAAGTGTTTGTGCTGATTTTATTCCATTCCTCCAAACATAATTTTCCTCAAATTTGATGAGTTACTCGAACCTCGTTTCTGTCCCTTGAGTTTCAATTCCCTCCACAGATTTTTGATGGGATTCGGGTCAGGAAATTGACTTGGTCATTTGTTTAGCTGTATGTTTGGGGTCATTGCATTGATGAAATGCCCATCCTGGTTTTAAGTTCAGAGAGCAAACGCTAGATAACAAATTTATTTCCAAAAGTTCTCTGTACATTTCACTGTTCATTCTTACTTCGACTACCTCCATTCTAGCAACCTCTGATGAGCAAAAATAACCCCGTACCATTATTGATCACTACCGAATTTGACTGTAGGGATCGTATTCTTTGTCACGTAAGCTTCATACCTCTTTCTCCACACATTCATGATTGAATTTCGACCGAAATGTTCGACTTTCGTTTTTTTCTTAACAAAAGCTTTGTTTCGAGAAAAATTTTCTGTCCATTATTTTGCTTTTCTGATCGTTAAATTCCATTTAAGGGATTACATAAAGTTCCACTTGCGTTGTAAATTTTATTAACTCGCGTTAACTAAAAGTGTGTATATTTGCTTTTCTAACACTGCTTGGTAAACCTTTGTAGCCCATTATATATATATATATATATATATATATATATATATATATATATATATATATATATATATATATATATATATATATATATGTATATATATTAGCTTGGCCTTATGAATCGAGAATTATTTGCAATAAATAGCACAATTATGCTAAATTAGCTCTTCATCAAGCCCTAGGAAGGAGCTACTATCAGACACTATTAAATGTCACCGAGTTCCATTTAAGAGTAACCTAAGAGGACAAAATGGAGAGCCATTGGGCTCTATAAGGTTAAAAAAGCGAGGAGAATGGAAGATGCAATGGAAAAACAGCACATATAGTCATATAAAGGTAGAAACGAGACATGCTAGTGGTGCAGGGTTCCTTTTTAGTCACGTGCACGGTTCGTAGGTCAGTTGGTTCAATGGTAACCATTTTTACTTTTAGGGGGCAATAACATCGTAACTATTGGGCCGATTCTAACGAGATTTAAAACCCTTCTGTTGTTTTACATTCACTTTCCAATGGCACAATTATTAAGGTCCTCCCATGGTTAGTCCAGGAAGTATTAAAAAAAGGAAACTAACTATGGGTCGGATTGCCCCACTTGGTGAAGGTTTTCAAGGTCATAAGGTGTCAGAATAATTGAGAGCACGCGACTTATTTCTCTTGACCTTGTTTATCTTCAAGTACACACTTAACGCAGGAATACACACTAAATTAATAATAATAGTAGCAACAGCATAGCTATTATTCTAAGTGAGAAGAATCCTACATATATTTACCAGGCAATGGCTTCACCACTTTCCCCTACAGAGGGAGCTTACAGTTCGCTAAAATATAGAGTTAGAAGATATATAAAAGTAAATTTTCTGAACTGCACCATTTGTAATTCTTTGGGTTTTCAAGAAATCACAAAATTTCCATACTTATATTTATTTCTGGACTTCATCATTTTGTTTTTTGATATTATAAAAGAATTATTAGAAATAACTTTGATAAAAAACATAAGTCATAACCAAACTAAGATGAAATTATTATTCAAATACTCAAAAAAATTCCCTTCTTAAATTATAGAGTTAGTGATGATGATGATGATGATGATGATAATGATAATGATAATGATAAAGAGTCACACTTACTTCCTTTAATGGGGAGATCGATAAAATCTCCTTTAATGTCTGCATCAAATATCTACAGCTAAATTATAGTATGTACATTAATTGGTGCGCTAGAATTCAGTAAGTACACTGAGCGTTGAATTTCGGGTCCTTACTTTCAGTGATACGAAAAACACTCGTTCGGATCTTATTCATCACCGATCCATACAAGGTTGAAGGATGGTTTGATTGAATGGAACGCAACTCTCCATTTAACTGACCACGAAACCAGATTTTATGCATCAACCTGAAGTTTTAACAATTTAATATAGCGTAAAGAGGAATTGATTGATATAAGTTAAAAAATCTTGATAGTGGTTAATGCATGATGAGAGAAGATAGGTTGCTAGAGATTAGAGGACTTTTGATTTTAATTTCGACACAATATCAAGGAATTGCTAGTGAGTAGAAGAATTTTAATAGCACCTGCGACTGGTAATAATTACTTTAATTAACTCTTAACTATCAGATCATTGCTCTATTACGTTAGAGTATTTGTAAATTATCAGTATAGAAATACTGAAAAAATACGATTTGGCAACTAAATGACTATTCAAATTAGGTCATTGAGCTGTTCCGATTTGTTCACCTCGACATATGGAAGAAATTTGTTCAAATGAGCCAACACGTGGTTTTGAATTCAGGTAGACGAAAAAGTAAAGCTAAGTTGTAAAAAGTTAAGGAGAACGTAGTGGTCCATTTTCAATGTATCGGAAAAAAAAATAGAAGAAAAAAAGAGAGATTAGGCTTGGAGTTTCTGGCTTCCGTCATAAAGAATAAACAAAGAGAGACTGTAGAAGCTACCAGTTGATACAAAACACAAAAGAAAGCTCGCATCGTGGATATCACTTTGTTTTTTTATATAAACAACAATTTCAATACGGTCAGTTTCTTCTTCGCCAGCAGGAACTGAAGTTTCATCTCTCACTGTCGAGCCTCTCGCAAACAAAAAGACCATAGAAAATATCAGTCGATACAAAACACAAAAGAACCATCTCATCGTGGATAGACTTCGTTATTCCATCTCAATTTATGTTGTTTTGTTTTTTTAGACAGCAATTTCAATATACTCAGTTCCTCCTTTGTCAGCAGCAACTGAACTTGCAGATATGTTAGGGGTTTTCTCGTTTACTGTAATCATTTTATATCAAAACCCTAGGTCATTAATATAATAATAATACCAATAATAATCAAGAAGCTAAAATAGATATCTGAGGTAACCCACTTAATACATCTCTCCATTCTATTTTATTTATCTCTGCTTTCTATTCTTTAGCTGAGGCGAATTATCAAACCAAAAAACAACATTTTAACGTAACTTAAAAACTAGGAATAATAAAATTAATCCCACCCCATAAGAGGAATGATCCTCAACATAAATGTAGTGTTCTTCCTTACAACGCTTCCCTTAAACGTATTAATAGCCTCTTAAAAAAGTACTTATCTTAAATAAGATCCCCACTTTCCATTATAAAATAGGTGTGTATAAAATTCACTGTAAGAATTGCGATGAAACTTACATAAGACAAACTGGACGTAGCCTATATCGAGAATTTAGGATCGCAAATATTCTGTACACAAAGTCAGCTAGGCTAATCGATCTATTTAACCAAATGAGTTAGACTAATCAGACCGTCACTTGGGTCAAAAACATATTTTATTTATACCTCAAATAACTGGTTTAAACAACAAGTAGTTAAAACGTATTTAATTGATTCCCTCCCAAATTTTAATCTTAAAAATGTGAATTTCCGGTTCAAAAAGGTCATCAGGCGATTATCACAATCCCAGAAAGGAATTCCCTGACCATTAAGAGAGCATCCCTTTGGTAAATATTTCCTCCATGTTTGTTTGTACTGCTCGCTCAGTCGAGAGTGATTATTATTATTTTTGTTATTGTTGCGGTCTTTATTTTCTTGATTATTTTGTATATAAAAAATGTCTTAAGACCAAACGTGTCAGTATTTGTAGAGCTGAAGGATAGAGCGTGATGCTAAGAAACTAGTTATGTACTTTGATAAAAAAATAAAGATCTCTTAAATAATAGCTTTCTTTTACACTTTCTTAAATCCTAACATAAGATTTAAACTGCCTGATTTTATTTAGTAAACTCTGATATGAAATGTTAGTTAATTACGTTAAGTATTTCATTCTCTGTTTTCTTGAGGTTCACTTTAAAATTGAGAGGCACTATCCTATCTTGATTCGCCTTAATGTTATATAATAACTAAAGAATTACCACTGATCCTTTTGGATACTCGGTGCTAATCTTAGTTCGAAGAGCCTTTTGCCATTTTTTGACATCTGTTCAATTCATTTTAAAACTTTTCTAAGTTCGTATTTTTTGATCGTAATTTTTTTATGATCAATCAAGATATTTTATAATTAACTAATATGGTTTCATATTTATTTTTTTATGTTGCTTTGCATTTTCTTTCGAATGATATAAATGCCAAAGTCCTCTCTAGGTTAGCATGAAGATTATTTGACAATGACATAAATATTAAGCCGATTCTAACGAAATTTGAAACCCTTATGTCTTTTTCCATTCTCTTTCGAATGATACAATTGCCAAGGTCCTACCAAGGTTAGTCCGAGAATTATTAAAAGTTTTGAAAGTCATAAGGTCAAAAATTAGAATAAGTGATAGCACATGACTTTGATTAGCAGACCTTGTTAATCTCGCTAAACGATACAAATATAATGTTGTCACACATAAACTGTCGTATTCTCGATTCGTTGATTCTCTATGATCATTTGGTAAGACACAATCCAAGAAAACCACTCCTAAAACCTCAGAATATCTTGTACGACTGATTCTTCACATTTGAAAAGTATCTCTTGGAAAGGTGAAAAAAGATGGAGAAGTTTGGTTAACATCGAGTGAATGGAAATAAAACGCCAGACGTTGTTCGAAAACAAGGTACATTGTCTCAGTACCTCATTTATTACTTTCTTGAAAGTATCCCATATATCGTGGAATGGCCAGACTCTCTCTCTCTCTCTCTCTCTCTCTCTCTCTCTTTCTCTCTCTCTCTCTCTCTCTCTCTCTCTCTCTCTCTCTCTCTATATATATATATATATATATATATATATATATATATATATATATATATATATATATACGTAGGTACTTTGGCGGCTTTGGGCCGAAGTTGGTTGAAGACCTTTAGTGAATGGGAAAATTATTATGAGTCCAGTGAGGATGGTTTATTATTAACTTTGCGGGGTCCTTTTAAAAACAAATATTTCAGAGTGCAAGCTGGCCAAAGATTAACAAGTAGCTGGTACGAGTTGGGATTACAAAAGAAAGACAATGACGAAAATATATCTTTACTAGAAACAAAATAATATTTAAATATGCACAAATATTGGGTTTAAAGGGAATGGTGACACAGACGGAGTTAAATGTCTACGCAAGATACAGGTGGGTTAATTACAGGATTAAGGAGGTCGGATTAAGGTTGGTGATTTAAAGGGGGATTTTAAATCGGGGCGCACACACAAAGAATGGATTGATTGGGTAAGTCAGATTCTAGATCAATTTGCAAGCGGCAACGGTTACAATTCCTCACGTGCTCATTGCAGGAAAGGGCCAGTTGGGATACGATGAGCGCGAAGGGGGAAGTCGGGTTAACTCTCGCTTCAGATGAGGGAGCACTCGTAGATGGCCTTCCGAGATCGGAACCCTCGTCAGATACTCGCTAATTTACTATGGCAGAGTTCACGGATGTCAATTTAGCCTTCCTTTTTTAATTGAAATCGCCGATGTCTCCAATCGCGGGGGGAAGCGAGCATCCTTCAGCTCTTTCGCGGTAGTAGGTGGAAGTCTATTAGTCTTCTTTACTAAAATGAGTAGAAGGATTATATAGACGCCTGGTGAGGTGGCTTTTGGTAGCTTTGCCGGACGTCTCCGCACGCACGTGCGATTTTGAGGAAAAGTCGGTGACTCCTTCGGGGGGGGGGGGATTGTGATAACGTTGGCGTGGAATCTTCGACGAACTTCGATCTTATGAAGCAAAAAGGAAAGCAGGAATGTTGGCTGAAAGGATGCCATGGGAGACGATGAAATCGGTCCCTAAACAAATACAACTGGGGTGTGATAACGGCGTAGGCTACACCCTCATCCTGGTTCAGCCGTGCTTTCAAAGCTCCATGCGGTGATCTCAGGACTACGTGGTCGCCATTCGACATTATTCTGCTACACCATAGTTCATAAATATTTTAATTTTGAACTTTTTCTTCCAGCATACTAGATTCAGTTACTTAGGGGGCTCCCTAGAGCTCTCGTGATTAGAATCTTGAATCCTTTCTGTTCCCTTGATTAAAATCTGGAATCTTTGTTGCTCGTGATTATAATCTGAAATCTTTATTCTCTTGATTAGAATCTGGAATCTCTGATCTGTTCTTGAGATTAAAATCCGGAATCTCGGCTATCTTCTATTGATTATAATCTAGAATCTTTGTTCTGCTAGCTATATTAAAATCTGGAATCTTTTTATTTTCTTTATTATAATCTGGAATCTTTATTCTGGTCTCTTGATCAAAATCTGGAATCTTCGCTCTATTCTCTTGATTAGAATCTGGGATCTTTGTTCTGTTCTTTAGATTAAAATCTAGAATTCGGGTTACCTTCTCTTGATTAGAATCTTGAATCTTTGTTCTGTTCTCTTGATTAGAATATGGATCTTTTGTTGGTGTTTAGAATCCGAAGTCTTTGTTCTGTCTTTTTGATTAGAAACACGAGTTTTAATTCTCTTCTCTTGATTAAAATCTGGAATCTATGCTCTATTCTCTTGATTAGAATATGGAATCTTTATTATGTTCTTTAGATTAAAATCAGGAATCTTTGTTTTCTCGAATAGAATCTAAAATATTTATGTTCTCTTGATTAAAATCTGGATTTTTTTGAGTGTGATTAGAATGTGGAATCTTTCTTTTTTTATTAAAATCTGGAATCTTTGTTCCCTTCTCGTGATTAGAATCTTGAATCTTTTTCCTGTTCTCTTTTTTGAAGGTATAAGCCAACACAAAATGCCTATTAAATAATTTTAATCAATTTGTTGACAATTGCTCTTATTCGTAATATTTTAGTGGTTTAAGAGGCCTCGGTCCTTTCGTATTATCGACAGCTAGTTTTCATTTTCTTTCCTATTATCGACAACCAATTTTTGTTTACTTTTTTATCATCAACTGTTTTTTTCTTTTCTATTATCTACAACCAGTATTTTTTATTTTCACATCAACGACGGCCATTTTTTTTTTTACTATATTGTTTTATCTGGATTCTTTTTATTTGGTTAGGATTTTGCCTGCCCTTTTTTGTTTTTTTTGAGGAGGCTTGGATTCCTCACTGGTCAGGATAAGGTGGTCCTCACTGTTGGAAGAGCAGTGTCTCTCTCTTTAAGTCGTTTGAAACCTTTAACAACCTGGTTTTGCTCAAAATGTCGATCAATGTTTTAAAAAATTTGCCCGCGGTCTTCCCGTTTCTCTACTGGCACTGGATTGCTTCAGATTTAATTCAATAAATATTAAAGAAATTGCAAGTAACTAATTAATTAATGGTAAATAAACATATATAAAAGGATTTGTAAAAGAGAATCTGCACTTCGTCTTTTCACTCTGCAATAACTAATTTGTTAAACATATATTTGCAATTCCATACATATATGTAAAATATATATATATATATATATATATATATATATATATATATATATATATATATATATATATATATAGCGGTCGATGTTATTAATATTATAATTACAGTCTGTTTTTTAAAGTTTTTACTCTGCCTTAGTTATGAGCACGTCACATTAAAGAAGTATTTTTACAAAAAAATATTATAATGCCGTCACAATGTAAAAATATTTTTAGCCGAATTTTCTTCACTTTTTCGTCCGTTTCTCTGTTTTGGATTTGACATCTTTGCGTGGTAACTTGTGTTGGGTGCGAAATGTATTTTGCAGAATTCGTAGAGGTTCACAGTGACCTTGAACGCGCATTAGAATTTGATTTTGGCATTATTATAGTTTCAAACACACCACTAAACGGAGGTGCGTTGTTATTTATCTATATTTTCGATATAGATATATCGATTAATATCACATTAAAGTAAATGTTGATTTAGCTAGAATGCATAGGGTAAGAGGTAAAAGGTTGTTTAAAAAGGATTAGCTTTTAGATATTTTAATAAATGGTTCGTCCTAACTTGTTGTATAATTCCGAGTTTCGTGAGAAACAAAAATAACAGAGCACCAAGTTGATATGTAAACTCTGCACTTGACAAAGTTTAGGGTCTGTTATTTCTACTTGTAGATTATTTATCCAATTCTGCCCTTCGTTTGTGGCAGTTGGAAGCAAAATTAGCACAAAATCGAGATTGAATCCGATTTCGACCGGATCGGGTTCAAACTCTGCTTGGCCGGATTTCAAACCTTCTGACCGCCAAAAAGGAACAGTTTTACTCAAAGCGAACATAATGCTACAAGAATATAATATAAAGAAAAAATAATACGGTACAGTAAATAACAACCATTGATTTGAATACCCCTCGCATTTATGAGTTGGATAAGTCACGGCATTTCAGAAATTTAAATTAAGATACAATTTTGATAATTCTACAGATGAACAAGTGCCAACATTTTTAGTCGCAGGCGACTCTATATCCCACTATGCCGGTCGGCTGGTCCCCGTTTTGCTTACTTTTTTGCTTTGGTAATAACATCACAACTATTTAGTCGATTCTAACGAAATTTGAAACCATTATGTTGTTATACATTCTCTTTCGAGTAATATAATTGCCAAAGTCCTCTCAAGGTTATCCGTGGGGAATTATTTGGCAATAACATCATAACTATTTGGCCGATTCTAACGAATTTTAGGACCCTTATGTTGTTTTACATTCTCTTTCGAATGATATAATTGTCAAGGTCTTCCCAAGGTTAGTCCGGGAATTATTGAAAGTTTTGAAGGTCGTAAAGTCCTAAATCAGAATAAGTCAGAGCACGCGACTTTGGTCAGTAGACCTTGTTTTTTCCCCCCAATACTTTCAATCTATAGGCCTATCTGAATTTTATGTTGCTATTTTTTCCTCGCGCAAAGTAATATTTTTCGAGTTATTAGTACTTGAAAGTAGTAATTTCCAAGGCATAAAGCTATTATTTGCCGCAAAATTTAATTGGGATGTAGAAGGCTAGGAGTAGTAGGCTATCTAAACGCATTTAGTTTTAACCCATTAATGCCCGAAATTGTAAGAGTTTTATTTTTTGATGAACCTGAACTATGAAGCTCTTTGAAGTGCTTATAAGTTAGTGAATTCAAAATTTTGTCAAAAACCCGTATGGTTTATCATAAGCTGGTCAGTTGTGTTTGCATAAATCTGAAATGAAGAAAAATCAATTTTTCCTATTTTCCTTTTTATTACACCACATACTTTTTTCTGTTTACAAGAGGTAAGAAACAGATATTCTGATGAAAATCTAAAAAGCAATTGCATTTTATTGATATTGACAAGATGAACTCTGGCATCTTGTTGCTTCTAGTACTTGTTTCTTTGTTTTAGGGAGAACTCCTCTATTCTTACCCAAGCCCGGTCCAGCGACTAAAGAAATGACAATTTGTCCATTGAATTCTAAGGGAGAGATATTTTTTCAAAGTGGCGATACAGCAACCATAGGTTTATAAGACTTCCATTGAGAAATTAACTGAATAAAGGCTAATACCATTTTTACATCTTATTCTAATTCTGTAATGAACCTTCATCAAATCGAAAAGATCAACGCCTCCCCTTTTTTTATTGTATAGCTTTACAACATTTGGTTGAGATACAGCAATTTTCT
This sequence comes from Ceratothoa steindachneri, assembly GCA_963969495.1. Classification (NCBI taxonomy): domain Eukaryota; kingdom Metazoa; phylum Arthropoda; class Malacostraca; order Isopoda; family Cymothoidae; genus Ceratothoa; species Ceratothoa steindachneri. The sequence goes on from OZ018337.1 coordinate 47,077,426, forward strand.
TCCGTCTTAGACAGCTTTCTTCATTGAAACTCTTCTTTTTTGACATTTTTCACTAAAATAACTCCGTTATTATCATTCCATTTGACAAATGTAATCCCACTAGCTTTAGATCCAACAGCGCATAATGTGGCCCTCTTAGACTTAGTTAGATCTTCTAAGGGAGCTTTCTCAGCTATATCCCTTCTGATGGCTCCAACACAAAACCAACCACAACTTGAGAGGGAACCTACCAGAGGAAGTGAACTGAAGTAATTATCCATATAGACACAAGATCCATGTGTTACAAAGCCTAAGTAAAGATTTTCTATTATCGAAGAACCAAGGGTTTTTCCTTACAACTTTATTTCCAGCACCGGAATATGGTTGAAATTTGACTAAATAACCCTCAGGTATAGTCAGACACCATAGCTTGTAACCATATGGAATAGGCTTCGCTCGAATTAACTGTTTCATGCTATGATGCCAAAAATATGGCTCCATTGCTTCATCAAGAGAGAACTGATTGTTCATTGGCTCAATGAACTGAATGAACTTTACAGTCCCTTCACAATCGTTTCGAACATCATTTTTATCAGATTCTAGGTCATCATTTGGTGGTAGGAGGATCGCTTCAAGCTCATTTGCAGCACAGATTCCAGCAGCAAAAGAGTCTCAATGCTCATTCGATTCTAAAATGTTCCATATTTCTTCTGCATCACTAACAACCTCTAACTTCCGCTTAGCCATGATGTTCCGGAAAAAAGTATATAAATTAATAAAAGTTTTGAAATACAATTTCTTTCTCATTTTATGGGAATCCATTAATCTATCATACTGAAATATACATGCTACTTCGCAGCGTATGATTTATAATAAATAAAAAACTCTGTAAACTAAAACATGCTCTGGGAAATCCATCGAGGTCGATGATGACGGATGTCCACTTGAGGACATCCGTTTAAATGGTTAGGAATGAGTCCAGTCATCGGACCCATATCTTGACCGAGGGTGGCAGGAGAGGCTTGAGACGACCCTTTATCCTCGCGTGCTGGGAGCTGCCGAGACACCAGGAGTGCCTATAGTAGTTGATAGTCGCCAGGGCTTGTCCACACACTGGGAACCCTGCACTTAGTGTTAAGTGCCTGTTTTGCTTGCCTTCTCGCTTGCAGCTTCTGCCGCTGGCTATTCCTTGTGATTAAACAAAAAAAATCTAGGTAAAAATGTATTGTAAATACATTATAACAAAAAGACATGAGTAAAGAAATTTATAATGTACAGTAGCTTCACTATAAAGAAAAAAATGAAGACAAGAAGGATATAATTACCAAAGGTCGCTAGAAAAAATATCAGTTTGGAAATATAATAGTTAATTAGAAGGCAAATGTTTTTAATATATATTTTTTGAAGTACAGTTAACCGTATGATTAATAATATGGATGTAGAAGGTTAGGGGTAGTAGGTTATCTAAACTCATTTAGTTTTAATGTCGAGTTGCCAAAAAGTGGAAAAGGTTATGCCACTCCATGTCGCTAGAATAGGCTTCTTGTTTGGTTCCTTTCCGCAGGAAAAACCAGCACAAAACCTAACAGAACTTTCTAGAAAACAAACTAAAAGAGCACACACAGCTTAAAATAGCCTTAAAACAAACCTAAAAACTAAACAACCTAAACCATTACCTAACCCAAGCATTATTTTGAGGGTTCAAAACAAGCTATAATATCATAATTAGAAAATTCAGCGCATTAATTAGTGAAAGTATTATATAGCATTTTGCGGGTGGGTTTTAATAGAAATATTTATAACAAAAAAGATTCAATTGTGTTGGACTTGTTCATCTGTTTACTATATTTTTTAGGTGGGTGGGTTTAGACAGATGCGGATGACCTTTGATAGGCCCTTGTAGCTTTTTGTAATCCGTGAAATTATGTTATGTTATGTTATTATTAGATGCAATAATGAGTGGTGTTAGAACACGCTGACTCGACGCCACACAATTAATGATGATTAACATTGAGAAAATAGATACCACTTACTTTAGTCACTCTATTGATATTCGTTTTCTTTATACATTTCATAGAAAATGAATTTCAGGGCCTTCTATGATATTATTATTTCTAAATATTAAATAATGGAAGGGTCCATATATGGCAGATCATCTGGTTCAGCATTTCGGGCCTTTTCTTATCACTATATATGTACATTAGTTGACAGTAATTTTTAGGCACTAGATTATCTAATGTATTAATATTAAATGAAAAAATATATTTTACTTTAATATTCATTATAATGCATTATAATTTCATTGGTAATAAGGGAAATACCAATGAATACTTAGGTATAATAAAGTAATAACCCTTAATCTTTTGAAAACCACTATGTGTACGATTTCGTTTTGTGTGGTTCACCAGCACATTCACGTGGATGGCTCCAGCCGTAGTCTGACATCATGTCTCTCTCATCTACCTTAATACCTCATCACCTTTATTTGCCGAAGGAACCTTTCTCCTTGTTTCTCAATAAAATCATCTAGCTACTATTGTAATCTGTCCAAGTGGCTATGGATAAAATATGATTTTATGCTCATATTTTTCAAGTTATTGACTTTTGCACCAATTCTTCCCAATTGTCTCCTTTATTCTTGCCTATTAAGTTGTTAATAACGAGAATATGACTACATTAGGCAAAACCTTCAACATCATTCATAAATTTTGGAAAATTAGAAGTTTAATGAGTAGGAATTTGAAGACCAGTGTAGATAGAAGTCTCCCGGTTCCAATGTCGCCACGTTACAGGAAGAAAATTTCCTTGTAAAACTCACTCCATGCAGATTATGCCGCATTTCGCCTTAAGCCGCCAAAAATGAAGAACAAATCTGGATAAATGGTCTAAAATAGTTCAAGAAAAAAATATCCTGAGCTAATCTGCCCCTCGTTCAAGCCAAGTGCTTACAAATTCAGAGAGTAGACTCGTAAAGCCGGCAGCGCTTTTTATTACACAGCACTAAATTCGTGCAGCGAAAACGTCGATCTGACGGAAATGCCCTACGCTGCTCCCTCCACTCGCAATAGATGAAAGAGCTAGGAATTACAGCGTATTCCAACCCAAATTTCCAAGGCACAATTATGGTCACTGTGAACCACTTTTACGAGGTCTTCAAAATATATCACATCCACCACTAGACATAACGCAAGGCTGTCCATTCCAAAACAGAGGTAACCTAAAAAATGATGACGAATTAATCTCGGTCAAAATTATGTAGATAATGTGGCGTCACTGTAACATCTTTTCCTAAATTACTTCTCCACTGTGACATCATTACAATTAATGAAAAAAAATGAAATTCAAATAATTATAATGATAGTAATATCGACCTTATCAAAGCTTGGTATGGAGGGTGAAAGATGTTTTATTTTGCCAATGATTAGTTACTGATGTTCGCTGGCCGCACTCTCCTGTCTCTCTCGGAGGCCTTGCCACTTTTCCCCAATTATTTTGCATTGTCTTTCTATGAGCAGAACAGAGAAGGGTATTTAGTGAATTAATTTTGCTATCGAAGCAAGATATTCAACTTTTTTAGGTCAACAAAATTGACCATTTTTATTTATGATAAGAGAGTTTCTGGAAGGATATTATGATATTTTCAGTCTTCCTCAAGTTTTATTGAGGGAGACTTCTGGTGGATCTGTATATAAAAATACTGCCAAACTTGTGGTTTATATTATGGCATGATAATTTTCCATTTATGTAGATTAGTCCATGAATGTTATTGCTAGAGATAAGTTCTTCATGCTGGCTGAAGTAAGCAAGCAGTCCCTTCTCTCTTTTCCGATTGACTGTTACTTCGGCTGCTAAAGTAGCAGATTTTTTTTTATTTTAGCATGGATGCTAAAGTTTCAGCTGAGTAATTTGTCAAATTGCTGTATTGTATGGGATCTTGAAGCTCTTTTGTTAATAACTGCTTTAGGTGTGCCTTGAAATTTGATGCAATACCTCCTTAGCGTCGCATCATTTTCCAGAAAAAGTTTATGAAACTTTTTTTTTGTTTCAGAAAGGTTTTTATGGATGTAATAAACACAATTTAGTAGAGACTCACAACAATTTATCTCGGGGATTACATAGTTTATAGTCGAATTTTATACACTCGCTTATAACGACTGGTCGAGACATCTTTTATAGCAAGAATATTATGATAAAATGAGCAAGAAAAAGGAAATTTCCCAAGAAGAAAAGAATCCTATATTGAAGGAAATAAGTAAAATCCTCTCCGCAAAGTTCAAAAGATTTTAAGCGTGACCATTTCACTGTGAAGAAAATTGTAGCTAATGACATTTAGCTAAGGAATGGAATAGCTCAATCAGAATTTTGAGAAATGGCTAAACACCTTCATTCTCAAAACTTCATGATTGTAGCAGTGGTGGAAGAGCAGGCAGAGGTAGTTAACTCATTCCAGAGTTCCAAGAAATAAGCTCTGAGAGTTTAGTTGCATCTGATTAACATAAGGAGTTTCTACATCTGAATATGCGGTCTTCTATTTGTGTATCTTGATCTCATTTGTCTCTGATTTCTATCCTAGTATTGCCTCCCTCCTCTTCTATTCCAACTTACTGCACAACATGGCCTAAAGCGTAGTCTCAGAGTCTGTATACCAAGCTGAACTCTTTACTGTTCTGGCTCTGCCCCTTAATCCATGTTTCTTGCACTCGTCTATGCTGCATGGTTGATCGTTCTTTCCCAATATTTGTTCATGGAATGATTTGTCGAATTTCATACGCCTTTTTCCCTCCCAAGTTACTTTCAAGCGTGCCTTGAAGATCCACCTCTTCTCTCAAGCGTTAGTTGGTATACAAACGCTCTGTAAATGTCTATAATATTTAAAGGCGCCGTATAAAAATCCTCATTATTACAGAACTCAAAACCCAAAGAGGAGATGAATTTGGAACGAGAGGAAGCTCTTCTTGATCTCGCTGCACAAAAAAAAGGCTCTTAGGAGAAGAGGAATAAACACAAATTTCGCTGCTTACATTTATAAGTAACCAATTTAAATCCTGATAAGCTTCCTGTCTATATAGATTCTAGACCTGAAAGTCAGCTTTGCATAAGCGTGATTGGTTTCTCTAAAGGCATTATCAAGGCCTAAATGCAATCTTCTCTAACCTCTTCGAAAATGAAGGACATAATTACCTTAAGGACCAGGAAATGTCAACAGCTTAGAGTGATTCATCAATCTGCTACGATAGGAGAATTTATCTTAAGACCTTGTTTTTCTAATTCGCCTGAAATCGATAGCCAAGTGATAGGCCTAACGTCATCACTCCATCAATATCCTTTGAGGATCGCCTATTCTAATTTAATATAATTTCCAAGGGTAAATCTTTATATTCTTGCATAAGGAAAATATTCGGGAGCTTTGGGAATCTAACTAATTATATTATTGTTTGTGTTGGAAAATAAGATACCATATGTGCGATTAGTATACACATGAGTAGGCCAACTTCACACTACTTTGGTTCCCCTGGGGGCCCCTTTTCATCAACGCTAAGAAAGTGAATGTATTTAATAGAACAATCTAACACCTATAAAAAAGAACTGTATAACTAACTCCATACCATCAATGGATTCATTGCAGTTTTCTTCACCCTCATAGAGTGGTTATTAAAGGGATATTCTTCCGTAGTGTTTGTTTTGAATTTTAACACCGAGTTTCGCTCGTTTATGAATCAATTTTATTGTGAATTACGAGATTGTACAGGGTGGTCCGAAGGTCTTGTCACTCCCTACCGAAATGCAATTAGAACAAAAAAGCAACAATATAATAATATCAAACACGTGTACTGATTTTAGTGTATTCAATTTGAATAGAGGAACAATATAATAATATTAAACACGTAAGATATAAAATTTAAACAATATTTGAAATATAAATTTAAAACAATAATTACAGTGAGTGACAAGACTTTCGGAACACCCTTTATGGAATGTTTTGCCCGGTAAATAAACACAACCACCATCCCTTCTCATTATTCATTGTCTTGCTCCATTTACCAGATGTTTTTTACATACAAAGATGTTGGAATAGTGTGAATGGGTCAAAATATTTGATTAATTGATCGAAATAAATAAAAAAGAGTATAAATGGGTCGAAATATTTAATTAAATGATCTAAATAAATAAATAAAAAAAATAGTATAAATGGGTCGAGATATTTAATTAAATGATCTTAATAAATAAATAGTATAAATGGGTTGAAATATTTAATTAAATGATCTAAATAAATCTTCATTTTGGTACAATATTGAAATCAGGGAAGATTTATTCAGATCCTCTGAATAATGGAGACACAAACGGGGCACAGATCGTCGAGTTATTCACCAATAACCAAATAACAAAGACTAACATGGAGAGAGCATTTGGGTTGGTGTCACCTTTGGTTTTGTCCAGAACGCCGCCCTGGAGGGTACCATCTTTAACCATTTGTCGCCAAGACCCTACGTTTGGCCTTTTTGGAGCACACTTTGTATAACGATGGATCCGTGGCATTGTTCTCAGATGGCTCCTAGTTTCAGGAATGGGTCAGCTTCCCCACTGTATCTCTTCTGTCTGAAGTTAATAAGGCTCTACCAGGCGATGCGTCAGTCTTCACAGCCATATGCTTGTAATACACCGCTCAGTATGAGATATAACTCATCGTGCCCGCTTCGGAGTTCGAAGTGTGGCCTTTAGCGACTCACAAAGCGCCAAGAATGCTCTCGAGGTATGTATTTGAATCTCCACACCTCCCGTTTCGTGATAGCCATGACGCCACGGTTGCCGCGAGTTGGTCGGATGTCAAGATTATCTTCTGTTTGGTTCCTGGACATGTGGGAATTGAGGAGACTAAGCGCGCCGCTGAGGGCGCCAAAGAGTCCGCGATGACTGGTTGACCAGACCAGTGTTTCCATTTTCTTCACACGATCCTCTTGGCTGGAATCAGGGCGGCCCTCTGGGTTACTTGCAAAAGATCGTGGGAGACAGCCGAGGGGAGCCTAAACTTGCGTGCTATATGCCTCCACCGTTCACATGGACTTATCCTTCAATGCCGTCACGGCTTTAGGCCACTTTATGTCGTCTTCTAACGGGGCACACTCTCGGAACGCACCGCCATTTTATGTAGCGGTTCCCTGACAAATTACTGACTGTTTGTCACATTCTGGTTTAATGTCCCATTCTGGGTGATCTTCGCGCACGTTAACTGTCCTGGTAGCGGGACGAGCGAGATGATACTTGTCTCGAATACAAGGGACCTTTTAGCGGAGTCTGGCCCCCTTTATTTTATTTGACTCTTTGTTGTTGGTCACATGTTTCTGTGTCGGGGAGATGCGGACCTTACTAGACACCGGAGCGTCTATTTACTTTTTTAGGGAGGGAGGGATTAGCCTGGTTTGGGAATTTTAGAGTAGCCTAGGACTTGGCTGAATTTTTCATTACGGCGACTTATGCCGTTGAATGCAATCAGCAGATAAAAAAAAAAAAATCAAAATTCTACAGAATTCAGCCTTTTATATGCCCCACGGTCGAGCCTCGAATTTTTCAACTTCGATATCGTGGCAATTTTGTGGATCAAATCTGGGTACACAGGCTGCTATGCCTTGGCCAGATTGACCTTGTCGAATACGTTTCCCTTGGACATTAAAAAAAAAAGATTCATAACAATTAACACTTGATAACAGTCGGTTTTCGTATTTGCATTGTGACTTCTCAAATCGCCTCAGGGTCTCCATTCAACTGAAAGTTTAGGACTATGTGAAGACGTCTCGCCTTCTCGCTATTAGAAGGCCGAATGATGCCGGCACACATCATCTTTTCGCTCTAAGCTTGTAATGAGGAAGAATCTGCGCACCGAAATGGCTGGGAGAGCCGTCTTATTGACTACAGTGAGTGACTGTATGTATTACAGGCTTCGTGTACGTTTGATCCGCTAAAATGTAGAGATGGTACAGAGCAGCAGATGGCTTTGCAACCGGCTCTCCCTTAGAGGAAAATTCCATCTGTCTGTTGACTTGCTTACGCCACTCGAATATATATTACAAAATATTGAACCAATTGGTCAAAATAAGTTAGGAAATTGGCTCCTAGGGTCGCATGTGAAACTTTGGTAGGTTTCATTGAAAAGAGCGTCTTATTCAGAGATTAATTGTAAGTCATATTTTGCGGTAGGTTTGGTTCAAGCTACTGTTTGGAACCTGAAATTTAAGACACTAAGCTGGTCTATTTTTTTTCATCAAAACAAACCAGTAGCATGCTGATGGTTGCCAATGAATTCACCAAAAGCAGTGTTTGGTGATAGGGAAATCAGTCGAAGACGTCATTCGTAATATTCATTCCCCACTAAGTGAGGGGAGGTGTTTAGTTCCTCGAAAGGAACAAGGAGAAAAGCGCTTGTGAGCCTTCTTTTTAGGTCGATGGTCATACCAGCAGTGGCCTTCACGCCCCCTGTTGATGGAAGAGGATTGACAGCAGCGGTGAAGGACTGACTTTGATGGGCGCCCGGCTACACAGAAGCGGATGAAAATAACTCCAATTTATCCGAGAGTAATAAAAATTGGGCCTAGCGCAGGGAAAAACAACTCGAGGAGAGCATCGACCGTTTATGCTATCCGCCTTACAAGGAATAGGGGAGAATAGGGTGGCCAAAACCTGCTAAATCTGAGGTGGTGGTTGGAAGTGATCATCGCTAATGGAAGCGTTAAGTAAATCAGCAAGGAACCTCATTGCACGTTGCGACTCTGTGGGTCCCATGTTGGCAAACTTCTCCTTCAATAGAAGCTGCCGTAAACGCTGCCGCTTAGGGGTAGCTGTGCACTCGATTAAAACTGCACTCTATTACTGAACCACGTATCACCCCATAGATTGAGGAGGGGAAATTAAATTGCTTACGATTGTATCAGCGGAAGGTTGTAAGGAAGAGATCTTGTTCATGTATTTCACCTTGTCTTTAACAGCTTTATAGCGCTCTAAAAGGGCCTCGTACTCTCTAGTCCATAACTCAGGACCTTTCTCCTGGTAAAGTGGTATAGGCATGCATTATCCTTCGATTGAGGAGCGAGTAGGTTCCTCTAGAGTTTCTATCGCACGTGATTCTATGTTTCCCTCAAAATACAATGAGTTCTGCACGGCACATTAAAACAGTCTTTATTTCCAAGCCATGACCCCAAATTAGTATGTTTTTGCCAAACTCTCCAACAAAAGGCCAGCTCATTCGACACCAAATGAGGCTGATTCTAGAACCGAATGTGCCGAATTCTGAACAATAAATTTATAAACATCACTGGCACTCAAAGTATGAATGAAGGATGTATTTGCTTTGGCTTTGCCCTGAATCGTCTCTGGCTTAGAGTTAATTTTGAGGAAATTTAATATCCGACCTTCGACTCTAGAAGTGGGCAAGGAAATAGATTGGATTTTGAAAGACAGACGACCATTGACATGAGTACCAGCGCGAGACAGGAGGTGTCGTTTGGCAGGAGTCTTCTAGCCTAGTAGAATATGGCTGAAAACTGATTTCTGAACTACTCTAAGGTGATTATGATCTGAGAGGGAGAGAAATACAATTATTTCATTGGTTTTATACTAACATTATTTGGTCCCTATCTCCTTTCCCCCATCCCCAAACGTATCTGCTTGCTTATCGTGTCTCTCATAATCTCCCTCTTTAGACCATCTCCTTTTTCGTGAATCATTTTGACCCCCTTGGTTCTGTTCTTGACTCTTTCTTGCCTCGGTTAGAACTTGATACCTTTGTTATAGCCAAATCTTAATGTGAATTTACCCATCCCTCTCCTACTTCCTCATTGGTGATTTCTTGTCTTAGAGGCGGTCCTTTATCTTTTAAGATCTTATATATAGTCTTATTATATTATTTTCACATGCAATTATTCTTGAGAATTAAATAAATAAAGTTTGAAAGTACTCGGAAGCACTTTTTCATTTTTCCTGCCCGACAGTGCATTCATTGCGAGCCTCACGTGCTACTTTGTGAGTTATTCATTTCATATATATATATATATATATATATATATATATATATATATATATATATATATATATATATATATATATATATATATATATATATATATATATATATATATATATATATATATTAAACCACATTTTCCGAAGTAAATTTAATTCAGAACAGTTTCGGTGTATCTCACACCCTTTTTCAACTGACAAAGGGTGTGAGATACACCGGAACTGTTCTGCTGAATTAAATTGTCTTCGGAGAATGTGGTTTAATTTCTCATCTTTTCTTGCGATATTGCATTAATTTTCATCATATATATATATATATATATATATATATATATATATATATATATATATATATATATACATATATCATCACTAACTCTATAATTTAAGAAGGTGATTTTTTGAGTATTTGAATAATAATTTCATCTTAGTTTCGTTATGAGTGTTTTTTTCATCAAAGTTCAGAAATAAATATAAGTATCGAAATTTCGTGAATTTTTTAAAACCCAAAGAATTACAAATGGTGAAGTTCAGAAAATTTATCTTTATATATCTTCTTCTATTCTGAAAGGGGGAAAATTTAGTTTAGAGTTCTTTTTTTAAAATGAATCTTAGTAGCGAAGCGCAAATTTCCCGCTACGGGGGTAGTGGTGAAACCATTGCCTGGTATATTTATATATTTGTAAATGACGGAGCCCTTGGCTTCTGACAGGATTCTGTCTTTACAATTAAAATAATGTCCAAGGAGATGATTATTTAAAAAAATGATCCTAAATTCGGTAGGATAAATGAATTTATTTAATATTGTTATTTCTTTAGAGAATTTTGGTTTAAGAAACCCATATCCTGGAAAACTTTATAACGGGTTTCTTTTTAATATAGTAGGAAGTTTTAATTTAGGATGGTAGAGGTTGTTTAAAGATTTCGAAGTAATTTTCTCTACCAGCGACGCGGAAAAGCGGTTTCCTTTGAAATAATTACACATAAATTCGACTTCATTTTGGAAATCAGCGTAGGTTGAGCAGAGGTTGTAGGCACGGAATATTAGTGTTTTTAAAAGCAATATATTATAATGTATAAATGATAATAAAACAAATTATTAACATTAAACATGGTGTTTATTAGAAAAACAAGAAGCAAAAGTATTGGCAACGTTTACATACATAATACTGATTTAACAAATCAACTTATTAAAATTAGTGATAAAGAATGTTCGAGAATGACTGATGGAATATTCTAGACTAATCTAGCACAGTAGGTTACTTGCACGGCTAACTTTTGGGGTGTTCATTATGGTATTAGACAGAACTGAAGAATCATCTCTACAATAATTTTTAAATAGCAACATGGTGAAGACATCCGAACACTCAGAAGCAAATAGGAAGAGTATAATTGAGCTGCACAACCAAGGAAATGGATATAGAAAAGTTTCGGCAAGTTTGATAATCCCAAATTCATCTGTAAGGAATATATTGTAAAATTTAGGGCTGATGAGACTACTGTTAATTGTGTGCGGAAAGGGTGATCAAGAAAATTAATTAACAGAGATGTGCATTTGTGCGTTCGAATTGTAAACAAGAATCCAAAAGTCACTTCCAAGGAATTGAAAGCAAATCTGGCTAGCAGTGGAACAATCGCGGACGTGTCAACAGTGCGACGTTATCTGAACCGTGAGGGTCTCCATGGACGTGTACCAAGGATGAAACCACTGTTCAAGACGGTTCACAAAAAGAAACGTATAGAATTTGCCAGAGAATATCTTGAAGCAGAACTTAGTAAAAGATTATGTTCGGACGAGACTAAGCTTGAGCTGTTTGGCATAAGCGACCACCATTACGTTTGAGAAAATCTGGAGAAGCTCTGCTGGAAAAGAACATCATACTGTGAAACGCGGAAGTGTCTCCATCATGTTGTGGGGGTGTTTTGCTGCTGCAGGTACTGGCTCAATTTGCTTGATAGAAGGCACTATGAATTCCGAGGGATATCAACAAATTTTGGGTGAACATGTGAAACAATCGGCGAAGAAGCTTAGTCTTGGCAGAGGGGTCGTCTTCCAACAGAATAATGATCTTAAGCACACGAGCAACTCAACGCAGAAATATTTGGCCAATCAACAGTTGAAAGTAAAGATTTAAATCAAATTGAAAGCCTTTGCAGTGGAAGAGTGGAGTAAAATTCCTTTTAAAACTGGCAAAAACCTTGTTCATACCTACAAGAAACGCCTGATTGCTCCTAAAGGAGATCATGCCAAATATTAATTTATAGTTGCCAATAATATATACGTAATATTTATGAATATTGCCAATACTTTTGCTTCTTGTGTTTTTCTAATAAACATGTTCAATGTTACTAATTTGTTTTATTATACATTATAATATATTGATTTTAGGCTAATATAATTAAATATAATATAAATATGAATAGCTTTAGCGAGTAACATATAAAAATTAGTAAATTACAAAATTTGAAATGTGTTGCCAATAGATATACGCGTAACTGTATATATATATATATATATATATATATATATATATATATATATATAACGAATTATTATTTCTAAAATCCAATATAAGGACTAGCATGAAGGCTACCTAGGATAGACTAGAATGTTAGAACAAATGTAGTGTAATATATGCCGTTGTGAGGAATAAATTGCTTTATTCATTTTATTAATGGATAAATTACATCTCTAATCATATAATTAATGGAAGCAGCGATGAAGTACTTACGAGTTAAAGTAATTATATTTCTAGAAGTACGAGGGGGAGTCAAAAAGTTCTCAGATAAATGGCATAAAATTTTTATTTGTAATAATACTGTAATCATTTTTCTACATAAGCTCCATTAACATCTATACACTTTCTTAATCTATGAATCCAACGGTAAAGACCATCTTTGTAGAATTCACGGGGTTGTCTCTGGCACCAAGTAATGACCTGCTTTTTTGCTTCATCTAATGATTGAAACCGGGTTCCTTTTAGGTGTCCCTTTAAATTTGGTTAGGTTAGGTAACCTAACCTAACCTAACCTAACCTAACCTAACCTAACCTAACCTAACCTAACCAAATTTAAAGGGACACCTAAAAGGAACCCGGTTTCAATCATTAGATGAAGCAAAAAAGCAGGTCATTACTTGGTGCCAGAGACAACCCCGTGAATTCTACAAAGATGGTCTTTACCGTTGGATTCATAGATTAAGAAAGTGTATAGATGTTAATGGAGCTTATGTAGAAAAATGATTACAGTATTATTACAAATAAAAATTTTATGCCATTTGTCTGAGAACTTTTTGACTCACCTACGTATTTATTAATGTTTCTTCCATCGCATCCCTCCCGATATTCAATGAATGAATGAATAGGGTAGAGAAAATGATGAATGAAGAAAGTAGAGAAAGTGAATATATTAGAGGATAGAGATAATGAATGAATAAAGAAAGTAGGGAAAATGTATGAAAGGGGAGAGTAAGGAAAATGAATGAATGAAGAAAGTATGGAAAATGAATAAATGAAGAATGTAGAGAAAATTAATGATTTAAGGAAGAAGAGAAAGTGAATGAATGAAGAGGGTAGAGAAAATGAATGAAGAGGGTAAGAAATATGAATTAATGAGAAAAGTAGAGAAAATTAATGATTGCGGAAAGAAGAGGAAATGAATGAATGAGGAAAGGATACATGATGAATGAATGAAAAAATAGAGAAAATGAATGTATGAATGAAAAAGTAGAGAAAATGCATAAATGCATGCATGAAGAAAGTAAGTAAAATGAATAAATTAAGAAAATAGATAAACAGAACGATTGAGGAAGGAGGAGAAAGAAAATGAATGGAAATGTAGAAAAATTAATGAATGAGAAAAAATGAGTTAAGAAGGTGGAGAAAATAAATGAATGAAGAAAGTAGGGAAAATGAATGAATGATGAAAGGAGGGAAAAGAAATGAATAAGAAAAATGAAGAAAAAAAAAAAAAAAATAGAGAAAATGAATGATTGAGGAAAGTAGAGAAACTAAATGACTGAAGAAAGAGAAAATGAACATATGAAGAAACTAGAGAAAATAAATGAACGAAGAAAGTAGAGATAATGAAGGATTGAAGAAAGTAAAGAAAATGAATGAATGAAGAATGTGGAGAAAATGAATGAATGGAGTAGCTAGAAAAAATGAACAAAATCAATCATGGCACAAGGAATATTTACCACACGTTGAAACCGTCCAGTTTTAGATCTCCGTCTTTGTCCTCAGTGGCGCAAATCATCAAAATACGAACATTGCCACTACTCGCGAATTATTGTCTGCAAAGGGAGGTCAATCGTAGCATGGACAAATATGCTGCAGCTGGCATCTGAGAAATTGCATATCACCCCGTCCTAACACCCAAAGTTGGGTCCCTTTCCAGTTCCAATGTCTGCAGGAGGATCTGCAGACAATGGGGATCACTTTCTTTAAGGATCTCTCCTTATGACTTACTACGGGAAATACCTTCGTTGGTTTTCTTTTCAAATAAAAAAGAAGCGGGGATTAGTAGCATGGGATCTTTTCAAATAAAAAAGAAGCGGGGATTAGTAGCATGAGATCTTTTTAAATAAAAAGCGGGGATTTGTAGCATGGGATCTATGTAAATAAAAAAGAATCGGTGATTAGTAGCATGGGATCTTGGTAAATAAAAAAGAATTGGGGATTAGCAGCATGGGGTCTTTCCAATAAAAAAGAAGCGGGAATTACAGCCTTTGATCTTTTCAATAAAAAAAAGAAGCGGAGATTAGTAGTATGGGATCTTTTAACTAAAAATAGAAAAGAAGCCAGGATTAGTAGCAGGGGTTCTTTTCAGAGGAGCGATAAGGGATCTCTATCAGAACCTGGCGTGTACCAAAAGTTGGCCAGAGAAGTTGCATTACCATTTGAACTTGTAACTTCTCCTTAAGAACTTAAATTCAGAATCCATGGGAGAATAGTGAGGCTGACCATAGAATCTACTGCACAGTGGATTATAGTTTTGCGTCTGTTGCAGGTTTGAATCCTGCTCGAGGATTTAAAAAAATTACCTCCACAGCTACCGTTGCAGAATGAAGCCTTACCTTGGTAAAACTTACGTTGCCGCAAGGCTCAAGTTTGCAAATAAACATGTTTACATTAAAATCATTTTAGAAGAAAGTTGTATGGGCAAAATCAAATAAAATAGAAGTATTTGGCCATAATTTAAGAATACATGTCTCGCATACAGCTGGTGAAACTCTTTTTCTAAAAACACCATAACAAACGTAGAGTAAGGTTGGAGAAGCATAATATTATGGGTTTTCTTTGCTGCGAAGGTCGAGAGACATTCATTAAAAACAATGGACAAACTAAGAAAGAAATGTTTGGAGGTATTTTAAAAAAAGACTTCTACAATTAACAACTCCCACCATTTAGAGTTGGATATACAGTTTTATTTTTAAAATAAAACTTTTAAGAGTGTTTTATTACTTAATACAAATCTAGTATCAGTGTTTTATTGGTGCACCGTTTGTTTTAACATATAAAATGCAGTTTTATACCCGGAATCTTTCATTAAATAGGCTTCATTAAATGTCAAAACTAGGAGATAATTATATCGGCTAAATGTTTATCTTCCCATATATTCCACAAATAATGAAATAATGACAACACTACACCAATAACGGTTCTCCCCTCTGACCCTGATCTCCAAGACGTAAATAGGCCCCTTAAAACACCAGCTTCAAGGTACTCTTTACCTTCCAAATATCCATAACAAAGGACCTTATTAAAAAATACCCAAGCACACACAAAACCAAGGAACATAATATCAGGCCTCATGTTTAAATTCCAATAAAACTTACAGGGTGGAAACACGTAATGTAGACTGATATTGATTTAATTATTTTCAGAACCCAATGGCATATTACCTAGTTCTTAGACTAAAAGGGGAAAAAATAATATATGCTGCAAGATGATTTAGCTAATATTCAATGTGACCTCCTTTAGCGTCGATGATACGACGAAGTCTGGAGGCAAGTGACGCGCGGGATTTCAGCTGATATTTAACTCCTTTGATGTCCAAATTAAATTATATATAAAATATAATAACCCTTAAACCAATATATATTAAGAGTCAAAGTGACTTGAAATTATACAGTTCTACATGGTATCATAGGTCCTTAAATGATTAATCACAGCATTTTACAGTTTGCACTCTAGAACTTTTGCCCATTAATGATATTTGCTAGAGGCCTTCTGCGCAAGCATGGAACACAGGTTTAAATCAGGACGTTTAAATCTAGTGAACTGGAAGGTCAACGTTCCTTTCACTAAAACCCCTTTAAATGTGCCTGGCACCACTCTTGAACTGTTTTTTTTTGTGAGTGAGGTTACTTCATCTTGTTGAAGGGTTAAACCTGTATTTCCTATAGTGGCATCAACGCAGGGGCTGACATTCTCCTTCAACTCTACATAAACATGATTGATCTTTATCCTCCCTTCACTGAAGATGAAAGGGGTGTTTTTTGGCATGTTGATGTTAAACCCTAACACACAATCACCGAAGGTGGCTTCTGTCTCTTGAAATATATCCGTTGTTGAGGGCTGGTTGAAAACACACAAATTGAATAAGTAACACAAACTTCAGGCAAAAGATGTTTCATTTACTTTCTACATTACCAAAATAATTTTGGTTTAGGTAAAGATGCATCTAATTTGAGCTGCAAGAGATAGTATATTTATTTAATGGTTTATAATATTCGCATGCAGTTAATATTATTGATTAAATGTAAATTTAATTCATTTTATAAATATTCCATCCTATATTCTTTCAACGCGTGCTTTGTTTAATATCCAACCCATTTCATATTATCACCATATAAAAGCCAAAAAAATATATAAACCTCTTTCTCAGTGCTTGAATTGATAAACATCTATTTTTCATTGCTCGATAATAATAACAATATGGAATGATGAAAATAAGTTTTATATTTCTTATACATAATTTCTGTTTCTAATTAAAGATGACACATTTATACTTGATTAAACCTGGTAATACAATTGAGAAACCTTTCCTAACATTCCTGCTTTTTTGCTTAGACAGAATGAGGGAATATCTTTTTTCCAAGCTGTAGGCTTTTTTTGGTTGCATCTAAAGCCATTTCGACATCTCTCAACACTTTGGCAATGGATCATGAACGTTGGTGACTTGAAAGGACATATGATCCTTTCTTTTAGCGATTCTCATCTATAAACTTTAACACTGGAGGCTCATAGACTTGAATGTTACTTATACTAACTAAATCATACATCGATCTGTATATAAATTGATATCTGGTATCCGATTGAGTCTGATTCCTTGACCAGATCTTACACGGAGAGAAGAAGATGAATTTCTCTTATATTGACGATAGATTTAACAACTTCATCTATGTAATCTTGATCAGAACCAGCTAACAGAGAGACAAGAAATGTCTCTGGTATCAAATAAAAGGCGAAAACTGCATCCTGAACTTCTTGACTCTGTTACTTGAAATTAAATTCATCACTAATTCTGGACTAGGATTTTCTTTTTTTGTACAAAGAACAATAATTCTAACAGATGTTGTTAGCTATCTAGCATGAAAGATAGGGTCAACTTTTCTGACCCAAAACTTGATAGATACTTTTCTAGACTTCATTGCTACCAAATACTCATAGAGGAGTCACTGATCTAGAAATAGATCAATGATGATCTCATCACTATGACCTTCAATAGCTGAATCTATAGGACAAAAGTTGACTGGGAACTTTTTATGGTTTTCAAAATCAGCACTTTTGCCATAAAGCCCAGAGTACGTCTCGGGATCATTGATCTGTCCATTTAGATAGACAGAATACGTAATTAAATAAACAGTTCTCTGAATATTTCTGTCAAAATAAGCCTCTGCTCATTTTATAAACACAGTGTTAATAATGATATTATAAAAATAACATCTTCTAGGATCTCCAAACTGTCATTCATTTCAAGAATATTGTAATTGAGAGGAACTTGGCTTCTCCTGCTACCTGTTCATCAGAGTGGTTTAGATACTTTCCTTGGTTAATAAAAATGAGTCTTCACAATTGAAAGTTAAGTGATGTACAGCTTCCTTTTTGGGGTTATTCTTAATTTCCCAATTTCTAAGTGCTGTAGAAGCTTCTGACCTTATCTGATAGCTAGAAAAATAAAGGAGATTTAGATTGATTCCAATAACTTTTAGGATTGTCCCATTTATGAAAGATTTATCAAAGTGAGCACAATAATTATAAATTGACTAATATGTGAATCATACGTTTGGTGCCACATAATTGAAAAGGCTAAAAAAAATTTACAGTCAAATATATCATTAGAATTTTATATAATTTTATTATAAATGAGATTTTAATCTTACCAAATACATTCGCTGTCAAAATTGTCTAACTTTCTCTAATTACGTTGAATTACTTCTTCCTCTTCAAATGATCATACCTAAAATTATATTACGTAAATATATCATGTATGTAAAAAATATTTTATCCTAGGTCGAGTTTTAGGAGCCACTTTATCTGAAATTAATATTTTGAAAAAATTGCGCTTTCATGATAATTTTAATTATTGTATATAATAATTAATATATATTGTATAGTATGTATAAAATTTACCTGCACAAATGATGTATTTGCTGGAATTTCATATTGGAAAATAAATATAGAGCTCAGCTCATTGTAATAATTATAAAAGTGTTTAATAGGAAATACATGTGTAAAATATCTCTGATTGGAGTTTACTAGAATTTTATTAACGACCAGGCCTAAAGTGGTTGTCAGAGAGAGAGAGAGATAGAGAGGTTTACGCGGACAAAGAGGCCTAGGAAGTATCTCACGGACGAACGGATCTTCAACTGAGTTCTTTCGGGAAACCTCCGAGGCGATAACGAATCGAGACAAGTCAAACTGGAGCCCGGAACCCAAATCAGCGAGAGAGCGCTAAGCTTTTGCCTGCCACGCCTTGAATCGGAGTGGCACCCACTTCCAACGGCAAACAAAATTGCTTCCGGCGAAGTCGTATATATTTCCCCTAAACAGAAACAAGCAAATTAGTATTCAACCAGGAAACAGGCACTGCTCACGCAGTATCCAAGCAGTAATCAAGATGATTCATTGGAACCAGCCAAAGGACACAACGCGCCACTTCACAAGCGACTCTCTGGTATCCTAAGGGCTCGCAGGCAAGAAACCAGTTGTTCAGAACTACGGCAGTCAAGGACGTAAGGACTCATTCTGGAATAACGCGCTTCACTCCGTGTCTTGCAAGGATACTCCCTCGAACAACCACTCGAGGCCCCCTCCCCCTTTTGTAAAATCGTAAGCCTATTACATTTGTCTCTATCACCGTCAACGATGCATGACGCTTTCCGACTACAAAGCTTCTCCTCATCATCTCCTCCTGTTTTCTTTCGGGAAAATACTGTGCTACTCATGGCTCGTGCCGAAGCATTCATTGTAAATTAATTTCCTTTTGCTGTACGATTAGTTTTCCCACATTGTACAAATTATTGTTAAATTCTGTTATTTGCTTGTATAATAGCAAATATTTGTTTTTCTCTTGTTTAAATCCAAGAACAATATAAAAAGCTATTGATCTATTTTCTAAGTCCGTCAGCGGAAGAAAACGCACTCGAATATCCCACGTACTTAAGATGAGCTTTCCCGCGTCTAGAGCGGGCAAGCGAAGGTCAGTGAAATCTAGCTGACCTACGACAATGGTCAACCGAAGATGGGTTCTGTTTTTAGAAAGATATCCACTGTTCAATCTAAATCACAGTTTTATTTTGTGCTCAAACACGAACATTTAAGGAGCCATCAGAGGAGAAGCGTTAGACACTCGATTCTCTTCTTTACGTTTAGCTTTCTTGAATGGTTGAAGTTTCAGATCACTTATAGGCATTTAATGCATAGTTACATGGCTCAGTTTGTCAACCCAAAACCAAGTCTAGCACTCCTCTTTGGATTTCGATTGATCTTGTTCTTCTTATTCTTGATGAGGTTTGGGGCTCTAAGTGATGAAAGTGGAGTGTTCCTCACTCTTAGAAGACAACTGCCTGTCTCTTTAAGACGTTAGATAACTTTTAACTCCCAAACTTCTATACACAATATGTTTCATCCTTTTGAAAATATCACCTGCTGTCTTCCAGCTTGTATACGGGTACTTTATTTCTTCACACTTTCAAGTCATATTTGTAAACGAGTGTTGTTTTTACACTATAGTTCACTATATTACATACATAAATTCCGAAAGAATCTGCAATAAATGAATTAATTTAAGGTATGTAAACACATTTAAAATCATTTGTAAAAAGTAGTCAATACTTTGTGTTTCCACCCTGTATATGAACGAAACAGGCAGAATTTGGGAAAACGATTCAAGGAGCATAACTACAATATTAGAACAGGCAATGCAACAAATTACACTTTTCACATCTCATTCAACAAAACTAACAACTCAATAAAATAGAATCAAGCAAAAATACTATACACCTTAAAAATCAAATTAAAGTGATTAGAACTGGAATTAACCCTCATTGAATTGTTTCGAAACTATAACTGATAACCGCTTAACTCGCCATAACTTCACCTCCGTTCTCATTCATCTCATCCATCTATAAGACTCGATCTTTTCCTGGTGCCACAACGTTGTTCGCTCCTAACTAACGATCATTCACGCGTGGCCGTAAACTGTCGGGCGCGCGTGGTGAAAAGTTTACTCATTGTAAGTACATTTTATGACATTATATGATACTATATGATAGAAAGAAACTCTCTTGATTCTGCCTTAACTCCAAACATAATAATAATCACCAAGTAAGGATACTTTTCTGCCACAATATAAAAATTTAAAACAATATGCATCTGTATTAATCCTGGTAAACAGCGGGTACATATGTTAGCGTAGTATAAAACTGCGCTTTGGAGTTTAAAGCGAACAGTGTACAACTAATAGATGGTACTTCAATACCAAAGCTGGAATTGGAGTAAAAAAAACAAAAAATAACACTTTCAAATGGTTTCTTATCAAAGCTAAAGCATATCGCGTACAGGGTGATCATCCACTATTTCAATAGGACACAAATACAACCATAAGGCTTCTGTACCAAATAAATGGCTAGAAATTCCAAAATTAATGTTTTGAAATGGCATTATTGGGAGCAGACTGGATATAATTAATAAAGCGGATTTACTATAGAAACCAAAGGATAATTACAAATCGTTAATGTACTGTAATAAAGAAGAGAGGTAAAGGAAGACTTCTACAAATTAATAAAATATGACATATTTTTGGGAGTTTTAATTGCTAACAAAGATCGTGCGACAAAATATTAATTATTAGTAAAATATTATTTATTTTATTCATGTGTGTGCAAAGCCTTGTTCTGTGTTAATTTTTTCACTGATGTTAAAATAAAATCCCTCTGGGATCTTGAGCTGTATATTATTTTTCGAATAACCTTGGAACGAGTAATCTACATTTAATATAGCGATGAAATTATGTAAATACTAATGGAGTAAATAATTAAAAAAAATAGCAATGACGTTTATTCATACCTTTGCTTAAAAAACGTAGGAAAAATGAAAATACAAACTCAGAGAAAGATATTCAAAGATGCGATCATAAAATAAAGTTACGAAGATAACTGTGCATAATGAATAAATCCATTAAAATTGAATCAAATGAAAGTACCAGTACTCCATTAAATATTAAGTCAAAAGAAAGTACTGGTGCTCCATCAGCTAAAGTCAAACAAGAGAACTGGAGCTCCATTAGTAATTAAGTCAAATGAAAGTACTGGTACTCTATTAGATATTAAGTCAAAGGAAAGTACTGGTGCTCCATTAGCAATTAATTCGAATGAAAGTAATGGTGCTCCATTAGCAATTAAGTTGAATGAAAGTACAGGTACTTCATTAAATATTAAGTCAAAAGAAAGTACTGGTGCTCCATTAGCTAAAGTCAAACAAGAGAACTGGAGCTCCATTAGCAATTAAGTCAAATGAAAGTACTGGTACTCTATTAGATATTAAGTCAAAGGAAAGTACTGGTGCTCCATTAGCAATTAATTCGAATGAAAGTAATGATGCTCCATTAGCCATTAAGTTGAATGAAAGTACAGGTACTTCATTAAATATTAAGTCAAAGGAAAGTACTGGTGCTCCATCAGCTAAAGTCAAACAAGAGAACTGGAGCTCCATTAGTAATTAAGTCAAATGAAAGTACTGGTACTCTATTAGATATTAAGTCAAAGGAAAGTACTGGTGCTCCATTAGAAATTATTCGAATGAAAGTAATGGTGCTCCATTAGCAATTAAGTTGAATGAAAGTACAGGTACTTCATTAAATATTAAGTCAAAGGAAAGTACTGGTGCTCCATTAGCTAAAGTCAAACAAGAGAACTGGAGCTCCATTAGCAATTAAGTCAAATGAAAGTACTGGTACTCTATTAGATATTAAGTCAAAGGAAAGTACTGGTGCTCCATTAGCAATTAATTCGAATGAAAGTAATGGTGCTCCATTAGCAATTAAGTCAAATGAAATTACTGGTGTTCCATTAGCAATTAAGTCAAATTAAAGTACTGGTACTTCATTATATATTAGGTCAAAGGAAAGTACTAGTGCTTCATTAGCAATTAAGTCTAATGAAAGTAATCTTGATCCATTGGTAATTAATTCGAATGAAAGTAATGGTGCTCCATTAGCAATTAACTCGAATGAAAGTAAGGGTGATCCATTAGTAATTATGTAGCATGAAAATAATGGTGTTCCATTAGCAATTAATTCAAACAAAAGAACTGATGCACCGTTAGCAATTAAGTCAAATGAAAGTATTGAAGATCCATTAGTAATTAAACAAATAAAAGTAATGTTCCTCTATTAGCAATTAAGTCAAATGAAATTATTAGTGCTCCATTAGCAATTAAGTCTGATAAAAGTATTCTGCTCCTTTAGCAAGTTAGTCGAAGAAAGTAATAGTAGTACATAAGCAATTAAGTCAAATGAAAGTATTGGTACTTCATTAGCAATTAAGTCAAATAAAGTACTTTTGTTCCATTAGCAATTAATTAAAATGAAAGTACTAGTGTTGGATTAGCAATTACGTCAAATAAAAGTATTGGTGCTCCATTATCAATTAACTGAAATGAAAGTACTATGCTTCATCAGCAATTATGTCAAATGAAATTACTGGTACGTCATTATAAATTAAGTCAAATGAAACTACTGGTGCTCCATTAACAATTAAATCAAATGAAAGAACTGGTACTTTTTTACAAATTAAGTGCAATGGAATTACTGGTGCTCAATTAGCAATTAAGTCAAATGAAAGAAATGGTGCTACTGTAACAAATAAGTCATATGAAAGTACAATATTATGAAGGAACGTATGTATAAAGGGAGCAACTTTGAAAAGTATAATACAGACGGCGTGTTCAAATAAATCCTAATGCTACTCACCTTTAAGAACAACTACAGTTGAAATACAAACCAAGTGTTCAAAACTATGAACATATGAGTCTCTTACGAAGATTCCTGGGCCTAGCAGCCTTACAATTTTAATTACCTGCATATTTAACCAAAAAAGAAGCGCTAGGAACCGTTGCCAAATTATGTTTGAAGTGAATTCGCCATTTATACATAACTCCATGAACTGAGGGGGGAGAGGGAGGTGGGAGGTAAACCCGTCAAACGGAAACGGTACTTACACAATCCTATGTACAAGGTACCAGCACATACTATCAATGATATGACGACCCATGACAAAGATACTAAAAATATACGAATAATTAGATATCCTCCAACATAGGAACAATGTATTTAAACTCATGGAGGGAAGAATTTGCCTAGTTATGTGCACATTTCCATTACCGCTCTAGCTAAATAGAATTGATGGCGATCTTTGTCAAAAATAAACGCGAGATGAATTCGTAATTTAAACGTAAATCCACGAATTAAAACATGAGTGGATTTGGTCCCATCCATGGATCTTTTCACACGACCCTTCGAAATGACACGATTTTTAATGGAAATTTGAAGCGAAGAATCCTTAGACATTTAATTTGGTAGAGAAAATGAAATGAACAGCGGATATTACTGGGAGCGAAGGCATTGGATGTTAGAAAAGAAAGAATAAAAATGAGGTCGGTCTTAGGGTATGGGGAGTTTCCCGTTTTAATGTGCTCTGTCATACCAAGGACATAGGGTTGAGGGAGTTACAATTGCAGTTAGTTTTAATATTTCATAATTTTCCTTTAATAGGCAACATTAATCTCCGATGGATTACATCCGATTCAATTTCTTTCTTAATGAAGAACAAAACTTACCGAGGAAAAGCTTTATAAAAGTGGAGTACAGACCTCTGTGTGCTCGTACTTGAAAGACCATGTGGAGGTAAGTGGGTATTTATCTATGTCGTAGAACAAGGTTAAGTTAACCCTTTCTGCGTTTCTCAGCCGAGGTCAATGACGGCTATGTGCGTGGGAGATTTACAATACAAGCAGAGTGCGAATAACTGAATGTAGGTTGGTCAAATAGTCGACTATCTTGGAGGTTCCGGAACAATAGAAAAACGGGCACAAAAATAACTTTACTAATATGCAAATTAATATTCTTTTACAAGGTTAAAAGAGTTTTTAAAACAAGCGATATACACATTAGACGTACACGAGTCTCAGCAGCTAAAAGCAGGGGGGGGGGACTTGGCGGGGACGGTTGCTATACAACCAAACGAACAATATTGACTGAGGGGCGCTCGAATGACTTTGAGCGTATACGAAGCCAACGATGGAGACTTACAATGGGAAGAGGGGTGTAGACAGAGCACTTGCACGGGAAAGTTGCGCATTGCTGTTACCTGGGAGATTTGGTCTGAGGGAGTAATCCTTGCCTTGGTGCAAAGTTCAGATAATAGTCTCTTAACAATGACTATTACGGGATGAACTTAGATCTTGCTTTCGCGTTAGAACTTGAATCGAGACTAGGCGCGTTGCGTTCGAGGGGCGGCTAGAACGAGTACGAGGTAGACTCACGCGAATTAATCGAGAATACTCAGAGCTTGGGGAGTTCTGCGAGAATTGTACAGAGTCCAACGGGATGTAAATAGCGGGAACTGACGGGGGGCGGGCAGAGGATACTGACGGACGGGTGGCGGCGGATACTGACGGGGAGGGTAGGCGGCAGATACTGCCTTCCAACTCTGGCGCCGGATGATTTATAGTGGAGGCGAAACTTTGTCCGACTCCCGATGGGAGCTTTTGGACTCTCAAACTTGTCGCGGCATTCTGCGATGGCGAGCTTTCAGGCCACCACGATGTATCATGATTTTGCACTTCCATTAGCGCAGACAAAAAGGGTAGACCAGTTGTCTGTTTTCTCTCTCTTCATTGAAGGCGTGGCAGCGCGCATCTTTCTCTCTCTCTCTCTCTCTCTGCTCTCGGACAATTTACTATTATTTAAAACTTAATAGGGAAAATAACCGAGGGGCGTCACCACAAAAACGTTTGTGTGGGTGGAATTGTAAAAAGGTGATGACGATAGATGACAGAAAGTGTGCTGAAACTGTGTAGTTGAGATAATCTGAGTAAGAGAGTATTCGAAATTCTAGGACCTAGCCACAATGAAAGCAGAACCTGCTAGTGTTGAGGCCAGGATCTGAAATCCTAAGGGAGTTCCAAAAGTTATGGGATAGAAAAAAGTCCTTAAAAATATAATTTTAATGTAATAAAAGGAAATTTGGAACGAATTTCTTTAGCCTTAATTGAATAGCAACTTTCTTATATGGCATAATAGGCTTTGACGGGAAAATCATTTGGATAGTCCCAAAAGTCTCACTTAAAAGTGGCCAACTTTCATTATTATCATCATCAAGTAGAAGGAATTTAATTTCTGTAAATTAATGCGGCATGACGATAAAAAATAGCTCTAATTTTATTCTAACTTTTCTAATGCTGTTCAATTTCTTCCGTTCTTTCGGTATCTTCAATCATGAATTCTATTGGGAAAATTAATGTCAAAATTTAATTTTGAGCGCATAATTTGATAAATTTTCAAGACCGTCTTTTGATAAAATTGGCTTGAGCAAAAGATTATTTAATTCTACTTCGCTGAGAGAAAACTGGAGTTGACAAAAATGAGGCTATAGAGTGGTAAGAGGAATTAATAAGAGAATAGATGAACTGACATTTGGTGGTATTAAATGTTGGGGCCACTACTTGCTTCGCTTAGATTTAACTTAGAAATCAATAAGGGTTTTGACGGCTCTGAATGTATACTCTTTACTTTGGAAAATTTAAGTAAAAGAGAATAGATTTTTTCGTACATGGATGCAAGTTGTGTTGGGGGTTGGTGTGTGGAGGAGGGGGGTCAGGATCCCTCCCTAAGTTAGTATAAATATTTTTTTTGATGAGAAATTCGTACCTAAAAAGGAAGAAGTCGAATGCACGAACTTAGAATCACATTTCTATAAAAATAATAAAGGCAATTGCTGGCAAGTCATAAGGCACCCTGTGTAGGTCTTAGTTGGGGTGGATTAGAGGGGCGATGTTCAGGTCATTTGTGTATTTTTTATACCAATCAGTAAGCAAAGAACCCTTTGACGTCAGGGAGGTGTGAATTTTAACATCCCTTTAGGAGTTTCCGGGACAGAAAAGGGAATATTTTGGTGTGAAGAGGAAGAAACAGTGGTATTGTAATTGACTCTGTGCAGCAGGTTTTTCACAAACGCAGAAATTTTAATGCTTCCATTTTCACCCATAATAAAATCCTGCACCAAGACGAGAAAGCCCAACGCCTTTTCCACTAGGTTATTCAGCTAAAGCACACGAATACTTTTAATGTTAGAAAGGATGTAAGAAAATAGAGATTTTGAGATTTTATATTACTTTGTCCAAAGATAAATTAGTATTAATGTTTTATGCGGCTGCTTTCTCAGCATTCTCTAGCGGGGATGTTGCTCCACCAGCATTCGTTACACGTCGTGATGTCGTTGAGAGCCGCCAAGTGAACTTTAACTCCATAGGCGGAGAACCTTTTAATGAAAGGATATAAATGACTGCATTGAGTTTCGCTCTCATTTCGTGCCAGAACACAACCCCTGGTCCGGACGATATCCCATATGCCATGCTTCACACTTTTCGGTACGGGAAGTAACACGATATGCCCATTGAGGAGCTCCACTGTGATCAATAGGGACTCACAAAGCTCCCTGAGTGCTCTTGGGGCATTGGGATATCCCCAGTCCTGCTTCGTGGTTTCCGTGACGCCACGTTTTCCGCGAGCCAGTTGAATATCGAAATTACCTCCTGCTGGGTTACTGAATATGTAGAAATTGCAGGGAATGAGGGTGCCAAAGAGTCTGCGAAGACTGGGTGACCAAACCAGCGTTTCACTCTTCCTCACACCGATTACACGGAATAAATCAGGGCAGGCTTTCGGTTTGCTTGGCAAAGAAGATGGGAGACGGACTAGGGGAACTTAAAGTAGCGTGCTATTTCGCCTTGACTGTTTCCATGGACGTAACCCCCAATGCTGCGACGGCTTCAGATCGCTGTCTGTTGTTTTCGAATACGGCGCACTAGTAAGACGCCCCGCCATTTGATGGAGCGCTCGCCTGTATCTTATTGCGACGAGTGTGTTGTCCCCCAGACTGTTCAACGCATTCTTGTTGAATCTCCTGGTGTGGATGATCTTAGGGCACGTTACTTGTCGCCATATCGAGACGAGTGGGGTCGCTACCACTCGTCCTTTGTACTGGGGACCGGTTCGAGTACACAGACCTGTGAAATATCTGACTTTTTGGAGGAGGCTGCCCCCCTTCATTTTATTTGACTCTCTTTGTTGTAGGTCACATGATCCTTCACCAAGGAGAGGCGGACCTCCTCCAGATGCAGGATCGTGCTTCCTTCTTCTTCCTTCCTTTGTGCTTGTTTTGTTTTAGGTTGTTTTTCCCTATGTTTTTGTTTTCGGTATTTTTGTTTTTGTGTTTTGCATATTTTTTTTTTTTAAATATAGCCAATCATTAGGATATAAGGTGATCCGGCGACTTTTCTACTGGTAGGTAGCCAGCAGATGGGCTATAAAATACCCCTGAATTAAAATAAAGTCCCCAAACAAAAATATAATCCCCCAAACCAAAATAAAATCCTCCAAACTAAAATAAACAGCTACAGAGGTGACATCACAACCCTCACCCAAAATACTGAAACTTGAATGAGATCTTAAACAATACATCACCAGACATACACTACGGACGCAACATGACCTAATAACTGCTATTTTTACTAAATTACACGATATTCTCTTTAAACATACCACGAAAAACCATGTCCGTCATCCTCGCATTTCATTCTAAACATCCAACTTCCATTGAACAAAACTCAACCAGTGTTAGGTGTAAATGCCAACATAAGGATAAGATTCAGGCAACACAAAACTTACACAACAAACAAAGCAAACATATAGCATTTCAAACAGCACGTTCAGACACTCCAAAGAATCTATCACCTACACTTAAAAAGAAAGCTTTTTCTTTAAATGAGAAGATCAGTAAGAAATGAATAAGGAAGTTTTAAAATACACATCAGGTTTGCCAATACCAAATTCAACACTTTTTAATAAATAAATGATAATAAAATCGTAATAGAAAACTGGCTAGAAATATGTAAAAGATTCCTACTTGGTTTTCAGTCTCTTGGAATTTGATTTCTCTCAACACTTCGTAAAAAAATCGCAACTCAATTCTTTCATTCATTTCACCTTAAATAAAGCTTTGAACCAAAAACTGGTATCATGAACACAAAGAGCATAAACAATAAAGGTACCAACATGATCACCATGAAGGCTACGAAGTTACAAATAATGGAATGGTAAAGACTACCACAAAAAGTGCTGAAGTTATGTATGATAAATTCTTTTCATAACGTAACGATAAAGCAGGTTAAAGGAAGGACTTGGGATCTTTAATTCCCGACTTAACAATTAAATTATAGGAAGAAATGAGCAAATTCTTGAGAAATATTAAATTAAAACTCTCTGCCATATGTATCTTTTGTCTTCTTCACTTTTACTATGTAGGCGCTATCTTTTATGTTGGGACAAATGATTTGAGGGCATAGTCTTTTAATAATTACTGATCAGTACTGAACATCTGATGAAGGCTGTTGGAGCAAGGCCCTCGAAGATAATGATATATGTAATTAGCATGAGCCCAGATGCCTTGAACAATGGGCGAACATGTATAAAAACCCTCAGGAACATGCGAATTGAATAGAAATTACCCTCATGTTCATTTTTGTATCCACTTATCGTGTACGTCGTGTACGCCAAGTATTTGATTTATTTTTTAAGAAAATCACCAGAAAGAACCAATAAGACGAAAGATTGGTCACCAAAACTTCATCCGAAAAATCCCACCCTGAATAAACTTTGATATTGAACTGAAAACTGAAACTACTGCGAAAGTGAACGGAGAAGTTTAAAATGTAGTTGGTCAAAAAGTCTTTGGAAGAATTTAGAAAAAGATTAAAGATTTTGCTTGGAAACTTACCTCCTTCGGGGGATCATACACAAGATGGGGTAGATATAAAAAAATGCGCACAATACAAACTTAACATGTTAATGGGATTTTGACGTTCAAGTTTATTTCTTCTTTTAATCAATACAGGTGAGATAATAAGTAATATTGGTGATGTTCTGGATGGTATAATTTCCAGAATCTCTTCATGTTTATTTCTGATGCCGATTTAATAATAAATAATACAATTAAAAGTAAGATAAAAAATTAGTTTTAGGGGGAAAAGTTTCACCAGGGAAATTATTAATTCCAGTATTGTCTTTTTTGTCTTCAGTAATCTTTATCCATTTCTTTATCATCTCTTTCTATTCCTATCATTTTGGTAGCCAGTTTTCGGTGAGTGAAAAAAGTCCTGTACTAGTGTGGAATAAGAGTAATTAATTGAATTCTAGGAAGAACAATGGAAAAAGACTGGTAGACGTGTAGTTTTAAGGTTATTAATTTAAAAGTATCAAGAAAGACGTGTATTCAAAGCCATTAATAAAACTATGTAGAAATACCAGTGAAGAAAGACCAGTATACCAGTAGATTTAAAGACAACACTAGAAAAGAAAGAAAGCCTGTAGATTAATAGATACCAATGGAAACTATAAAGAGGCACCGATTAAGAAAGAATTGTAGAAGTAGAGACTAGAAAAAAATAATAGCAAAATGAAGAAACTCCCGTAAATTAAACACCAGTGAAGAAAGACTTGTATACTTGAAGACTAAAAGTTTAAGTAGAAAAATGAAGAAAGTTCAGTCAATTTGATTCTATTTGTAGAAGCACTTCACTCTGCTTGTGTGGTACCACCATAAATCATGGAGGCGGCGTTATTTTGGTAAGGGGCTGTGTGTCTCATCAGGGCCAGTGGAGATGTTTTATGCCAGGGATAAATGAACTTTAAAACTTATACCACCACTTATCCTATAATTGCACCCCACAACACCAAAAATGAAGTTAATTTTGAGCAGGACAATTCTGAACGCTATACATCCATGAGGATCAATCCTATGGAGTATCCGCATCAGAGTGCAGATTTAAATCCAATGGAAAACCTGTGGGGATTGCTTTGAAAAGTACTAAGTACCAAAGTACAAATGAAATAGAGCTGTATGAAATATTACAAGCTAAGTGGAGAAAGATAGCTTCAGAATTTCGTGAAAATCTAGTGAAATCGATGCGATGATATATTCCGGCTGTAATCAAAGAAAAAGGGGCCCAACTAAGTGTTAAAATAATTTAAAATAAATAAATATATAATATATATACTTAATATTTACTAAAAATGTTTAATTAAATTATATAAATGATTCCATTGTGTATTTTATACTTTTGACCAATGCTAAAAGAGTTATGCAAATTTGACCATGAATAGAACGAAAGTTATTTGCAGTTGAGCAATTTACTACTAAAAATGAAATGTCCAAAATAATCCAAACGAGAGCGGAATAATGTTTAAATATAAATTATCAATGAAAAACATTTGAAAAGTTATAAGTAATTAGTATTCAGTTTGGAGGTCTTTATTTTCAATGATGTTTTAACATCTCCTGCCACACGAACGAACCAAATGCTGCTCTCTTGCACAGTAATCTTGCGCAATTAATCTTGAAGAATTTCTCAGGGTTCTTGAATTATTTTCGTATTCCTCTCTTTAGACTTCTCTCTGACTGTCTTCCAAACATTTTGAATGGAATTCAGGTTCGGACTCTGTGTGGAAGGTTCATAACACTAATGGGCTTGTCACCCAGGAAAGTCTTGACAGACTTTGCCATGTGGCAGGGAGCGTAATCCTGCATGAAAAATGCAACTTGGTATTCAGATGCTCGCCAATAGGGCAAAGGATGCTGTCACAGGAATTCCTTGTACTTGTACACTTATTCATTTACTTGAAGTTGTATGCGCACAAGTGCCCCATGCATTCTAGTAATAATCACGCCGAAGACGGTAATATTTCTTCCTTCTCACGGGCAGAGAAAGGTGTGACCTAACATACACGCGTTTGAACAGAAGTTAGTTGCTATGGAAACAATGCCAATTCTCTCTACAAGAAACCTAAACGTTCGGATCATTTTGTAAACTTCAATTTTTCTAGTTAAGGGCTTATCTAATGATGAATATATATATATATATATATATATATATATATATATATATATATATAATATATATATATATATATATATATATATATATATATATATATATATATATATATATATATATATATATATATATATATATATATATCGTCAAAATCTCCTATTGATGCCTGTAAAAGTTCGTGCAGATTCATAAACCTATGTGGATGATTTCTAACGGCAGAACTTTTGGACATATGAAGAATTTCCCCATAACTTTTCTAGGGGAAACTTTATACACATAAATAAGTTTTGGGTACATTATCTTTACATGATGGCAGAAATACATCTGGAAACCAAGACTTCCCCATTAAACCTGACCTAAACAATTTCGCGAAACCCTACTCTACCTTTGTCCAGGTTAATTTGGGTATATCATTTTACCAGTAGATTCATAACATTAGTGTGAAGTACAACAATGCACTTAGCACATTCAAGTGTTTCATGCTACCTTTGATGACTTGAAGTACTTGCCTCGTATAAATTGACTTAAACAATTAATGAAGTATGCCCAAACAAATAATGGTCTGGTTATAGGTTACCTACATAATAAAAAAAACGAATCTCACATAGAAATTAATTCATAGATGCAGGAATGTATGTAACGAGAGTAATATTGTGATAATGCTTATAATGCCCATATTATTTCTCTTCAGTAAACTATGTGATAACAATTAAATAAATTATTCAGTATTAATAATGCCTATGAAAATCTATATACTCATATGAAGAATATATATATATATATATATATATATATATATATATATATATATATATATAATTAGGTAAGAGGCCATGTTGTATACCTGCACACAGCAATGGCAGCGTTATTAATTTTAACTTGTATTCTCTTTATTTTTCCTACAAGGGTTTGACTGAGTCTTTGAGGCAAGGAAAAACATTCGCAAAAGACATATTTTATTCCGAGACGTCTTTCGACCATTGGCGTCTCGTAGCTAAAATTAGTGATGGTCCTGCATCATAAATGTTTTAGCATTGTTTTAATATTGTGTAAAAGGAAATAAACATATCAAAAGAAAATTTATAGATAAACTTTATAAAATCCTAAACAGAATAAAAAAAAAAAATTTGTTACTTGCTTATAGCCTACATTGTTACAGTTCAAGGTTGATCCATTAATTTAAAAACGAAATTCATTCTTTTTGTTTTGATTTGCACGAGAAGATTAATTATTTTATCCTTGATCGCTTGATGACTACTGAGGAATTCTTTCTCCACTGAAAGCACACCAATTGCATTTAGTCTTTTAGAATTCATAGTGCTCCTTAGAAACGTTTTTATTCTTTTCAGTGTTAAAAAGCAGCGTTCTGTCTCTGATGTTGTCAAGATCATTTTTGAATTTTCTAATTTCACTAAGAACATCATCTAGATCAGGGGTGGGGAACCTTTGGCACGCCAACGACTTCTACCGGCACGCGAAGCCAAATGCTTAACTTAAGAAAACTAAATAAATGTATTTCCAATTTATTTTATATAGCAACCGCATTGTGTACAACCTGTTATAAATTATGTTATCAGTGAGGCAGCAGCAGAAGTCTCATTGATGGTAAATAAATGAAAAGGTCCACAATTTTTCTTTCTCTAGTTTGGATTTGTTGTTTTCTGCTTGAAATGATAAAAATTCAATTCTGTTTAATATAATATGTATATTTTTAGGTAAAATGACTATCTTTTCTTTGTAATTTTTATGCATCATAAAGGGTTGAGAATGAATAAAAAGAACATCTTCAATTTTATATCCTTTCATTGTGTTTTAGTCAAGTATTGGCACGTGAGAAAAATTTGTAGCAAAGATTTGGGCAATTTTGGTACACCCACTTAAAAAGGTTGCCCACCCCTGATCTAGATTACTTTACAAGATAAATTTCAGCAGCTCAATTAATTAATTAATAAAAGAACCGAAAAAATATGAATTAAATTCTACACTTTATCACATTCTAGAATATAAACCCGTATTTTAGCACAACGCACGTGGAGTCAAGAAAGAAACACTACCTTCAATCAGCATACTAGGGTCGGCACTGCGTGAGCCACAGTGCTCTATCTCCCTAGCGCGGAGTTTTCTATCTCGGACATGTGAGCATGTGTACAACAGCCAAACACCGCTTCACTGGAATTGTAAAGCGCACAGTTTTATAATGGATTTTTGTATTTCTTTCATGAACTAGGGGATGGTTACTGACCTTAGGCTTAAGGATTATATAATGTAGAAGTATAAATTTAAAAAATAAAGAAAAAAAGACTAAAAATATTAAATGTTATCGATAATATCGAGTGGAAATATGGAGTGCTGCAGTTCCGCATTGTCTATACACGAGCTGCCGGTGCTTTCGACCGTGATAGGTCATTTACAGGATCCTATTCTATATATAGTTTTTCGACTAGAACATAAGTGATACAAAATTGCCCAATTATAGTTGAGAAAAAAAATTTCAAGGCAAACTAAGGTTAGCCGGGTTTTCAAACATAGGCGCTACAAAATTGACTAATCAAGGTTAAGGCAAATTTTAAGGGCAATTTTACGTTAGCTGATTTTTCAGACATAAGCGCTACAAAAGTAACACGGTTCACTTTAACCGATAGTCAGAAATTTGCGAAGTTTCTCCAGGAGCAAGTCGGCAGCGGACCTCCTCCTCTTCTGTTCCTTCCGATCATGGGAGGGAAACAGAAAGGAGGAAGATCCGTAAGCCGTACTTTTTCTACCTTAAATAAAAAAAAATCACATTCAAGAAAAATTATACTACAGATAATGTTCAACAAGTAAAGATAATTGTGATTAGCCTAAGCTGGTATTAGCAGCGGGCAACACGGAGACACCGAGTTTTTTTCATTTGAATAATGACGGCTTCGGCCATTCGTAAGCTCCTGCGGTTTTGGAGTTTCAGGGTGATGGGGGTGTTCTTATTCATCATTATTCAAATGAAGAAACCGGCAATTAATGTGCAACTTCAGCTAGAAACCATACTTCTGACAACTCGGTGTCCTCGTGTTAAGCGCCGCTGATACCAGTTTACGCTAATTGCAATTCCCTTTACTTTTTAAACATTATCTGCACTATAACTTTCCTTGAATGTGAATGAACTAAAGGTCGCAAAGATGATTTTATCCCCTAAAGCGGGAGAACCACCAACACGAGTGGAGAGTTATCGACCAATCTCTCTACTTGACTTCATCGGGAAGGTGTTTGAAAAACTAATAAACCATCGGCTAAGTGAGCATCTGGAGGAAACCAATCTCCTGAACAATTTTCAATTTGGATTTAGAAAGAAAGGAGTACAGAAATGTCCCCTACGGTCATTCCACCCGAAATAGCCAAAGCAAAAAAGCAAAGGCTAGTGTTGCCATCGTCTGCAGGGACGTTTAGAAAGTATTCAACAGTGTTTGGGTTAGGGGAATGCAAGTCAAAATACTACAATTACGTATGAAAAACAAAATGTAAAGCTAATTTGCAACTACGCGACGGAACGACGTGCATTCTTTGAGATAGGAAACCATTGAAGAGAATAATTCAAGATGGAGGCTGGCCTTTCGCAGGGACGATGCCTGAGTCCTTCACTATACTCAATGTATACCTCAGACATCCCACTACCATTTACTGATGGGTGCCTCGATATAAAATTCGCAGACGACGCCACACATCGTCATCGTCCCTTACAGGAACCCCTACATGCAGGCAAGATTAACAGCAAAGGAAATAAGAAGGATTAATCTATATGAAAGACAATAGAAAATAATTACATACAGAAATAAGTTTAAAATCGTGCCAATCTACAGGAGGAAACTCAGAGACTTACTTATCGAAGGGGAAAGATATCATTAGACTAATGAAACTAAAGTACTAGGACTAACGATTACCAGGACAGGATACTCCAAGCATGTTAAAAAACGAGTTGAAAATGAAAGGAGGGGACTGGATATACTATATAGGCTCAAATTCTTTAACCGGAAAAACAAGAAGAAAATTTACCAAGCGATCATCCAGTCAGCATGGTATATCCAGTGATCCCTATGTATACCATTTTAAATAGTAGAATTATTGAACTGCAGAGTGTTAAAAACAAGGGAGTATCAATAATCACTAACACGAGAAGGAGAGAAAGAAGAAGACAAAGAGATTTACATAGAGAAGTGAAGATGAAACCACTTAACAAGCTAATAGCTGAAAGAGCCAAGAAACTGATTGAGAAAACGCAACAGGAAATAGGAGAGGAAATCACGAATTTAATAACAAAAAGAAAGGACGGGGGAACAAATCGCCTCTTCCCCACATATAGAGCAAGGATCGACCAAGATCAGAAAATTTTTTTTACACGATAACTTCGAATGTTCAGAGTGAGTAAGTAGCAAATTAATTACTTTTTATCAGACTCAGAAAACTTATAAAGTAAAAAGAACGAAAAATAGTTAGGAGAAAACTTTTATCAGTAGTAAGAGAGATGAACAACAATAACGGTTTGAACGCCTTATAACAGAACAACAATATAAGAAATCACAAAATAACAAAGAAGGATAAGCCTGACACTCAGACATCTACTAACTTAAACTATCGAATTTCAAACCTAAGACATTAATAAAGCGCGAGAGATTAGCATAAAAGCCATGTAACCTAGCATTCATTGCAACTCTACTACTTCTTTCTACCTCCCCCAACACTTTTATTTTATTCTTCACATCTAAAGGGCTAAACACTACATACGTGATACAGGGGCACGTGGTTCAGAGCCCACGTAAAGCTGTAGGTCCACCGACCAACTATGGAAACTTTCAAGTCTACTACGCTATTTCAACGTTTGCTATCTCTACCTTTTACTCTTTCTCTCCCTCTCTATCTCCTGGCCTCCTTTCGCCCCTCCGTTAGCCCCGATAAGGCTAAGAAGGGGCAGAAAGAAGGCCTGGGAGGGCCTGGTCTTCTCTCCTCCCCCTCCGGTCATCTCAGGATGGCTAGAGTGGGAGGGGAGGGTGCTAGCAATCTTTCTGTCTCTCCTCTCACCTTTCGTTTCATTCTTTCATTCCATTTCTGTTCATTCCTTGAAGATGGCCTACCAAGATCGAAAGAGGCCTCGGAATAAAATAGGTCTTTGGCGAATGTTATTTCTCGCCTAAAAGATCGGGTCAAAAAACTTGTAAGAAAATTAAAGAGAATACAAGTTAAGATTAATTTCGCTGCCATTGCTGTGCGCTTCAACAGTGTGTATATATATATATATATATATATATATATATATATATATATATATATATATATATATGTATTCAACCCATAGGATAAGCAAAAACTGATTTCGAGCGCCTTCTTCTTTAATTAGCACCATCAACTAATTAATTAATATTCTTTCGCTGGAATAGGTTTTTCCTTACCCTACCGGTTGAAGATAATATATATGTATATAATATGGCATTTGGAGCGCTTAACAGTTCTTGCAATGACGACAATTGAAATATTTCATTGATCTTGATGGCTAAATTCTTACCTACGGCGAAGCGCCAGGTTTAGGCGTCACTTTTTTCAATAGGAGTAAAGTTAAATTTTAAAATGGAGTAAAGTTCATTTGTACCTATTTAGAGCCATGAAATTACCTATATGACCATAGGACATAGGGTTACTCACCCTGTAGGTTTCAAAGCTGTTATCGGATTTGGCGCTGAGTGGCGCCATCTAGTGGCAGAAGCCTCATTTAGCCATTAAAAGGCACTTGTAAGTGGTTTGAACCATGGGAAATCATCAATGCAATAACCATTTATCATCTTATCACAAAAGGCCAAAGGTCATTGGAGGGACTACCCCTCTTGTTTACAATCAGCTGACACAGGTGGAAACAGATTTTTATGTCTCTTACCTGGCCGACAGCTGGCAAGAAAATGACCTAACTTGTACAAGATTGAACTGACGATATTTGCTATGCAACTACCTTTCGGATCATTTTTAGACTCTTTAATTTTTATAGTAAATTACTTACCTGGTGATATATTTTAATCTCTTCTTCTTAATATGCGTATAATTTATCTATAGTTAGTTTATTTCTATATGTCATGGTTCATTAATTTTATTAACCTACGATTTTGTTGGGTAAAAGGTTAACAGTTATCTCCTAAGGAATAATCTCTACGTAAGTATCACGGTGCCAAAAATGATTATCAATAATTGGCATTAAATTGGTTTAATCCACTTATGAATGATAATTAAATAAATATAAAACGCTTCCGATTATTTTAAGCACGTGATAAAGGCACAAAATATTTGCAATTCGTTACATACTTCCAAATTTTAGATTTTAAAACAAAAACTCTATTATTCCTTACGTATTATCAAGCAATCACGAGATTCGTCTTCCCGGTTGACTAAATTACTTCTTCAATTACGCTCTCGACTGAAATAATAAGCCACATTGTTTCGGGAATTATTAAACATCCGCATCCATCATGCAATATAAGCCACATCACCTTTTGAGACTGACTATCCATCCATCATTTTCAAGGTGGAAATCGAAGCTGCTTCAGGTTCGGATTCTATCTTCAAGAGAGGAGATTTAAGCGCATCCCAGAGAATGGCTATAAATTAATTAGTTTACAGCATTTGACTGAGTTCTAAGCGAGTAGAATAGGCGCAAAGGAAGAGCTTTAAGCCTCCAGCTCAATGCTGATTGAACTCAGGTGATGGAATTAACAATCGCGAGTATTAATGGCCTGATCATCCATTATTAATGGAAGTAGTATTAAAGTGTAAAAGAATCTCGTTAGTATTTGTTGCTTTCTCGTTCTTTGCTCTGATTAAGCTTAGTTTAGTTTTATGCTTTATGTTTTACATTGGTGAAATTCAAGACTTTTTGACATTTATTTTACCTCTTTTTTTAGCTAAATTGACGAAATTCAGAGGAAATGAAAATGAAGTTGGATGAGAATTCGGAAAATGTCCGATATAGCATTAAACCCGTCTGGACAAGATCAAGAGAAATATTGTATGCGTGTGTGTAAGCAAAAGCGAATCATTGTACACCCTCGGCCAAAAGTATAAAGCACTCTCTTAGATTTATATGAATATTCACCACCAAGTTTTAATAAGTTTTAGAGCCATTTATCCAGAGATTGCATCCCACAAACACCAAGAAATGAAGTTATATTTCAGCAGGGCAATCCTTCTAGCCATATATACAATTATGCCAAGAATTAGTTTGAAAAAATAGGGATCACCAAGATGGGCTGGCCACCCTAGAGTCAAGACTTAATCCCAATAAAACACTTGTGTAGAGTCCTTAAAAAAGCAATAATAATGATCACGAGTATAAATAAAACTGAAATGTATGAAAAATTACAAGCTGAGCGGGGAAAGATAACGTTAGAAATTAGTAAAAAATCTGGTGCAACACATGACTCGAAGAATTATGGCCGTAATTAAAACAAAATGTGGTACAACTAAGTATTAAAATAAAAAAATATATTCATTCATTCATAGCTTTCACCAAAAATGTTTAATTACATTATATGAGTGAATCCATAGGATATTTATACTTTTGGTTAAAGCTCTACTAATTCATCGTTTCTGGAAGAAATCCCGAAATCCCTAAACAATTTAATATCGAAAAGCCAGGTCAGAGTATGTTAAGTATGGGTTTTTTGGCTGGAGGTTCGAACCTCTAGAAGGTGTGCAATAGTTGTGCTAGGGGTTGACGATGTTGCACACAACATTTATTTAGCTTTGGGATGTGGATGTGGAGAGACCAATAAAAACAGACTAATAAAAATGAATTTCCAAGATCAATGTTTCAACAAAATTGAATGACAATTTTACATAAAATTTCGAATGCCTGAAAAAGCTATTTTCAATATGTTACATATTATCATGTTATTATAGGCTACAAGCTTCATTTATTTAAAGAATAAATCATACCTTATGATAATTTGAAGGACCTTTTAGACTTCCAAAGACAGAATATTGTAGAAGCTCGAATGACTGACACATCGGTAAAATAACTGCTCAATTGTTTATTGAGGAACTGTTTCTAAGACCATGAGTCCTTATGAGAGTCAGAGCAAGACAAGGTCCGATAAAAGCAATAGCGGACGAAAGAAAAAGTTCAGTGATGGAGAAGGTAAAATTATAGACTGAATGTGGTTGAAGAATCATGGGACTTCAGCTTCCAAGGTGACTTTAGCGCTTAATCACAAATTCATTTTTCAACCAAGACTGTTCGTCGAAAACCTCATGATCAAGGCATTACAGAAGGGCTGCAATTACCAAACCTTTATATATGTAAATCAACATGGGACGTCGTAAAATATAGTGTATAGTTCATAAGACTTGGACAATCTACCAACTAAAGAATGTTCTGGCCAAATTTAATCATTGAGGACGCCTAAAGATGCCTATGATCCAGAATGTGTCATTCTGACAGTTAAGCATGGCGATGGATCAGTGATGAGTTGTGATGCAATATTATGGAATTCGCATGGTTTAGCTGTAGTACTGCATGGAAAGGTGAACTCTCAGTATTATCTGCTAATTTTGGTTCACCAGATGCATCCCATGGTGCAAACGCTCATTCTCACAGGAAGAGTGATCCTACCAAAGGATACTGCACCCATTCACACCACTAATAGGGTTTAATAAGTGGGTTGAAATAAATTAAAATGAGGTGGAGCACTTGTATTAGCCATTGGAATCACCAGATCATAATGTAATCGAGCATTTTTGGTATGAATTGGAGCAGCAATTAAAGAACCGATTGCATCCACGAGCGTCTCTGAAAGATATGCGACAGGCTTCGGTCTAGGAATGAGTTAATGTTCTTCTAGATATTTTAGAAAAGCTGTATTAATCTATTCTTTGATACATTGATGCTGTTATTAATACTAACGAAGGACCAAATCTATATTAAAAATAAAAATTAATTGGTAAAATAGGGCTACCATTATTTCGTCCAACTCCTGTATATGGATATGCAAAATACTAATAAAAATCAAACCTGAAATGAATCTGTTGTTATTATCCATTATATTATTCTATAATAAAGTGAGAACAAGGGAAGGGGGGTGGGGCAATTTGCTGCTTTGCAGGGGGTGCAAGAAAGGAGAAAAAGTTTAATTCAAATTTGACATCAAATTCTGCTCACCCCTTCTGTACATGCAGTTCCTCCAACTTCGGAGGGTTCCATGTGTACACGTGTGCACATATACAACAGGCAGATATGGGGTTAATTCAAGCCCATGTCAATCTTTCGCTCAAATGAGAAAAGTCAGAAATGAACCCTCGCCTAACTCAAATATATAAAGAGTAGAAATGGAAAAAGTTGATATCTGAACCATGAAATCTGCTTTTTCGCCCAAATATCATCGCCATCCCCATTTCTCGGGAATCAGTAATAAATGAGTTAGAGAATGGAATAAGGATTTCAGATATAAATAAAAAACTTTCTTAATAATGTGAGGCAAAGAAGCAAACAATTAAATGTCAATAGCAAAGTTTTTCTCATTTTCATTCACGCTTCTGAGACAATTTTGAAGTTTCTTGTTCATATTTACGTTAAATTTCATTTGGGCGAATTTTTCGGATTAAGGATGGGTGGGGAGAGTTTGGAAGGAGATTTCAAGATCTTTTTTTAGCTGGAATTTGTCTGAATGCAGTTCAAAGTAAGACATTCAGCTTCTATTCATTTAATAGACATTTGAACATTTATTTCATTTTCTTAACATTTTATGAATTTATAACTAATTTTAATGTACTTTTACCTGAAATGAAATACAAGATATCAACCATGAAAGTAACATTTTACGAGATATGTTACAGTATTGAACACTAGTGAGGAGGATAGATACTTTGTTACTCTATCTTTAATTAACGCAAGCCTGTGCTGAAAAAAATCTGTTAACATTTTAGATATTTACAATATATTTTTTATCCCGAATTAAAATAGAATAAACATATAAAAGCTATAAACAAATTTATTTCACCACTGATTTTTAATTGAAGAGAACGAGAAAAGGATCGATTTGCAGAAATTAATTAATAAAATTAAATATGAAATAAATATATCATGCATTATTAAATATAATTCAATATTAAAATAAATAAGAATACAGGGTGAGGCAGAACCGATTGAGCAGTTTTGAGGAATCAATGCTCGGGGGGGAGGAGGGGGGAGGAGGTGGGCGTGGTTTCGCTCTGCTCCGTAGACATCCCCATTTCAGTAGCCATATCACAATTTTGCGTGATAGGCCCGTACTTCTTAGAGGAGGAAGGAATGACCGTGACCGTGAATTCCGAACGTTATGTCTCAATGTTGCACAATTTTCTGCAGCCCAGAATGGAGGAGATTGTTGAAGATGAGGGATTGGTGGACGTGTGGTTCCAGCAGGGTGGGGCTACAGCTCACACAGCCCGAAATTCACTCAATGTTTTGAGACATGTTTCCCGGACATCTGGTGTCTCTGAGGGGTGATTTAGGGTGTCCTGCGCGGTCACCTGATTTGAGCATTTGTGACTTCTTTCTTTGGGGATATCTGAAAGAAAAGGTGTTTAAACGTCACCCTCACACCCTACCACAGCTAAAGGGAGCGGATCATTGAAGAAGTTAACACCGTACCCCGCAGTATGGGCGAACGTGCTGTACGAAACTTCAGAGATCGACTCCAACAGTGTGTTGCTCTTAACGGCCGCCATCTTCATGACATTATTTTCAGAACCTAGGGATTATAAATGGTATGTAATGGTAACCTCGAGTCTAATAATATTTCTTCTCTATATGTCCCTCTTAATTTTTTAACTCCTTAAAACTGCTCAATCTGTTCAGCCGCACCCTGTACTTGGTTCCCAAGGTGTATGTGTCAGTTGTTATTCAGATTTCATGACGTGTACATAATGACTCATCCAAAGCGAAATTTCTTAGTGGATGGAGCTATTTTTAGTACTATATATTTTAGACTCTTATTATTTGGTTTTGTATTAAGTAATGATCCATGGCAAACCGTGGTTGTGGCAATAGTCAGAGCACCTCCTGTTACATATGTGGGGAATTTGTGATAGGAAACATCACAAATGTATAGCGCATTTTATTAGATAAGGGTACTACAATTCCTAACTTCAGAATGAAACTAGGAGACTAAGACAAACCATGGGTACCATATAGGTACGAGGGGCAGGCAATAAGTTTTGCAATTCGGATATAAGGAAACGAGATATGAGGAAAAGTGTTTTATTATTTTTCAATATAACTACCCTCCACTTCAATGCACTTGCACCACTTGTCCCTGAGGCTTCGAATTCACGACAAGCAGAAATCTCCTGACTGCTGTTCAGTCCACTCCTGGACGGCAAGCTGGACATCTTCATCGTCCCTAAACCGGCGTCCACGCAGTGCAACCTTGAGCTGGCGGAATAAAAAG
Organism: Ceratothoa steindachneri; assembly: GCA_963969495.1. Classification (NCBI taxonomy): domain Eukaryota; kingdom Metazoa; phylum Arthropoda; class Malacostraca; order Isopoda; family Cymothoidae; genus Ceratothoa; species Ceratothoa steindachneri. The sequence continues at coordinate 47,120,534 of OZ018337.1, forward strand.
TAATTGCTAGGGGCCAGATCTGGACTGTAAGGGGGATGGTTGAGCTCATCGAATCCGCACTCACGCAGGGCAGCTTGTGCAACTCTGGCCTTGTGGACTTTGACGACGTTGAAGTCGATCATGAACGTAAGGTTTCTAGGAACCCAACGGGCCAAATTGTCGTGGATGATGTTGATAACACTTTCATGTGATATTCCAAGTTTTCGCTCGATTTCTTCTACCTTCATCCGTCAATTTTCGAGGATCATCCTCTCCACACAGGCCACCACATTGTCGTCGTTGGTCACATCTGACGGGCGTCCTAGACAGGGGTCATCTTCAAGGGACTCACGACCATGGTGGAACTCCCTATTCCAGCGAGCAATGGTTGCATAGGAAGGGGCGGTGTCGGAGTACACTGCAACCATGCGTTCATGGATTTCTTCTGCATTCTTGCCTTCCTTGGTCAAAAATTTGATCCCTGCGCGCTGCTCAAACTTCTCCATTGTTGAAAATAGACGAGGCAGGAGCATGCGGCTGCAGAGCCTAACTTGTCATAACTTGTACTACCCCCACCCCTCTCCGCAAACAGCCATCCTCCTTCCTCTGTTTTGTCCTACCTATTCGCAAAACATATTGACCACCCCTCGTAGTTTGGTTTAGGTAGTTTGTTTTAGATAGTTTGTTTTAGAGGATTCATATATGTGGATGATATGAAAACAAAAAAAGCATTGAAATTTGATGTGCCATTAGTATGGAGGGAGTAAAATAAATTCACTCTGATGACTGCTATTTTAGGCTTTGCCATGTAAAAGGTTATACGTAAAAAAATAAGAGTATTATTTTATCAAGATCTTCTACCAACATTTTGACTTTTTTCTCTTGGGGAAGAAATTCCAGTTTCGCTTCAACCAGAAAAATCAGAAGATTTCATTTGTAATTCTGGTTTAGATACTGATCAGGCAGAATTTCTGCTTGATCTAAAAGGTCCATATTTTGACCAGTCGTTCACTCAATCTGAACTAAACGATTTAAGCTCCAAATTAAACTGGAACATACATAAATATATTTGTATAGAAGACAAAAGGAGTTTACTCAGTACTTTTTACATGAGTAGAATTTAATTCACTGTACTGCTATTTATGGTAAGGTACAGTTATTTGGAATGTATAATAGCTGTGATATTGCACAATAGAGAAAAAAACATCCATCATAACACATTTTTACTCAGTACATCTCCGAAATAGTTATGAAAATTTGTAATTAATTTTTACAAGGATAAAATATGATGATCATAACCGGATAATTTGTGAAGACCTTAAGGTATTGTGAATGCTTTAAAGGAATCAGATAGGATACACTAAGTTTCCATGACTCCTTTTGTGAATGAGAAATATGAGCAAAGAGTGAACATTGACAACGACTTCGATTATCAAAAAGATCTGGAGGGGTTGGTGAAGTAAATATCTTCACAAGTTGTCTTTATTATCAAGGTCTGTGGTTAGAATTATTCTTGATTGCCTCAAATCAGGGGCTGTGCAGCTTGCGTGGATGGGGAGCCTTCTTAAAAGATGTGAAAGCTGGAACTTAAGAGTGTAACAATAGTGACAGCCGAACGAGAGATTTGTATGAACGATAATAATCCCTTTGTCCGTGAGTGAAAGAATTAAATAGGCCACGAATAGCGTGTTGTTGCCATGTGTCGCCATCTAGGGTTACTAGCAGTAGCTGGCTGCCACAGATCTCTAGAACCTAGAGGTAAGAATATTTTGCGTACAAATATTGAAGACCTAAGGACACTACTTTTACTACCTTTTAACATAAAACTATGTCTTATAAAACAGTTCGTTTAGGCATTGTAAAAGGAAGAAAATAGATCACGTAACGGTGTAAGAAGTTCTGTATCACATACAACGAAAATTAAGAGGTAATTTCGTCGTCCCAGACTAAGGAAGAGTAATTTAAGATGATATTTGTTGACGATGACTAAAATAGAAAAATAGGCTTGAAATTCTTTGAAAGTTTGGTTATAAACTTGATTTGATAAAAGAGTACAAACCACAATAGACAACGAGGGATTTTAAAAAAAGTTCTGATCATACGAATTTTTTTATTCATCAATTTACTATAGCAATTACTAAGATTTGTTCCATGCTTGCTTGCTCCATATATAGTAGTATATTATTAATAAAATATGTTATATAATGCAGTTGGTATTAGACTAATTTGGTTTCTAGATTTTATGCATACATACTTTTATTGGCATAGATAACTAATGACAATTTATGCATATCCTGTTTATTATACAAAAACTAATGTGATTTTCATTTCAGAATATCAAATTGGATAAACACAAAAAATAGGAGCGAAACAAAATTTTCATTAAAAATTATCACACACTGATAAAATTAATCATCAGTGATAAAGTTCATTTGGGCAGTGACAAGCCTACGCATGACATATAAATTAACCGAATTTTCATTGCCATACAAGCTACACAGCCTACGAAAATTGATATATGAATCAACCGAATTTCAGTTCCCATAAAAATCGCATACCAGATATAAATTAACCATATTTCCGTTGCCTTAGAAAATACACAGCCATCGCATAGGGTTATATATTTTAACCATATTTCCGTTGCCTTAGAAAATACATAGCTAACGTATAAGGTTACATTATAAAATACATAGCCATCAATATTCAGCCTTAAGCCCTTAGGGAAGAAGTGGGTGGCATGACGTTACCTTCACTGCTGACAACATCAAAGATCATGTTGTCGCTAGAAATTTCATCTGCATAACTCAGTGCACTACTCGGGTGCAGCAACGAACCCTCTGTTATTCTGGGAGTTGATCATCTTCTGGTCTTATCAGAAATTCTACTCTTCGGAGAAGAGCCACAACATGTCTGCCTCCAACTGGTGTTTCAATTTGTTGATCTGCTTATTAGTGCGCTTGAGTCGTAATGGACAGAAATTGTCCCTTTCTCATCTTGTATGAAAAGTAGTGAATATCCTTATAAACCACCTGCCTCATGAGCTTTTCAGCCACACCTCTATTTTTGCAATGGTACATTAACTATCTAAGATCATTGTTGATGATCACCTGGATTTTAGCGAGGAATTCCGGCGTTCTGATTGCAACAGATCGTCGAAAATAGGTTACCCTCTCTGCTGTCGCCGTGCGGTCGAATCCTGAATTTCCTATCTCCTTTCTCAACAATATAGGAACACATAAGTAAACGAAATGTAAATTAAAAAACCTTACATTCAAACAACAAATTACGAACACAAATAATTAAATTAACATGTAAAAAACAGAGAAGGCAACACGAACTAACTCAATACAAAAAACAAAACAAAAAAATGAATATGACAAGTAACACAAATACAAAAGTCAAAGGCTTGATGCCTATTTGAAACCTAAACCACAAAGATTAAGCAAACACACACAAAGATAGACAGAGAAAGCGATAAGCCTCACCTCCAGGCGTCTTGCATCTCTTTGCCAATCTTCTACATTTTTCTCTTTTCCCTGTTGTATCTCTTTTTCACTATACACCTTACATTTTTCCCCTTTACACATTCTCCTTTACGCTAGCTAAATTGAATTGACATAGTTAGGTCATAGTGTTATCTAAATTAATGGATTTTAAAAAACCAATGATATCTCATTTACAAGAATATTTGAGTTTATTCAGAGGAAAAATCTTTGCCCCATATTATATTTTTTTCCCCGCAAGGAAAACAAACATGGATGTACTTTTATTTTTTTTGCATTCTTTGAGCGAACTTGTTCCCGCTTGTACTTAAGAATACCTACGTTGTGTGTACTAATTCGTTCCTGTTCCTCGTTTATAGTACATACTTCAACTCTTTGGACAAACTTGCTCCAGTTCGCACTTTCGAGCCAAAGTATTCTTTGTATGTACTTTTTCCATGATTTTTATTTGCGTGCAACTCTATATCTCACTATGTCGTTCGGTCGGTCCCCGTTTCTTTTTGAGGGGGAAAATAAAAACGTCGTAACTATTCGGCTGATTCTGTTGAAATTTGAAACCCCTATGTTGTTTTACATTCCCTTTCGAATGATATAATTGCAAAGGTCCTCCCAAGGTTAGCCCGGGAATTATGGAAATTTTTGAAGGCCGTAAAGTCATAGAGCAGAATAAGGGAGAGCACGCGACTTTTTGATCAGCATACCTTGTTATGATACGACCTTCTCGATCCAATCTCAGTGGTGACGAAGTAGGGGAATTTAGAGAAGTGAAAATATGTCAAACGTAACGTTTATTATAACTTTGAACTAAAATTATTTTTTAATGGAGATGAAAATTTATTTAAAGTCTTATGATTGAGTTAGAAAATTAAGCATATTTGAAAATGAATTATTTGTGGTATTTTAAATTAGCATAAAAAAAAGATCTGTAATTTATCTTTACGTAATGAGGGTGCTACTAAAAGATGTAAGGTCAGCCTAAAACAATCCTATTTGCCATTGAAAACTTTAAGGATGACGCTCAAATATTTTATTCTTTATTTACTTAAAATAAGATGGTGAGCATCGATGTGAAAAAATTCCAGCATCTCCGATAGAATTATAAGAAGAGAAAATGTGAAATACTCATACTTTAAATAACCAAAGGGGAGGGAGACTACTTTGATTGTTTTTGGAGGGCAGTAAGTCCCTTTGGGGAGTAATATATTTTTCTCTCAATCCTATTTTTATGTTAGAGTAAAATTAAATAAAATCTTTTTAATGAATTTTCGTCACTCGAAAATCTGCCTAAAGTTCGCTAAAGGTTTCAACGATGGAATAAACGCGAAGTGGTCGTCTCATTCTGACTTTTATTCCTCACCGATTCTTATCTGCGAAAGAGGTTCCCAATAGCCCAGATAGAGAGAACCGGTAGAAGCTCTCGATGACCTAGATAAGGATAGCCGATAGGACTCAAAGTTAAAATCGCAAGTAATTTGAAGCTCTGCCAAAGGAACCGGCCATCTTTTAGGGATTTCCATATATATTTTGCACTTCGGACACCAGGAAATGTTTAAGTTAAAAAACAGTTCTTTGTCTATTTTTCTTCATGTATTATTGAATTATTTTATAACTCTTAATTAGTTAAAAAGTTTAAGTTCTAAGGCAGTTTCGCAACCGGAGGACTCAGGAAAGTGCTGAGATTTAGAGGGGGCCACATGACTTCTAAACCTATTGAAGCCTAAATTATAATTATGTCAATAGCTAATTTTTAATTTATGTAGTTGAATTACATTTTAAAAAATTGAAAAAGATTATATTTCCCTTTTTTAAATTTTTTATAATAAAATTTGAATTTATCTGTAAACAAATATTTTTGCATCTATGTGACGAATAATATTCTACCAGAATGCAAAGTTTTTTTTTAATATCTTATATATATATATATATATATATATATATATATATATATACACAGTTAATCGCATATTACCTACAGAAAATAATACTTATGGGGTACAAGAAAAAATAAAGATAATAAACGGAACATAAGTCAAAATCGGTTGGTAACAATTGTTATAGGGTAATAAAAATGAAAAGAGTTGATGTTTGTGTAAATTAAGGTTAACTAATTTTTTATAATTAGTTGGCTGTTATGTGTCTCTAGAAATAAGAACCAATCGGGGTAAATTGCGTTAAAATTGTGATACTGTAAGTTTTTTTAAAAAATTCAGGTGACATTGTACTGTGAAAACTTAGTGATTTATAAAAAAAAAGGAAACTGACTGAGTGAGTTTGCTATATGTATTATTTGGACGCTATTTCTTAATAATGTAAATTCAAAAGGTAGGATTCATTTTTAAAGATCTGTATGTGTAGTAAAATTTAAAAGATGTATAGGTCAATTTAACCTTCGAAGATCAAAAGAGGTGTTCAAATCTTAGAGCTATAGCTCAGTTTAATTATTGAAGATCTTGAAGGTGTTCAAATTTTAAAGATCTATTGGTTGATATTATTTTTGAATATCTAGAGAGGTTAAAATTTTAAAGATCTATTGGTGGATTTTATTTTTGAAGATCTAGAGAGGTGTTCAAATTTTAAAGATCGATGGTGAATTATATTTTTGAAGATCTAGAGAGGTGCTCAAATTTTAAAGATCTATTGGTGGATTTTATTTTTTAAGATCTAGAGAGGTGTTCAAATTTGAAAGGTCTATTAGTAGATATTAGAAATTTTAGAAATTTTAAAGATCTATTGGTGGATTTTATTTTTTAAGATCTAGAGAGGTGTTCAAATTTGAAAGATCTATTGGTAGATATCATTTTTGAAGACCTAGAAAGGTGTTCAAATTTTAAAGATCTATTGGTGGATATTATTTTTGAAGATCTAAAGAGGTGTTCAAATTTAAAGATGTATTGGTGGATTTTATTTTTGATGATCTAGAGAGATGTTCAAATTCTAAAGATCCATTAGTGGATTTTATTTTTGAAGATCTAGAGAGGTGTTCAAATTTGAAAGATCTATTGGTGGATATTATTTTTGAAGACCTAGAGAGGTGTTCAAACTTTAAAGATCTATTGGTGGATATTATTTTTGAAGATCTAAAGAGGTGTTGAATTTTTAAAGATGTATTGGTGGATTTTATTTTTGAAGATCTAGAGAGGTGTTCAAATTTGAAAGATCTATTGGTGGATATAATTTTTGAAGACCTAGAAAGGTGTTAAAATTTGAAAGATCTATTGGTGGATATTATTTTTGAAGATCTAGAGAGGTGTTCAAATTTGAAAGATCTATTGGTGGATATTATTTTTGAAGATCTAAAGAGGTGTTGAATTTTTAAAGATGTATTGGTGGATTTTATTTTTGAAGATCTAGAGAGGTGTTCAAATTTTAAAGATCTATTGGTGGATATTATTTTTGAAGATCTAAAGAGGTGTTGAATTTTTAAAGATGTATTGGTGGATTTTATTTTTGAAGATCTAGAGAGGTGTTCAAATTTGAAAGATCTATTGGTGGATATAATTTTTGAAGACCTAGAAAGGTGTGGAAATTTGAAAGATCTATTGGTGGATATTATTTTTGAAGATCTAAAGAGGTGCTCAAATTTTGAGAGATCTATTGGTGGATTTTATTTTTGAAGATCTAGAGAGGTGTTCAAATTTTGAAGATCTATTGGTGGATTTTATTTTTTAAGATCTAGAAAGGTGTTAAAATTTTAAAGATCTATTGTTGATTTAATTTTTTAATTTTAAATATCTCTTCCCTTGGCGTGATTTTACTTTTAAGGGAGGGTGTAATCGAACCTCTAACCCGCCATCATAGCTCAAAATCTTTGGTAGTGCAATTTTCCATAATTTTACTATTTCAATGTTAAAAAATGGTAGTTCCATTTCATTATCCATCCTTGCATCCATTCTATTATCCATCCTTTTATCAATTTTTAGCCATCCTTTTGAGATAATTCCACCTTTTTTTTTATCTCTGAGCATTGCTATCACTGTCGTAAATTCAATGTGGGTACCCAACGAATGATTTTTGTATGGGCTGCATTAAGGTTGAGAAGAATGCATAAATGGTGTTTGGGAAGATGAGAGATGTCTGGGCTATGTGCGAGATGTTCTGGATGTAGGAATAAAGATCGGGCTGCACGAAAAATGCCCAAACTGCATGAATGCTTTTAAGGCTGCATGACGATGCATTAGCTGCACGCAAGATATGTGTGCTAAATAAAGTAGGTTTTGGGTGCGAAATTGATAAGTAGGCAGCACAAATAATATGTAAGATTCATTAGTGATGTTTGATTTGCATGAATGATGTGTGGGCTGTATGAAAGATTCTGGGGTTCCTAAATGTTGCCTAAGGCGGAAGTAATGTTATATGGGCTGTAACGATGATGCATAGGATGCTGGAAGAATGTTTTGGCTTTCTAAATGATGTGTAGGATGTATGGGTGATGTATGAAATGCATAAATGATTGTTAGGTGGTATGAATTAAGTGTAGTCTGTACAAATAATTTGTGCGCTACATGGATTAATTATGTGGGTGCTTGAAGGATGTGAGAGGTACAAAAATTATGTATGGACTGGATGGATGTTGAGTGAGCTCATCAATGATGTATGGACTACATGGATATATGCGCTGTATGGATTAATGATGTGGGTGCTTGAAGGATATAAGATGTACAGAATTTATTTATGGAGTGGATGGATGTTGAGTTAGCTCATCAATGATGTATGGACTACATGAATGATGTCTGAGATGCACGAATGATGTATGGTATGTTAGAAGGATGCGTAGGCTTTACGATTGATATGTAGGCTGTATGAATGGTATATGGGCTAGATAAAAGATTTGTGGGCGAAATAAATGATACGCGAGCTGCAAAAAATATATGTCGGCTACATAAATCATGCTTGGACCTGTTGAAGGATGTGAGAGGTGTATGAATGATGCATGTATGAATCATGTTGGCTGTATGAATCATGTCTGGAGTGCATATATGATTTCTGGCTATATGGATGATGTTTGGAAAGAGTAAATGATACAGGGTGCCCCCCCTCTCCCCCCCAAAACAAAAACGGGCCTGCACACACTTTTTGTGATATATCCTTCATTCATTAATCACCCTTACTTTGCGGGACATGACAGAAGCAACTCCTGTAAACACAACTAGATCTCAATGGGAGCTCCAGCAAAGAATATCCTGCTTCAAACATTACTACAAGACAGGCTCGTTCAAAGAGTGCAGGACACTTTCGTGCATCAGTTCGAATGTGAAAAGGCCCCCTCCCAAAGCAGAATTCAGAACTGGGTGGACCACTTCGAGAACTATGGGACAGTGGAAAACCTCAATGCAGCCAGTGACAACCGTCTAAGCCATTCAGGACGCCCCAGGTAACTACAGCAGAGCTGGTCGAGAGCGTGAGAGAGTCAGTTCAGGAGACTCCAAAAACGCTCGTTGCACAAGCGAATTCAGTCCCTCGGTATATCCCGTGAGACTTGCAGTAGAGTGCTAGTAATGGATATAAAGGACTACTCATACAGAATACAGAGGAAGCAGACCCTTACAGCCTAAAGTAAGGAGCAGAGAAATGCAATGGTAGTCAAGATACTGGAGAAGATTCAGAAGACCCCAAACTTTCCTTAACCTCCTTTGGACCTCAGATGAAGCTCACTTCCATCTTGAAGGAAAGGTAAACTCGAGGACAAATGTCTTTTAGAGGAGCTCCAGACCAAATGAGGTAGCTGACAAGCCCCTACACTCACCTAAGTGCACGGTATGGATTGCAATCTCAGCCAGAGCCATCATCGAACCATTCTTGTCGATGAATCTGGCGCGACAGTGACAGTCGCCAAGGAGCGGTATGTTAAGGTCCTCAAAACCTTCAAGAGAGAGCTGCAGATCCTATTCCCGTCGCTTATGGGCAAGTTCTGGTTCTAGCAAGATGGAGCAAGCTCTCACACTGTGATAGAACGGGTTGAGGCCGCGTTAATTTCAACCCCTATCACATGATATTTAAAACCACGATGCTTCCCACGTGCATCTTCGCTTTGAAGCTTGGCGCCTTATCGCAGCCACCTGAGTCAATGTTTAAACAAGGAGGTTTATCTTCCCCCGTTCGCCCCCACACGCCGACCTCGCCAGATTGAGTAAGGCTTATGGGCAGATAAGGCATTGTTCCCAGGCTCGGCTGTGCATTCCCTCGAAGCTTCCACTCCATTGTCCCCCACGCCAAGGAAGTGTATCGACTATTTAGATGGAAACTTTACCACTAAGAGCAGATTGGAGATCCAGATTTTCGTCGCGAAACATCACCACGACCCTCTCTCACTTTGTGCGCCAGGGGACCTCGACCTCGAGATTCACCATCACTTGTCCAGAAGAAGGACAATATCCCTTGAGTGCCAAGGTTCGAGCCTTTCGTGACGCCAAGTCCACAAGGCTTCCCCCTTGTTGTTCAGAAAAAGAACAACGTCAGAAGAGCCATTGTTCTTTTAAGCCCGTTTACCAAGAAACGGTTCTCACCCTTCCCCCTTGTTGTTCAGAAGAGAACAACATTAGAACAGCCAGTGTTCTTTCGAGCCCGTTGACAAGAAACGGTTCTCACCCCTTCCCCTGTTGTTCAGAAGAGAACAACATTAGAACAGCCATTGTTCTTGAGCCCGTAGACAAGAGACGGTTCTCACCCCCCTTCTGTTGTTCAGAAGAGAACAACGTAGAATAGCCATTGTTCTTCAAGCCGTTCGTCAAGAAACGGTTCTTATTCCCAAGACGCCACGTCAGGATCATTTTATCCCCCCCCCTTGGGCTGGAAATCGCCAGCGGACCGAAAATTCCTTCACGTCGACTTCCTCTGCACCACTAGTATAAAATTACGCAAGCCGAACGTTACCTTTGAGTATTTAACCCTTTTGTCAATTCTATCCTGTGCTTTAAATGGTTTAGCAAACCATCCCATCTCTTTAACTTTATATTTGTTTTACCTTTTTAAATCTTTTAATCCTCGGATCAGCCCGAGCCCCCACGACCCTTTCCATTCTCTGTTTATGTCAATATTTTCCTTTTTGTGTATTGTTGATAGTTATTATTAATAAAACTCTATTTCATTAATGATAGCAATATTATTATCCTTGAGCTCAGTTCCACTTCTTAAGCATATCGAAGATACATCATATCGGCCCGCCAGACATCCACGCACTCTAAAGATAATTAAAGAAGTTCCCTCAACGAATAGTTATATATGGTATATCGTCGAAAGTCCATTCTACGACACACACCTCCAACCTGTCCCGAGATTGGCTGAAAGAGAACTTTGGTGGCCGTATGATCAGTCTCAAGACTGATTTTGAGTGGGCACCTCACAGCCCAGACCCTAGCCAACAAGATTTCTTTCTCTGGAGATAACCTAAAGACAGAGTGTACGCAGGGAGACCCAGGACCATCAGGGAGGAGATCAGAGCCATTAGTCACGCGGTTTGTAAGGACGTCATGGACAACTTTGTGCTGCGCCTCAAGAAATGCACAGAGCTAAATGGGTCATCTTGAACACGTGCTCTAAAATACAGAAGAAAGGTCCAAAGACTCTCATGTTTTGATTTGATGTTTTTAAACACAATAAACTAGTTTCCTTCAAAGTTTCATTCAATCCTTGCAGAAAATTAAGAAAAAGAGGCCTATCGAAAGTTGGGGCACGTTTCTTTGGGTCACCCTGTGTGAGCTTCTCGGAGGATGCGAGGGCTGCATGAATGATGTATGGGTTGAGAATGATGTCTGAAATGATTTTTGGAATATTACAATGATATGTGGGCTGCATGAATGATGCTGCTGCTGCAAAAATGATGTATGGGCTTCATAAATATATTTTGACTCACTGAATGATGTATGAACTCATGAATGATGTTTGGGCTGCATGAATGATGTAGTGGATGAAAGAATGGTACCAGATTGCCATCCATATGGCAGGTATGTCTCCAATAATTATTGTAGGAAGATTTGTGCCAAGGTTTTTCATTAGATTACGCAGGGGTAGGCCGATTTTCCAAAGTGCTTGCTACCCTGTGACAACTATTATTTGCATTATTTCTTTTTCACTTTTTAGGGAGAAGAATGCCTCTCTTAGGTTGTTAATTTCAGTGTATTTTAGTCCTCTTCTTATTGTTTTAGCCATCCATGAATGTCACCTGGTTAGTGAGAGTGTAATTAAACAGTTTAATATTCCTTCCTTCTGGATTCACTCCGTAGTCAGGTATTAATATCAGGGGCTGGATCGATTTCTTTGAATATATTTCCGGGTATTTTAGTTTTACCGATCCAGACTTGCGTGTCTATTTGCAGAACGCTGAGTTTAAGCCCCCCTTTAACTTCCATTATTTATTTAGGTAAAAATACTTATGTCGCCTTAGGATTCGGCTGGATCGCTTTTGCTGGCTTGTGTTCCATTCTTGAAATTGCCACATCTCATTTATTTGAATGTTCCTTGACTGAGAGTGACGCAGTCCCTGGGTTAGATACGTATTTTCTCGTCTTTTTCCTCGCTCTTACTTTAAATGTTCATTTGCATTTATCTTCTTTTAATGCTTTTATTACGTTTTCTTACTTTCTCTCCCTTTATATCTGATGTCTCAATGATATTTTGGTTGTTTTTTTATCCCTCTTGTCTTCGCTGGTTGCTTCTTGTTACATTCTCTTTTCTGTGCTCTTCGAGATATGCTCTTTGTGCGACGCTTAGTTTCAGGATTTCGGAGTAACTGGTTTCTCTAGGAACAGAATTTTGTTTATTTCATTACTCTCAAGCGAAGATTCTTCTTGGTTATCCTCTATTTATGACCTGCGAGTAAAGGAGGTACGTGGTGACGTCCGTCGTTCCAAGGATGTTCACTGGGGGAGTGTCAAGTGTCTCTGGGCTTCGTTCATCTGTTTTACTGTGCCTTTTGGCACTACCGGATATGTTGCGTTTCATTTCTTTTTCTCTCCCTCTTTGATATTCTTTCCGTTCTTTCCAATATTTCTCTTCTCTTAGGGTATAATATAGCCATGATTCTGTCTGGTCCGTTGCAGTTTATACATTTTTGATTGTCTCCTCAACATTGTAGCATCTGATGCATATTTTATGTTTATATGCTTCTTGCCTTCTATGTGTTCCGGGAGAGATCCTCAAGTTGACCATAAGTAGCCCTCGTTGGTTATCTTCGTAGCCATTTCCGTTGTTACACACACAATTTCGACCACATGTGTGTGATATCTAGATTTTATTATGTCGTTGATTTGAATTCCGTCGTGATTTTTCTCTATCTCCCTATTTATCCATTTTGCAGCGCATCAAACTTCTGTTTGCTGTTATCTGGAGATGGATTTTGGGCCTTAGCCAATTTTATTTAGTATTTCAATCCCTTTGTTTGAAACTTCTTTTTAACATCCTTTTCTCCGTTGCAGATTACAATGTAGCCACTCTGTATTTCGATGATCTTGACATGTGTCAATTTCATCTGTACGTAAAGCGTTTCACAAATTTTTCCCTGTGGCTTACTTTCGTGATCTAAGGAAGCAACGGTCTGAGAAGTTACCACACAAAGGCAATGGTTTACGGCAAACACAAAAAAGAATGAAGTTGTTTCAAATGGAATTCCAATGAAGGATTTCTTTTTTGTGAGACTTGTACCAGTTAGAGATATCTGAGGAAGGGCTTAAGCTGAGGTCTGAAAGCTTAGTAATAAAGTCCGGTCAAGTTTAGTTTTGACTATTTCACACCCTCAACATAGCTCCTGATCTACAATTTTCAGATATATATATATATATATATATATATATATATATATATATATATATATATATATATAGTTTAAGGACTAGTAAAGGCTTTTAAATAAATCTTTTAGTAATATTTGAATAATTTTGTGATAGAGTAAATACTGCATATTTGCTCCAAAGGTAATATAAAAATCTAATCCAAAGTATTCCGAACATAGAGATAATTTATTTTATTAACATTAAATACCTAAAAAAAGATTATACACACCTAAATTTGTTGAAAATATTGTCCCAATAGCTTTGTTATTTATTTGAGTTGTCAAACATTTGTCATAGTTTTGTGTGAACGTTAATGTTGCAATCACTCGAATTTTTGGCTCTATTCTTTGGATTTCTTTTCTAAAAAGCTTCATTTTAGTTCTATTCAAATATTTTCTATGGGGTTCATGTCTTGGTTTTGCCATGGTGATTCAAAACATTAATTTTGGAATATTTAAATCATTTCTTTAGTATAAAGGCTGTATGATTTCAATGGTTGTCTGGTGAAACTGGGTTACCCAACTTTCCCTTTCTTGTTTATGTTTGAAGATAATCAAATAACCTTATTTCATTGTTCCAATGATTTTAATCTGTTCCTGTACCATTAATAACCATGCGAAGTCATTAAACTTTTCTTTCCCCGCAGTGCTTTACGGTTGGTATGGTCTTTTTCGGAAATACCGCTTATTCAGTTTTCCATCAATGTCGTATGCAATTATTTCCAACTAATCCTTTAAATCCTTTTCATTCTGAATAAATTGAGTACCTCTAAATCGCGTGACATTTTCCACCAAACCCATCCATTTCAGACATGAAAATTATGTTAGCATCATATGTTGGGATCCCGTTAATTTCAGACATATCTCTCGCGTTAATTTCAAACACAAAACCCCATTAATTTCAGATATCTTATAGGAATCCTCTTGGCATCAGGTGTTAAGCCGGTTCTCCATCCTAAGATCCATTCTATCTCTTCGAACATATTGAGAAGCCATTGATTTATAGCAAAACAGAACATTCAATTAAGTTTGGTTCATTTCATATATTCGAAATGGTAAAAAGGAGAAAATTAAATAGATTAAGGAGAAGCCAAATCATTTCAAACAGACCTAACTGAACGGAAGAAAGTATAAAGAAATGGTAGAATTAATAAAGAAAATAATGTAGAGTGAATAAAGAATGAAATAAAATCAATGAATATATGTATATACTTTAAAGGGAGTGAAAGTTACCAAGTTGAAATAACGGACTAAAACTTTGTGTCAAAAAACACCTAGACAATTATAGTAAAACCAGAGGGACATGATCTAGTGGACCTGCGGCGAAAATCAATCGGATTTGGACTCAGAAACCTCAATTACCCATTGGTTTGACCTTCATATCTCTAAAAATGACCGTTTAATACCTCTAGCCTCTATGTGGCACTACCCGGTGGTCAACATATATCATATTCGAACTCGGTGACCTCAATTACCTTTGGTAGCATAGGTTTTAGCTGGCTACAATGATCCAGCGACTCCTTGCGGAGACAGAAGATAAACACACAACGAGATTTGCATGACCAATAGACCTGTTTGCTTCGCCGCACTTAATAATTCGAGTTTTTAAAATCATGAAAAGTTCTGAGAAAATAATTCGTTTTCACCATAGAAACTTCCTGCCCATAAAATTGCCCTCTACTGCCAAGATTTTGTTTTTGTGATGCAGTTATAAATGGGTGAAAAAGTTAAATCTAATTGAATCGAATTTACCTTGAGTGAACCATTTTGTCCTTGTCATTACTCATTTCTGA
This sequence comes from Ceratothoa steindachneri, assembly GCA_963969495.1. NCBI lineage: Eukaryota > Metazoa > Arthropoda > Malacostraca > Isopoda > Cymothoidae > Ceratothoa > Ceratothoa steindachneri. The sequence continues at coordinate 47,135,572 of OZ018337.1, forward strand.
TTTTGTTACTTTCATGCTGCACAACAATTAGTGATATTTACGGCCAATAAAGGGCAGAGGCATAAATTACCCAAATTGAGGACAAACACCTGAGGCATAAGGCCTAATCACTGGCGAGGTACGCCGAAAATGACACACACAAAGAGATGAAAATGTTCAATTCAATCTTCTCTTCTTCCTCTCCAATCCTCCATATCATTTTCTTGCTATTTTTTATCTAATTTCATAAAGTCATTAGACCAATCTACTAATACTAATATTTTTATTTTCATAATATCTACAAGCATTGTGTATATATCTTAGTAGTGGCAAGTTTAGTAGTGTATAGAGCTACATGGTGTTTATGCACTTATCTTGCGTGTATAATTGTGCGGTTATATTTATCTAACTCCAAGAGTCTATCTCTAGACCTGTGTCTGTATAAGTCGGTTTGTACCAATCTGTGTATATACGTCTTTCTCAGTTTTACACAACTCAGAATTGGGAGCATTTTGAGGACAGCTGAGGGGATATTTGAATGTCTAAATCCATCCACAATCCTGTCGCTCCCTCATCCTATTTTTTTTATAAATGAACCAATTTATTTCGAGGAATGAACTACTGACCGTCTAAATAGAACTTGTTGTTGCGACGAACGCTCTCGTGTAGCTCACGTATGTAAGAGAACGGTCTATGTAAGTTTCATGTTAAAGAAAATTGATCATGTCAAGAATAGCAAAAGCAATATAAATATCATGCTTATGAAAGAGTTAAACATATAATAAAAATTTTATTGATGAAAGAATAAGTTAAGGTAGATGAATCAATTTAACTTCCTTCCCCGCGAATGTAACTAATTTAACATCTTTCCTTCCAAAGTTTGGGGTTCGGTATTCAACCCAAACCTAATCAAATCTAATCAAAAGTCCCATTTGCCTATTTACTGATATTACCTTAATTGCTTCAGTCCAGCAATGCCTAAAGTGAATCCCAAAGGATTAATTGAAGTTTTGATTTGGTAAATAAAGATCCAGTGCTTTTGGAAGTTGTGTCCTTAAAGATTCTTATGCAGGTTGTGTTCTTACGGAGGTTCTTTTCTTAAGGTTGTTATGGAGGGTATGTTTCTAAAGGTCCATATGGACGTTGTGTTTTTAAAGTTTCTTATGGGGATTGTGTGCTTAAAAGTTCTTATTGAAGTTAAGTTCTAAAAAGATTCTTATGGAGGTTGTGTTCTTATGGAGGTTCTTATGGAGGTTGTTTCTTATAGAGGTTCTTTTCTTAAGGTTCTTATGGAGGGTTTGTTCCTAAAAGTCCATATAGACGTTTTGTTTTTAAAGTTTCTTATGGGGATTGTGTGCTTAAATGTTCTTATTGAAGTTAAGTTCTAAAAATATTTTTAGGGAGGTTGTGTTTTGAAGGTTCTTATAGAGGTTGTGTTCTAACAGGATCTCATGGAGGTCGTGTTCCTAAAGGTTCTTAAGGAAGTTACCTTATGAAAAGTTCTTATGGAAGATGTGTTTCTAAATTTATTATGGAGGTTTTGGTCTTATGTGGTTGTGTTGCTATAGAGTTTTTTTTTCTTAATTTTTTCTTATGGAGGCTATGTTCCTTTCGGTTCTTATAGAGGTTGTCTTCTTATAGGCTAAACTGGAGGTTATGCTCTTAGAGATTTTAGCGGCCTCTATAAAGTGGATCTGAATCTTCCATCCATCCCGTTCCTAACTACACCTAATGTGGGTTAACTTATAACGGAGCACAATGAGGCGGTGTTCCCTTTTGCCTATGCTGTATCTTCGAGAATTTACTTAAGTTATGTTGTCTCATTAACTACACATTGTAGTTGTTTCATTATTAGCTACGATATCTCAGGCTTGATCTAAACCGGTCAACTTGATTATTTACGTTACCGTTCACCTGAAAGCAATCCTTTTGGGGGGATCGTAATTTGAGATCTGAGTTTAGTGTCCTGTCGTCTTTTTCGGCAAAATCTTATTTTGACCTTCGGCGAAGAGCCAGATCAAGGCATCGCTTTTTTTAAAAGGAGTAAAGTTCAATTGTACCCTTTTAGAACCATGAAATGACCAATATGACCATGGGTCATTTCAAATCTACCATCAAATTTGGCGCTGGAGGGAGGTAATCTATTCGCAGAAGCCTCATTTAGCCATTCAAAGGCACTTGTAAGTGATTTGAACCATGGGGATCCATCAATGCACTAACCATTTATCATCTTATTACTAAACGCCGTAGGTCATTAGAGGGATTTTCCCTTTTGTTATTAGTCGTAATTTATATTGAAAGTCTGACAGAGAGATCTGCCATTGGGACAAATTTTCTTTTCATCTTTTCGACCAAATCCTGTTTTTATTAGTCGTAATATATATTGAAAGTTGCCAGAAAGATTCACCATTTGGCTAAATCTGATTGTCATCGTTTTGGCCTGTTTTTATTAGTTCTAAGTTATATTGAAACTTTTCCAGAAAGATTTGTTATTTGGCCAAATCTTCTTGTCATCCTTTTCGGTCAAATTTATCTTGAAAGTCTGCTAGAAAGAACTGCTATTTGGCAAATTTTACGATCATCCTTTTCGGCCAAATCTTATATTCATTACTCGTAATTTATATTGAAACTCTAAGAGAAAGATTCGGCATTTGGCCAAATCTTCTTGTCATCCTTTCAGCCAAATCATGTTTTTTTAGTCGTAATTTATATTGAAAGTCTGCCAGAAAGATCCGCCATTTGGTAAAATCTTCTTGTCATACTTCTCGTGCAAATCTTGTTTTTATTAGTCGTAATTTATATTGAAGGCCTGCCAGAAAGATCTACCATTTGTCCAAGTCTTCTTGTCATCTTATTGGCCAAATCCTATTTTTATTATTCGTAATTTATATTTGAAAGTCTGCCAGAAAGTTCTGCCATTGGCCAAGTTTTTTTTATCAATGTTTAAGAACACAAATCCAGATTTCATTGCCACAAATAGTGTGAGCAGAATTACCAGAAAGATCCGCCATTTGGTCAATTCTTTTTGTAATTTTACTCGAAAAAATCCGGCATTCAGTATTCATAGACAATGGTTTCATTTGTAATTGGACGATCCTTTCTCCATAATGTTTTCCCCATGACATGATATTTTTTTTCTTCCTATACTTTGTTATTATTAACATCCATTCGTTCTTCTTTGAATATTTAAATGATTTTAACCTGTATCTTTCAAAAACACAAATTGAACATGTTAATTTGTTTGCATATTACCTCTCCTATTGCAGCAATATAACTAAATCTAACCTAACCTAGTATATGATATTTTGCCGCAACCATATCTGCTGTTAATAGATACACCCAAAACAAACAATGCAACATAATTCTATCCAGCTGTATTCGTAGAGCCATTTAAGGATTTCCTTCAGTTTTAAGATAAGTGCCGGTAATAAATTAACTTCACCATCAGAAAAGCATATTTGCGTAATTATCCAAAAGGACTTTCAGAAATGTTGAAGAAGATGTAAATTTATTAGAGGAGAGGCTAAAGACAAAGGCTTAATATGAGTAATTATTTATTTTAATTTACTTCTTGTTTATGTAACAATTAGTTTTGTCCTCGTATATTAATAGCTACTCGTATATTTTATAGATTTAATTAATTCAGCTTTAGTAATACATAAAAACGCTTTAAGAAAATTTTATATTGAAAATTTCGTTAATTTTTACGATGTTTGGTGAAGCAATACCGTTAAAAAGTATATTATTGTTATTAATATTATTATTATTTACGCCAACCGTTCTTTTCTGTGGCTGGGAGCCAGAAGCGGATAAAAAAATCCACATAAAGTTCAGTATGACAGTCATTGCCAAACAGTGGGGACCAGGGCTCTGTCCTCGCTAAAGCCGAGTTGGAACCCTTCTTGGGTCAAGGGTGTAGCCTCGTTCCCCCTAAAGCAGTGTGGTTGGAAAAAACCCTTCGACAGGTGACGTCGACGGAAGAGTGTCACTTTGTGTGTGTGAATGAAGGAAATGAAAAATATAGAGACGATGAAACTGTCTGAGTTAATGCGTCAAACTTTGCGCTCCGCCAATTAAACAGGAATATATGTAGACAGATATACAAAGGATGAAGAAAAATGAAAATAAATTTCTTGCAGAAAAAAATGGAGTTTTTATTCAATTGTAATGTCAATGTCCTGAAAGATGCTTGGAGTGAGGCCGAGAACAAAACTTGTACAACTATGAACATATTTATTTTGGATTTGTGCTATTAAACTATACAGATTAGTTTTTTCAGAATTAAAACATAGCTAAAAGTTAGCCATCGGATCCTATGGACAAGAACTATTATAATGTCCGAATAATATTACGAACAAACGGAATAACAGCGGGAGACCTAACTTAAGAACGAATGTCCACACGAACAATATCATGAAATCGCAAGTTTGTTCTTTTGTAGAAATTTGTTCATGTTGGCTTTGAGTACCAATTTTCCTTTTCCCCCGAACAATCATTAAGGTTTGTTCTGAGGCCGTTTTACCCTTGAACTAATTTTTTTCTTTATTTTATTTTTCTGCCTGTCTGTAATAATTAATAAATAAGGTTATTTAAAAAAAACGACACAAAACGCCTTTTTTTCTTTAGTTCGGGTTCTTCTTATGTCGGTCGAGTATATTTTTAGACGAATTTATTAAGTCGGCAGCTACCAACTTCATTCGGGAGAGCATCCAATGAATTGTTATTTTATAATTGAAAATATATTCCGCAACTTTGGAATGGAAACGTTTAACCTCCAATTTTGATATTGTTACTCTTAGTGTTGCTTTTTGACAGTAAAGAAAACTTCATGGTGTATATTATCGTAGCTCTTTTGACAATTTTAAATGTCTCAACCAATTCACCACCCAAGTAGCTATTTCCGAAAAATGGTCGTACAAGTCTTCTATGGCGCGCCTTATAAATTTAACTTCTCAGAGGGGTGATAATTTTAGTTGCTTTACGTTACATGCATTACAACATTCACATATTCTTTGCCATATATCGATTACAACATTACACAACAGGTAGTTAGTATAGTAATTAATAAGTATATCGGTCTAATTGATAGTTACTTGCAAAGCTTGGGTGAAGAGGGTCCCCCAGTCGTGCCCGCATGCCATAACTGCGTACAGTGCAGTTTTCCGTACTATTTCACAACATACCTATTTCTATTCATTTTTTATTACTTTCCTCATTGTGACTCGGCATTCCTAATTTTTCCTCATTTTCTCCTCTACTGTGGATGTATGAAAGTGAAACTTATCAAAACGAAGACCCAATCATCACTACATTCAAGGATAATTGAGCGAACTTGCACTTTTTCTACCCAATGATCGCTAATCATATCTCATTTTATGTTTTTTTATATTTCTTTTTTACCTCTCATATTAATCATATTTTAATTTTCCTTTTATTGCATAATTTATGCCCCTTTTTAAAACTTTCATTCACATAAGTTTGTCGATAAATAAATAATTAATGTTTCTTAATAATATTCTTTTGTTGTTTCTTCTTTTTCTATGATTTTACTTGTAAATAGCCAAAGTAGAGACAAAGTTATCGAATTTCCGGATCCCTAAATCCCTAATTTCGCAATGTCTCCCAAACTATCGCCTGGTCTCAAGTCTGCATAAATTCTGCCTCAGCAATTGTTTGCTTCTTATTGGTTCCCAATGGGCGTTTCGTATTGGCCGGATATTTTCCTCACTGAGACTAAAAAAAGCGCCCCCAATTTTTCCCCAAGATTATTAGCAAAGATTTTAATATAGAGATTATTTTTTGCATTTATTTGCTCAATTTTAGGTATGTTGTCAGCCATAATTATGTAGATCTCCAGGAGAGAAAAATTTACCTTTGCACCTTCGTGTTAATTTATAATTTTTCCAGAATTGTTGCTTGTTCGTCTGTTGCTGGATTTAAAAAAAAAAATTAAGATATTTCCGCGTCTTTACTTTCGTTAATTTTGTTTGTACTCTTTCGATATTTTCTAACTATATATTAGCACTCTGCTAAAAATGCACTAGAGGGGTTTTATTTTTTTAGAATTCAAATTTAATTGAATTATTATTCATAAACAAACTTGGGTGGCTTTTGTTTGTTCCAATTACAATTAATAATTACAAACTCAAAAGTGGTTCGTGAATCAAGTGTAACTAAATATTCGACAAAGAAAAAAAGATTAAAACACTTGTTTCCTTATTCATTTTTTTCGTTAATGTCTTTGTGCTTTTATTCTTGAAGAACTCTCTGTTAATATTTAGAAACTCCTTGGAATCCTTTTTCTTGAAAGTGTTTTTGCCTCTTTTATACCAGTGAATCCATGCTCGCAATTTTGAGTACTTGTGCTTCATTGTACGACACTCCGCCGTCGTACTAGGCTATTATTTAAGATTCAGTAGCCTTTCTTATCTCTTTATCCCTAATATTCTAACTATTCCTGTTTCATATAATTATCATAAACTCTTCACCCTCTCGTTCTTGGTAAGTTATAAATTGTCTTTCTCTTATAAAAAATAGACAAAACTACCTGATTCCATCCCCTAATTAGACCTGGCGTTAAAACCGATGACTTCGAGCCTATCTTGGATGACGCGAGAAAGAGGCATTGTCCTTTCTATGGTGATGGTACGTACGATTAGAGGAGAGGAACCATACATAGCCTTAATATATCTCAGGTGAAGAGACGCTTGGGAAATTAACCTTCGTATGCCCTCAGACAAAACACGCCATTAATTTTAAAAGGCCTCTTCAATGAGAAGAAAATGGGAAAGAAGCAGTTCTAAGAATTCCTTATAAGTCTTTGACATTATGGATATGTGTAATTGCAGTTATAGTTCGAGCTAAATGATTTAGCTGGTATTGCTTTTTATTATGGATATTGTAGCTTTAATCATAGCTTTAGTTAATGATTAGTTTTCTTATATATAGATACGTGTAGCTTTAGTTTTGATTAAAATAGGTTACTGTTATTGTTTGAGGTTATAGATAAATGTTATTTCATTTATAGATTTAGTTGAAAGAATCATATGTTGATATAATACATAAATTCAGCTTTAGTTGTAATTTTAATTAAAATAATTAACTATTATGATAGGGGCACCAAAGAACGCCCCATGGGGTGTAAACCCCACCTAAATCTCTCTTAGGGGTGTATAGGGCACAATACAGCAATACACCAGCACACTTTAAATGTTGGTGATAGAAATTAAAACTTAGTAAAAAAGGCAAACACTAATAATATATGGCCAAAAATACTACTAAAAATTAAAACTAAGTAAAAAAGGCAAGCAGTGATAATACAAGGCCAAAAATACTACTAAAAATTAAAACTAAGTAAAAAAAGGTAAACAGTAATAATACAGGGCAAAAATTACTGATATAAATTAAAACTAAGTAAAAAAGGCAAACAGTAATAATATAGGGCCAACGATACTGATAGAAATTAAAAAGTATAAAAGACAAAGACTATATTATTTTAACGTGTTAAAATCTATCCGATTGGAGTAGCAAACCTTTGGGTTTGAAATTCATATTGCTAATTGCTAAAACATCCGAAGCCGAAAATATTTTTCTCTCTATTGTAGAGTATAAGTACTGTGTAAACATTTAATCTAATTTCTTGGTACCAGGATATGAAGTCTATCTAGTCAGCATGCCTGCGACTGTGACGATTTCGACATTTAATGCTAAATAAATACTAAATAAAAAATAAATAACACCATGTCATCCATGTAAAAAATCTGGTTGTTATGGAGTTATTTTGTAACTTTAAGTTCCGTTATTTGGTTTTCAATATCGAACAAATTATAAACTTCCTCTTTTAAACATTGATATTTTTATATTTGGAGTAAATTTATATCTATCTTCTTCCTTGTCTTCTATTTAGTATATTCCTCTTCTTTTATTTCTAGCTTGATCGTTCTATCCAAACTAGATACCATAATCACTTTCATTTCTAGCCTATAGTATGCTCGGTATCTTTGTCTTTAGCTGCTTACTTTATTTAATCAATAACTAGACGCGTCAAAGCATCAGTTTCTTATAAGTTAAATCGAAACGTATTTGTCTCATTCAATTTATCATTCACACATCGCAACTTGGAGTATCTTTCTCTATTCATCTTGCTCCCTTTTTACCAACATCTTCTTACAGTGATTATAGAACTTTTTAGTACGTTATAAAAATATCTTCGACAGGTAGCTTTCCCTCTTCCCTCTTTCATCTATCTACCCTTCTTTCGTTTGTCTATTTTTTACATGTCTGGTTATCCCTTTTCTGCGTAAGAACCTGCGACTAGTGTTTGGGAACTTTGGTGTCGAAAATTGAGAAGAGTGGTTGGCGGAGACCCCGGGAGATTATGAACTGTCTTACGCCTCGAGCATCTTAATGAGACTGAGGTGGAGTGGAAGCACATTTTACAAGCGTAAGATCAGGAGGGGTGTTCCCTCGATATTATCCCCCACCCCCCACTCAAATGGGGTTGAGTGGGATCTTCTTATTCAGTTACACATTTTCAAGCACAGAGCTTCAATTAACTATTTGAAGTGACCATGCGTGTTTTGGCGAGCAAAATCTTCCACGCAGAAAAGAAAGGATCAGTGGCGCCCTTTGCATAAGTAATCTCATCACAGCTTTCCCAATTAACTTCTTTCCTCTTAAGTATAATATTTGTAAAGTGTTTGTAAATTGATGATTTAGGCTCTTTACAGAAATAAGTTTAGTATTCATCATCGTCATCACTAACTCTATAATTTAAGAAGGGGATTTTTTTTTAGTATTTGAATAATAATTTCATCTTAGTTTGTTTATGACTTATGTTTTTTTTATCAAAGTTCAGAAATAAATATAAGTATCGAAATTTTGTGAATTTTTTAAAACCCAAAGAATTAAAAATGATGAAGTTCAGAAAATTTATTTTTATATATCTTCTTCTATAACTATATTTTATCAAGGTGATATTTTGAAAGGGGACAAATTTAGTTTAGAGTTCCATTTTAAAATTATTATAATTGGCGAAGTTCAGAAAATTTATAGAAATTTAACCATGGCTGCTTTTTTATAGATTTAAATTTTAATCTTAGTAGCGAAGCGCGTGCTCGCGCTGTCTGGGGGAGTGGCGAAGCCATTGCCTGGCTAACTTCATTATTTTGTAGTCGTTTAACCTTGTATGGTCAAATAATTTGCAATATATGAAGCTATGGGTCCTTTACATGCACTGTCAAATCAATAATACCCTTTTCAGACTGCATCATGCAGCCTCTTTTCAAATTTTTCATATCAAACTTTAAATATTTTAAATATTCAAGTCATCTTTCATCCTTTTCTGCAACTAACTGCCTACTAATGAGTTTATTGTCTACATTACAGCGTTTTATTAACCAGTAAGGACTAGTCCTCATCCCCTCACATCAGAATAAGTCGATACTAACAAATTGATAAAGTTAATTTTTTCCCCCGATTGATTTTCGAATAATTTGTCTCTGCGGTCATTCACTCGTTGTTTTCTTCCTTTTCACTCACCCTATGCGGTAATTCTAAAATTGTTACTTTTTTAAGTTTCTTTTCTTTCAAAAGTCAGAAGGAAAACGTTTTGAAAGTCAATCGCTGTCGGATTGATTTGGGAGAATCTGTCTCTCCAGTGATTCACTCCTTACTTCTTTCTTTTTCGCTCACTCGAATCTATCATCCTAAAACTTGTTCCTGTTTACAAATTATTCCCTTTCAAACTTGGAAAGGACTGAGGTTGCTGGTTTATTTACACTCAGAAAATTGTACTCATTGTGAGAACGTTTACTTTTCCCGTAAATTCCTTCGTTGAAAATTTGCTTCACAACGCTTTTAATTTCCTATTTTAATTTAATTTTTATACAAAATGGCATGGGTTAATTTAGTCCCTCTTCCATGCGATTTCAACTTTAGTTAAAAGTCGTCATTTAATTAAAATAAGGATTGCCTTAATTCTAAATAAAGCAAACTTAAATTGTGTAATAAAGTTGATTGGGTTAAAACTCTTCTTAATCCTATGAGAGATTTAAACGAACGAATAAATCAGATTTCCATTTCATTCAACATGGACGAAGTGAATGTTTATTTCTCGAAGAAGAATTGTGATTTCAAATTGACTTAAACTTCTAAGTAAAATTGAAATAAAAAGTCTTTTCGAATAATCATAGATTCTTTTTGCCTAACTCTGGCAATTCCTTCGGCGCCTCAAATTCGCATTTCAATCAACCTGTGAGCAAACTTAGTCGGACACTGCCTACCAAATCTACTGCCACGCACTGTTCAGTTTATTATGCGTTTCATCCCGTTGCTCGCTACCTTCTACGTAAATTGCAGAAGAGCCTACTTCTTTTCGATATGTCAATACAACGATTTTAAATCCCGGGGAAGGTGTTTCTAAATTTAAAATTTCATATCCCAATTCCCCTCTTAACGAATGTTCTACATCCCAGTACTAAAATGAGGTACCCTTGTATCGCATAGCGCTTTCCATTTCCCTTACGGTACAGGCTTTGCGAAGCGAACACATATAATTCGACTTTGTGCCCATTTCAAATCAAACGTCAAACCACGGGTTCTAATGAGGGAAAAAGTGGGGTGGAAAGAGTCGGTAGCTGAATCTGTTCTAAAGTCCCAGCTTAACTCAATCAAAAGTCTGCGCTTCCTTCTTTCATTCGAACCTTTGGATTGGGGTGGACCTGTTCGGGTCCCTATTAAAACTTTATATCGAATATTCCCCTTCTCCGAGGGATACTTTGTTGGTTACCTCCATGGGAAAGCTACACTCGCGCAGGTAACATTTCATAGGCTCTCAGAACAAACACATTCAGAAAAGAGAGGTCATTCTCTTTTCTGGGTATGTAAAAATAGAGTCTAAACTTTTAGTCGAAACAAGCCCAGGTGCAAAGCGTACACTGAAGGCTAATGGGGACCTTCGCTCTCTTAGATAGGGGATCCTACCATTAATTCAATTTGAAAGATCGAATTGAGGAAATCAATGATTAAATAAATATATAAATAAACCAGGCAATGGCTTCGCCACTTCCTCCTACGGGGGGCTTGCTACTAAAATTAAAATTTAAAATCTAAAAAAAAGCAGCCAGGGTTAAATTTTTAGAAATTTTCTGAACTTCGCCAATTATAGTAATTTAAAAAACGAACTCTAAACTAAATTTCCCCCCTTTAAAAATATCACGTTGTTAAAATATAGAATAGAAGAAGATATATAAAAATAAATTTTCTGAACTTCATCATTTTTAATTCTTTGGGTTTTAAAAAATCACAAATTTTCATACTTATATTTATTTCTGAACTTCACCATTTTGTTTTTTGATATTATAAAAGTATTATTAGAAATAACTTTGATACAATTATAGAGTTAATGATGATGATATATATTGGATACAGTGACTTTCTTGGAGTGGAGGAAGAGTGTACCCCCAGGTGTGTCTAAGGCAGTGTAAAGGTTGCTACTACTCATTGCTATACTAACCAACAGATACCACTGCGTACCTTGCAGTTTTGCTTACCATTTTAAAGCTAAGTTGGAAAAATGCAAAATTTAGGGAAATTTGTCAACCCTGTTTTGTAAAAAAAAACGTAACAAAGATTTTTAAGATTACTGCTTTAAATACAGCACTAACGTAAAATTATTTACTATATTTAATTTTTTGTTAGTGTCCTGTTTAGTATATTTATAACCAAACATAAATCAAACATTCTACAACTTATAATAATATATTAATCTATCACTCTTTGAACGAAATTCATCGTAAAGTGTGACATGACTAATTGAAGCAACAGTACAATTAGTAAGTAGAGTTGTAGTTTATAAAAAAATAATTCAAACAATATGACTATAATAATTTGTGGTTCCAATTCAATCCTTTAAGAACCCTAAAATTCCACTTCTGGTAAATAACCCGTCTTAAAAAAATAAAACTTCTCGGGATACTTTTCACGTAAAACGCGGGTACTGGACTAAAATATCGAATATTTAAAAATTTGGATACGAGGAAACTCTTATTTATTATAAGATTATCCTAAGGCAATTTTGATTCTGGAGAATTTCTCTTGAAATGGCAATTGCAACCTTTCGATCGCATTGCGTTCCCTATTCCCTCCGCCGAAGATCCGTTTCGCTCCTTCCATCTTACAGCAGTTGTATTGAAGACGGAGGAGGGCAGTGATCGCTCGTTTATCGCCCTTCGCATGAACAAATGCCAAGTGAAGCGTCTTAGAGCTCAAACTTTTCCCTCTTTGATAATTAATTTAATGAGCGAAAAGTTTTTTGGGGGGTCGGACAAATTGACCTGCCTTTTGTGGGGGGGTCTCTTAATTTTTCTCTCGTTAACGATGCAATTAGGTCAAGACAATTTTATCCTTTAGAAAAATGGATTAAAAAAAAAATGAAATTAATGTAAAGTTGATATTAGATTTGAAACTAAAAAATTAGATAATTCACTTAAATATTTATGTGAGATATAATCATACAGAGTAATATATTCTAAAAAAAGGACCTCGCGGTCATTATCCTTTATATTCAGAGTGTTTTTTGTTGTCTCGAAGATTGAAGCGCAATAGCAAAGGGGATTTTTCAAGCAAAAAAGTTAGTAAGAATTGGAAATTAAGTTAATAATTAAATCCATCATATTGTGGGATGAATTCGCATTTAATAATGTATTATTATTATTATTTTATTACTAATATTATTATTATTATTCTAAATATTATTATTTTTATTTATTACTAATATTATTATTATAAATATTGTTATTATTTTCATTATTATTATTATATAGGTTTACTGATGAAATGGTATTGTTAATCCCATATATTTTTATTCTTTTTAAGTATAATCACTGTACTTTCATACATGTAAATATAACAGTAACTCTATGGGGTTTTCATGTTTCAACATACTTCATGATGTCGAATACCTAAGATTATTGAAATTTAGTCTTAATTTTGCTATTTCAGTGAATAAGTTTAGTCACTTTGGATTTTTTATGCTGTTAGTTGACTTGCACGACCCGCTTCCGGGATCCTCCACCCCCGGAATAAACGAATGCTCTAAGTATCTGTAATTTTACTTTAATTATTTAGATAATTGAATCAAGTAGTTATAAAGTGATTTAAATGTGTATAAAATTGAGTTTTTTTATCTAGAGGTTTGTTTCAAACAGATAGAGCAATGCTTTTAGTATCTACAGGATTGCTAATAGCGACTCCTTCCAGATGACATTTTGGGAGATTTTTTATCTAACGCTATTTGTCCCCTTCTACGAAGGTTGTATGGGGATGTTCCCGCACTGCATACAGCCATAGGTTATTTGCTAAATCATAAACAAAACTAAAAGAATGGGAGTTAGTTTAATGGCGAGAATTAGTGTCTCATTCGGAATAATTCAAAGGCATACAACTTCCAGCGGCCGAGAATTCACCTACCTTCAAGATTAACGTCAAGTTTCCATTTGTAAACTTTTCGATGAATCTTTGGCGAAATTTAATTGATTAAATCACCATTTGTGTTAATCAAAGTTTAAATTAGTTTATTTAAACCTTCGGAATTGCAATCATACAAACAACTCCAGGGAATACGTCGAGACTGAAAGTTTAATTATACATTTATATACAGAATTCGGTATATATGATCGCCTAAATTGTATATTAACGTTTGTCTTTTAGTGGTGACTTTCATTACCTTCTTATGATGGTATGTATGTCTATACGTATGCTCTATTATTTGTATTTTTCTGTATTTATGAATAAAAATGTATTTGTCTGTCTATATGTAGGTATGGCTATTCCTATGTATATCAAGGTGGAAGTCCGTCTATCTTTATGTATATGTGTAAGTCTCTGTGTGTTCTTATCTCTATGTCTATGCTCCTGATGTATACTTTTATGCTTGTCTATGTTTTTCCATCAATTGGTATATTTATATGTATGTTTGTCTAATCGTTTAGAACAATATATGTCTATTCAAATCATATATGTGTATTGGTACGTCTATCTACCCTAGAGACCGGTATCAGGGAGGTTAATTTCAAACTTCGAGGGTCTAGTTCATACTCATACACGAACGAATCCCTGAGACTCCATGAACAAAGTTACACGAACTCATCCTTGAGACTTGAGAAAAAGGCTACACGTACTCCTTCCTCTTTGGGAACCAATAAAAAATCTACACGAACTCTTCCTTAGGGTATGAGGAAGAAAGCCATAAAAACTCATTGGTGCTACAGTAACGAAGGTGCACGAACTCCTCCTTGGGTCTTGAATAACGAAGTAACACGATCTCTTTCTTGAGTCTCGAGGAACTAAGTTATACGAACTAATACTTGGGGCTTGAAGAACGAAGCTATACGAACTCTTTGGGGGGTCTCGAGGAAAGAAGCTATACGAACTCATACTTGGAGCTTGATAGACAAATTCCTTCTTAGGGTTGACACAAAAGGAAGAACTCTTCTCTGGGGCTTGAGCAAGAACGCTAAACGTACTCCTCTGGAGCTCGCGGAATCAAGGTGATCGAACTGCCCTCAGAAAATCCAGGTGTGTTGGTTCTTATTTTCAGTATGTAAAGGGGAACAAACAAAATGCCAAAGGACTGTCGAACAAAATGTCAAACAACCTGTAGAACAATCTTAGCAGCTGCAGCATTGGCCGGCTGACCAATGGTGCAGCTAAGGGTCATAAGAAATGAAGCGGAAAGGTCGGAGTCCGATAACATCAACCGACCAACTCGAAGAAGCCGACCGAGGGCGTGCAGCCGTGACCCGGGATGACATCTGCCTCCCTTTATAGAGAGCGATCTCCTTTCTTCTGCCTTTCTGTTCTGAAGAAGCTTAAAGGCGAAATGCCAATAAAGAACTCCAGAGTGTTTCCTAGTTTTTATTTCCTCCACCCATTCTCACCTATACGTCGTGAAGTTCAACAACACACATACACACACACACACACACATATATATATATATATATATATATATATATATATATATATAAAGCCATGACAAGGGAATTTAACATGTAATAAATAGTAAGTTTTCCGAGGTCTGATTCAGTAAAAAATTAAAATCATTCTTGAGTAAAATAACAACGGTTATTAATTTATGGTAGCATTTCTTTTTAGTGTAAAAAAGCGCTTAACTTCATAATTCTATTTTTTATATTTTAGGTAAGTGAATGAAGTGAAATCAATGTCGAAAAGAATTCCACGCATTCATCCCCCTAGAGCTCCAGCTTCAGTTCTCGGTTCCAAATCCATTCGCAAAGAGGAGAAAATCGTCAAAATTCAGGTCAGTTTCTTGACATCCGACAGCTTCATACCAGCCTAATTTTCTCTATTTTATCAACATCTCCACTTTTCACCTTTTATGAAGCTAAATTGTCCATTTTCCCTCACGTCTACCATGTTCCCTTTTTATCATTTTCTTTTATACGTCATAAAGAGGTAATCGTGAGGGAAATGGCCCAACACACTTTAGTATTTGCTAAAGATTGTAAAAGTAAATGGAAACGTACGCCTGTTTTAAATCCCCTTCTACATTTGCATGTCTGTAAAGGTTAGGGAAAGCAGTGCAGAGCAGTGTCAGAATGAAGCTGTGCCGCTAAGTAACACGGGATACAAATTCCGGTTCTTTCGTTATTTTTATAAAACTAGTCTCTCGTTTCCATTCCCTCAAATTATCTCATTGGTTTGCGTCTTCCTGTCCGTTCGTTATTTTCTACTTTCTTGTTGTCTCAAAATCTCCCATTGGCTTGTCTCTGAAACTGCTTTCTTACACTTACTATAGTAATAAAAGTGAACCTGGATATTTATGACCTTTCCTCATCTAAAAACCTTTACCTTTTCTCCCATTAACATTATTTTATCCTTTATCATCACGTTACTTATTTTCTCCTTTATCATCACAATACTTCCTTTCTTGAGGGCTTACATATTCTAAGAAGGGATCCGTTAAATGGGGTTAACTTGCATTAACGCGGCCACCGGCAAAATTAGATTGTACCGGGAGGGTGGGCGACAAATCCATTCATTGCCGTCATTGTGTATTGGAAGGGGGCAGGAAAACTTTGGCATCTAGGGCTCTGAAAATCATTGGCCCCCTATCCTGAATTATTGAGATGCGTTTCATGAAACAACTCTGGTCCACAATGAAAAAGGGATGAGAACCACATGTTAAAGGGAATCTACAAAAGTTTAGCCAGAGAAGGTCCATGGTTCATAATAGCAACAGCATGAGAACCCTCTGTTATACGAATTCTAAAAAGATTTGGCCAGATGTGGTCAAGTACCATGGTCCACAATGGCAAAGGGATGAGAACTACCTGCTAAAGAGAATCTACAAAGGTCTTTCCAGAGAAGGTCGAGTACAACCGTCTTCAATGTCAAAGGGATGAGAACCACATGTTAATGGGAATATACAAGAGATGCTTGAGTACCATGGCCAACAATTCCAGAGGAATGAGAACCATCTGTTAAAAAGAATCTACAAAGGCTCGTCAGAGAGTTCGATTACAATGGTCCACAATCGTAAAGTGATGAGAACCACCTGTTAAAGGTAATCTAGAATGGCTTGGAAATAGATGATCAAGTACAATTGTTCACAATGGCAAAGAGGTGAGAACAACCAGTTAAAGAGAATCTTTAAAGGTCTTGCCAAAGATGGTCGAGTACCATGCTACATGATGGAAAATGTAGAGAAACAACTGTTAAAGGGAACCTATAAAGCTTTGCAAAAAAATGATGGAGTACCAAGGTTTACAATGACAAAGAGAAGAGAACCACCTGCTAAAGTGATTCAAAAAATGTCTGGCCATAGATGGTCGAGTACCATAATCCACCTCAGCAAAGGGATGAGAAATACCTGTTAGAGGTAATCTACAAAAGTCTTGATAGAGATGGTCAAGTACCATGCTCCATAATGGCAAATGAAGAGAAACATCTGTTAAAGTGAATCTACAAAAGTCTGGCCAGACATGGTCAAATACCATCGTTCACAATGGCCAAAAAATGAGAAACACCTGTAAAAGAGAATTCCTAAAATTCTGGCTTGAGATGGTTGAGTACCATGGTTCACAGTGGCCAAAGGATGAGAACCACCCGTTAAAAGGATTCTATAAAGGTATGGTCAGAGATAGTCGAATACCATGTTCCACAATGGAAAAGGGAAAAGAACCACCTGTTTAAAGGGAATCTACAAACCACTGACAAGAAATTATAAACTATTATGATCCACAATAGTAAACAGATGAGATTCACCTGTTAAAAAGAATCTACAAATGTCTGGCCGTAGATGGTCGAGTAGCATGATCCACAATTGCAAAGGAATGAGACCTCCTGTTAAAGGTACTCTACAAAGAGATGGCCAGAGATGTTCGAGTACGATGGTCCACAATTGTAAAGAGGTGAGTACGACCTGTTAAAGGGAGATCAACAAAGGTCTGGCCAGAGATGCTTGAATAGCATGGTCCATAATGGGAAAGAGATAAAACCCAATTTTTAAACAGAAGTCTCGAAAGATTTTCTGGTCAGAGACGTTTAAGCACCATCTTCATGGATGCCACAAAGCTGATAACCATATGTCAAACAGACTTCTACAAAATATCTAGTCCAATATGGTCGAGGACCATTATAACAACAACGACCATTTATAGAAACCGAATTAGCCAATTTTATTGGATTATTTTGATCATCAAATCATCGATTTTATCCCGTATCGTTCTTGTATTGTTTACATAGGTAAACTATTATCTCACTAGCATCAGCATTTAATGGTTATATTAGCTACACTTTTTTTAATCCAGCAACTAAGGCTCATTGTTAAAAGCTTGACAGAACTTGGAAGATGATGTACATTCCTGGAGATCATCCAGATATATTTTTATTTTAGCAATATAGCTGTTTCATTATTTTAATAAAGTTTTTCGGAGACCGATAAATCCTCTCACAGAACTTGACTCTGTGCTAAAAAATATTATAACAGAATATTAATCTGCAGAAACGTATCAGTCTTATTTTAAAAAATATAGCCTAAATGCCTCAACATATTAGAAGCAGAAGAATTTGGGAAAAAGAGGTTCTTAAGCAGAACATCGCTAGTTAGATAATTCTGTTAACCAAGACTCATTGAATGAGTTACTTGAGTTTTGGCTACATTCATTTTATGTTTAAATTAGTTATATAGGGAGAAGATAAATAGGTTAGAACTAACTGCAAACCATGGTAGTTATATATTTTATAAATTCAACTTTACCTAAGTTCACTTGATAAGCAAGTACACCAAAAAATACTCTGGCTGTTGTCTTCTGATATTAATAAAATACACGATTTGTCAATAGCATAATTTTCCTAGACGTTTGGAGCCTTTAGAGATATAACCCAGATTTTACGAAGAAACTACAATAGCAGAATCCAAGTGAGTTATATTCTCATCCCTAATTCGATATGACTAGAGTTCACTTTTTCACTTAAGGTTTAATAATTGCAGAAATAAGCACAGTTTATAGTCAATCCATTAATTTTGTCTATATTTTTTAATTTTTTGTCCTTTATAATTTTGGCATTTGTGTATACTTTATAGTCTTGGAAGTTTTCATGTGGTTTTAAAGGAGAAATTTTCTTTCTGCATTTTTATAATAAAATAATAATTAACATTAAACTTTAACATTAAGTTCCGTTTGTTTTTAAACCAACTAATCAATTAACGATTAACTGTACTCCCTCTGATTAATCTACATCCTTGTTATTGGTGAGGGTTCAGTTGTTCGCCTCTTTTAAGGTGATTTCTTAGCTTCCAAGATTTTCAGCCTCTCTCGAAGTGTTCCATTCTCTAACTCTCTCATAATTCTCCATCTTTCTTTATTTCAAATTTCTCTCTTACGCTGTTGTAAAATTCATTTTTAATCTTATTATTATTCCTATCCAATAATTATTTTTCCTTTACCTTTTTTAATTTTATTTGGTTCCTTCTGGTAGCGCAAAAGCCGTTCTGCCAGGTTCCGATTCTTGAATCAATCAAATGGCTGCACATAGATCGAATAAACCTGGGGAAATTCTGAAGTCGAGTTAGGTATTTACATAATGCAAGGGCAGTAAAAGCTTTTGCGAGGTGATACAGGGTTACTCTTTTCAAAGAGTCACTCGTGTTTAATTGATGAGTCAACCTCAATCGGAGAGTTATCAAATATACACCCACTTTGGCGGCAGAATTTTCGCGTGCTGTCAAAATTGATCCCGACGAAGTTGTGTAAGGTCACGCTTAAAGCAGAACTGGAAAAAGACACCACTTACACCCTCCTCCTCTCCTTCCTCTATACGCTGTACTTACACACATATTCATATTTAATTACGAGTATGTATTAGTTATGCAATTTTTTTGTTTGAATCTAGCTAGGGGCATAAGTTTGCATTTTAAGTAGGTGCCTATTAAGGGTGGGATAAAGAAAGAGAAAACAAACTAAGAAATAGAAGAGCATCGTAGTGGGTTCCTAACTCAGCACCTCTGTTGTGAGTGGTAAAAACGTTGGTTCGAATCCGACTAGTAGTTAAATTGTATATTTGTTAGGGATGTATCGTGAACAGGTGACTATGTTTAATACAATGGTTTACGCGCACGTTTCACACGCGTGAGGTCGCGGCTCGAATCCTGGTGGGGACTATTATGCAATATATAAATATATATATATATATATATAATATATATATATATATATATATATATATATATATATATATATATATATATATATATATATTTGGTTGCACCACGTAGGGAAAAAGAAATTGATTGAAGCTTGTACTTTTGTTATCTGAATATCATTTTCAAACTCACAATGGTCTATGAAATAGAGAGACACTGTATTTATACAAAGCAATGTTTTCCCATAAAATCAGATAGTCAGATTTTTTTATTAACTCTGATAAGTTTGATTTGAGGAAGAAAGATACGACTGGATCCAAGGAAAACAACTGGGGCGAATATTTACACTTTTCTCCTTTGTGCTGGAAATTAGGAACAATTCACAGATATTTCTGCTAATAAAATCATTTATATGCATTATGGTATCTGTTTTTTTAGCATTTAATATAGTGACCCTTAGTTAATCTTGTGACTCTTAGATACTGCATTTTGATGTTGATTAATTCTTACAGAGATATATTTAGAAGTTTGACCTACATAGAATAAATTACAATCCAAACAAGGTATACTATGTATATAACATTATTATCGTTCCTTGGGCTTTGTTTTATTAACATATTTTTTAAGGTATAATTGCATTTAAAAATTACAATTATATATCAAGTTGTTTTAAGATTGGTATTACATACAAGAAATTATCATGGTAAGGTAAAAGTAATATGTTGTGTAAAGTTCTGTTTTCCTTAACTTGCGGTTATAGAATTTTTTTTAGCTTTATACATGCAGTTTTCCTCAAAATATTTTGGGTAACACAGATTGAAGGCAATCTCTCCCATTTTTGTAAATTCTTGGTCTATATAGTCAGAACTACATATTCTGAGTGCCCTAAGATACATGGAAGAAAATACTGATATTTTAATAATTTTAGAATGACCTGAATAAAAAGTGGACATAGGATAAATGATTTGTCGGTTTCCTGTATCAGCATCGGGTAACACATCTTTCGAAACAACCACACATGAGTACCCGGTGTCTCTAATAATGGTGAACACCGAAGCCCCGTTGATGATCCCAGACGTTTGGAAATGTGGGACACTTCGGTCGGATAGGAAAAGTCCCACCTTATAGGGCTGCGCAGTGGACGTGCCATCCTTGGAGGCGCGGGGATTCCTTGGGAGACGAGGTCGAATGTGCCCAAACTCTCCACAGCCATGACACGCCAGAGACGATAAAGACTCCTTTCGTCTGTTAGCAGAGTTAGGTGCCAGTGTTGTTACTTTAGGAGACGGCTTGGATGGTTAAGCAAACTTCTTAGAGCTGGGACTGGAAGTTTGGAGAAGTGAAGGGTGAGCTGAGGTCCAATCATCAGCTAGTTGAATAGCTTCCGCCAAAGCAGTGAGTCGCCGTTCCTTGGTGAAAGGACGTAAATCTGGATAGAGGGACGACAAAAACTGATCGAGGATCATATACTCCTTCAGCTCCTCAAAGGTGTTACCTATCCCAGAAGCTTCAACCACGCCTGGAACAGTCGGCTCAGATGGAAGGAAAATTGTTGGAATATTTTCCCTGTTGAAACCTTAGCGCTTCGGAACTCGACACGGTAACCATCAGGAGTCTTTTTAAATCCGGTCAATTAGGCTTTCTTCAACAAGCTGTAGTTCTTGTTGATATCAGCAGACAGAGAAGTGTACATTTCAGCACCCTTACCGCTAAATAAACTTCCTAGCCTTACTGCATAACTCTCAGGGCTCACTTCAAGTAACTCGGCAACTAGTTCTAAGTGGTTCAAGTAGGAGGTAATGTCCTCTTCATCCGCTTAGGAAGACTCAGCGGATCATTAAACTGAGCAGAAGAAGGCTGCTGAGATGCAGAGATTATTATTATTATACAAATACAGAAGTTTCCAATGGAAAGGACAAGCCTATAAGACCAAGGGTGGTCTCATAAGGAAACATACTGTAAGAAAATAAAAAAGAGAAAAAAGAAAGGAACCATATTAAAAGAAAATGTGTTAAAACAAAGTAAAACCATATTAAAAATATTTAAAAACAAAGTCATTGATTAAACAATAAATTTATTTACTTTAGATTTAAACGATGTAATATCAAATGCTGATACACCTTGTTCTGGCAGTTCATTCCATTCCTTTCAAATATTAGGAATGAAACAGCGAAGTAAATCAAGTTGAATTACATCTAACAACAGAAACCACTTTTCTGTTTCTATTAATAATGTTATTAGAGTGACGTGTGAATCATCGAGCTACTGTAAAAGGCTCAGGCAGAGCAGGATGGAGTGGATGTTCATTATTATTTAAAATCTTAAATAAAATAAATAAGAACATGACCAATCCATGTTTATGTAGGTCAATATTTAGATTGGGCAACAAAAATTTAATATTCAAATCTAGGCAAAATAAAAGCAAAGAAGGAACGTAAAACTGCATCATTATTACCAAAGGTTGTTCTGCATTTTCTAAATAGACCAGTCTTCTGAGCTATGGAGGAAGAAATTGAACCAAGATGAGTTTCATCAAGTAAGCTTGATGTCTAAAACAACAACAAGCAACTTAATATTATCAGAAGAATCCAAACAAATATTATCAAGCAATAAAGGCGGATGATTTGGATTTGAATTTATACTGCGAATAAAAATAATTGCGTATGGTTTTCCAGCATTCAAAACCATTCCCCACCGAGTACACCAATTAGAAATCTTTACCAAATCTCTATTTATAGAATTTGCCACCTCAACTCGATGTTTTGGTGATTTAATAAATGAATACAATGATGCATCATCAGCATAGGCCTTCATGTTATTCTCTAAGTTCTGCCACATATCAGCAGTATATAAAGTAAATAAAATAGGTCCAAGGACACTACTTTGCGGAACATCAGAGACCACATCAACCATCGAACTACATTTCCCATCAACAACCATACATTGCTCACGATTAGATAAAATTCATTTAAAATAGAATAAAAAGGGCCACCTATCCCAATTAATTTAAGTTTATATAACGAAGCTTTATGATTAACTCTATCCAAGGCAGAACTAAAGTCCAGTCATACTAGCCTGGCTTTAGACCCTGCATCAAGGTTAGATTGCAACTGGTGGACCAAATAAGACAAGGCATCACAGGTCCCTACACCCTTTCTAAATCCAAATTGAGTAGAAGGTAGTAAAGATTCTTTTATAATGAACTTATTAAGACGTCTAGCCAATAATTTCTCAAAAATCTTGGATGTAACAGGAGTTATTGAGATAGGCAACTCTCCAACAAAGCGGGAATTTACAGGTACGGATAAGATGTTTAAATAGGATTGCCAGTTTAGGGGCCAATATTGCAGCATTGTTCTTGAAAAATAAAGGAAATTTGCCAGTAGGATCTGTACCACCATAAGTGTAACATATAGCTTTTTAGTCCTGATGATCTAAAGGCAAACTTAGACAAAATTGGAGTAAGAAAGCAAGTAGTAGAGAGTTCAAGATCCCGGTGACATTGCTTCCTTTGAAATAAAGATGAGAGAAGATTAGTTTTCTTTATCGGGGTATATATAGGAAAGATTTTAAAGTGGACCACCATTTATGTGGTTGAATGATGCCAGTTAAGTATCATATATATGTTCATTGAATTCTGCTTGGGCCGCATCATATATACCTTGGGCTTCAGATCTTAATTGTAAATAATTCAGCAAATTATCAGGTATTTTGTTTCTAGACCACTGATGATAAGCAGCTTGCTTACGATTAAAAGCATCTCGACAATCATCATTAAACCTAGACTTTGTCCTGTGACCTGTTTTTAATTATTTTTGAAGGGATTCTTCCTTGGTATAATTTACACAAAAGTATCATTTAATTCAATATCCGGATCAATCGATTTAAAGACATCACCCCATGCTACATAATTCAAATCATTGGCTATATTATTCAAGTTAGCACGGGACTTAAGATAAATTCTTCTTGAGGTAGTAAACTTAGGAACATTAAAATTGGTCATTAAATTGAAACTGGCAGCAGAATTATCTGAATGACCAATTAGTGGCAAGATATTCACCTCAACAACATCTGGCACATCAGAAAGTAGTAAATACAAACAATTTCCATAGTTATGAGTTGGGCCAAGGACAAGTTGAATACATCCCGATAAATTAGATAAGTCACGGGCAGCCTGACCATGTCTGTTGGTTGGTGAAACAGAGTTTAGCCATTGCTGGTGATGTGCATTTAAATCTCCCACAAAACAAAACAAGATTTATTATCTCATTCCTGAATCAAAGCCATATATAGAAGTTGTTAAAACGACTGGTAGCCCTTGCAACTTGAATTTACTGACATCCACACAAGTGTCATTGTAACCCTTTAGTATGCAAGCAACCAAGCTACGTGCTCTTAAGAAGGCATCCCGACGAATCAGATGAGGATTCCTAAAATTTGGCAAGAGGAGTTCAGTGATATTTCTAGATTGGGAGACTAAGGTTTCAGCACACACAATAATATCATATTTAGATGAAACAACCGTTAAATCATTTAAGTTACCATACAAGCCTCTGATGTTAAAATATAATATGCGAGCTTTTTTTTAACATGGAGGGCCATGGTTCAACTCAATGTCACCACATAATAACAAAAGAGTAAATGAATGCTTTAAATAACATAAATTATTAAAATTTAAAAAGTTAGCAAGGCTAAAACTGAAAATAGTAATTAAACAAATATTTTAAAAAAACAAGAACAAGCAAATTTGAGGATCAGAAAAACCATACTACATTGATATAAGACCCGGAATTAAACGGTCACCTTGGCGGAGCCAGTGCACCAAGTAAGGCACTTATGGTTTAGGTACCGCCCTGATTTGCCTGAACAGGGAACACGACAGTAACGATGAGAGAAACTCACCAGGACAAGTCCGCCCCCTTAGCCTATCTGGGCACCTTGGGAAGAAAGAAGAAGAGAAGAGGTAAGATTGGATCATGCCCTGAAATGCTAGGGAAATGGGGGAGTTGTGGAATGTCAGGCACATGACTATGTCCCCAACTCTAAATATCCATTTCAGGGGTGCCATTAACAGCACATTTGCTGTTCTTCCGCCTTAAGGGCTACACAAAGCCCTATTAAGAAGGACACTCATACGCTCAATCAAGGTAATTAACCGGTGATCTCCAAATGAGATATTTGGGGACATTTCTTCCAACATAGGGTTCACGTACCCTCATCCGCCAAGATAGCGTTGGTCTTCTAGGACTGCTGAGATATCCCGCCCAGTACGGCGCGCCAACTCAATCTCCTTATCTGCTTTAATCTTGGCGAGTTCGACCTTTGCCTCCTTTTCCTCCTTCTTAGCTTGAATCTAGGATAACTGGACACTTCTGTCTTCCTTCTCCTTCTTAGCTTGAAGCCCAGCATGCTGGAACATGTTTTGGCGTTACTTCTCACGCCTCGCACGTTCGAACGCTTGCGAGGGCAGAACATATTGTCCCATTTCGTTTCCTGTTAGGCCCAAGTCCACAGCTTGTTCCTTGAGTTCCTTAATAGAAGACATCTTAGCACAATAGAACGAAATACACAAGTCAACAACGACGAACAAAATACAATAATCATCATAAGCTACAAATTCAATATACCGTGACCCCCCAAAACGGGCCTGCAAACACTTTTAGTGATATATCATTCATTCATTCAGTAATCACCCTTACTTTGCAGAACATGAAAGAAGCAACGCCTGTGAACACAACTAGATCTCAATGGGAGCTCCAGCAAAGAACATACTGCGAAAAACATTACTACAAGACAGGCTCGTTCAAGAAAGTGCAGGAAACTTTCTTGCATCAGTTTGAATGTGAAAAAGCCCTCTGCAAGAGCAGAATTCAGGACTAGGTGAACCAATTCGAGAACTATGGGACAGTGAAGAACCTCGTGAGACTTACACGAGAGTGCTAGTAATGGATGTAAAGGCCTACTCATCCAGAATACAGACGAAGGAGACCCTTCTCTAGCAACGCGGAAGTTTATATTTCTGACTGCGTACACCGAGGAGTGTTTGATGAATTGAATGAGTGGTCCTATATGAGTTATTTCTTCTCTGGTGAATGGAGCGTAGTGCAGTTATTGGGGTCGCAGATAACAAAAAGGTGACTTGGGCGCGGATCAAGAGAGTGGCTATCTGGTTTTATATCCGTCCACCGACGAATGCTTTCTAAGGTGAATTGGTTGGATTAAGGTGAATTTAAGTCCTTCTTTGGTGGATATATCGTATGGAAACGCGAATGAGAACTCTTTTCCTCCTAGTTGTGATATGGCAACTGTGTCTTAGGAATGGAAAGGTTGTGTATTTATGTTAAGACAAATGGGCGGAGCTTATGCAATTGTTGTATGTACTTAGGATTGTAAGTTTTTACGGGAAAGGGGGAAAATGGGGAGGCATCCTAATAGTCCCAATCTAAACGCTGTGCATTTATCAACCCTTTATTTTATTTGCTAAGATCTGGAATGCAAATAGTGTTCAAAGGCCTTAAAATTTGATAAGCGAACTATCTCCAAAGATTGGAGGAGAAGCGTGGCAGAGAAGGGAAGCGAATGCCTTTTCCAAAGGGAAGAGGCAGGCTAAATTTTTCTGTTGACCATATTTCCTTTAACCACCTAAAAGGGGACTATTGCAGTATTTATATATATATATATATCCTTCCGTTGCTGCAGAAGAGTTGAAGAGGATCTGAGATAATGGGAACATCCAAGACTGACCTGAACGAATCAGATTCATTAGGGAACGAACCTTCGGGATTGTCATTAAGCCGCAGTCCAGCTGCAACATGAATGGATAGAGGGCGGCCAGTTCAAGTTATCCTTCAGGAAAGTCTGTCGCAGACTGTTTGTGTAAGGCCGAAAGTCATGTAAAGCACGCGAGAAATCGCTGATCAACTTTAACATAAGTGAAAACGAATGGCGCGGTACGTGCTAACCGAAACTGGAGTATGCTTCAATAGGGAAATGTCTTATGGTCCAACGAGTCCACGTTCCAGTTATTCCTAGGCATCGTTAGAGTCCGCAGGATGCGAAGGGAGCAGTGGAATCGAGAGTGCATAGTGCCGACAGTAAAGCATGGTGGTCGCTCTGTAATCTTATAGGGGGTGTATGTATGTAAAGTCCAAGTATAGGTCGTCTCACCGTTTGTGAGGAAACCATGAATTCGGAGAAGTACCAATCTGTCCTGAGAGGTTACATGCTGCCCTCAGCAGGAGACCTCTCCATAAATGCCTCAAATGCGATTTGGCTGTATAATAATGCAGCATTTTCACAAGTATACGTCCACCATACATTGGTTCCTAGAAAAAAATATTAACTTGTCACTTCCTGAAAAACCTCTGGTATGACCTGAAAGAGGCCGTAACACGTCGTCAGCCAGTTTACAATAAGCAACTGAAGATAATCATTACCAAAGACTGGGCCAGCATCAGATCCTCGAAGAATAAATGCTCTCCTCATTGCCATTGGACAATCGACACGCTCCTGAGCTTCCTCTATCGGTTGGATTTTGTTGTGTTGATGATGTTAGATATTGCGGCCAATTTTGTATTTTTTCATTCATGTGGATTTTCTGGGGCATTATAACTTATTGATATTTATTCCTCATTATTTCACTGTTATATTCATATTGATATGCATATCGAAACTGTACGACTTTGCATTTATCTAATTTCCTAAAATTTCCGAGGTGTCCGAAAATTTTCGGCCGCGGCTTACATAAACGAGCAGAGTAAATTTATATATCATGGTATTTACACCTTTATTTTTGTATATGTATATTATCATGTCTCGAACTGTTTGCTAAACAAATATGAAAGTTTAATTCTACGTATATTTAAAATGAATAAATAAAAGATAGCACTTTTCTAAGAAGAATAATTATAGCAAAGAATATTTACTCTACTTAGAGAACCATTTGTTAAGCGTGCTCTGTCTGCACTAAAAAATTATAATCCCATTAAAAATGGGAATATATATAATCTCCGTTTTACCGTGTGGGAAGAGTAAAAAATATGGGTCTTCGTATAAGAAAAAATTATATTTTTGTGTAGTTTCCTTTTCAATGATTTAGATTTTTAGGCAAGATAACATCAAAAGTTCTGGAACGCTCTGGAATGAGAAAGACGGTTTATATTCCGGGATCTGTGTTGTGGGATTCAGAGAATTCGTTGGTGACATTTACTAGTGATGGAAACATTGGCGCTGCGACGAGGACAAATTCTGAAGTTGCTGGGAATTTGTTTTGTCAGCCCAGTGAAGTCTTATTTTTCAGACCGTACTCATGTAATTATTGCCTCGCGGTTTCCTTCATGTGGTATTGCTTTGGGCTTTCCTTCATGTAATAATGTCTTGAACTTTCATTTATGTAGAATCACTTTGCGATTTACTTCATGTACATACATTGGCTCTCGATAACATAATATATCACTCACCTGTTGGTCAAAAAGATGAAATATCATTTACTCAAAATCTTTTTATTTTCAGTAGCCAAAAATTGGGAAATTTAAGAAATGTTTTGTGTGACAATGTGACAACAATTCTTCTATTTTTCTCATAGGATTTTATTACATACCAATCTAGATTTTATATAAAATCTAGAGTGTAAAAGAAATATTTTGAAAATCCAACTATTTTTTCTGTATGATTCAAAAACTCTCAATTATACTTATTAAATTATTAAATTTTCTGTTTTATCTACCCTCTCAACTTCCGTTGTGATACAAGTTTACCTAGTCTGATAACCACGCTAAACTACTGTTAAGGAATTCGTTTTATTTTAAAACAGATTTAAATCATTCAATAAAAGGTGGTAAGATTTGTTGACAGAGTTGATAACAAGTAGGCAAACTGTTAAATTATTTAATGCAGAAGATATGATTTATCTGCGCGCATTAATCGTTACAAAGGATGTTTTTAGACGGAAAGTTCTTCTTTGAAGGCTTTTCTAAGTTCAAGGCTAACAGCTACCTCGTCGTATGGGTCTGACTAATTTGATCTCAAATTTAACATAATTTAATATTATTTATTCATAAGTCGACGTCGTACACTTTACTAAATCCTCTCTCACATCGACAGTTTAGTCAATCGTCTATCAGGGCGCCAACCTTCAATCCTCTATCAGTTAGACACTTCAGTCAATCCTCTACCAGGTCGAGGAGATAGTCATTCTTTTATCACTCCATCCTCATTTAGGTCGATAGTTCAGTCAATCTATATCAGTTTGACACTTTATTCAATATTCTATTAGGTCGACACCTTAATCAATCTTCTTTTAGATCGAGACCTTAATCAATCCTCTATCAGATAAATATTTTAGTAAATCTTCAATCAGGTCTACACTTTAGTTAATCCTTTATCCGATCGATATTTGTGAATGCTCTATCATTTCGACACTTCAGTCATTCCTCTATCGGGTCTATGCAATAATTAATCTTTTACCAGTCCATCTTCTATCAGGTCGATACTTCATTCAATCTTCTATTAGGTTGACTAGTTAGTCAATCTTTTATCAGTCCTTCCTCCATCAGGTCAATACTTTAGTCAACCCCTATCAGGTCGACAATTTAGTCAACTTCTATCAGTTCAAAACTAGTCAATCCTTTGACATGTCGCCACATTAGTCAATCCCCTGATGTCGCCACATTAGTCAATAATCTTACAGTTTGACACTTTAGGCAATCCTTTACCAGTTTGACGCTCTAGTCAATCCTGTATATGTTCAACATTTTAGCCAATATCAGTTGGCAATATTTTCTTCTATCAGTTCTAAGCATTCTTTAATCTCTATCAGTTCTATATTTTAGTCAACCTCTATCAGTTTGCCACTTTAGTCAACCTCTTTCAGTTAGAAAGTTTAGTCAATCCTCTATCCGGTCGATATTTTAGTTAATATCAGTTCGAGACTTTATCTAATCTCTCTCAATTCTCTCTCTATCTCTCCAGTCCTCATTTGTACCTCTTTAAAATTTCCAAACTTTCTTTTCCTCCATTCTAAGTTCTGTCGGGGGCAAGGGGTAACATGAGAATGTATAGAAAGTTAACATTTAGAAGACCTTGTTACCTTTCAGACCCTATCAACCATGACAAAGTCATAGACACTATAATTAGCTGTCAATATTATAGTCCTTTTCTAGAGAAACATTTGTTATCTTGCGAGCCGTCATTTACAGGGTTTTTTTTTAAAAATGTCTAACTGTTTTCGATTTGAGGCCCTGACCAGCTACTTCAGGCCGTTTCAGACTTTAAAACAATATTGCAAGAGACCAGTTTTGAGGGGTAGGGCTCGATTAATGCGACCAACGATTTATGCACCGATAATCCCTTCCCTGCATCTAATTGAATTTCCATATTTCCCCACCGTTCTTGAGTACATTAAGCGGTACTGCGGTACTGCAATCTTTATTAACTAGTTGACTATGTGGGAACTGCACCAAAGTCAAGACCCTTCCTTGAGCAGGACACTACTGGGGGATATGCCCTCCCCCGTGAGAAAAATGAAGGAGTAATAAAAACCCCAGATACGAGTGGGTACTTAGTCATCTTGACGCCAGACCGAGCTGAGGCGAGGCCATCGAGAGGAAATCAAGAAAGATTTGACCTCACACGCTGACACGCAAACCAAGGAAGTGCGTTGTCGTAGCTATCCTTTAAACCCCCACAAGCGTCTAGTGTTTCGTTGCCTTTGGCCCACGAAGGTCACGATTTGATTTGATTTCTTTAATCTGCCGAATTTTATCACTATTTGGTGTTATTAAGCTTTGCATATTATAGATAGGCCTACACACTCGAACTGTTTTATTATGCTGAAACCAATGGAGAATTATAAAGTAGCGTCAAAAGTGCAGGAGTTTTCGTTTTCAGAAGATAGTGTAGTAGCATGAAACTCCGCGCATGCTATTGAGCGAGCTCTGTTTACTCCCACAAACATCAGAATAAGTAATAAAACGCTGCCATAAATATGCTATACAATTTCCGTTATTAGATAAGTTATTGTAAGTGTTGATCGTGTGAATACTCTATGAAAAAGTAAAAGATCAGTCAGAAGATATTAACTTTAGTAGACAAATATACTATAAGTGTGGAAAATTGATTCAGTCCAACTTTGCAGTAGTGTACATATATACGAACTAGTTTTTCAAGTCTGTGGTCTAATCTTCTTGACAGATTATAAAGGTTAGGCAACAACAGCTTACTTTGATGAAAGAAATGACAGGATAATTAAAGGAAAAGTGAAGTACCCTCAGCTTTATGAAGGTCTAATTACTTCACAATTATCCAATTGCCCATCCTATCTTTCATTAAAAACGCACCGAAGAGAATCTCTTGAATCCAGGAAGACACACCTGAGTGAACCAGCACTCTAAAGTGCAACTGCAAAAAATGGTGCAGATAAAATACAATACAACCAAAATAAAGACTTCCCAACCAAATTAAAGACTTCCCAACCAAAAGAAAGACTTTTTTAACCAAGAGAATTTCCAGGAAATACTATATTTCGGGACATGAAATTTCGGAGCGCTATTAGAAAGGATGAATGGCCTATTATAGGCCACTTTTACCTTATCCTAAAGTAGAGTTGTCATTTGTTATTGAGACTAGTTTCTCAATGTAAGGAAACATTAGCGATGTGGAAATACACAAATGAGGAGGGAATAAAATGTCTTCGCATATTCATGACATCCATGAATTTGAAGAACTGATTATCACCCTGCGAATCCTTACCACAGAGAACATGCTACAATATCAAGTAATGTGATTACTGTGTATCAATTGACAATCTCATTATTGTTAGTTTTGCAAGATCAGACTTTCAAGGATATTAATGCTGTAAGTGAGTATTATTTGTCGCAGAATAAGGTCAATTTAAACCCTTCCTCATTTTTAAGCCGAAAGAGATGACGGCTGTGTGCGTGGGAGACTAATAATACAGAGAATGTGCAAATTAACCAAATTATAGGTTGGCCAAATAGTCGGCTATCTTAGGGGCTCTGGGACAATAGAAAATCGGGTATAACAATAACTTTACTAACATGCAAATTAATATTCTTTTTACAAAGGTTAAAGGGGGTTTTGAAACAAGATATATAACATATTAGACGTACACGAGTTTCAGCGTCTTAAAAGTCTCGGGGAAGGGGGCTTGGCGGGAACGATCACCGTACACACAAACGAACAATAATGACCGAAGGGTTGCGAGCATAGGCAAAGCCGACGATGGAAGCTTAACTGGGGGGAGGGGGCTAGAGAGAGCACTTGCGCGTTGCTGTTACCTAGAAGATTTGGTTCGAGGGAGTAATTCTTGCCTTGGCGCAAATTTCAAATAATAGTCTCTTAATAATGACTAGTAACGGGATGAGCTTAGATCTTGCCTTCGAGTTTAGAACATCGAATTGAGACTGGGGACATTGCGTTCGAGCAGCGGCTAACAACGAGTACGGAATAGACTCACGCGAATTGAACGAGAATACCCGGAGCTTGAGGGGCTCTACAGGAATTATGCAGCGTCCAACGGGACGCGGATAGCGGGTACTAACGGGGAAGTGCAGACAGCAGGTACTGGCGTGGGTGGGCAGACAGCGGATACTGACGTAGCGGGCAAGCGGTGGATACTGCCTTCCAACTCTGGCGCCGGAGAATTTATAGTGGGGTTGAATGAGGTTTTCTTCCTTCCGCCCGAAGGGGAGAGTTCCAGGGTCCGATGCATCGTCAGCCAAGGGTAGTCTCCCCTTATTAGCACAATCGCGGGAAAGATCCTAGGTCAGCGAGGCGAAACTTTGTCCGACCATCAACGGGACCTTCAACTTTCTCACAGCTTTCCGCGATGACGGCCTTTCAGGCCACCACGGCTTCTCGTGATTTCACACCTTCATTAGCTCAGACAAAAAATGTCGACCAGGTGTCTCTTCTCTCTCTCTTGCTGTTCTCTGACAGAAGCCTTATTTTGATTAGAGAGGTGGAAAAGTTGTTGGGTCAGCTTTAAATTCTTGTGAAGGCTTTCAATATATGTGTTTTAACGGAAAATAAAGCTATCAATTAAATTACAACATCATTCTTTCCTGATCCACTAAAATGATCAGTGGTCTATCCAAAGCCAATAGGAAAATCTAGATGCCTCTTCTTTTGTTTGATTCTGTACATTTACTTGAATGCATAAGAACTAACTGGCAAGTCAAAAAATAAGAATATACGAATGATTTTCTCCAAGTTCTGTTATTAAGGAATGGATAACATCTGTAAAATTTCCCTAACTTCATCCATCACTTTGCAGAAGCTCTATAACTTGAAAAAGATGCATTATTAAAATATTCCTAAGTTAAATCTAAAATTCCTAACTCCCTCTAACCAGGAAAACCAAAATATAAAATCCGTTTTTGAAAATTTTCCACGAATATGTTATTAAGACCTTTTTAACACTTGGGCAACAAGGTTTTTCCTATATTTTGAATAAATTGAAAAATATATTAAACTCATTTATTTTTATTGGACTATTTTGAAAGTTAAGTCTGCTTTTAAAATTCTGGGAATTAATAATATTTAAGGTAACTCACTGACAAATGAAAGATAATAATTTTATCGTCCTAAATAAGTTTGCAACTTGTTCAAAATCTAGGACGATATGAAAGAAACAAGTATAAAATTAATTAGCGCAATATTTACTGTTTTGAAATATACCATCTATGCTAAGATAAGGCTAACCAATTATTCTTTTTAATGAGTTGAAGAAGTCATGGATACTTTCAACTAAATTTCAAACAGATAATCATGAAGCAAGGTTTAGCACGTACCGGCACCATATAAGTATTCAGTATAATCAATGCGGCTCACATATGCATGTGAGAAAAAAACTAAGGATGATTTATGTTTTAAAGAAAAGTCTGCCTTTACATAAAAATATGTAGAATTAAAGAACATTGAACAAAGAAACTGAGTATAAAGGTGAGATAATAATAAATCACACCATAAACTAAACCTGTGACTTAATGATGCTGCGAAATGAAATGATGTTGTTCTAGTTATTTCCTATTTAGCAGTTTACTGTGATGCAATTCTTGTAAAAAATTGATTGGTATTTCAAATAACGATGATAGTTTACCAGACAATCATTGCTTAATTGAAGGCATTGATAGAGGCTCATTATTATACCCAAATGGCATTACAATAAATTTCGTGAGATATAATTATATTATCATGTGTGTATTGCACCCAAGTGAAAAAGATTAGCTAATTAAAGAAATGGAGCTATGGATGTAACATTAAGTACACTAACAGTTGATGATGCTCTCTTTACAAATAATGTATGTGATTTAGGGTATAATACAGAAAAATATATTGTATGAAGTTCTAATGCACTTATAAATAATTATTGTGCTAAGGAAATAATTGTTTTTGTGATCAAGTGCAAAGAGAAGAAAAGGAAGCTGCAGACCTTATGATAGGCGCATTGTCACGCATGTAATATAAATAGATAAGATATTTACGACTTTTTAATTATTATTTTTTGCGCAATAAAATGCAAAGGTACTAGAGTTTTCCGTAATATTTTAAGTTCACTGATATTTATTTATCGTTTTTCTTCTTAACTACAGCTGTACAGAAACAAATTAAGGTTCGAAAATAATATTAAATAATTACCCAAGTTAGTTGTATTGGGTCCTTCGACGTTTTTACTTGATAAACAATATATTGTAGTTTTCATGTCTCCGTTAGTAAGATTTTATTAACAAAATCATCTTTATTCTCAAAATTATATATTTATGTTAATGAAAATCTATATCCCTTTTCCTCTTCCTCCTCATTATTATCACCATCATCATCTTCACCGACACTATCATCCTATCTCATCCCTCTACTCGTCAAACGCCTCTCCAAAAATTGCCCAATGAACAACTTCAAATACTTGAGTTTGAAAACATAGAAAATTTCATCTTCCATCATATGATTTCTTTCGTTTAGTATCTGCCATTTTTCTTGCAAATTTTGTTATCAATTTAGACTTTCAAACTCTTTTTCTTATATGTCACTTATTTGTGTTCTTCCTTAGTTTTATTGTGTCATTCTTTCTAGGCATGTTTCTATTTTCTCTATATTTCCCGGGTTGTCTGTTTCGGTATGTTTTAGTTAAGTGTGTTAATTTTACTGCCTTACACTTGAACAGCTAAAATAGACGCCTGAGTAAAAAGTGTTTATTCTATATCTTTTTGAAATTTGATCAGCAGTTATAATTACTTTATCTTCAGTGAAAGTAGTAGTGTTCATTATTTTTCTCTCGGAACCCTAAATTTTATAATCCTCTTATCCAATTCTTCTGTATATGAAGCAGATAATACGATATTGTCACTCAAACCTGAGTAGACAAAATTGTTTAGTGAAAAATAGAACTGGCAACTCGTTTATTAATTTTTCCTCATTGAATTTTCATAAATTTTTGATTGTCTGAGGATATTTTCGTAGTTTTATGTTATTATGCCTCACATGAAAACCCAAATATAGTAGATAAGTCATTTAAAACCGAAATATTTTATACTGTATTTCTACCGATCCAAGAATTTCGAATTTTTTATGTATAACTCAGATGCAAATATTTCAGAAATTTGTGGGAACAAATGTCTCACTTGGGACATCACAACTACGTCATAAATCATTGTAAGCCAAATTTCCTTAGCAAAACATTCTTCTTCATTTAAAGTTTTCCATCAGAAAACTCGGCACCGTCTGAATTAAAACAAGATTTTTTTTAGGGTCGCAATTAATGCGAAATATTTGTTTAAATTTACATATGTAGAGCAATGTCATATGGTTTATAGTTATTATACTGTAGAATCCACTTATGGAAATAGCATAATAAGGCAGGAGGCATTTATTTACTGGCATTTAGGAATGATCCCCGTACCGTCTTCCGCCCGCTCTCCCGTCTTGCTTTCCCAGCCCAGGTCTCTCTACCCATTAGACCTGCTACTCTCTCGAATTTCTTCGCAGATAAGGTCAATAACCTCCGTGCCTCCCTCCCTCAGCCTTCTGTCCCGGCTCCTGCCATTCTCCCTGACTTCCCGCCTCAGCTGCTTATCGTTTTCTCCGCTGTGACCGCGTTGGAGCTTACAGCCCTGCTCTCGCGTTCTAAGAAATCGGGTTCACCAAAGGACATTTTTCCGCCTAAACTGTAATGAAAATTCTGCCTGCTATCCTTCCAACGCTTCTTCACCTGTTCAACACTTCACTTGCAACTGGTATTGTTCCCTCTTCCTTCAAACGTGCCCACATCCGTCCGAATCTTAAAAAGCCTCAACTGAACCCCACTGACCATTCCAATTATCGCCCGATTTCGCAACTTCCTTTTCTCTCTAAGGTTCTGAAGAGAGTGGTTGCTTCACGCATCAACAGTAACATGGTGGCCTGTAATATTTATGAAACCTATCAATCTGGTTTCAAGTCAGGTCACTCCACAGAAACCGCCCTTCTCAATGTGTCCGATTGCTTACGAAGAGCCGCGGTCAGGGGTTGTGCCTCCATCCTCGTTCTAAACGACCTCTCCTCTGCCTTCGACACTATTGACCATACCGTCCTACTTGATCGTCTCCACTCTTTCCTCGGCATATCAGGCACCGTGCTTGACTGGTTCCGCTCTTCTCCTCGTCTCGTACCCAATCCGTTTTGATTGACGACGTTTCATCCGACTCTTCCCCCTTTCGCTTTGGAGTGCCACAAGGCTCTGTTCTTGGTCCTCTACTATTTCGTATCTACCTTCTCCCTCTTAGTTACCTTCTCCGTAATCTCGGTCTATCCTTCCACCTCTATGCTAATGACACTCAAATTTTCGTTTCCTCATCGCCTGTCTCTTGCCTACTCTATCGCTGACCTCCTGGCTCTCTATCAACTTCCTCAGGCTTAATCATCTTCAAAACTGAGTTCCTTCTCTTCGGCACCCCCTGCTTTTGTCAAAAAATCTAAATCTCTCTTTCCCTCGCTTACTCTGGGCGGTAATACTATCATTTTCTCTGACTGCGTTAGGAATCTGGGTGTTGTTTTTGATGAGCATCTCTCCTTTAAGCCTCATATCCGCAATGTCAGCAAATCCTCTTTATGTTTCCTTCGTAACTTCATCACCTCACGCCTTGAATACTTTAGCTCTCTGCTTGTGAATCTTCCATCCTCCTATCTCCGCTTCCTTCAACTTGTACAAAACTATGCCGCCCGGCTTCTCCTCCGTCGCCCTCGCTTCTCTCCCTCGAAACCCTTGCTGCATGAACTGCACTGGCTTCCTGTCAGATCCCTTACTCACTTCAAGTTACTTCTCTTCACATTTAAGGCCCTAAACAACAAGGCCCGTCTTACCTCTCTTCTGCCCTCTCGCCACGCCATGTCCCTTGGGCCCTACGGTCCTCGTTCATCCCTCTGCTCAATGGGGGACTGCTCCTTCTCAATCTTCGCCCCTAAGTTGTGGAATGCTCTTCCTGCTGAAATCAGGTCTTCTCCCTCTGTTACCACATTAAAGCGTCTCCTGAAAACGCATCTTTTCAGTATTGCATTCTCCCCCCTCTTGAATTTCCATTAAATTTCCATTCTCATCTCAGCACAACGTGCGCTCTAAGAAGGCCTCAGGCCTTGAAGAGCGCATTACAAAAGACTTATTATTATTATTATTATTAATTGAACCAGGCAGCTCTTAGAAAGGCTGCCCTAGAGGTCTCCTCGAGAGCTTATATTGAAAAAGTCAAGAAGGGACATAAGAAGGGTAGTAGGTAGTGGTATGTCATGCATGAAGAGGTTGGAGAGGGTGGGAGAGAGAATGTCACCTTGAGGAACATCGTTGTTGAGCTATTTCGTTCGGGGTTCTGCTGTGTTGGAGACCTTGTCCATTTTTGCTGGGGAGAAAGTTGCTACCCTTTTTTTGTCATTAGTGTGGTAGTTGGTATCCAGTATTTTTTTGTATGAGGATGTGGTGTGGGACGTTATTGAAGGCTTTGCTGATGTCTATTGCGACTTAGGTGTGCGTTTCTGGGAACGGGTTTGTTTGAAGGCTTTTAATATGTTGTTTGAGTGGTTAGTAGCGTGGTTGGGAGTGGTTTCCTATAAAGTAAAATGATGTTAAAACTATACACACGCTATCAGTCAGACCTATATTAAATTATGCAGCTCCTTTGTAGTTTCCACAAATAAATAAAGATGTAGATATTATAGAACAAGTACAGCGTCGCTATACGAAAATGATAATGGGAATAAAATATATTAGCTATAATCATAAGCTTAAAAGGCTCAATTTCTTTTTCCTCGAGCATAGAATGAAAAGGGGAGAACAAATAGAAACATACAAGTTATTGATGAATATCTCCGATACTGCAAAAGACCTTTTAATTTGACAAGCGTGACAGCGACGCGAGGACACGACAAAAAGTTGAAGAGAAGGAAATTCAAAGCGTTAAGGGAAATTTTGCCTTCAGCAAGTCTGGTAAAATCTATCACAAGAAGTAGTCAGCGCTACAAACACATAAATTATGAAGGAAAAAATAGACGAATATTTAAAAGAAAATATAATTAAAATAGCTTAAAGAATATTAGAAGGTGTACTCAAATTAGCTTTATTCTTAATTGAGCTTTTATGGCTCCTTGTAGGTTCCAATAAATTTTTTGTTTGTTAGTTTAGTTAAAAGGTCACAAACACAACTGGAAAATAGGAGTGGCAAACAGATAAATTGGTCTGGCCTTCATTTCGCTCCTTTTTTTCCCATATTCGAGTTTTAAAAACTCGAATATGGCTGAATTTTGAGTGTGTTTGAACTTAAAATGCTATCACACATGATATAATATTAATCTGCCAGGAGCAGAGCAATAGATGATATTTGCGGTGAAATGATAAAAATAAAGCATTTTAAAACTTTCCTTTTCGCAATTTAAAGTCCTAAAAGTTATGCTTTCTAGTAGTTCTCGCTGTGTTGCCAATGAGTCTGAGGAGCATTTGGGTCCCTCTGTCGTTATTCAATAATTATTGGTACTTATTTTATTTACTGCATTATACCTGTTATGAAAGAAATTGAACAAAATATTCTATCATAACAGCCACAAATAGAGGAAAACATAAAGTACTAAATACGCAAATCAAAGAAAATAATGCGTATATAATTTTAATCTGACCATTTTAAACAGTTTTTTGTATATACTTTTCACAATCTGATATTTTCAATGCCACTCAGAATACTTTATCTTCTAAAATGGAGGATAAAATTTTCGGGATAATACAGTAATAGGTTCTCATCTGGTCGTATGTATGAATGTTTGGTGGATTGGAACTGTGCTCCTTTTAGCCGTGCATATAAAAATGGTGTTCAGTATTGTTATTTTTACTCTATATTGTCATCATAACTACATATATTCTCTGTTTATTTGTGGCTGCCATTTTTTCAGCTATTTTCGAGTATTTATGATACTGTTAATATGCATCATATTCTGTTTTCATATGTGTGAGTGTGGGTCAGTTACACACTTGTTCAGGCACTCTTACTTTCAACCGGAGAATCCGTGAAACAGGCAATCATTGCTTCAGACAGCCAATAATTTAGTGAATCAAACAGTCAGTATATCAGTCTGTAGGTTAACTTGTCAGCCAAACAACGAATCGCCAGCTATAATTTTAGTCAAACAGTCAATTTTTAATAGCGTTAGCAAATCAGAGGGGGGGTGGGAGATGTATATGGGGGTGGGAGATGGATGTGGGTGTGTGATGGGGGATGGATATATGGGTTTTATTCTTGGTTTTCTTTATGGATGATTGGAATTAAATTCCTTTCCCTCTCCTACAACTCTCTCTCTCTCTCTTTTTTTTTTTCTCTCTCTCCCTTCATAATGATGTCCACAAACCTATGACATGAATAACCAATTAAAGTTTCATTTTTTTTAATGTTTTCTATTTATTGTCGACGGGAATTCGGCGCAAGTTAAAAAATTTCCGAATTCTCAAAAGACTCGAGGCGCAATTTTAAATTCCTGATAAATTAAGACAGAATTCTCGCATCTTTTTCCAATAATGGCCGATTTAATAAACGAATCCATTTTTGCCTGAATTTGAATAGATGCAAAATGCATCGTTCATTATTGGACGAAACATTTATAAATTGCTTTTCAAACTGTTGCCTAAGTGACCGCTTCAATACGGCTGTAGTAACACGGTGAAGCAGTGTATAGTTATCTAACTGTGGATTTCCTCTCTCAGAATCACGCAATGAAGTTTTCTCATAAAACTTGGTGGATGTTAAGAAGCTCACATTAATATTGTAAGACCAAAGATATAACTTACCCGAGGGAAAAAAGAAAAGATTTTGGGCGCTATGGCCTATATTGAACAGGCCTCATTTCGGAAGGAAGAACAGATAGAAGAAAAGGGCGCGAATATAGACTACATTACACCAAGATTTTTACAATTAAGAGATTTTATTTGGTTAAAAAAATTCAAGAATATTTCTAGAGTCATAAAGACTAGAACGCAAGAGGACTTTGGCACTGTTCTAGTTAATAACGAGGTTAGAGAGGAACAAATGCATTAATATAGGCACGTTTCCCACGGCGGTCATCGAATTGTCATTTCATTCGCACTCGGATTTTTTTGCCTGTCTATCACATGATGTAGCTCTAACGACATTGAATAAAATAAATAACATCTCTTTTAGGCAGTTTGTTTTTATAAAGAACCAGTACCAGATTAAATATTCAATTAAAACAATAGTAAATGGTTTTAAAAAACCTAGGGAGAATTAAAAATGACAAAGACAACGATAAGATTAGGAGTTTGAAGCTTATAAGGGTTTGTTTATTATTAAAATAATATATCTCTTTCGCCTGATTAATTTTAAAATTGCTCAAAACTGTTCGGAGGTAACCAAATTTAATGGCAATAATATATATAAAACCCATTTTTTGCGAAAATATCCCGGGGGGAGACACTTCTTAAAGCAGGAAGACACGTAGGAAAAAAAAATCCCTTTTCTTGATACTCTGATGGTGATTTGAATAATAAAAGAATTCGAACAATTTGACTTAAAATAAACTGAATATTTGAAACAAAGAGTTGTCTGTATGTTTCAAAAGGAAGAGGGTCAATGTTTTCCACCTCTTAGGTAAATATAATCTACGAACCAAACTATAGGGTGCCCCTAAAGTCTATCCACATAGGAATATCACAATGGTCTCCTCATTTACCAGATCTGACCCCCTTTGACTTCTTTTTCCTGGATATGCTAAAGGAGAAAGTATATTCAATGAAAATTAAAGATAGGAGACAACTGAGGGAATAACGCATTAATGGATCGGGTTCATCGACTGATTCTCGAAAAGGTCATCGAACTCTGGATCACAAAAGTACATCGATGGGGGAAGAAGAATGCCTTATAGATGTCAGCAATGATAGGAAACAAATATTTCCCCATGGTCGTGGCATATTTCTATTGATAAGTTTTTCTATTTAAGGAAAATTTGCAATCATAATCGAATTTTGCAATCATATTCGATTCGGAAAATTTGCATTAATAATCGAGACGAAATTTTAAGAAGTTATACAAAAAAGTTTAGGATTATTTGCCTTAGAATCTATAACGCAATAGCAACGAGACAGCATCATTTAGAATGTTTCTAAGACAAAAATAATAAATACACAGCACAAAAAAGCGCTTAACTTGTCACGCTGTTCTCATCCTCAACCAAATACTTGATAAAGATAAACAATCCCATCCTCAAAAGGGAATAGAATTCTCCCTACAAATAGCATCGGTAGGCTTATACAATTTCTTTTCCCTACAACACTTCTGCATATTCGAATTTCCTCTAGATTAGGCCCCACATTTACCGCAAGTCCTACATTTTCTAAATTCTTTTTCTAACACTTTATTTAATATTATTTTGTGTTGTTCTTACCCAATTAATGCTTACGATTCTATTTGCTTTCAGATTAATTCCCTTCTCATTAAAATCTAAAAATGGCCAATTTTCTTGGCCAGGGACGCTAAGCTGAGTGGTCAGATTTTTCAGCTATTCGAGAAGTCCGTTAGCGGGGTTAGAGAAACATTTATTTTCACTTCTCTTTTCTCTATCCCTTTATATCTTTTTCTTTATCTCTTTTACTTCCTCTCTCACTCGTTCTCGCTTTCTCTCCCCTTCGCAACAGCAGCCGAGCGACGTGATTACCCTGAAACCAACAATTTTCTCTTGCTGGATAAAATTGTCCTTTGCATAGAAACTTTTCCCTTTTTTTGCAAAGTAAAAGAAGGATTAGCAAGAGAATGAAGTTGGTGGGGTTCTCTGTGTATGTGTCTAGTTGTCCCCTCTGTATGGAAGGGATATGGGGGTGGAACTTCTTTAACTTATTTAAAAGAAAACTCAGAAAGTCAACAAACGCATCTTTTAAATAGTGTTTTCGACAAGACACTTGCAAAGAAAGGACTAGTGTTAGAAGAAATGAAAATAAGTCCAAGCTACAAGGGTTGAGACGCTTTAGGAGTAGATTACTCGGTGCACTAGAGGCTAGAAAGACACATAATGTTGAAGTTTGTTTAGTTCGTTGAAACGTCAATCTGAGGAAATTAAAGACCTACGAGAAGATGGAGAATGAGGAACGTTTATTTGGGTCCATCAGACGTTTCATTCTTTATCTTCAACATCTTTAGTGATTCTATTTAACGTCCAAAGGAATTAGTAAGCCTAGCTTGAAGTAAAAATGAAAAAGAATCCAATACGTAAAAAATACAATTGGTAAAAGAAAAATAACATTAAAAGGATAAACTGCTGAAAGACAAGCAACCAACGTCGACCGTAGATTGTAGAGTTTTTGCCAGGAATAAATAAGGTGAAGTAAAAATTATCCGAATGTTAAGTTGTTGGATTGTAGCGCTCTACAATGATTTAGCGTGGATAGAAGAATCAGCTTCATTAAGGGTTGGTGTTCTTAATATTAATAGAATCTAAACATTTTTAAAGAAGTCATCGAAAGGTCACTGGAGACGAGGGAAAATATTTTTGGTAAAATAGGGTGACTAGTATTTTGTGCATGATTCAGTGCATGTTTCTAGTGTAGTTAGTGGTCTTTGGGTTCATGGAAACATTCTCATACATATATCACGCATCTGTTTAAGATGAAGGCCAGCTCTCGAATGATGATGTCGGCCAGTTCTCGCATGATGATGTTGGCCAGTTCTCGCATGGTGATGTCGGCCAATTCTCGCATGATGATGTCGGCCAGTTCTCGCATGTAGATGTCAGCCAGTTCTCCTATGTAGATGTCGGCTAGTCTCGAATGATGATGTCAGCCAGTTCTCGCATGTAGATATCAGCCAGTTCTCCTATGTAGATGTTGGCCAGTCTCGAATGATGATGTCGGCCAGTTCTCGCATGTAGATGACGGCCGCAAGTTCTCGCATGATTATGTCGGTCAGTTCTCGCATGATGATGTCGGCCAGTTCTCGCATGTAGATGTCTGCCAGTTCTCGTATGTAGATGTCAGCCAGCTCTCGAATGAGGATGTCGGCAAGTTCTCGCATGATGATGTCGGCCAGTTCTCGGATGTAGATGTCGACCAGTTCTCCCATGTAGATGTCGGCCAGTTCTCGCATAATGATGTCGACCAGTTCTCACATGTAGATGACGGCCAGTTCTCGTATGTAGATATCGGCCAGCTGTCGCATGATGATGTCGGCAAGTTCTCGTATGATGATGTCGGCCAGTTCTCCCATATAGATGTCGGCTAGTTCACTTAAATTGATAGACCGCGCAGAATCTCGACAAAGAGGATCAAGATCTTTTTGCGAGGGAAGAAATCAACATGATTGACGTCAAGATTTGAACGTCGACCAGTGTCACACAAATTGAGGTTGGCGCGAGTCAATGCCATTAAAACCACTCCCGCCTACCATCCCTTTAATCTCTTCAAGCAAAACGCTAAGCATCATTTTTCCACCTCGAATTGATCTCTCGAAACGATCGAGCGCCGTAGCATCTTCTCCACTCAGAATCCATCCTTCGACAGAATACCCCAGGCGTGCCACCTTACAATACCCTTCCCAGCGCACATTTCATACACATTATCGTTCACTTCCTCCTTGGTAAGCACGTACTCTCTCACACATTCACATAATTAACCTACCTCTTAATGGGTCTTCCAACTCTTCTCCACACCTTGACACTCTCATATATTCTCTTTACCATTCTATTTCTATACATTTTTATTGCATGTCTATACCACTTCAGAACACTTTCTCTCACAACCTCAGTCATGCCTCGCACTTCAAGATCTTTCCTTCTCCTCCCATACAATAGTCTCACTCTAAGTTACATAGGCTGTCACCATCATACTCTCATGAACTATTCTGGCGCATTCCTGGAGAGTTTTATGCCATTCCAAACGTTATGGTTGCACTTTACTTCTCCTACACCCATATCATTTTCAATGATCCCTAGATACTTAAAAAATTGCACTTGTTCAAGAGTGACACCATTTCTCAAAATTCACACTCTACTCTTTATTCACTACCCATATACCATTACTTTACTCTTTACTGCAGTCTCTTTTACCTCCTTTGCTTCACACACCTTGTTAAAAGCTGCAATTAACATTTCCAAATTCATCTCACTCTCATCCACCAAAACCAGGTCATCCCTCACCATCTCTAATCAATTTCACAACCTTTTTCTCATTCCCATACAGATTTCTCCCAGTATTTCATCCATAATTCAACAGCCATGGCGACAACAGACATCCTTGTTCTACACTCCAACCTACACAAAAACGCACGCCT
Organism: Ceratothoa steindachneri; assembly: GCA_963969495.1. Taxonomy (NCBI): domain Eukaryota; kingdom Metazoa; phylum Arthropoda; class Malacostraca; order Isopoda; family Cymothoidae; genus Ceratothoa; species Ceratothoa steindachneri. Next base: position 47,180,014 of record OZ018337.1, read on the forward strand.
TACTTAAAATATATATATATACATTTAACACCATTCGACAGTTTAATACCCACTCCATACCTTCTGATCACCTGCCATGATGTTTCTCTATTTACACAATCACAAGCTTTCTCCTAATCCATGAGACTACCGTACACTTTAAATCTATCCATTTTTTCATATAGCATTGCAAATACTTGATCTACACAACCATACACGCTTTAACCCCCCTTGTTCATCCCCTATCAATTCCACAGTAATCTTGGTTACACGCACAATCAGAATTTTCCGATACACTTTACCTACAACACTCAGCAGAATTATTCACCTGACATTCAGGCATCCAACTTTGCTTCATTTACCCTTATATGTACAGCGGCACTATTAATGAATTCTTACAGTTATCGGGCAGTCTCCCACTTTCACTTGTTTTACATCACCCCAATCAGACTCATTGCAGGCCACATTCACCACCACCTTATAGCATATGGATGACTATTTCATCTACTGCACCTGCCTTCTCATTTTTCAGACTCCTTAGATCCCTAATTCCTGAATGCTTCTCTAATATACTCTCATACAGCACCTGATTTATGCTCGTGAAATCAATCTTATTTACATTTCCGTCATCTTCCATGCCAACATTATACAACGAATCAAATTTTTATGTCATTCTCATATGTACTATGAATCATCTTCATGTACACATACATTTTGCTTTCCTCTACACGCCTCACATCGTTATCCCACCATTTCACATTTTGCTTCCTTTTTTCCAGTTTTGGCACTCCGACACACAGCCTTTGCATTACCTACTACACCCTCCTTAAAATTATCCGCATTTGCTTTATCTCCATGATCACTCTTATTTCTTCTCTTCTACTCTCAAGTATTTTCACATGTTCGTATCTTTCTCTCGAATCACCTGCCTTTCACTTCTTAATCTCCATTCCTTTCCAGTTTCGTCACGTTTACTCATCCACGCCACACCAGTTAAACTTACATATTCCAATCATGTAAACATAAAATCCCGTAATAATACGTCCTCTAGTTTTCGTATACACGCGCTCCACCACATAGTCTTTCATACTAGGCACAGATCAATCCTACTCTTAATCTATCCCCCGCCTCTCTTCTTTGCCCAACTCATGTGTCTTCATGTATATCCTTGTGCTGCAAGAATTGGTTTGATGCATGTTTTCTTTCAACACAGAACCATACCTTCCTCTCTCCATTTTCATTCTTACCGGGTGTACTAAAAGTTCCAGTTATCACATCTCTCATTCTGTCATATATTTTTATGGCTGAAATTAAATTCGCATTGTGCAGAAGATTTCTTCACCCCATTTCTCATTGTAAAACGCTACAATCCAACGACGTAACTTTCTCTTCCCATTCTTTCACCTCATCCATTCTTGGCGAGGCTCCACATTATGCTGTAATGTGAGCGGTTTTTTTCTTGTTTTTAGTGGCTCTATTGTGAAAGAGCCATTTTTTGGGGGGGGGGTTAGTATTTTGATTTTTTTTCTTCTTCACCAATTCTGAGTTTTACACATTTTTTAATTCTTTCAAACAGTGTAAATTTTTAATTTACTCTATTCTGCTGACTAAATTCTTTGAATTTTATATAAAATCAATGAGCCTGATTATAATTAATGAACGAAAGTCCGATGGATCCAAATACATTTTTCTTCTATTTTACTTAAGGATCTTCATTTTTCTGTTGAGATGTATCTGGTTTTTACATCTCTATGTCTTTACATATACATTTTCGGCATATGTTTCTTCTCTGTATATGAATTTTTGAATGCATACCTATCCTTTTGTTTCGATACATTTGTCATGTATCTACAGATGTAACTTGTTATGCATATATGTTTCTCTCTCTCTCGTTCTATAAAAGTTTTATATGTCTCGACGTCTTCTATTGTCTATCTGAATAAATATTTATTTTATACAGATAGATGTTTACATAAATGTGTGTATGCAATAGTTAATTAAATTATATATTCAATGGAAGTAGTGCTTAAATACGAAGTCAATTTACATGAGTTTAGATTATAGGAATCCTCAGTATTTCAACCTTAGGAGAGTGCTTCGTTTTACATAATGGCACTTAGCCTTCAAAAGGTGGTCTCGGCAGTATGAGAATTGGTAATCTGCAGCACTTTCAAGTATTTCAAGTTCTCCTCTATCACTTCGACAATGACGGCACTCATAGGTGGAGTGCTTCTAACAGTTTAGCAGAAAGGGAGCCAGGCAATTCATTTGACAACAGTGCCATTCATTAATGTAATGCCTCAAAAACAATGGAAACTAGGCAGTGAATTAGACAACAATGGCATTCATTAGTCGAATGGCTCAAAAGGAATGGAAACTAGCGACTCAATTTATCAATTAAGACATTCGTTGTTATAATCAGTCTAGCCGAAGGGAAATTAGGCACTCTATTTAATATAAAACGCCAAAAAAGGTTCCATTTTAACTCTGAGATGGAAATTGAAATCATTAAATTGCTTAAAATCTTTGGGTTTTCTTTTAAATTATTTTATTGGGCAATTTCTATGCAAATTTAAATATTCACCGGGGATGAATATATTATTAATGTGAATATATACAATTTTTTGGAGTGAGGTGATCAGAAGTTCGAAGTTGGCATTCAGGTTGACAAAGCAAATATATTTTTTGCCGAGATTTGGAAATATAACACTAGGGAACAGACATTTTGTTACGGAGAAGAAAATACGTGATTCTAGATGGATTTTAGGCTCTGATTACAAATTTGTCTTTAGAATTTGCATCTCACGTCTAGTTTTTGTGTAATTTGAATTTTTCTTTTAAGCCATTTCACACTTTTGCTCAATATTGTACCAATATGCAATTTTTAATATATTTAATATATATAATTAATATATATATATATATATATATATATATATATATATATATATAGTGTCTCGAAAAAGTTTAAAACACACCATAATAAGAGACGTTTATGTATTTGTAAGCACGATATGTAAATGAAACTTTTATTACTGACAGGATATGGATTCAAACAGTAAATTAAATCATCAGGACCATACAAAAACATCAATATAGTTTTTGGTCGAAGAAATACAATTATTTAGTAACGCAGAAGTTTACAACACATATATGAAATCGTTAATAAATATTTAGTAGCTCAACCACTGTTGCTAATAACAGCTTGTAGCCGCTTAGAGTAGTCTCCTAAGTACTTCCTACATGTGTTTGTGTTAAATTACTCCATTCCTCAATGCATATTTTATTCAGTTCAAACATGTTTGTTGGTTCTCTTTTTTGGATTCTGAACTCCCCTTCCTTCCATAGATTTTCGATAAGGTTCAGATCTAGGGATGACTAGGCCATTTTAGAACATTTACACCATTTGATTTAAACCAATTTTGTCTCAGTTTTGCTGTGTGCTTTGGATCATTGTTTTGTTGAAAGATCCAATCCTGTTTCAATTTAAGAGAATGCACACTAGGACGTAAATTTTTCTTCAAGATTCTTCTATAATGTTTTCCATTCATCCTTTCTTCTATGGTTTCGATATTTCCAACACCTTCGGCACTAAAACAACCCCAGATCATGATTGAGCAACCTCCATATTTTACTTTTGGGGTAGTGTTCTTCGGTGCGTATTCGTTACCTTTCTTTCGCCATACACTTGGAGCTCCATTACGGCCGAACAGTTCTATCTTTGTCTCATCCGACCAAAGTACGTTGTCCCAACACTCTGCAGGTTTACCAACAAACTCTTTTGCAAAATTCAAACGATCACGAACCTGTTTTCTTCACTCACTCTAACTACACTCACTTCTAAGTCAACTAAAGTTATTTCTGAGTAACCTTGGGTGTTTTACTGACCTTTCTTATTAATAATCTCCCTGCACGCTCGGCTATCTTCCGAGGACGGCCAGAACTGATTAGAGGAAGAGTAGAATTTTGAGACTTCTAGTAACCTATTATCGTTCCAACTGAACTCAAGGGAACTACTAACTGACGAGATATTTTTCTATAACCAATGCCACTTTTATGAAGGTCTACAATACGTTTTCGAAGATCTTGATCGATTCGTTTCTGTTTCCCTATCGTGCGAATGTTTACAGGAAGCTGTCTGATAAAGAATAACCCGATAGCTTATACCTGTCCCTAAGTTATGTGCGTAGATTAATGTAGAACGTTCTAGAAATTGTAAGAAGTTTATCCTTCTCGAACATTTATGAGTAAGTGATAAAAATCGATGCGTTGTAAACATTTGCGTTACTAATTAATTGTATTTATTCAACAAAAAACTATACTGATGTTTTTGTATGGTGCTGATGATTTAATTTACTGTTTGAATACATATCGTGTCAGTAATAAAAGTTTCATTTACCTATCGTGCTTACAAATACATAAACGTCTGTTTTTCCTGGTGTGTTATAAACTTTTGCGGGTCACTGTATATAATAATATATATTAATAAATAATATATATATATTTAATATATATTAATGTCGTAGAATGGCCCTTTCTGATCACTCCACACGGGTCACCACTTTTGTCATGCTATACCTTGTGGAACGTGAAATACTTCTTTGATGAAGGATATAGAGAAACACACAATAATTCCCCAAATAAACTTATATTTTAACTTTAACAATTTAATGCACAAAAACTAAACATTAACCACAGAAATACTCCGAATATTATAATACTCAATAATTACTTTAATTAGCTTGCCCCTCTAAAATTGGCTAAATTCGCTACGCACTTCAATGTACAATATTTAGGCTTCCTGACTCTACTGGAGTTTAAATACCTCAGGAATGTTATTGGCTCCACGACGCGTGCCGCCTGGCCAGATGGAGGTGGTCCAGATCACGAGGTATTTTGGTGAGGGTAGCAGATGGGGGTACACACGGTATTCAGGGGGGGGGGGGGGTTCAAGGACGAGAACAATCACGGTGCTTTAGGCTGCACCAAGGTAGGCGTGGTCTCTCTGGCGAGAGTAAGTCGAACTTGGTTCTTAAACCAAGTTAACTTAGAGTTCGGTGTGACCACCAAGTAATGGGCTCGAGGGGGAGCTTTTCTTCTTCGGTATTTGATTCCTCATGGGCGAGGACTGTACTCGGGAGGGTCTTCTTCAAGGGTGAGGATCGAAGAGGGGGTTTCTCTGACGAGAATAAGTTAAACTTGAATAAGTTAACTTAAAAGTCGGCTTGGTAACCAGGAACTAGCTCGAAGATGAGCTTCTTCTTAGTTCCAGTCTTCCTCAAGGACGAGGATAACGGAAGAGGGTTTCTCTGACAAGAATAAGTTGAACTTGGTTCCTTAACCAAGTTAACTTAGGAATTTGGTGTGGCCACCGGGTAACGGGCTCGAGGGGGAGCCTTTTCTTTCTCCTTCTCTTAATTTCTCAAGGAAGAGGAATACCCCTGGTGTTTAAGATGCACCATGATATGAGGAGTCTCTCTGACGAGAGTAAGTTGAACTTAACAAAGTTAACTTAACGTTCGGTTTGATAACTGGGGACTAGCTCGAGGATGAGCTGCATCTTAGCCCCTTAGGTAGGTAGCCTTGCCTCTCTTGCAGGGAACTTCGTATTCTGGTGACCCAAGTAATTTACCTGCCTAGTCTCGGTAGCCCGGCCTTAATCCGGGGACTTCGTCACCTGGAGACTGACGTATTCTACCCTGATTTTCCTCAGTGTTTCTTATTTATACCTCGTCCCCCCACTGGGGGAGGGGTAGGAGGGGAAACGGGCTTGGAGACGGGCCCAGGACAGTTCTTATTCCAAACGGTTTTCTCACTAATTCTTACATCGGATCTCGTTAGCCTTCGAGCTTGAGAGAAACGCGTCTCCAATTTCTTACTTGAGGTGAAATTGAATATCACTCTCTTAGGGGAGATCTTGCATTTTAACCTTCAGGCCTTTCATAGCGACGAGTGGCGAAGCGCTGTGGTTACGCGTTTGACCCCATGGTGCCGGGGCCGGATGTTTTTAAGGTAACTATCTCGGCTCTGAACTTAGAAAAAACGGGTGGGTGACGATTCCACTACAATTAACATTTATAATATGTATAAAGTAGACTATATTGGAGCTCAAATATCATTGAATTCTAATTACTCGTTTTTTTTCAGATTTTCAGATTAATACATACTTATTTGTGATAACTTTTCTGTTACTGATAACTGGTAACTGGTAAAGAAGATAACACGTTTATCAAAATTTTGCTCTGATAATAACCTTACGATAAAGATCTCACATTGTGTATCGTTTGCTTGCTCAAGTTAGTATTTGAAATCTTGTCATGGCTTCAAGTTATAGATGCGAATATGTAAACATCCCCAACATATTTTGTTATGTTTGTGGGCAATTCACACCAGCGGCCCAACGGAGAAAAATAGAAACAGCAGTAACGATGAAGCAAGCCTACAGATACTATTTTGGATCCAAAGTAGGGGACCAGAATAAAGATTGGCCCCTCATATTTGCTGCACGCAGTGTAACACAATGTTGACAGCTTGGTTAAATGGGAAGAAGAAGGCAATTCCATTTGCTATTTCCATGATATGGTGTCAGCCCTAAAGTCACTCTGGTGATTGTGATTTCCGCCTAACAAATGTGGCTTGATTTTCAAAGAAAAACAAATCTAAAATTGTTTATCCAAATTGCCCATCAGCGTTGAAACCGGCACCACATGATGAATCTACTCCAGTACCGAAGCCACCTACCACAATAAGTGAATATTTTAGTTGATTGTACATTGATTTCTGTAGAAATTGAAGAAAATCAAACATATGTTCCAATTGATCAAGATACAGAACCAAATTTAATTTGCCAACAAAGTTTAAACGACTTAGTACGAGATTTAGATCTGAATAAAAAAAGGCTGAGTTACTTGCCTCCAGATTACAAGAAAGAAATCTTCTCCTTCCAGATGTCAGGGTATCTTTCTTTTGAGATCGTCACCAGAAGTTATCAAAGTTTTATTACCAAGAAAATACTGTATGTTACTGCAACAATATTTATGTCTTGATGCAGAAAATCAGCTGTGACTATGATCATAATGAGTGGAGACTTTTCATTGACTCTAGTATGGTAAGTCTTGAAGCTGTTCTGCTGCACAATAGGAATAAAAAAGCTGCAATTCCTGCAGCCCACGCTACAGGTATTCAAGAAACATATTCATCAATGCAACTATTGCTGAAACTTATTGAGTACAAAGAGCATAACTAGAGCATCTGTTGTGATTTGAAAGTTGTATCACTTCTTCTTGGGTCACAGTTGGGATACACAAAGTACATGTGCTTTTTATGTCTATGAGATAGCAGAGATGATAAAAATCGAAAATGGCCAGCCAGAGAAGAACACATTGTTGGCAAACATAATGTTAAGCATGATGCTCTAGTAGATAAAAAAAGTTCATCTTCCACCTCTTCACATTAAAGTAGGGTTAAAGAAAAATTTTGTAAAGGGTATGTATCAAAGAAGTGAAGGCTTTCACTATTTGAAAAACAAATTCAAAGGATCATTAACTGATCCAATGTTTCTGATGATTCCTTCACTTTGTGTCTCAATGAAAAGGAACGCAAAGCATGGACATCCTTTGTGGAAGTCACTGAAAACTTTCTCGGCAATTTTAAATCTCCAAATTACCGAGAAATAGTAAAGAATATGCTGGAAGCCTATGAAAAGATAGGATGTAGAATGTCACTTAAAATGCATTTTCTGCATTCTCATCTCGATTTTTTCCCTGAAAATCTGGTAACGGTTAGTGATGAACATGGTGAACGTTTTCATCAACAAATTTTGGTTATGGAGAAGAAGGACCAAGGAAAGTTTAATCCAATTATGATGGGTGATTATTGCTGGTATTTACAAAAACAAACTTTGATGTCTCACAAAAGAAAAACGCGAAGGCTACAGCAAAGTTTCTTTAAACCTTAAGTGCATAAAAAACTTAATCAATACAATAAAATCTTCATAACTTGAAAGGAAGGGGAGGGGGGTAACTTCGCCAGCGATGTACACTATCTGTCCTAAGCCAGAATACAAGATCTGTGAGAGCAACTAACTACATTGGAAAACTAATAATAAAGAATGTTCGGTTGTGCTGTTGGCGTGTTAATGGATTAGTTGGTTTTACAGTGACCAATTTAATTGGAGAGGTGTAATTACTTAACTTAGGGCTAGCATTCCCATTTCCAACTCACAAGTTTCCTCCATTTAAGCAAAACTAAAAATCACCAACATCTTCTTAAATCCGGTATTGTTTATCTTCTTGACATCTGCATAACATCTTTAGTTAAAAATCCTTGAGTCTTTGATCATCAAAAAATGAAACCCTAATTTAAATAATTACACCTTTATAATTAAATTACTCATCGTATGATCAACAATCTATCAACCTGCCAACAGAACAACTGAACAATCTCTGTTATTAGTATTATAGCGTTAGATAGCTGATCTCATAACTCTAATAATATAGTTACCCCCTCTTTGTAATTTGTTCACTTTTGCGTTTTTTGTTTATAACAGAAATTTAATGATATTTAGCCCCGACCAGTTTCTTTATATCAGGTCCAACAAATACACCTTCTTTAAGATTCGCATCCGATAGACTAGGAAACTTGTTACATAAATACATGTAACCTTCTCCATCTCGTTGCAAAACTTACACAAATAGCTCCATTTAGTTAAGTTTAATATGTAGTGGACAAAAGAACCGCATTTGGGTCGAGTAAACCTTCTCAAAGAATGTTTGTTGTCCTTGGTGTAAGTGCATCCTTACTTGGCCATTGTTTCTGAGACTAATAAAGGGTATTTGCTTTAATATCTTACTCACACGATATGAAAAAACATAGCACGAAAATGATCATGTATCCTTCAAGATCACCGAGTGCTTAAGATGAATTGAATCATATTTGCTACCATTATACAAAAGGAACTATCTTAAGATTTCTATATGAATAGTCAATAAAATCTCCATTCATCACGGATGCAAATTGTCGTAGAATGACCCAAAGACATATGCGTTACTTCTACCCAAAATGCGTGCACGCTCAAGGTCAAACAAGGGATTTTGACTCAACTCTGGTCACGACAGAGATGGGGGATAGAAGTGGGGGAAGGTGAGACCCAACCTCCCCTGAAGGAGTGAGAGGGATTTGAATACAAACGATAGTGTGCAGTTGGCCGTTATTAAACTAATGAAGGCTGCAGGCTGTGAGGCTTATGAAAAGTAGGGACAAAAAAATAAACTTTAATATTTACACAGTATACATAATAAATAATTTAAAATGGAATAATGACAACGAATACTCAATGATTATAATAATCAATCTCAGAGAGCTACTCGGGGCAAACAGGAGCGAACTCTATGGAGTGATCGGGAGGCTATAACGATCCTCTGTACGTACGCACACAGGGATGACTGGCGAAGAGGCCACAGATGATTCGTCTTATCCTAGCTGGGGTTCGATGCTTTAAGAGATGAAACAGAGATCGGTTGGTTATTCGAGGGACTTTAACCACGGGGAGTTTAACCTCTAGTAGTAACAATAACTGGAGGGAGTATTCGTGCCAAACGAACTGTACCAAAACGAAGGATGGGCCAATTGACTGGGGCTCAGATGCTTCAGTAGAATTCTTTCCTTCAGGCTTGTAGGGAAATGGAGCGCGATCGAGAATGACGTGTTTCGTTGTAAAAAGCAGGCCTATACTGTCAATGCCCAAGTGGGACCAACAATACATAGGGACCATTCGGAACCGTTACTGCCCACGCCAAGGGCGGGCACGAGATTTCTTGAGAAGGTTTCGGGAGGCGACATAGGTGCGCGTTTAAGATTTCAATCCCTCGCTTATCGCGAGGGATTGAAATCTGACTTTGTGGTTTCGACGAGGAATATGGCAGCAAGGAACCTCTATTTTCGACATAAATAATGTCAAATATCTCTGCTATTCCTGCTGGATATGTACAATAAACCAAATCATTTTCTTGGGGAAAAGAAGGCACAAACTCTTTTTTTGCTTTTTACAATATCAAACAATGATCTACAAGAAACTAAAAGATTTTTATTCGCGTACACGCGAGTCTATTAGTTACTATGTCGGTCCGTCGGTCTCTCAGTCAGATGGTGACCATTTTACTTTTCAGTGAGTTTTTGAAAAGTTTTGAAGGTCGTAAGCTCATATGATCATTAGTTAGAATAATTGAGAGAACGCGACTCGGGTCTGTTGACATTATTGGATTAAGACTGCAACCTTAAACTGCTGCCGACTACTTTGCAAGGCCTAAATCACACACTAGTTCATTTAATTAATGCTAATATAGTCCGTGAGGTTCTACATTTTCAGCGCTAAAGGTCAGAGCTTAAACTACCTATGTTTCAGATATTTTTTTGGTGGTAATTGGGCTCACACATCTGGTCCATAAGCAAGAGTCCAAAATGCGAATTGCGATTTGAATAGCGTAAGTTTTCCTACTCTTGGACAGGTATCTTTGCACATTACATATGTACATGTGAAAAAGTTGCAGTCATGAGTGAGCTTGGGGTTCTCTCCATATCAGTAGAACGGAACACCCAAACAAAGACATTCTTTTGTACCTTTGGTCCATTGCCTTAATACTTCGATAGCCAATTGATCAGACGTTTTGAGGAGCCCATGTCTAATTCTGGCCCCCAAATTTCACTCCAAACTGTTTTTAGTTATTTTTTAGCAAAGTCTGTAATGTTTCTTTTCTGTTTTCTTATAACAAATTTGCTACAAATGTTGCAAAAATGTCCCAACTGTTTACACATCCTCTGTTAGCCTTCGTTGTTTTTAATAACGCTCAGGTCTGTAAAGAAAAGAAGATGGGAGATATCAATTTCGTGGCAATTCGTGCAAATTGGCCCAGTGAACCCCCCTCCCCCCAATTTTGTGAGGAAACTACGTGATAAGATAATTTCTCTATCATTTCTGAAACAAGCATGTAAAAATTAGTAAAATGTTGGCAATAAATACGAACAATTATATTGTTCGCAGATCTGTATTATCAGTAGTAGGAGAAGCATGGTCAGAGAAAGCATGAGGAACGAGACTAGTGAATGCAGAAAAGGTTGGGATGCAGAAGGATGCTTTGAGATAAGTTGTTTCTTTAAAGCAGGGGTAGAGAAGGCACGGTTTGTGTCCTGTATAATGCCCACAAAGCCGATTGTTTAGGTGCAACATTAAGAAATTTAAACTATTGTAAAAGTAAAAAACAAACAGTATTTTTTCATCCTCCCAAATTTTGCCTGATCTGAAAAGATGATAAATGTATCTAAATCAATGACCATATTATTTTAAACATCTACCATTGGTTATGTTGCTGTTTAAAAAAATAGCAAACTTGCAGCTACTTAACGAACTATTCGTTACCATAATAAAATTGCCCTCGATGTGTGATTCGAGACACCGGAGAAAGTTAGGATAGATTGTTTCAGTCCTAATATTTTTTTTTTTACAAAATGTCGTATAATATATTTTTTACATCATCAGAGAGCTGAGAATAATCTGGTTAAAGTCTTTGTAGTAAGGATCATGTTTCGTTAAAATCGATTTCATAGAGTGCCGTAAAACTCCTTGTAAAAATTTCATTAAAATATTTCACAAAATGTATGGCCTCACGTACCTCTTCAGGAAGGAGCATCAATATCAGTAGGTTGAAAAGCCTATAGTTTGCAGCACAATCAACTATTCTTGATAGTATAATACAGAGTTAGCCGATAAACAATGTAATGTTAACATTAGTCCCATGCATAGTTTTTTTCAAAAGTAGAAGCATTAACAATGTCTAGTTTAAGGAGTTACTGGATGATTCTCCTCCTGAGTATAGTGATCTTATTCATCAGTGATGATCGATGTCTTAGTGGCGGAAACTGCAGGACGAAGTCAAGCAGTTTATCGCGACGAAAGGTAAATCTGACAAGGAACTCAGCGTTAGCAGGTGTTTGTGTCATCAAGCGTTCATGGTGGACAGTACCAAGTACCTCTTCGAGCTGAATGTTGAGCCGCATATCCCCAACAAGCTCTCAGCTCTCTGCTTTCAAACGTTAAATCATTTGAAGCGAAATTAAAATTGTAGAAAGTACAAGTCGAAAGGAGTTGTACCGTGTACTTTACAATTCTACAAAGACAAAACCCTTCTCATACCTCTTAATATACTGGCAAGGAAAGGAAATTCTACCCATCGCTTTAGGATTGAGTTTATAATTTTTTAAGCAAAATCGTCTAATTAAATTTCCTAAACTGGTAATCAGACTTTCCTAATATGAACTATCAGTAACCATATTGAGATACACTTGTAAATTAGGGTGAGTTTAGTGTTTGATTAAAAAAGGAGGCAGGCGTTTTAATTTCATGTTTCTATATCCAACGAATGATGTTATAAAATTATAGATGGCCCTTGGTATAAAAAAGGTCCCTCACCTATTATAAACAAATTCGTACAATAAGCACATGCATTCAAAAGTAGCATTATTAGTACAACTAGTACCCAGCAAACACAGCATGGCTTTCCTCAATAACCTTGGTTCCAAGTGCACCATAAGGAGCTACTCTATCTAGACTGTTTCACCTTTACCCGATCACATTGTCCAGGAGGTAGGATTCGACCATCGAGATAACCTCCACTCTGAGTCCAGTTCTGTGGAAGCTAGTGTATTCCCGAGTATCTTTATGTCCCCTTTGCTCTACTACTGTCCCTTTCTTTAACCCTTTCATTGGTTTCCATCTCCTTCTGCCCTTTTTTCGATTTAGTCCTTGGCTTGGAGATGACATCGGGGGCATTCTTAGGGACCCCTCCACGAATCTCTAAGCGCCGAGGAAGCCTCCTACTCTCAATTTCCTTTTGTTAAACGAGTGTCTCCTTTACTATTTAGGATCCGCCCTTGGGCAATTTAACCCCTTTTAAAGAGGTGAAATTAAGGGGCCTCTCTACAAATCACATTAGAGAGGGAGGTTTCCCCTCACCTAGTGCTTTGTGGATTCCACCTTGACCCCTTTTGTAGAGTTGCCTCCGTGCGATTCTATTCTGACGGCAGGTCCTGCTTTGCTTTCTTAAGGGTCCGTCAAGAATATGGCAAGTTAGATGAGGCTCCACCTCGTGTACCCCTCTCCCTTCCTAGTGGGACAGTGTACCAGCTTAACCCAATTAGATGGTCAAGAGGCGTCCTCGTCGTCTGACCCCTGCCAAGATACCTGGTCGATCCGAAGTTTGTGACTTTGATGGGAAACGGCCTACCCGCTCTTCACTTCTTCCCAATGGAGGTAGGCATGCCGGCCCTACTAATATTTGTGAAGGGCCATATTCCCTTTGAGCCCCTATCGGAATTCCCTTCATCTTGGAGAAAGGCAATTTAGAATCTCTTCCTAAAGTAGGGATGGTTCTGGTGGTCCCCCGGTCCAGATGGAGAATCTTCCCTGAGACCAAAAGATTATGGTGGAAGACTTTACCGAGACAAATTCCGCCCCTCTGCTAGACCATTCTGATACCGAACGGAAGCCAGAGGATTAAAAAAAAAGAGCAGGGTACTCCCCTCTCAGTTAATGCCAACTTATGAGCCTGAAAATTCTTCATCTGAAAGAAGAACATAGCTAAAGCTGGTTTGTCTGGCTTTGGGGCCTATTCCCAGAGTGCATATGAGAGGGTTCACTCTCATCTCTCCTCTCATGAAAAGAAAAGAGGAAAGTTCGAAATAGAGTAGGTCCTACGAACTGGTCCTTCACTCTTTCGGAAGGTGGCCTGGCCAAGACTAGCAAGTCGGTTCTGAGGCTCTATTGGGCGCGGACACCCAGATTAAGAACTAGACAAAAGTTCCAGATTAGGTCAGCGGAGCCTCGAAGACATCGGGGCCCCTCATCGATAGAAGAATTAGAGTTTTAGAGCGCATTGGTTTTAAACGCTTTATGATGATCAATTCCACTGATGACAGCATGTTTGCTAAAGGCCAGATGTTACATCAGAGAGTGGCTTAAGATAGACTGATTGTTAAAGAGCCGAATATGATCCGTTACTCGGACGGGAGACGTTTGACAAAAGCGTCGTATCCTTACCAGGTGGCCATTATCGCTGCACTTAGGGCACTCAATGGATCGCCTGTGCAGGTGACACTGTAATCTATCATGAAGTTTGTGAAACTGGTTGTTCATGCGAGGAAGCTCATGGGACACTCCTTGGAATACATCACCACAGAGCTGATCGACGAAAGAGCGGCCAAAGTACAACGTATGGCAGAAAAATAGTAGAAAGGTGAGACCCACCTCTACATTCCTAGTTGGTGCGTGCCGGATGGTATTGCTGGAACGTCAAAGCTTTCATGCTATTGCTGCCTAGGTGTTACTACTGCCATCACTTTGGCCACATAAACCAGGTTTTCCTATGTCTATCAGGCTAAAAAACAACATATTCCACTCCTAGCTACTCCAGGCCTAAGAAAAACCTAGCTTCGGCGCCCACTCGGAACACTTTTTCGAATTCTACCCCTCCCGAGTGCTCACCTGACAAAGCTGACTGCTCTATGGGCTTATGACCCAACGTGAATAAATCGTGGGCTCTCTTCCTCTCATACCAAAACCCATGCGTGGCCGTGTCACCACCAAGTCGTTAGACTCACAGGATGCAATCCCACAAAATTGTCGTGAGACCATCATCGAGGATTTATAAGGTTATCTTCCAAAGGAAAGAGATCTTTATGTGAGCATCAGATCACACGAACACTTCCAACGCTGGATCCTCCCTAGGACGAGGACCCTTGGTTTTGATGCCTCCCCACCTGCCAAAGGTTTCGAGTCCTAGGGAGAAAAACTTGACATGGTGAGCCCAACCTTCACCTGAGGATCCTCGAAGGTAGCAGCGCATTCAGTGCTATCTATACGTAACTGTGTAACAGCTTCCCGAGTTCTGCATCCAAAATGTGCACAACCATTCCTTTGAGGGTCATGATCTCGAAGAGTTCTCTCTCTCAAAACTCCTTCGAGCTAGCTTCTTCTTTTCGCCCTGAATACCTCATTTTATTTAATGTCAGTAGAGCTACACCTAAATAAGATGTATAAGTTTCTGGGTGCATTCCATAGTCAGCTGTTTTTGACGCGGGGGATGTTCACCGACTCGTTGCACAGGGATTTGAACTTAAGCAGCCTCCTTGTCGTGTCTGCATGATCAATCCTAGAGTCTCAGGCCACGCCGACCTGATCGAAGAGTTGCCGATAGGCGTCTTGAATGTAGATGTGTTTACGTATCACTCTCGGAGAACCGCTTAATTTTCGTGTCTTGATTTATTCTGTGCTCTCCAGATTCACAATCTGATTTTGGGGTTGGAACTGGTTGATGACTTTCATGGTAGTGACCATTTTCACATTCAAATATCATTTACTAGGCGTCTTTCGCAGGAGAAACAGCCTAGACCGTGCCCCAGTTGAGAAGTTTAAGTCGTTTGATGATGGTGTTGAGTTCTTCGACGGTCAACTCATCACAGTAGCCCTAACTACTATTCATAGAAGGCTTGGCTGTTTTGCACACTGTCGGATTACCTGTTGGTCATCTGAGTGCGCACTGGCCTTCAGGGATAAGCGATATGCATGTATGCGCTATCAGCGCCTTCAGAAGGATTTTCCCGTCAATGAATTTCTACGAGCAAGGGCTAGGTTGCGTATGTTTCGAAGCACGGCTGCCAGTGTTCTTAGGAGGCACACGCGTCTTCACTTAACGGGATAACACTTCTTGCAGATCTGTTAAAGGGTGTCTAAAGAATTAAGGTAAAGTTCCTGGAGGACTTTGGGACCACATTTTCGGACCTCATGTCCGTGGTGGAGTCATTCGCGACCTCTTTCTCTGCATTCTTAAGACAAGATGCTGCTCCGCCAGAATTAAATGCACCTCGTCATGCCACTGAAGGCTGACGACTGGACTTTAGATCGAGAAGTGGAGAAGCCTTCAACAACATGTCTACTCTAAGTAAGTTGCCCTTTGCTCAACCATCATGCGCGGACACCGCTCTCGGTCTGCATGAAATAGCGTATGCTATCTTGGAGAGGCAGGCATGGCCTTTTTTAATTTGTTTAAAGGGTGTGGACAGAGGGTATACTCCCAAACACCTGGCGAATGGCTACCGTGATTGCTTTTCGCAAACCAGGTAGAGATTGCACGACCTTGGCCGGTTTCTGCCAAATATCACTAAGATCTTTAATGCGCAAGTTGATTGAGAAATGGGTAAATGTGGACGCCTAAGGAAAGGGAGTATCTTCCCCAATAGGGCAGAAAAAGGACGTGCAGCAGGAAAGTGTCCTCAAAGTCAAATTCTTTGTCTTGAGCATCAAAAGTGTTGTCGAAACTTGTCCTCACTACTCTCTACCTAGCCTACATTTCAATCTATTTTGGTGCAGCCCAGATGACAACTCTGGATCGTCGAATCCAACATGGATTGAACGGCATCTCTCCACAAACAGAAGCTCACCGGTATCGGTTTTCCTTCGCCAAGACTAAGGTCGTGTGCATTTCTGCCGCCATCCATGGCTCCAACACAACACTGACTTGATATATGGAGTCCACCTCGAAGAAGTAGATTCCTATTGGTTACTTGGTCTTGTTTTCGACCTGGACCTCTACATTAAGGCCCATATCTGCAGGCTCATTGTTTCTTTTACCCGCGCCATCCTTCGTTCTTTGACGTTAAACACTTCAGGTGCTGAGAGGGATACTTTCTTGTGATTTTATTGCCATTTTGTTAGCTCAAAGATTGATTACAAAGTCAAGTTTTACGCATCCGCGGCCGAGTGTGATTTGTATAAATTGGAGTCGATCCACCACATCGGTCCCTATTTGTATACCGGTGCCTTCCGCACATTACTAATTCAGAGCCTGAATGGCGATGTCGCCGCGGAGATGCCCCTTGTTCTTCGTCGTTAGAATGCATTATGCGTTTTCACGCGCGCGCTCTGGGTCTAAAGATAACTATTGTTAAGCAGTTTTCCTAAACCTGTGTCTTTCTTCCCATTTTATAGGCGCGATATATTACTCAAATTCCAATATATATATACATATTAAATACATATATATATATATGTATATAAATATAAAATATGAAGAAAGATGGTAAATACTAATCAGGTGCTAAATTCTAATTTTGCTAAACATATGTGGAGAGGTTGAAATGTTTTTATAGGGGGAGGTACTGTTGTTTAATTAACCTTGCGAAAAAGTTTGACCGTATGAAAGAGTTTCTGACTCAATTGAAGACAGTGAGGACGCAGCTGAACGAAGAGCGGATAGCGCTTTGGTTACTTCATCATGACAATGAGGAAACAACGGACGGAGTTCGTCCCGTAATATTTTATCATGGCTTATATCAAAAGCCGGCTACTCTTTACTTTAAACTTTTTTATTTTATTTTTAACGTTTTCTTACTTTTTTACGCCTCATATATGAATTGAAACCCTTTAATCATTTCTGTTATTTAAAAAAGGAAAAAAAGAAGAAAAAAGACCAGAAGTGGACAATGAAAACAAAAGAAAAGAAAAGGAAAAGGAAACAAGAAGAAAAGATGTCAAATAAAATAAAACAACAACGAAAGAACAAATATTTTTGTGAAAAAATAAAGACAAAATATAAAATATATACACACAAAGAAGAACATAATCTCTATAGAAAAAATAAACTCAGAATCTGACTACAAAGGTTTCAATGCTCACAAACAATAATGAAAAAAAGTAAAGATAAAAAGAGGAACGAGTGAAGCAATCGCCACACATACTGGTATACCATTTATCTCCTTGACAGCCCCACTTTTTCTACCTAAACCCTCTCCTACTATCGTGCACACATTTCCTAACTTTAAAGACAATTGACCATTGCTGTTATTATTTTGGGACTGATGATGGAAACCAATTACTTCGCAAACCTTTTACTGAGTAAAAATTCTATTTTTAAAAGGATTTCCTAAAAACAGCGTCTTTCTTCTCATTTTGAAGCTTGATACCGAGTTAAAATTATTTATTTATTTTATTCTTCATTTGAAGTAAATCTTTATTTTTATTGGGGCCCCAAAATATCATGGATAGACTATATTTCCGCTACCACGAGTGATGTAGAAAACTGTTCATTTAAAGTTTATTAAGTTTATTTGCTACTTTATACTTTTATCACTCTTGCTTTTTGTTGACTGGGTGCATGCTTCTATATTTTTCATATTTTATATTTATATATGATTTCATCTGGGAATATGGAGGGGAAGAATAAAGGCAAAGTCTATCAGGGAAATATTTGAAGTCACCTGGTATAAAGGCATTAAATTGATGAATGACTTTAAAACAATTGCAAGTTAGGAAATCCTTTATGGATTAGAATTAAATCCTATAAAGCCCAATATGTTTATCTTTGAAAACCTAATTTTACTTTGATACTCACATTTTCACACTATGCTAATTTCTATTCAGGGTTTACACGACCTTAAACTTTCAATACACAATGGGCGGTTGGGGCAAATCTGAGTTCCCTTGAAATTCTTTCTTAGATGATCCCTATCTACAACTATGCCACAGCGTCCTAAGTTTTTAAAGAGCTTTACTATGGAATTCCTCTCTATTTGTTTCTTACACTATTTTACTCATCTCTCCTCACTATTTTATTTCTTTAATTTGTTCTGCCTACGTTATTTGTCCAATAAAAACACGCACGGGAAGTTTTACGTCTTACCTGTATCTCGAGGTCTATTGCGTTGGGCTATTTACCTTTCTCAAATTTTCTCTTCTTCTAACCTCACCACTTTGTTTCAGAAGATAATTTTGAAAAGTTGCTAGCAGAGAAAAATAATCCCGTCGTTATATCTCAAATAAATAATTACATAAATAAAAATATAAACATGAACATATGATTTTTCCTTCTTGCATTTGAGAAGGTTGGGTTTTCTAGAGCTAGATATTCGTGATTGTGGGATCTGGGATTTTGTCCTTTGGGTTTTGATTCGAGGAAATGTAGCATTAAGGATCTTGGCTGGGGTGATTTTGGATTTTTATAATTAATTTGTCCTTTCAAAATTCTAAATTTTAGAATTTTGTCCACAAACGAATACTCTTAATCTCGTGGTGCATTTTTGTATCGGCTGCCAAAATTGATTCATTTAAATCTTAATTTTTATATTCATTATTAACTTTTCATGCTATTTACTTATTAAGCTTGATTAGGTAGTTTCTTTTTTTAGCTTAAGTTAAGTTAGGTTAGTATTGAAGATGTGTGGTTGTGCAAGGAGTTAGGTTAGTTTAGAGTTAGTAATTTCATGTTTAGTTTATCAGGTTAGTAAGTTAGGTAAGATTAGTTTTGTTACGGCTTCCGTCTCCTTTTCGATAAATCACCTCTGAGATTTTTTAAACCGTTTGTTTACATGTGTATTACTGCACACTCTCTCAACTATCGCACAACCACAGAAAACACTTTGTTTTTGCAAACTTACGCCATTTTCATAAAATAGGTTTGAATCCAACTTTATCTCTGCTAAATCAATTTCCCACGTTAAAATTGAGATTAATATTTCTAAAGACTAAAAGAAAATTCATAGTCTTTTAAATTTATGATTTATTAATACGAGGCAGTAAAAATCGTTTAAAAATATTTTAGTTTGCCATTAAAGTTTGTTAAACATCGTTTTAATCACATTTTCCTGAAGAAATGACTTCTGGACCAGTTCCAAACTCTACTGATTATTTATCTATTGCAATGCCTCCTTTCTCAAAGAAATAAATATTGTCCATGCTATTAATTTTAAATGACTTTGTTTAATAGATAATTGGGTAAAGTCTGTTTTGATTTTCTAATAATATAGTGAGAGGCAAGGTTTTGCGAGAGATTGTAGAGGAGTGTACAGGGAGAGAATATATGTTTACATTTATTTTGAAGATTTTAATTGAATGCCCTATTCATTTTATTTTTTTATTAATTTAATAGACTTGTTTAAACTATTTATTTCTGATTTTATTTACAGTTTTAAGGATGATCGAAGTTCCAATTTATAAAATATTAAAATTCGACTAATTAAATCAAATTGCTAATTTTCCAGGCATTGTGTAAATATGAATTTTTAATGGAAATAGATATATTAAAAGCTGAGGATGAATGATATTTGGAGACCCAACTAAATTTGACAAATATATTGAATAGTTAATTTTTTAATGCATTTGTTAACCAAGATTTATTTTGCGTTTCACTCATAGATAGCAAGCAGCTCATTAAATCAGATGGTTCTAATTCCATGTACATTCACAAGCTTTAGGAACCAAAGCGAAAAGTCGATGATTTACGTGGCTCAAATACAAATTAAACCATAAATAGGGATGTAATTCCAATGGCTTTGATAAAAACAAGGTAGAAGATGTATTTTAAATAGAACTCTCCACCCGAAACTATAAGAAATTGGTTTTACTAACTAATGTAGAAAATTACTGGAGTCGGTCTTAACTGGCAGACAAGTCAAGACTTGGAAGAAATTTGGTTAAAGAGAACCGAATCGATTTTTTAAAGATTCCCTCCCGTTAAATTACGGCAGGCTGCTATGACTGCCACAAACCAAAATAGCATAGGATTTCTAAATTTTAGTAAAGCGTTATATTCTGTACTACCATAGATTCTTACAAAAAAAACTAAATCCACATTTGATTAGAAAGAAGTTTTAGAAATAGGACGGCTAAGTAGACGGAAACCTTTATTAGATTAGTACAGAGGTCAAACTGAATGCATCTCTGTCTATTATACAGTATTTTTTAACGACATCTACGGCACGTTACTATATTGAAACGATATTAAGCGGGTGACATACAAACTGGATAGAAGTTGGAGAGTAGCTGGAGGAAGAATAGCTGCAATATGTTTTGGAGATGCTTTCTGAGTAGTTACAAAACTGAAAGCTAATGTTTAAATGTCACGAAATAGGAAAACTAAAGATAATAGGAATAATTTTAGATGCATTTGCGAGATCATTTGCTGGACAGCTCATACTAGGAACGATAATATCTAACATAACCTAACCTAATCTAACCTAACATGGCACAAAAAGCCGTTTTCTATAGTCATTATATCTATTTCTTTTTTTATGGGACGAGATCTGTTAAATATGAGATGGCCTAATTATGAGATGTCTAAGGTGTGGGACGTCCTATGTATGAATTGTCCTAGTCATGAGATATTCTATCAGTTATCCGTACATCCTTGTAAAAATAGCGTAAAACATAAAGCATAAATAGAAGAAGTAGATATAACAATAAAAAGATACTGTTAACATAATATCAGTCCCACACTTTCTGTGGTCGAACATTACGAAAAATTATTACACCCTTAAACTAGTACATTCTTGGCTTAGGGTTGCCTCCTTAATGACCCTTAACAGAGAAAAAAACTCAAAACCTCTTTAAACCTGAGCTATTAGATGGGTGAGTTCTCTTAACTTATAGATTTATGTCTGAAATCCATACTGACTGTTATAAGCACCAAAATATCAAAGCAGATACGAGTTACTTCAGCTTCTTATTTCCCGAACACTCCGAAGTTGTCCATAACAAACTTTGGTCCAGATTCTTCTCAAACTTCCTGGATTTGATTGACAGCCGGTTATCTTTCCGTGAGAGGAAATGAGTTGACGGAGAGTTTTTCGCTGTCACTCTCTCATTCACAGACGCTCACGCAAAGCTGTGTAGCTTTTCATTACCTTGTACGATGATGATGTCGTGAGATAAAGACTATTATATTAGGAAGCTTGCGATGGGAGGTGAATAAAAGAAGATGGATGTGGGTAGCGATGGAATTCAAATGAGAGGTGAGTTGTATGCTCCTGTTTTGGAATATATCTGGGTATAGGATCGGGAGTGCTTATAGGCGAGCACCAACAGACCGGTGTCTCGGCAGCTCCCTGCAGCCAAACCTGGTCGTCTCAAGCCTTTCCTGCCACCATGGTCAATCATATCTTCTCGGTCAAGATACGGGTTCTAAGATTGAACACATTCCCACCCGTTTAAACCTAATGCAGGTTTGATGCTCTAAATATGAGGGCATCCGTCATCATCGACCTCGATGAACTTTCGTAACCAAAACTCTGAGTTTGCATGTGTTTGATTGTAAGTATTCAGGTTCTCACATTTGTTTGTCTTGATTTAGTCATTTCACATTTTCTCACTATATTTCCATTTGTAAACCATATATTACTCTAAACAATCAGTTACGCCATAATGTAGCAAAAATCTAAAATTAATGAGCTAACAGCAAAGCTCTGTGGATTTTCTTCGTTCACAGCATTAATCAAGTCAAGTTTTCACGACGGCAATATAAACATTACTTTAATGACCTAAAACAACATTAAAATGATTTAATGATATTAACTCGGGTCCATTGCTCAGTTCACTAAGAAAAAGATACAACAGCTTTGAGGAATGTGCTAAGCTGTTCCGCTATTGAACTTATTGATTTACTGAAAGGAGCACCTTGAATTTATTAACATATATTGACACTGTGCTGGCGATAAGTGGAGATATAAAAATGTATTGGTGAAATATAAGTATGAGAGAAAAAATATTTAATACTTGAAGGAATAACATATGAAGCAAAAGAGGCAAAAAACATAGGAATTGATGATCAATTATGCACTAATTTGCCTTAAATTTCTTCTTTCAAAATAGTACTTTTTAAAAATTGTACATTACTCATACTTTCCTATTATCAATAAGCAATTTTTTTACTGAAATTTTTTTATCTATTATTTTAAATACTAAAGGATTAAGTTAGGTTAGGTTGAATTATAGAATTACTGATATTTTGCTAGAATTTTGTTTTATATAATTTTGTTTTAATAATCTAAACTTCCTGACCCAACTTGACCTAATCCTTTATTAAAAATATAGATAATATATACTTAAATTTCGATCATAAGACGGTAGAAAAATGGCTGTGGATTATAAGAAAGGAACCATTACTTGAATAAGATAATTTTAAATTACTTATAATCTTTCTGTGTATAAAACCACAGGAACAATTAAGCATAAATACAACTATTAAGAAGGTAATACATAAGTTCCTTACTAGGTGCTCATAAATTTGTGCAAAAAAAAACAGTAAATGTGAAAATAGTTAAACGTTGACAAAATAGTGAAATAATTAAGATTTCTTATAGATTCAAACGTGTTATTTTAGATGTCAAAATTTGCTTTCTTTTGACAATATCTGGATAATAACTGAATAAATAGAATTGGCCAGGTCGTTCCCCTATGATTTTTTTTCAATTTTTCTTCTCTGATTCTTCTTTTGGGTAAATATACACATTTTGTTCTTACTAAAAATGAATTAATGTTTGTTTTAGTTGTTTTTATCAAGAATAATTATTTAACAAATGGAAAACCTAGTTTTTATACGTATATTGGCACACTACCTGACGCTGTGTGATGCCATTACAGGCGGCGAAATATCCTTTAATACTTTACTGATCAATATTTGAAATAAAATTTTAGTTATAAAAAGCATTGCTATTCCACTCGTCCAAACAACTTTTTACGTACTATCCTATATTCCTTTGAATTATTTCCCAACTTTCCTCACTTCGGTTTAATTTCTTCAATGGAATTATACCAAAGCCATATTATAGTCATTTAGTCTCATGCCCGCAATCCCCTCCCTCCTAAAACTTATTTCGCACTCACCGATCTTTTCCTCCCCGTCTGCGCGGCATCTTCGGATAAAAATAACTGCAAGCCTTGAATACGATCGCTCGCAGAAGAGAATATTGATCTATTTGATATATTCTCGT
The DNA here is from genome assembly GCA_963969495.1 of Ceratothoa steindachneri. Lineage (NCBI taxonomy): Eukaryota > Metazoa > Arthropoda > Malacostraca > Isopoda > Cymothoidae > Ceratothoa > Ceratothoa steindachneri. The sequence goes on from OZ018337.1 coordinate 47,203,801, forward strand.
CTTTTACAGAGCATCCATTGCAGAATTTTGCACCGATCTTTCCACTTACCTAAGTTGATTTTTATGATGGGACGTTATTGCATGATGGCTTAATATACCCTTCTTTTATAAGGCGAGTTATCAGCATTCCGTGCTCTATAATTGAGCCTTCTTCAACGTTCGTATCCTCCCTAGAGTATCATATGCTCATTTCACAGGAATGGGCTCAAGGATTATTAACGATGGGAGACTGGCGGCAAAGTTCTCGCCATTGACATTTCTTGGAGCTATTCCTAGATGACACTTGAATGTTTTCCCAGTACTTTTAGGACTAGTAAATCGCTGATGATGACGCTGTCCACGAAGAACCTAATACGAGTATGCGATGTAGAGTTTTGTGGGTGTATAAAAATTGGAAATGAGATAATAGTCCAATAAATGTTGGCTATGTACTATATGTTTAGCTTTAGGAAGCCAGAGTTAATGTTGAACATGACCGTAAAATTGTAACATTGTGTCTAGTTTTATTTGGAAGGTGTATGCTATACAAATATGGGTCAAATATTTACGTGTTCTAAATTACGCCTGGGCTAAAGGAGAATAAATTCCTATGATGAGAAAAAAGATGTAATTGGAGGAGTCGAAATCCTTTAACATGGCTTTAGTAATCTTTGTTCTCTCTGAGCACTTTCTTATTCAATGGTTTTACTATAGTTATGTTTGCACCTTAAATTTGAAAATCACTCAATATTCCTAATTTCTATCTTTATTGGTTTTAGACGTCACTGATGTCATTTGCGATCCTGGAAGTTAAACTTTTCAGGTAAAAGTTGTCGACTCGTCCATATTTAAGGAATCCAAGAAATTCGTATTAAATTTGTTTATAATGGCGTAAAGAATAAATGAAAATGTGAAAACTTTACAAAGCCTTCTCTCTTTGTGTTCTTTTCGGTGTACACCTTTTCAAAATGCTATGTGAGCTTTACTCATATTCTGAGTCTTTTCTCCTATATATTCATTTTTCATTTATCTTATCTTATTTCTCCGTTTCATGCTAGCAAAAACACCCTCTAATTTCTCCTTCAGAAAGTTTAATTAAGAATGACAGGGGTTTACTCAATTCCCTTACCTGACCAACTCTAATTCCAAATGATAATCCAAATTAAAAAGAAATCGAAAGACTTTAATTTGAAAAGACGTTAATTTGCAAAGAAGTTCCATTTAGAAATAATATAATTTCAGGGCAGTCGAACTATTCAGTAAATTTGTGATATTCCGCCGCAATTTTGCGACTGAAATATGTGGATAACTTTAAGTAAACTTCTTGAGTTGAGAAGTTAAACTTTACTTACATCCATTACACCCATCTTTCTCACTTACTGGTACAGTGGCAAGAGTGATAGTTTCCTAGTCAAAGAATATATATGACGATGCCACTCCATTTGTATCTCACGCTTTTGAGGGTGTTTCTTTCTTCTTGAGGACAACCTTGTTTCCGCGTATCGATATTCGAGTATTTACTCGAGATGAAAAAATGCGATATGTTAAGTTCTTCTGTGTGATGTATGTTGTGTGATTATTATTTGTTTCTATAAAAGGTTGTGTTTTGGATATGTGTAGTTTCCCCGAGTTACCTCGATATGTGGGTGTACGTAAATTTAAAATAAGGAATGTGTGATCTTGTTTGAAGTTTTTTAAGCTTAGATGTTGTGGTTTGTCGTGGTATAGGAAGGACCGAGTGATGGCTGGAGTTCGTACCTATGGGTTGTTTACGTACGTCAAAAACTTTTGGATTACCTTTTACCTCTAAGAGTGCAATATATTTATAATTATGTTTAATTATTTATTATTATCTTGATTATTTGCTTCTTTAATCTTTGAGGGTTGAATACAAGTTTGTTAAAAAACTAAACTTTAATTAAAACAAAACAAAACATGAACTAACGAAATTTGCTACCTTAACTGCACAGAAACGACTTCAATAAATTTAAGTGAGGCTCTCTATAATGACCTACTTGAAATTATAGTGATGGTTTAACCACAGCTCAATTTAATATAAAAAAGGCAAATGGACTTTACAGAAACGGATACCGGGGTTTAAGTACCTTTATACGTCCGACTAGACTCGGGTTTGAGTCAGACGTTGAACTCAATGGTTACGTCATCTCAAGAATGTTGTTGTCTGGATGACGCGTGCCGCTTGTCCAGATGTTTCGTCCGGGCGAAATAGCTTTAAAACCACAGAGACCTTTGGCGGGTATGGCAGCTGGAGAGACCCACGCCTTCGGTAGGAAATGATCTCACCACGGGGCAGTGCAAGAATGTTTCTTTCTTCTCTTCGACTTACTCTGGGGAATAGTTCGCACTGGTGAGCGATGAGTCAATGCTTGGATACTTTGACTCAGGGGAGTGCTAGCCCGAGTTCACTCTGGGTATTCTTCAAGGGCCAGGACTATCTCGGTGCTTTGGGATACACCAGAATAGAGGGGGGGGGGGGTCTCTGACGAGAGTAAGTTAAACTTGCTTCTTAATGAGCTTCTTCTTAGTTCCAGTCTTCCTCCTGACGAGAGTAAGTTAAACTTGCTTCTTAAATCAAGTTAACTTAAAGTTCGGTGTGACCACCAGGAACTAGCTCGAGGATGAGCTTCTTCTTAGTCCCTTCTGTTGGTAGCCCGGGCCTCTTGCCGGGAACTTCGTCGCCTTGATGACTAACGTTATCTACCCAGTTTTTCCAAAGATATTTGCTTTTATACCTCGCCACCCCACTGGGGTAGGGGTAGGAGGGGGGATTTGTAGACAGGCCGCATGAAGGTTCCTCCTCCAACGGTTTTTCTCAGGGCGTCATACAGATGGCTCAGAGGGACCTTCTGGCTTTAGGGCGACGCCCCTCTAATTTCGTCTCTGACGTAAAATTGAATACTCGCTCTTAGGTGAAATTTTGCTATTTTGACCATTCAGCTTTTCATCGGGACGAGGGGCGAGAGCGAGGTGGTTAAGAGGGCAAACTACGGCGTATCCACCACCCAGATGTTGTGGTTAACGACCAGAAGCTCGCTTGTGAAGGAGGGGGGGCGGCATCTATTCCCTCATATGGTTTGCTAGTTGTATGAATCAGTATTGATTCAAGAATTATTATAATGAAAAGAAACTGGAGCACCAAATATATTAGATAAATACTTTGTGTTGGAAGAAAGTATTTACGAATTGAAAAGATAAAGTACGATAGCATAAATAAACAAGGGCAAGAGCGAGGAAATCGCCATCGGAAAACTGCACAAACGAAGTGTATAAAAACCTTAGGGTTTAGTAGTGAAGATTTTCCCTCCATTTTGAAAGAGAGAGAGACAAATATTTATGTTTGTTTAAAAACAAATTCTTTAATAGGGTTGGTTTTCAAGTACCTGTTAATGCTCTTATAATCCTAATGTCCCCATCTGTCATATACGTCTCTTAAAAAAAAAAAAAACTCTCCTATACGTGTATGCATCTTTATAAAAAATTCCTCCTTTGTTTCTTTCTGCTTCAGTCTGCTCTGTAAAGGACGATTAGTCGAAAGGCCTCGCAGATCTCCCTTATTTCATTTTCCTTCGTGGCTGTTGTTGACTTTATATATATATATATATATATATATATATATATATATAAGGAATTAAACCACATTCTCCGAAGACAAATTAATTCAGAACAGTTTCGGTGTATCTCACACCCTTTTTCAACTGACACTGGGCAGAAAATATAAGAAAAATGCATATAAGCATAACACATGATCCCCTCTTTTTTTCCCCCAATCCCCTACTTGTGGCTAATCTGGGGGGATGAGGGTAGGCCTAAACATATTGAAGGGCTGGCATTTTACTATTTTGTTTATTTGCGATCTTATTACAGGATTAAAAGAAAATTGACCCTCAGATAGATTTAAATTAGGAACTGACGATATCAAGCTCGATTCTACGATTCTTCTCTCAACATAGTTAGCCGATTTAAATACCATTTTACTTCCATTGAAATCGATCGTATGATTCTTGTCTCTAACATGGCAAAATATTCCACTGCTTTCGCTGCCCACTCTAATATCTCTTTTGTGTTCGTACAATCTCTTGTGTAGATTTCTCCCCGTTTCCCCTTTTTTAACTTTTTGGCAATCGTTGCATGGTACTGCATATACTCCTATGTTATGACCCCGAGGATTACCCTCGAAGACAATGGGTTCAAATTGACTTTCTTCGCCAGTGCTCAGAAGGAATGCCCCACTCTTAAACCTCTATGGGAGAAAGCTATTAAAGGTGAAATTCTCCAAGTGAAAGGAAAGAAACCTATCCAGTATATCGTAGAAGACTCACTTCTCTACCGTACTATCAGCGAGGAGGATAAGGAGAACAAGAAAGCACTGTGTGTACCTCAAGAATACACGCAAAGAATTTTGAATACCGCGCATGATGGAATATTAGCCGGACACTTTGGGCACAACAAAACGGCGCAGCAGATATCCTGACACTTTTATTGGCCCCAGGCCGCCAGGGAAATTGTGGCCTATTGCCGATCATGCGACGTGTGTCAGGAGGATCCCTCCAGAGGACGGGTACCTCCCGCTCCCTTACAAAAGGTGCCCGTTATTACCGAACCATTCTTTCGAGTGGCTATTGATTTGGTGGGACCAATTCACCCCCCTTCAAGTGGAGGACACTCCTACATCCTCACCCTAGTGGATTGTGCCAATTGGTTCCCAGTATCCGTGGCCCTACGGAAGATTGACACTATTTCCTGCGCGGAAGCATTAATTTAAATATTTGCACGAGTAGGCCTGCCTAAAGAAATTCTATCGGATAGAGGGCGCCAATTCACCTTAGAATTGATGGAGTATTTTAATAAACTACTGTTAGTCAAGCCAATTTTTACGAGTCCATTTCATCCAGCCGCTAACGAAATCTGCGAGAAATTAAACGGGACTCTCAAAAATATATTGAAGAAGTTGTGTCAAAACAACCCTACACAGTGGCACAGATACCTGCCTGCAGCCCTTTTTGCCTGCCGAGAAATACCTCATCGGACGTTGGGATTCTCGCCCTTTGAGCTATTATACGGGAGAAATGTGCGAGGTCCTATGAGTATTCTTAAGGAATTATTTTCCAACGCGAAGCTCGACCAAGAAATCAAATCGTCTTACGCCTACGTGATGGATATGCGCGAGCGCCTAGAATACTGTTCTGGCTTAGCTCGAGAGAACGCCGAGAAAAATTTAGCCAAATACCGGGACTACTTCGATATGAAAGCAAAGGCTCGAAAATTAAAGGCAGGAGATGAAGTCTTATTATTACTCCCGACCGAAAATAATAAGTTATGGGCCCAGTGGAAGGGACCGTTCGAAGTAATCGAGGCACGGGGTCCAGTCGATTACTTGATAGATACTCCAACAGGGCGAATAACCTATCACATAAACATGCTAAAAAAATATCACCGCCGCGCGTGCATAAAGAATATTACCCTTCTAGACGAAGAGGAACCGATGGATGCCGTTCACCCGGGTACGCCCCTGCAAGTCATACACACCGTGTGTGTAGAACAAGACGAGGAATACGAACTTCCCTCGCTCTCACCTACCCCGGAAGACCCTCGGGTGGATTTAAAGATAAATCCCCACTTAGAGATTCAACAAAAAGCGAAAATGTTGAACTTGCTCATGGAATTCCCAGAAGTCATTTCTGAAAACCCCGGATGAACCGGAAAAGTGGAGAATCCCGAATACAGTGGAAAATAGAAATAGAGGAAAGAAGAATCATGAGAGGAGGCAAAACAAGCGAAAGAATAATACTGTTGAAAAGAGAAGCACGAGAATTCAGAATAAGGATAGAAATGGAAGATGAAGAAAGAAGACTAAAGATAAACCTGGAAAATGAAGAAAGAAGAACCCGACGGGAAAATGAAATATCGAAAGCAGAAAAAGAGGCGGAGGAAAGAAGAATGAAGAGGGAAAAAGAACGTGCTCAAGCAGAAAGAGTTGAGAGAGAAGAGAAGGAAAGATTGCTCGCACTCGAAAGAGCACCTATCGAGAATTTGATAGAGGTCGAGGAAGTTGTAGCCCGGCCTGGACCTAAGAAAGGACCATCGAGAGAAACCCAGCCAAATGGGGTAACGATGGAAGAAGTAGGAAGTAGGAATGAGGTACCAGCAGGAGTACCTAAGGAAGAACCTATGAGGAGAACCCAGCCAAATGGGGTTATCACGGAAGAAGAGAGGGTAGAAGTACGAGCAGGTGTACCTGAGGAACTACCGGCGAAGAGAATCGAGTCAAATGAGTTGACAAGGAAGGAGGAAAGATGTGCTATTGCGATACACCCAGGTAAGACTAATCAAATGGTAGACACGGATGAGTATCCCCTACCTCTAGTAGTCTCCTCACCGATCGGAACGTCCACGGAGTTACCGCTAATACGACAAGTCGTAGTGAGCGCCACGCTCATTAACGACCTCGCAGGGAAAAGTTTTCTTGATCCCCAAAGATCGAACCCAGACACGATCTTCCCGTGTACCTGGTTAAAGAAGAGCTATGGGACTCAAGTTCTCATTAATTATGCCCCACTGCAACAGGCCGCACTAGCCTTAATGTTCAATTTAAAGGTAGTCAAGTACCATAATATGGGTAAGTCGAGTAGGTTGAAATACCGCTACCATTTAGTAACATACTGGGGTAGACTCAATAACCCAAACGGCCAACTCAGGCGCGGTAAAGTATTGGTCTTAGAGCACCATTTTAGGATCAGCTACATCAAAGGAGCCGATAAAGTACAGCTGCTCTATAGGCGGAGACAAAAAACCATTTAGGGTTATTTCAGTACCTAATGAGCGTGAAACCATGCTTTTATTTGTTGTACGTGTTAATATTTATCGGTAGGATCTAAGTTCTCAAAAAAAACTTAGAAATGTAAGGAAGTAGCTTGTTTTGTTGTTTTTTTTTTGTAGGTAATCGACAAATTAAGGTTTTTTCATTTTTTGTAAAATTGTAAATCGAGTATGTCTAGTTCGACACATTGCCTGTGTAAACGCGCGCGAGGGCGTACATGTGTTAGGAAACTTAATGTATGAGAGGGCTCAAGAAATACAACTTTGCTAATCTCGACTAGGTTGAGTAAGGTGTTTTGAGTTGCCGGGAGCATCCCCCTTCCCCATTAAATTCTTCGATGGGAGGTGAGGTGTTGTCGGGGAATGGTTACCCCCCCCCCCATCCACTCTTGGTGCAGTCACAAGGCGGTTACCGCAAAGACATCCGTCGAAGGCATCGGCGGGTCAGTGCTTAACCGCAGTGTGGCACAACTCGGTGCCATGTAAGACCCTAAAGGTCAAAAAGGTAAGATCTCCCCCAAGAGAGTGAGATCCAGTTTCACGTTAAACAAGAAATTGGAGACGGGTTTCTCCCAATCTCGATGGCTAACGAGAAGCCGATGTTTGACTTCGTGGGAAAGACCGTTTGGAAAAAGAACTCTCCTGGGGCCTTCCTCAAGCCCCTCCCCCCCCTTACCACTCCCACAGTGGTGGTGCGAGGTATAAATGAGGAACTCTGAGGAAAATCGGGGTAGTATACGTCAGTCTCTAGGTGACGAAGTCCTCGGATCCAAAACCGAGCTACCGAGACTGGAAAGGTAGTGTACTTGGCTCGCCAGACCAAGAAGTACCCTGCAAGAGAGGCAGGGCTACCTACCTTAAGGGGCTAAGAAGAAGCTCATCCTTTAGCTAAGTCCCTGGTTATCAAACCAAACGATAAGTTAACTTTGGTAAGTTTAACTTATTCTCGCCAGAGAGACTCCTCATATCCTGGTGCACCGTAAACACCAGGGGTATTCCTCGTCCTTGAGGAATTAAGAAAAGAAGAAGGAGGTAGTATACGTCAGTCTCTAGGTGACGAAGTCCTCGGATCCACAACCGAGCTACCGAGACTGGAGAGGTAGTGTACTTGGCTCGCCAGACCAAGAAGTACCCTGCAAGAGAGGCAGGGCTACCTACCTTAAGGGGCTAAGAAGAAACTCATCCTCGAGCTAAGTCCCTCGTTATCAAACCAAACGATAAGTTAACTTTGGTAAGTTCAACTTACTCTCGCCAGAGAGACTCCTCATATCCTGGTGCACCTTAAACACCAGGGGTATTCCTCGTCCTTGAGGAATTAAGAAGAAGAAGGAAAAGGCTCCCCCTCGAGCCCGTTATTCGGTGGCCACACCGAACTCTTAAGTTAACTTGGTAAGGAACCAAGTTCAAATTATTCTCGCTAGAGAAACCCCCCTCCGTTATCCTTGCCCTTGAAGAAGACCCTCCCCGAGTTCAGTCCTCGTCCATAAGGAAATAAGTAACGAAGGAGAAAAGCTCCTCCTCAAGCTCGTTACTCGGTGAACACACCGCACTCCAAGTTAACTTGATTTAAAACCAAGTTCGACTCACTCTCGCCAGAGAGACCACGACTGCCTAGGTGTTGCATAAAGCACCTTATTGGTTCTCGTCCTTGAAGACCCCCCCCCCCGGAATAACGTGTGGACCCCCCAGCTGCCACCCTCGCCAAAACAACCGTGGAATTCCGCCCATCTACATCTCGACACACGGCATGCGTCGTGAGGCAATAACATTTCTGAGGCCTTTAAACTCCACATGAGTCCGTAAGCCTAATTTTTATATTATTGTTGTGTATAGAGAAAACGTTAACCAATTTTGGTGGGTAAACTAATTTAATTAATTCTTGTTTATAATAATATTTAGAGTATTGCTGTAGTTAATGTATAAAGGTTGTGTATTCAATGGTTAAAGATAAAATATAAGTTTATTTTGTGAATTAGTGGGCGTTTCTCTTATATCCTTACGTGTTGCAGAACGGCTCTGTTCTTTAAGATATTCTTATATCAATATATTAGACCCTCTTAGCACTCTTAGAGATAGAACAAAAAGGGGGGGAATTCTACGACAGCGATCTTATTACAGGATTAAAAGAAAATTAACCCTCAGATAGATTTAATTTAGGAACTGACGATATCAAGCTCGATTCTACGATTCTTCTCTTAACATAGTTAGCCGATTTAAATACCATTTTACTTCCATTGAAATCGATCGTATGATTCTTGTCTCTAACATGGCAAAATATTCCACTGCTTTCGCTGCCCACTCTAATATCTCTTTTGTGTTCGTACAATCTCTTGTCTAGATTTCTCCCCGTTTCCCCTTTTTTTAACTTTTTGGCAATCGTTGCGTAGTACTACATATACTCCTATGTTATGATGTTCTTTGGGTTTCCTGGCCATCATCAATTGGTTTAAGGAATTATTATATCTAAAGGCTAGATATATATATATATATATATATATATATATATATATATATATATATTTATATATATATATATATATACAACAAAGCCCATAGGCAAAATTGATACGAGGATTCCAGGTACTTTCGAACTTTATTTCGAGTTCTTTATCAAGGAATAACAAAAGTATTAAGAATTGTAATATATATATATATGAGGATGATACAGAGGAGAGGGAACACCCACAAAAAAAGCAAAAAACTAATCAACAAAATGAATTAATTTGAAATAGAAACATTAGGAGGAGCGAAGAGTAACAGTAAAAAAGGAAAAAAAGGTAGCTAAATACAAATTAATATCATTAAATCAGGTAAATTCAAAAGACTAAAGGTTGACAAAAGGATTAAAATACCGCCTAAGCAATTAGAGAGGGAGAAAATCTGAGCGAAAGATTAACATCAGAGTTCGGGATTGAAAAACCAAGGTAGAATAAGTACAAATCTTCTAAAGACTTGACTCAAACAAAAATAAATACACAGACATAAACATAAGGCTAAATAGATGCACAAACAAATTAAATTAAATAGTTTATTAAGATTAATATATATTTAGTCTCAAATTAAAAGTTTCGACAGTGCATTGTGAATATAATTTAAAAAATAACCATCGAGTTTATATTTGCCAGGACTTAAATTAAAATTTGGGAATTTTAATTTGATAAGCTAAAAAATCCAGTCATAACAAACTCCCACAGAGGCAAAACATTTCACCGCACGAAGCTTTTAAAACTTCTTGCTCTCTCTTCGACCAGCTTATAACTCCATTCATTTTACCTCGTTTAGTGGGAGTTTAACAAACTCCTACAAGTGCAAAACTTTACTCAAAATGGATCCTTCATCAATAGAAACTCATTTTCTTAAGAAAGAGTATAAATTTAATTTAGTATTTTACTTTCTTTAGGTATTGCACAAAGGCCTCTATTTTGTGTTATTTAGGGTCTGTGCTCATAAGCGAGTACTAATTCCTAGCATTTAGCAGCTTTACTTTATTTAAAGTATTTTTTATTATATGCTGCTTTTTGTCTTGATTCACAATTGATCAGACAGTTCGGTCCCATTGTAAAATTTAAGTGCGTGGCGTTAGCGTCATGGTGCTGACAACGATTTGAAATGAATTGCTAAATAGATAAATAATCTTTCTTTTTCTAAAGTACTATATTAAGACACTAAATGACTTATAGGTAATTTTTAATGGATGCATGATGATATGTTTTTCAAAACAATACCGGAACTAAGGCCATGTATTCGTTGAAAAATGAAGAAAGACAAATCAAAAAGAATGATTATAACTTTGAATAAAGATCAAGAAAAATATAACAGTTACCGACATATTTTGCATATTTTGGAAATCATAAATGCTCTAAAAATCGAACATATAAAAACAATTCTATTATAAAAATTTGCTTAATTATTTAAAAATAATTAAATAAAGATATAAAATTTTAATTTTAATTCTGAAAGAGAGTTGAAGTGTTTCTCACCCTAAAGTCTCTTCAAAACATTCATTTCAATGATTTTTATTAAAATTTCTTTGGTTTATTTCGAACTTTTTCTTCAATTAACGTCGGCCCAAACTTTTCAAGTTATTCAGAATTTTTGACTTTTAGAGCTAATTATTATAAACTCTCAAGATGATTATACTGAGTTACTAAATTTTCTCATATATCTTTCCTATTTCTCATTTTCCCTGAAGACAAAACCTAATATGGTTCCTCTAGAGTCTAGAGGAACCATATTATATTGAGTCTAGACTTATCAATGTCATTTTCCAGGAATTACGTTTTGAAAATACTTTGATGTTTAATTAATCGCAGGAAAATCGATTCGTGGCGTGTGATTAAAAGCTTCCGTTTCATATTATCTACTATTCTCTTAAGATTTCGTGAATTTCCATTTGGAAGCTTCCTCAGTGCTTACTTAATTCGGAATTAAATAATGCCAGTTTCTCAAATACAAAAGAATGGGGCTTTTCGTAATTTCGGACTTAATGTAAATTACCTAAATTCATCCTTATTCGCAAGAATCCGTTTTCTTATTTAAATTGGAAGTAAAGAGAAGTTCTTTCGCATTTGTTTCCTTATAAAAGTATAATTAAAGGATATTTAAACAGAATTAACATTATCTTTTCATAAAAGGTCCCCAAATAGTAAGCTCTTCCATATATAGCTAGGAGAATGCAAGATGCCAATCGTGAATTATCAACAGCTTGATTTCCTTGGTCATGAAATTCTATTCAAAGCTCTACGGTAAAAACATTAATATATCTACTATCAATTAGTAGGTGTTGTTTCTAACACTATCCTCCCAGAACAGTCTTTTAAAAAAATAAAAAAATAAATTAAATAAAAATTCTAAATCTCATCGTAATAATCAAGTTAAAAAAGATAAGTTTTGGCTTTAGAATTTTGGGAAGATTTGGCGAGTTTCCTTCTGATAGTAAGGAACAAACGAAATGAAAGGAATTATTGAGAGAATTTTAAGGGCGTATAGTTAAGAAAGGCTGATAAAGTGAGGTTAGAAAGTAAAATATGGTAAGACGGACTTCTTAGAAATCTTATTCGGTGTATTAATTTAGTAGGCGATTTGGCTTCGATCTTCTGTCCAAGAATAAACATTTCGAACTAGTAATGTTAGAGGGGCAGATCAGACGCAATCCTTCCAGATACAGATTTTCGAGGAATTGTGTCTTATTTTCTCATTAAAGCTCCATAATATCTCAAATAAAAAAAAGTATGGTTTAATATTTATTAAAGAGGCTATTTTTTTTCAAATCAACGCGGTTTAATCGCACATTAAAGTTCAATATTTCACGTTAAAATGATCACCGGCATTTTACTGATTAAATATTTATCAGTTCAATGCCAATGATATGAAACGAATGCATAGTTAGTTATTAACTTTAAATGATGGTAAGAAAAATGGTCAATGATATGTGGCAAAAGTGAGATTAATGAGTAAGGATATGGCTATAAAGGTGAAACATAGTCCTTCAGTCGAAAGTAAAAGTAAGGGATAAATCTTTTACAAAACGATCATGAATCATTTATATAAGGTATAAAATTAAATAATCTTAGGTACAAGATCAAATTGACAATGAAAAGATAAATATATACTGTCAGATCGCCATAGATAACTGGCTTTTTATTTTTCTTCTAATTCTAGTTGGTTAGGTTAGGTTAGGTTAGGTTAGGTTAGGTTGGTACTTGCTGAAGAATTTAGTTACTTTGAGGTGGCTGCAGCCAGTTGTCATAAACTTGTTTTCCAAACATAAATCTATCTAAAGCTGAGTAATAACAAACAGATTAATATGTCCTTGTCATTTCTGTGCTGCTTGCATAGACAAGCCATTGTTTTGTTAATTATATATAGTTTAATCGCCTTTGTCCATTAAATTCGAGATGTGTGTGTAAAGTCACTGATTTAAAGTAAAAGGCAATAGTAAATGCACATAATAGGAATAAATGTCAATTATAAAGGGTTAAAGGTTGTTCGTTTATCGTGTAGGTAATGTCTAACCTCTCTTGGTGGTGAGGTGAACTGCTGTAAAGGAGTCTGAGTCAAGTCTTCGTTCACAAGTTTCGTCTCAGGTCGACTTTAATAAGTTAAAGCTGCCTACTCCATTACAAAAAATAACTTTTGGAATCCATTACTGCGACTCGACATAAGAATCGATTTGCAAAGGTTTTTGAGATTGATTTAAAGTGCCTTGTCTATTGAAATTTGTCGCATCTTTTAAATGAGCAATTGACTGCTACTCACTGCTTGGGAATGTCTGTGACCTTTTGTCTTCGGGCTTGTTTTTGGTCTTTTTTTAGGTTACCTCTAATCTAACATGCTAGCTATAATATGAAATCTAAATCAAATTTTTCTAATGACGAATCCACCTTGTGAGAGGATGACCTTGAAGGTCCATCTCAACCGCTGCCCCGTCGGTTAGATGCCACGTGGCTTTAAGCAGGATTTCAAAAAGCGAGGCAGCAAAGAAATTCTCGCATGGGAACAGCCAGCTACTGTCCACAGATGTGTTTGCTCACGCCGACCGATCCCCCACCGAGACGCCTTCACCGGAAACCCCATGCCCGCAGTCATACTAATCTCTCGCAAACACGAGTCTCTAGCTAACCTCCCATGCCTTGAGGCGAGGATCGCCGCCTGAACGAACGTCTTTCCGAGGCTTATCTCATCTGGTAAACGAAGAACGGTGCCACATCATTCCCTTGGGACTGCTATGCCCTGGAGGCCTTCAAGCGAGCAAGCCAACAAAGTATCTATTCTGAGGTCTCCCGTTACTCGAAAGAGAGTACCGCCTGCTGTTCGTGATGATACATCTCCTCGTCTCGAGTCAAACTTCAGAGTTAGAAGGTTGCGTCGGCTAGACTAATTGCCATGAATTTTGGCCATAATCAATAGGCAAATTTGTGAAGCGGCATTTCCTCGGACAATTGCACGACGCACTCATCTCATCTCTTTTTCAAGAATACTTCGCCACCTCGTTCGACATTACTTATTCCCGCATCCAAGAGCTCTCGCCCGACTTCAAGAATATCGCGCCTTACCTTTCAAGATTAATTCGCCTAGTATTCAAGATTACCTCACTCGTGGCCAAGGTAATCCACTCCCGCCGTTGAGATTACTTCGCCCGTGCTGCAAGATTATCTCACCCCCCAAAATCCGAGCTTTGGCTTCACTACCCCCTTAATCAAAAGTCAAACCTACAAGGTAAAAGCATTTCCACCGTTTACCCTGCGTCCCCAAGATTATCCCCTATTGTCATTATTGTTATTAACAATATCAATTCGATGATTTTCATTGGCTCGAAGAGTCAAAATGGTCGTCTAATGAGATGGAGCTTACTCCTCCAAGATTACCAATTTCTTATTCTCTAAATAAAAGAGACTGAGAATTGCATAGCTGACAGTCTTAGTAGGAACTCCGTGGAGGATCCTCCCAGTTAAAGTAAGAATTATCAGCCTTTATTTGTTCCCGCTGGTAAATAAATTTTGTTGTTGAGTCTGCGTACTCGCGTTATAAAACTCAAAATTGATAGTATACGTGCATATTCTTTGTATACCGTTGACGCTCATGTATTTTTTTTGTGTATGCTTGAGTCTCTTGTGTATGTATATTATACAATTGTCCTTTTTTTTTTTACTCTGTTCCAATACCCTTTTCCTGTCTTATCGTTTATGAGATTTTTTGTTGTGTTTTGTTGCCTTTATCGACTCGGTGACTTCTGTATCCATTGTTTTTTTTCTTCACATACATTAGTACCGAATGTAGAACCAACGCCCAGGATCAAAATTCATCCTTTAGTCACTAATTGGTTTGCCTCAGTGATGGCTTAAATTAAAATCCCATTTTGTAGCGACTACTTAACTCGGTTCAGTAAGATAGTGATACTATGTGCACCTGTTCGAAGCAGGCTAGGAATCCCACGTCCCCATCCGTTGGTACCTCCGAGCATGACCCCTTTCCACGTTTTGGGGATGCTCTTTTCTCTTCCCCTCACTCCAAGAAAAGTTCATCTTTCGGAAGGGAGGAGTATGAGAGGACGACCTTGAAGGTCCACTTTGACTTCCCCCTCCATGTCGGGTAGAGGCTACGTGACCTTAAGCAGGATTTCAAAAGGTTAGGCAGCAAAGAAATTCTCGTGTGGGAACAGTCAGCCACTGTCCACAGATTTGTTTGCTCACGCCGACCGATCCCCCGCTGAGACGCCTTCACCGAGAACCCCATGCCCCGCAGTCATACTAATTCCGCGCAGACACGAGTCTCTATTTAACCTTCCATGCCTTGAGGCGAGGATCGCCGCCTGAACGAACGTCTTCCCGAGACTTATCTCGTCTGGTAAACGAAGAACGGCACCCTTGGGACTGCCATGCGCTGGAGGCCTTCAAGCGAGCAAGCCAACAAAGTATGTATTCTGAGGTCTCCCGTTACTCGAAAGAGAGTACCGCCTGCTGTTCGTGATGATGCATCTCCTCGTCTTGAGTCGAACCTCAGAGTTAGAAGGTTACGTCGGCTAGACTAATTGCCATGAATTTTGGCTCTATTCAATAGGCAAATTCGTGAAGCGTCATTTCCTCGGACAATTGCGCGACGCACTTATCTCATCCCGTTTTCAAGAATACTTTGCCCCTTACTTCAAAATTACTTATTCCCGCATCCAAGACCTCTCGTCCGACTTCAATAATATCTCTTCTTACCTTTTAAGAGTAATTAACCCAGTATTCAAGATTACCTCAATCCTACCCAAGGTAATCCACTCCCGCCGTTAAGATTTCTTCGCTCGTGCCGCAAAATTATCTCACCCTGAAAAATCTGAGCTTTGGCTTCACTGCTCCCCTTCATCAAGAGTCAAGCCTACAAGGTAAAAGCATTTCCACCGTTTATACGCCTTCTCGAATATTATCTTCTATTGTCAGTATTTCCCTTTCCGACCGAGTCAAGCATTCATCCACTGATTGTCTCTTTAATCATTAAGGATATGTTAAATGGAACTGTGTAAAGGCTATCGTGGAACCCGTTTCACACGGCCTAAAGGAATTACACACATAAAATTTATTAGAAGACCAGGGATCTAAAGGCCTACCAGAAATTCACGAGAAATAATCAGGACGGTGCTAAATTATGAGGTATCCGCAAGCGGTTAAATAAATACACACACAAAAGGTATTTACAGTATTATTTACAACAAAATTAAAATGGAATAAATTCACTGCTTAACAAATTATACGGGGGTCATCAAACAATATGAAAAGTCACAAATGCTTATCACCATCGAACAACCACAAGTCTTTTTAACCAAAAAGATATTCGCGCATAAAAAATTGGGTTCTATGGATAAATTGCTTAAAGCTGAAACGAAACGCGCCGTTGAAGATGAAATATGCTTCGCTACTTTAGTGACAGGTGTTCCCAGAATAACCTCCCTGTCTCACGTCCCTTACCCGAAGGCCCAAAGTTACATGAATAACACTTATAACACTTAATTAATTTAAAGGGGACGTAAGAGGAAAGATACTCCAAAATACCTGATACCAGAGCAGTGAAGCAATTAACCATGTCGCGAACCCAGGCGAAAGAGGCACGGCGATGATGAGGCAATTCGACCCAAGTCTACAGAGGTAAATGCGATGACAGTCTTGGGAGAGGAGAAACTCACAGATGGCGATATCGGGCGAAAGGCATCGAGACCACGGGCAACGATGATTCGAAGGCCCAACGATCCGAGAGAAGGAATTCCAGATGACAGAATTCTCCAAAGAGGAGATGGCGAGGTGACTGGGGGAGAGCTTTCACGTGTGCAGTGTGAACGGCTTCCCAAAGGAGCATAATTGCAAACGTAACTGGGAGAGCACAATTCTATGCAGCCGACAGAGGGGCAGCGACAACGCTGGCAGGGATCAATGGCAAAACATCCTCGCTGCACGAAGGAATCCCCCAAAATAATAACGTCAAGGTAAGTGACGGACAACGATTCAGTAGAGCAATCAGGCAGAATCCTCACAACAGAATGCATTAAAAGGCCTCACGGTCCTATTTATATCCTTCAGTCCGAAGGGGGAAAAGGGACTTGGGGTACAAAGGGAGGGGTGAATGCTTCGTTTCCCCTTCGCAAATTAGACTTGTAAGTTACAGAAGTTTAGGCCAAAAGTGGTAGCTTCGAAGCGGGTTGACCTGCGATAAAACACCGTAAGCTATGATGAGAAAGGGAAAGCATGGGAATCCGAGGGCCTACTCTTTACATCATCCCGGGGACAAGGATCTACAAAAAAGTAGATAAAAAAGGAAGGGTAAAGTATATACAAGGGGAAATATATGCAATAATTACATAGGGGACCTACTTAAAATGTCAGCCCCTAGGTTGTCCTTTCCAGAGATGTGGACAACCCTAAACTTATAGGCCTGTAGAGCTAGAGTCCACCAAAGTAGTCTGTCGTTCTTGCCCTTTAATGTTGACAGATAGAGGATAGGCTTGCGGTCAACCTCCAAAACAAACTATCGGATTTTCTCACCATGACAACAGTAAAACAGTGAGAGGAGGAGGACCGCTGGATGATCCCTGGTTGGAAGAGAGTCTCTACCTCCTTCTCAAGGGCAGGCCTAAGGTGAATGGGTACTAGATACCTTTTTGCCTGTATACGATCGGTGGTCGTCAAATTAATGTCATGGGAAAGGGTGGAGGTACAACTGGTTCATTAGAGAGAACAACCTGATTCCCACCCATGAGTGCCTGGAGTTGGGATAGCTGATCCTGTTGCAGTGTTCCAGACTCGGGGTGTTCAGACGAAGGGGAATTAATAATACCATCAGAGGTCAAATGTAGAAGGACGTTGACCGGGTCTCCTTCCTCAACGATGCTTATTTCTTCCATCCCAGGAGCCATAAATTCCTCCATGGTGAAAGTTTCGTCTAGAACTTCCACTCGCTGCACCTGGGCCCTGCGATGATATTTATTTAAAGGTTAGCATGATAGAGACGAGGTCCAAAGGAACTTCGATGGGATAATCTACATTACCCCGCCTCTCAAGTACCTTATACGGGTCATTCCATGCTACGAGAAGTTTACTGGTGTCACTGGACAGGAGCACCAGAACTTCATCACTCGGTTTGAATTGCTGGTCCTGTGACTTAAGGACGAAATAAGTTTTGTACCGGGAGCTGCTGACTTCGGCATGTTGGGCAACAATTTTAGAACATTCGGCAAACTTTTCCTGCAGCTCGATGACGTACTGAAAACTGGTCCAGTCGTCGTCCTGGACGGTTCGATCTTCCCACAGATCTCGGAGAACGGTTAGTGGGCCACGGACTGAGCGGCCATATAACAATTCAAAGGCCGAAAACCCAGTTCGGTCACTCGAAAGTTCCCTGAGGGCAAATAGGGTTGGAATGAGGTACCTGTGCCACTCTCGAGGCCTCTCCGAACACAATCTACGAAGAATAGCCTTTAATGGGGCATGAAGTCTCTCAATCCTTCCGTTTACACTAGGGGTGGAAAGGTGTGGTGAAGATAGGTTTGACACTCAGCAGCTTGTGAAGTTCTTTCATATGGTTAGATGTAAATTGAGTCCTACGGTTGGATAGAATTTCCCGAGGGATTCCCACTCGAGAAAAGATGGTAAGTAAGGCTTCGGCGACGGACACAGAATCAATATCCTTCAAGTGCATAGCCTCTGGAAACCCTGTGGCAAAATCAATTAGGGTAAGGATGAAACTGTGACCGTCAGAAGATGGGGAGAAAGGGGTCCCATCAAATTGATGGCGATTCAGGCGAAAAGCTCGGTCACGATGAGCATTGGGTGAAGAGTCACCGGTCGCACACGTCCTTTGGTCGGGCCCGTCTTGCCAACCCTTCCCCAATTTTCCGTATCCGGGACGTGGAGGAACTTAACCTCCTTTTCATCTTGTACCGGGTGCGTGAGTCCCTCCTCGAGGAGGAACTCAGCCGCCTTCACACTAGGCTTCGCCAGTATTTTCTGGTGTCCTACGTGGGGTGTCAATACGCTTTGGAGGACTTCCTTCTCCAGTCTACCCAGGGTGTAGGGATCCCTATCGAACCCGTGCTGTATAACAGGACGGTGCTTAGGAAAAGTTAATCTCGACCCGCGACTTTCAGCCCTCAGAGTTTTGCCCCGCCTGCACGCACCCGCCGCCATCCGCGCAACCGTAGTAAGGCTAAAGGTGATGGCAGGAGATAAGCCCTTGGGATTCATGGAAGGATAAAGTATGGGCGGTTCAGCAGATTTTCGACTTCGCCCCATCCCCTCCCCCTCTCCTCCCTCGGGGTATAAGTTTCCTGTGGTAGAGGAGGACCACCCCCTCACCATGGGGCTCGGCGCGGGTGAGGAGGTTTTCGGTTATAACATCGACTCGATTCCCGAGTTCGGGGTTGTATTGACACCCGACGATGATGACTGAGACCTGGACGACTTCGCTCTCACCTCGCAAGAACGTCTTTTGGCCGCTGATCCTCGACTCGCGGCCGCCGTCGACGCCATAAATATGGTGGCCCTCCTGGACGACGATGACCCTGACCTCCGTGCCGCCGTAAAATTTCTCGACAATGTTCCAGCCCCGGTGCCACCCGACCGCCCTGCTTCTCCGTTGGTGGAGGCTCCTGATCAGGATGCGCCCCCGGATGTCAGGTTTCGGTCCGGTGTGGACCGAGGCGACGGTAACGAAGCCGACGACGCGGATAACACCGAGGGTGAGGCGGGTAATGTGTTCGACCCTTTGGCTCGGGCCCGCAATGACCCCCTTCAACGACACATCTGCGATTTCGTTCCCAGCAGTATGTGCACCGATGTTCCTCTCCATCCAATGTGGCGAAAGCTGCGGGTGGTAAAGGTGTTCAGGTGTTTCTCGGAGCCTACCGTCACTTCTACCCCAGCAGTAAGCTGTTGCTCCCGGTCTTGCAGACTCTTCTGCGTGCCGGTGTTGTTGAGCACTCGGAGCAGATCAGGTGCGCCCATCAGGTGTTCCTGGTCTTCCAAAATGAGCGCGAGGATCGCCTCATTTACAATATGTCCCCATTGGGCGTATCGGGTTTGTATACCCCCCCCCCCTTCTTTCCAGCTACCATCCCTTGGGAAGGTTTGGCGTGATGCAGGAGAGGCCACGTGGGCGATAAAGATCGACCTGCAGCATGGGTTTTATCCCATCAAGCCCCACCCCAATGCTAGGCCTTGGTTCGGCATCCTCTGTGGTGGTCGGCGTTTTCGCTTTAAGCGCCTCCCCATGGGATTTGCCGGGTCCCCCTACATCATGAAGTCGTGCATGGCCCCCATTTTCAGCGAGTTTGCCTGCCAGGCTGGTGTCACGTGTTATACGTATCTTGACGACATCTTGGGCCTAGGCTACCCCACCGCCCTCATTCGTTTCATTGACTTGGTTCGGCAGTCTTCCATTAAGATCAACGAGGGCAAGTCCGTGCTCACCCCTACCCGACACTTTGTCTACCTAGGCGTTGACATCAACCTGCACTCCAGCCACACCCGCCTCACCCCGAAGATGAGGAAGAAGGCATCGTCCGCCCTGTCCTGGGCCCCCCGAGTCCCTTCCCGTTTTCCCTTCTGGGCTAGGCTGGGTGGGCTCCTGAATTTCGTGGGCATGGCCCTTGGCCTCCCGAGATTCTGGGCCCAGTTGGCTTACGCCCGGTCCCCCAGGGTTGCCCTTCTGGCGATCCTCCTCCCTTCCGGTTGAGGCGTGAAGGAGCTCAAGATGTACCATCACGACGAGCGCTATGCAGAATAATTAAAAAAGTTTCGAGACACCGGCAGTGTACAGGATAGACGAAAAGTGCCTGTTGGCAGAAAAGGCGTAGAACAACATAAAATTGAAGAGTTGCGTCAAAACGTTAAACGGTCCCCTCAACATACAATGTAGTTAAAAAAAACTGAAACTTGAGCCATACAAGATTCAGGTTGTGCAAATATTTGACAACGACTTCGCGAAAAGAAAATTTGGAGAATTTCATGTGCCGCCCGTGATAGTGTCTTACGAAGCGCACTGTATACCTTAGCGGATAAAATAATAAGCAGAACAACAGAATATGGTCGGATAACAACTCAGAAGCTATACACCAGAAAGAGCTGCATCCTGAAAAAAAACACTATGTAGTGTGCGATAATATTTTTATCAGTCACTGTGAATGGCGAAAGATACCGACACATGCTTGAAGAATATTTTTTACCAAACTTTCTAAGGCTTCGAAATAGACGACAACTGTTTTCTAGCAAAATTCTGCAACATCACATACATCGAATTAAACAATGCAGTTGTTAAGAGAAAAAAATAATTTCTCGAAACAGGAATTTAAGTGGCTTCTAAGATCCCCCGATCTAACACCTTTGCATTTTTTTCTTGGGACATTAAAAAGATCATGTTTACCGTAACAATCCTAAAAGTATCCAACAACCAAAAAATAATATCGCTGAAGAAATTAATAACATCGATGAATAACCTTTGAATAAAGTGATGAAAGCAACTTCGTCACGAGTAAATGAATCTTATGAGAAGAATTGCCAGCATTTGGAAAGAAGAATCTTCAAATAAATTAAGTTATTATGTTAATTATACAAAATTATTATTAGTCTTATTCTTTTTGTTAATTTTAAGGAAATAAAAGTAGTTAAAATGTAATTCTTAATAGTCGATAAATATCTGAAAGTTCAGCAAAAGTTGGTAAAAATTAATGCTTCACTAAAACTAGCATAACTTCTACAAAAACAAATGAATCAAGAAACCCTTGTAAGACCAAGCACCCACAATTATAACAAAAACTTCTAAAAGTCTTATTATGATCCCAAAATTATTCTTAATTTTATTAAACTTCAAATATAGGACATGTAAAAAAAGACCCTGTAGTATGAAAACTAGCAATTCTAACATATATGCCATTTGTGGATTATTCGAAATAGTACAATTTAACGTATAATAAATATATCAAAATAGGCCACCAGTCGGTTTTCAAATGATATTCAAATTGATCCGAAAATAAGTGCCTGCCCCAATACAAAGTTAAAAGAGAAGGTATCAAGTTTAATTTTATAATGAATTGTCACACATACATAATTAAAACACAAGGTAGGTATTAAAAACATCATAGAAAACATGAAAATAAACTCAGGAATAATAGTGATGAAATTTATAAACAAGAACTAATTTGAGGAAGTATTAACTAAAAACGTTATTTAAAAAGAGTCCAACATTGAGTAACACGATTTTTTTTCAAATTAAACAATATAAAGGCAACAAATTCTAGCTGAAGATTGTATTGGATAAAACTAGAATTATTGCTACTTTAATAAAGGTTTAGGGGGATAATTCCTATAAAACATCTTTGATTTTAAACTTTATCCACTCAAACTTCACCAAAAGTTCCAGGTTTGTTTAAATTCAGCTGGTCATGTTGATTCATGTTGATTAAATGTGCAGTCTATTGACTCTGCATTTCTTTCTTGGTAATCGTCAAACGACTTTATGTTTGACTAAATTATATTATTCATGTGAGTTTCTTTCTCTGGAGGAAGGCTTGGAATTCGAGGGTTACTTTTTTATTAAATTACATTGGCTTAACTACTCTGTTCCTATATATATAATTTTTATCTTTTTCTCTATTCAGAAATACGAACTAGCAAAGACCCTAAAATCCACCCTAGGCTCCCTCGAAAACAAGGCCAAAAGATGGAAGTCAGAGATATAAGCAGAGGTGGGCACTAAATACATTTAAATTATTATACTAAATATTAAATATATGACAAAAATGTATTTAGATACTAAATACTAAATAAATTTAGAAAATGTATTTAGTATTTAAATACTAAATAAATTAAATGTATTTAGATACATTTTTAAAACATTTCAAATACATGATATATAATGACAATCGATGAGGACCATTGGTATTACAACAAAAAAATATCCATTAGAATGAAATTGTTTTTTATAATTACTAATTGATGACAATTGGACTTAGGTACTAGAAAAAATAGAAAGTTTCATATAATGAAATTTCAGTTAGCTATTTATATCAGCATTACATTTAAGTAATATTAGTTGCTGAAATGTTTCGTCAGATAAAGAACTCCGTTTTGGAGATAAGGTCAGCTCCACAGAAGCTGACGACGGAAGGGTGGTATTGTATTTAATAAATAACTTTTTTGTGTGAATATCTATCTAAACTTTGAAGTGTTTTATTTGAATCCTGAATGTAAATGAACAATTCTAAATCTGCATTTGATCGTGTTTGAGTGGGTTTTGTAAATCCAAAATAATCATCACTGTCCGATTTACCACTGGATGAATAAAGTTTTGGGTCCCTCTTCTAAATTCTCAATCACTTGAATCATAATACTTTTAACAGAGTCTTGGTGGCTTTAAATAATGACATTTAACCTGTGGAGTTGAAAGAACAAATGGCTTTTTGATGCAATAATGGCATCTGTAACGCTACCTTCATTTGCCAAAGTCAAATAAGTTTGGTAGCGCTTTCTAAATCCCTAAGTGAGAACGTGACTGAAGGCTCTTCAGCCTTTTCTCCTCAGTGAGCAAGGTAGGGAGTAATTCTCCAAAAAAAACAGTTCTTTTATTCATGTAGGCGATTAATTGCCCCTGCAATAGGGGCCAAAAATGAGACATATGAGTACTCCCCAAGAAATTCAGTTTCGTGACTTGTGAACACTGGAGGTTCAAGGGACGTCATGAGTTGATGTATTTTGTTCGTGTTTTTTAGAAGTAATGACAATGCATCGAACAGAGAGTTCCACCTTGTAATACAAGACACCTTTACTGAGCAGTTGATAACAGTTTTGATAATCTCTGCTGATTTTTGACGGCTGCTTTTGTTCAATAATGCTGAGCATTTCCTCATCACAGAAGATATTCTCAGTGCCTGTTTTGGATCAGTTGTGGCAACGAGACAGGATGTGCGTGAAGCACAGCGCACATCCTCAGGTAGGTGGAAGCTGCATGGGTCAGACGAAAAGTCTTCTTCCTGATCTAAGACACTTCTCATTAAGAAACTATCCTCTAGCTTGTGCTCACTCTGGTCTTCTTCACTTACCTGGATTCTATATTCTGAATCTGTAGACACATTTGCAGCAGTGACTGCAAATTCCTTAAACGCTTTAAGAAAATTAGAGCCGTTATCAGTGGCGGTGCTCGTGATTTTCTGCAGGGGGATATCGTATTCTTTGATGATATTCTCCATATCTTCAACAATCCTGATGTAGTTATGTTCTCCTTTGAAGCGATAGCATGCTAATACCTCACTGTAACGGACAAGAGCAGCTTACTCAAGATTGAAAAAAATGACGTAACAGTCCAGTGTTTGTCTCATAAATGTTTCAATAAATTTTACATATTAATATAATCGAGATAAATTTGACCAACAAATAGGTCTGCTTTCAGCCAAGAGGTGATAACTCCCTAACTGTAAAGACATTTTCAATTTCGTATTTCATAAAGAGCAAAATCTTAACATACCCAATGAACTGTAACGCCCCAAAAACCACGGTGACGAGTTAACCAAATATCTGCAGGAAGACACAGGTAAGAGGTGCTGTCTAGTTTATCTTTAAGTAGAGCGCTTGTCACTTTCTCTTCTTCTATAAGACTTCGGCCTAGCGTCTGCCTTGAAATGACGTCAACTGCAAAATTTAGACCTGCTGTAGTTGAATGTGTGATTATTGTGACTGAAATTGATTTTTACATTGAAATGAGAATATATTGTATATATAAAATGTAGATATATGAATATCCTATAGCTATATAGGATTGGTACATTAATTCATAAATATATTATTAGTCTTTCATATTCAGAATTACATAGTAAAATATTGACTTTCAGTATTGTTAGGAATACATACATTATCAAGCTTTAATTCCTACCTTTTTGACGGACGCGCATGCTAGCTTTGACATAATGATATACAGGTATTGCTACTATAACGAAATACATAGTTATAGGAATTCATCTAATAACTATATATACTGGATCAATAATTGTATTAATTCCTGAAATTTTTTTATTCAATAATATTATCAAGTGAATGATAACGTGCTTTAAGAATATATGTATGTGGATTCTCATGAAATTATTGCAATATATTAACCTCTGTTGTTTGTATCTGTCTTCCTTTATTTAACTTCGTTATATAGCCTACTATAATGATCCGAACGCTTTAGTATTCGGTCTTTATAAGAGCTTACCCTGTACTACTAATACTATAATTGTAAACAATATTTATAACTCACCACTTATCTTTAATTAACCTCACAAAATCTGGTTGTTTCATTGGTTGATAGGGGATGCACACCTTGTATAATAAAATCTGCAATCAGCTTATCAACAACAGATTGTTTGACCTTCTAAGTATTCACAGCAAAACACTCCGGTAATGTCTTTACTTTAACACCGCTGCATGAAGGACCATCGTCTAATACTGAACATTTTATTTTTGAATCTTTTCTTCGAGCTTTCACGTAGTTATCCGCTTTTTGCACCAAGGCAGGATGCTTTCTCTGTTGATAAATGTAAATGATCACGAAATTGAAGGACATTTGTTCCAAGTTGCCATAATTTACAATACATTCAATCAGCATATACTATAAATAAAGGTGTTGCAAAAGTAAGAGGGTATGTTCGTGTATGGTAAACATACGCTACTTAACATTATCGTTAGCTACTACTTATAAACGTATTTAAATACATGATTTCTAATGTATTTAAATATAAATATTTAAATACTGCCAACCTCTAAAAAAGGGATAGATAAAGGAAGAGAGGATAAGGACAATGAATTAGTTTCACAACAAAAATTCTTGCAATATAATTTTTCAGAGTAATAATTATTGATTCTTTTCTTAAACGTATTTACTCTAGTACTTTATACGACCTTCCTAGGTATATCATTCCGCTTGTGTTATTTTCTAAGAAAAAAAATTTGCGTACTTTCAGAGTAACATCTTTTGTGTTGTACTTTGAAACAGTTATTTATCGTCACTTCTCGGTTATCTACCTCAAAAACTGAGTCAAAATTTATATTAGTAAACCAGTCTAATCTCTTAAAAAATTCAATAAGTTATTTAATGTTTGAAATAATTCAAAGTCAAAGTAAAGCGACATGCCATCAGCCTTTCTTCGTACGATCTATTTCTGAATTTATCTCTTATCTGGGAAAAGTTTAAAGCTTAAAATCTAGGGTTACTTAGTTCTGCATAAAAATTACTACATGTTTCAGGACATGTTTTGAACATATTTCAACATGACTTTGGGTGAGGGGATTACCTGAGATGAATCTATTTTTCTCGACAAAATCTTTTTTCAATTTAGGATCGTCTGTAACTAATTATAATAACTAAGTGTAAGTCAAGTTTAATTTATCTTAATAGTTAATTTAATTTAATACAAATTAACATCATATATTTTACATATTAGATTATACGTCTGTGTTCAATTAATGAATACTAAAACCTAAAAATTAGCTAGTGTTAGATGGAGTTATTACCTAATTTAAAATGACAATACTCAAATAAACAAGTTAATATAAAAGATTAGATCGAAATATGAAACAATATAGATCGATTCTTTCTATTTAATTGGATTAAAAAGTAGCTAATCATTGCGCATTGCCCAATGGAATAGGATAGTTATTAGTGTTGTTTTGCGCTGTTCCTATTTTTTGGAAACTATCTCAGAACTACGAACTATCGAAGACCCAGAGATCTACTCGTCGCTAGTTCTTGATAGAAAAAGAAGGGTGGAAATCAGAGGTAATGGAAAGTTATGAGGATAGTGAATATGTGAAAACAATAAATTTAGTAACTCATATTTCTAGAAGGTAGAATTTAATAATATTTATAAGTATTATTTATCATATACTGCCTTCAAAGTCATTCCTAGGCAAGTTATTCCAGTTTTGTGTTATTTAATAAGAAAATAAATTATGTGTTATTGCAGGTTTAAATATTTGTTTACTAGCTTGTAACCTTTAATGCTAGACGGTATTTGATTATCTAGCTCAAATATTGATTTATAGTTATTGTCGTAGAATTGCTCATAGTCTGGTCCAATAATTATTCTAGTCCTTGATCTGGACACACCGCTTTTGTTTAAGTCGGTGGTATTGAGACCCTATGACTCAATTTACGATCATATATATATAAAGGCTTTAATTCCTACTAAACGTGCGAAAGCTGGTTAGAGGCTGGTTGTGCCGCGGCTAGGATTCTCACTATAAAAGTCCCACTTGTTACTGGGGGGAGGTTTGTGATTGTTAAATTCTAAGAGTGCATAATACAGGTTGAATAAATTAGCCGAAGGGATTCTTAATTAAAGTCTTGCCACGGGTACATCAAAAAGGAGGAGCTACAAATAAATACACGTACAAAAATAAACTTTACTTAACACCAAAATAATAATTAGTGGCAATAGTTAAACGGGCATTTAGGTAAATAAGGATTAAATATTAAACCGGATTAGTCCGGTTTGACAGCAATTATAAATCACTGTTAGTTAAATAGGTAATTTAAGAATAAAGGGACACTGGGTTTACAGATTTCCATTAATTGTGATGGTTTGGAGAGATGACTACTCAGGTCCAGACGGGGTGGTTTGGGTGGCGTTAACACGAGTTCTCGGGGAGAGGGGGAATAAGACGACGGGTTCGGGGCTGCTGACTGCAGTTCCGGTTAGTTAACTCCTAACTGGATGTGACAGTAACAAATAGTAACTTACAGTAACTATTTGGATGTTCCTTTTTCTTTCTCAAGTTACGTTGAGCAACAGAGCGTATTCTTCTAGTCACAGACTCTGCGGGGCGGGATTTGCCTCAGAAACCCTTTGAGACAGCGACCAAGTTAACTCAGCGGCGCGTTGGCAGTCGATACGTTACGGCAACGACTCTCGTTTAACGTGAGGGTTACGCGAGTGGGTTTGAAACACTTCTCCAGAGGGATGAACGGCGTTGTCATTTATACCGCGGACTATTTGAAATCGAGAGAGAGATTCCATTTACGATAATTCGCTTATCGCAGCGCTTTCTGTACAATCTCCATGGTATTATAAAGAAGGCAAATAGAATTTAGGCTTCTCTGTGAGATAGGCCTTCTTTCGTCAGACTTCCTGTCGCCTGTTGGGGAAGTTTGCACGGATAACGACTTAGGTCAAGGAAAAGGCGGAGAAGGGCGGTAGAATGTCATGGGAGGGTGCTGGAGAGAGATAGGAGACGAAGGTCAACTCAAACGACAAATTTCTTTCGTTCCCACGATTTTCTGGCGGCATGCGAGTATGTACGTTTCATACCCTCATAGTTATCTAATTGAACCCCTTTAGTATCTTGAATACTTAAATAGGTTGCCAGAGCAGATGCCAATCTTTCAGTGTAAGTAAATTAAGTTTCGTAGTCTTTCATCGTATGATCTTTTTATAAGTTCTGGATTTAATTTCCTCGGTCAACGCTGGACGCATTCCAATATTACAATATCCTTTTGCATGAATGGAGACCAGAATTGCACCGCATACTATAAATGAGGTATAACGAGCGCTTTATATAAATGAAAATAATGTCTTGATTTAAACGCAAAATGTGTAGTCATGATGTTGAGGGTACTAATCATAAAGGTACACCTCTAAATAAACAAGTAATATCTAGCTTTGTCGTTAATTAGTTGCTTTTTATCATTTAAATTTTTCATAATTTTAATTATAAATTTTTCTGTTCGAAGAAATATTTAGAAAAAGGTTCATATAACCAGTTAAATATTAGTTAGCCATATTACTTCCGAGTCTATATTTATATATAGGAAATTCTTACTAGCAGTGTAAAAACATACTTCTGTACCTAATCCATAGGGTTGCTGAGGTTCGGTATATATACCTTTTTAAATTAATTCTTTTGTACAGCATTCACTTTCTGTGTTCTTCTTTCTTTCCTACTTATTTTTATTTTCCTTGTGAGTAAACTTGCTTTCCTTTTGATTTCAAGTTCCATTTTTTTATCAATTACTTAAAAATACTATAGAAACAACCTGAGAAGGATTAAAAACAAAACCATAGATTAAAAAATACACATAATTGTTGTAATAAGAACTGCTTGAAAAATATTAATAATCCCATACTAATAGAGGTTATGAAGAATCTTTTCAAAGGCCACAAGACAACGCTCGCAGGACAACACAAGGAAAACAATATATGAGCTTTGTATATCGCCTGCGATCCGAGAACTAATCATGTTTACATTTCTAGGGACAACTGAATGTTTCTGCAGATAAATTTACGCAAGGAGAATTAATAGTGTTTGCTGTAATATTTCAAAGGCTATGAATAACATTACAAAAACGAGTTTTGCTGCAATACAGCATGCTTTTAACTGCGAGCCTGAACACGGTGGAAGAAGAAAAATGAATTGGTTTAACTTTTTAATTTGAAACAAAATATGAGGGATATAAATGGTAGTGTTCGTATAGGCAGCAACCTTCACAAAGGAGGTTATCTTGTTCGCTGAAAGCTGATCATGAGGGGAAAGGTTTAAGAGAGTAGCAAGAAAATTCACTGCAATTACTTTAAACTACATTTTCGTTCTTTTGAATACTTAGGTTCTTAAAATTTAAATTTTCAAACTTTCATAGCCATGATTTTGATGTTTTGCATTCTTTTTAAATATATCTTAAATATGTATTTACAGGCTTTGATCAAATTTAATTTTATTTGTTAAAACTGTATTTTTGATTATATCATTTTACTCACTTTACTCAAGAAATCAAATTTTACTAACTGTATAGTTTTGTAGAACTTTTAGCGCATATATTATTAAACGTATCAACAACCAATATCTTTTAGCAGCCATATATTTGGAAGAAATTAGAATTTTCAAGTTGCTAGAAATTTTTAAAATGACTGCCATTTCTAAGATTTTTGTATACTCTTTAGGTGTCCTTATATTGTACTTTATAAGAACATATACCTATTTTATGGGATTTAATTTACTATGATCTAATTTTTTATTATGAAACAACCCCGTCTAAATTGAAAAATATTAAACAATATAAAACTCTTTATTTCCGCAGGTATGGTCAATTGAACTTAACTCTATTTGGCTAAATTTCTTAAAAAGATACGAGTATATCAACATTCGTCTTGTTTGAAGCTCATTTCCAAATTGACTGCAGACGGTTTCAACCTGAAATTATAAAAAATAAGTGGATCAAAATTCAGTAATGTAAAATTTCCATCAGGAAAAACATGAAAAGTTACTTTTAATCTCCTATTACATATCATTATTTATTCTCTTTTTTTTAGATATTATAGAAGATCTTGTATTTTATGAGCACATCATGGTCTTATACAATACGATCAGATGGTTTCATGATTATTAGTTCCAGGAAAAAGATATTGAAGAATTTTTGTACAGGTTCGAGTTGAAAGTTAAGTTTCGAAAAATGTTGTGACACCGGTTAAATTTGATCGAGAATAAGTTAAAACAGGGTACAGATAAAGAAAAGGCACCCATACACGAGGTACTGTTTCGAAATCAGATAGTATGTCTTGAAATTTAAATATTTACTACCTAATTAGTGTTATAGTCTGTGTAAAATTATAAAGTTCATTATAACATCGTAAGTAGAAACTAGAGTTTGATTCTTAGAGTCGTATACATTCAAGTACCAATTCTAGAAATATTTATAAAAATTCTTATTCTACAATTGAAGTCAACTGCCACCAGTGCTTAAATTTTAAGAAGTCACTACTTCCAAAAGAGTTTAGAAAGATACATACTAAATAACTCCTGGTTTCAATTGTAAGTAACAACATGCTTCAATTTAATTTTAGATTTTAAACTTCACAGTTTGCACCAGCGCTGTCCTGTTGGAACCACATGTCGTCAGTATCCATATCAGGCATATAATCCAGTTGAGGCCACAATAAGTTGCTTATCATCAATCTGTAGGTCTCGCCGTTGACGGTTATGGCAATCCCATCTTCGTTCTCACAAAAATATATACTGATGCTTCCGTTAGACGAAAGTCCGCACCAAACAGTGACTGTGTTGGGATGAAATTGGTGCTGGTGTATCTCATGTGGATTGTTTTCGTCTCAAATCCGACAATTTTGCATGTTCACAAATCTATTCATCCAAAAATGGGCCTTGTCGCTAAAGATGATTTTTTGGGGGAAATTTGGGGCAACTTCCAACTGCTCTAGAGCCCAATCAGCGAACACACGGCGTTTTCTATGGTCGTTTACCTTAAGTTCCCGGGTAAGTTGGATTTTGTACTGGTGCAGACCTAAGTCTCTACGCATAATACGCCAAACTGAAGTGGCAGAAATGCCAAGTTCTTGTGAACGACGAGAAATTGACTGCCTTGGATTTTCCGGTACACTCTCATTTACGGCAGTGACGTTTTCAGCAGATCTTGCGTTTTGGCGGCGTACAAGTGTTGACTGATTGTTGATTGACCCCTTTGCTTCGAATTTGGCCACCAAGCATCGAACAGTGGACTCGGCAGGACGATTGTGACGAGGATAGAAATCACGTAATGCGAGGAACGTTTGTCGAACGGAGCACTGATTTTGATAATAACATTTGATGATTTGCACACGCTGTTCAACGCTATAACCTTCCATCGTGACTTGTCAATTAGTACTGAACAGTTCACAGTGAAGACCCTTTATTATTCGAAAGAAAGTGTAAAACAACATAAGGGTTTCATATTTTGTTAGAATCAACCAATTAGTTATGAAGTTATTGCCAAATAACTCCTGGACAAGTCATAGAATTACCTTGGCAATTATACCATTTGAAGGTAAATGTAAACCAACATAAGGGTTTCAAATCTCGTTAGAATTGGCCTAAGAGTTACAATGTTATTACCAAACCCCCCCAAAACAAAAACGGGGATCGACGGACCGGGCGACCGACATAGTGAAATATAGAGTAGCACGCGACTAAAAGCAGCTTAAATACTCTTGTTAACAGATATCTGGGAATATACAAATCTAGAGAGATGATCCATATAAAAAGCCGTGATTGTAATAGTTTCTCTAACAATTATTGAAGATGGGCAAAATAGAGAAGCCTTAAAAGACTTTTATGAGTTAAATGATAGATAGGGCGGGTCTCCTATCTTACTAGCCTTTCTGCCCTTGTGAATATGATAGCTAATATGTGTTCCTTTATTTGCTCCTATATATCATTTTTATCCCAGTCATGGTGTGGATATTAGATAGAGAAAACATGATTGTTTTACGTTGCAAATATGATTGCACGTAAATAATATAAGCTTGGACTGGAAGCCATTTTTATTTTTCCTCTATTTCGCATTACTTTAAAGGTAAAATCAGAAGATAAAATAGAAAAATAAAACCATCTTTCCGCTGAAAATCTCCTGAACTAATCAATTATATAAGCTTTATGAACACAATCGACTGAAGGGACAACATGGATAGCACAGTAAGGCACATTAGTCAGTGTTCTATGGGGAATTGCGTGTCTATGGAATTATGGGGTAAGATATCTCACATCATAGTTTATATATGACCATAAATAAAACCCTAGGCAATCTATTTCCCCTCAAAATGGCACTGATACAAGTTTGTCTTTTTTTTTAAATTCTTTTTTCATATATATAGATATATATTTATATGACAAATTCACAAATTAGTGACGTAAGAAAGCAATAATTTCAAAAATCACTCATAAAAATGAAGAGA
This sequence comes from Ceratothoa steindachneri, assembly GCA_963969495.1. Taxonomy (NCBI): domain Eukaryota; kingdom Metazoa; phylum Arthropoda; class Malacostraca; order Isopoda; family Cymothoidae; genus Ceratothoa; species Ceratothoa steindachneri. Next base: position 47,236,331 of record OZ018337.1, read on the forward strand.
GTAATCCAAGTACTTGAAAATATAGCTCGAAAGTACTTGGATTCTTCTTTTTATTTTCCTTTTGCGTGATTTTGTATATATATTAAGGATAACTTTGTATCTGTTTTTTGGGGAAAATATAATAGATGTTGCTAATATAATGAAGTGGACTAGGTATGTTGATACTCAGATGACCTTTAAATGATACTGGTCTTTTTTCTCCTCTGCATAATTATGATATATAAGGCTTTATGTCTTGTTAGGTTATGTTATGCTCCTATTTTTTTTATTTTTTGCCCACCATTTACGTTTCAGTTAGCTAATAAAATTTTAAAATATTCTTCCATTTAATTCAATATCCTTCCAAAATAAAAATAAAAATCCCCCTCAAAATAGCGGTTTTTGTCCGTTTCCTACGATGCTGACTCAAATTTAAGCTAATCTCAGGAAAGAAATACCCCCTTCTTTTTTTTGAGTGAGGGAGGTGACATCCGCAAGGAGGGCATAAAAATGTTTCCGGTCGATGGCGAATTCTAAAGCGATGCCAGCGTCTGAATCCCAAAGGAATCGGATGTGAAGACTCCAAACCGGAATTCATCGGCTTGGGAAAAATATAAATTGTGGAAGAGTGAGACAAAGAGGAACAGCAAGAGAATTTATGCATTCTCCCGTTCAGAATAAAAAGAGAGCAAAAATGCTTGATAAAAGAAGAGAAAGAATAATAAATAACACAACACAGAGAGAAAAGTGAAAAAATGAGAGTATAGTACGTGAGATGGGAAAGAAAGAACATGAAAGCTTTAGTAAAAATGATGACATGCATATAACGAAAAGGTGTACTTATAAATAGACTGGAACAGAGAAGAGACTTATTTAAAACTGTAATTTTAATTTATGTATTAAAGCTTTGCAGTGTAATTTCTTTTATTTCCTTTACAAAACTGTGTTATTTTGACAAGCTTAAAAGAATCTTTAAAACAAACAAGGGGAATTTTCCCCTACATGTAAAAACGTGATGAGAGGGCTTCATTCAATTTACTCCTGGATTTAAAAAGAAAATTGTCTCACCAACGTTAATGTAAAGTATAAATTTTAATGTACTCGAAAATCCTGTATGGATCTCATAAATGTATGATGAAAGCTAAGATTAAACATAAAGTACAAAGCCTTCTGTTTATTTCCTTTTAATTTGGAAGTTCAAAAGTAAAGAATACGATCCAAGCTGATATCTAATTTAAAAAAATCTGGTTTATATAATTTATTTATGGTATTGTTTCGGTGTACATTAGCTTTTTCTTATTATTTTTCTCCTTTGCTTTATGCTCATGAGCCATGTTGATGAAAGGAATTTCTTAGTTGGCTTTCAAGTTTATGAGTACAATTAACTCATATATCATTAACAACTGCATCTCACATGCTGTGTCATAGCGGAGCTGGGCAGGAACTTTTTTTCTGCTGAATTAAAAAATGAGAGTTTTATGCCATGGTCTACGAGTGGTCGGATTCTGATACCGGACGATCGATTCATTTTCTAATCAAATTAAACACAATATTCCATTATTTGGCTTATTTCATCAATTTACTCGCTAATAGCTAAGTTTAATATTCCTTTATCGATTGATTTTTTATTATTCACTGTTACAAAGTTTTATACGCAATATTATCTTGAAAATCTCTTTAATTCTCTAGTTTACTCTCCTACCTTATTGAATTTGGCTAATATAACCTTTGAATTAATTATCATGATGAATTTTCAGGACATTTACTTCGTTATTTAATATAGTGTAAAAATATAAAAAGAAAAAAAGCGAATAAACAACGAAAGAATCATTCCTAGATGTATGCTATCTTTTTTGGTACCTAGATCACGTTTAAGCACGATGAAATCGTATGTCTATTTTCGACGTCACTCAAAATAGTGTAAATGCTTGATATTTTGCTTCAAATAAGCTCATTGTCTGCAAAATGCAGAAAGAATGAAAAATCCCTACATATGTATATGTTATATATATAAAAATACGTTAAAGATGATTGAAATTTCACAATTTATAATGAAAATAGTGAAGTAGATTTTCATTTTCTGTAAAACCAGGAAGGCTACTATATACAAATTTATTAATACACTCCTTTTTAGGAGAGTGTTCTAAAGATACTTTGCACATACCCTACTTTAGACATTGTCGCCACAATGCTCACTCACACGAAATTCACTCCACAACAGGGCTCCGTATTTAAACAATATTATTATTCGTAAAATAATTGTCAATTTTGCTTTTAAAACTATTCACCCTACTAGCAACTAGTTAGTGCCTTCGCGTGGAGTGCGTTCCATTTATCTATGATTTTAAAGGTGAAACTTTTTAGCTATATTCGTTTGAAACCTTTATCCTTTCAGTTTAAAGCCGTTGTTGCTTGTGACACCATCGTCGTAATTTAAAATTATAAATCGCAATCGCCTGGTTTCGAGAGTCGGTAGTTTTAATATATTTAATATTTCGATATACGACAGATTTATAAACTAGGAAATTACATTAGTTGCCTGTCGTTGTATTCTTTGCATTTTATTTATGTTTACATGTGTAGAAGATGACTATAATTGTATCGCGTATTCCAGGTGTGGCCTTACTAAACTTTTATATAGAGGTATGATTATACCCTGGTGTTTTTAGTGAAAATTTCTCGCAATAAATTCCAGCATTCGGTTCATCTTCTTACACGCTTCGTCCCACTGTTTGTGTAACGTAAGATGCTTTAAATCCGATACCCCTAAATATTTCTCTTCGTCTACGGAGATAAAATTTTTACTACCCATTTCATAATTAAAACTTGTGTTATTTAGACCTATGAGCAAAACTCTACACTTGTCTAATTGAATTAAATGTCCTATGTATTAGACCCTCTCAAGATTTTATCTAGATCCCGCTGAATTAATTTGCTCTCGTTCTCATTTGAAATTTTACCTCCCCCATTCTTTTGTCGTCCGCAAATTTGGATAATATACCAATGAGGCCAGTTTCCATATCATTTACATAAATAAGGAACAACAATGGTCCCAACACAGATCCCTGGGGCACCCCATTTCTCCACTCCGAAAATTTACCGTTTAAAACTACTATCTGCTTACGAATACTTAGCCACGACTCTATTCATTTTAGGAGGTTCCCCTAATTCCATGAGCAAAACTTTTAGTTAGTAACCGCCTATGAGAAACGGTATCGAATGCCTTAGTGAAGTTTAAGTAAACTATGTCCAAAGATATATTTTCTTCATAGCTTTTAATTCTGCTGTCATAAAATTCTAAAAGATTAGTTAAACATGAACGTTTCTGTCTAAAGCCGCGTTGACTATCATTTATGAGATTATGTGCTTTCAAGTGGTTGATCACCCTATCGCAAATGACGGATTCCATTATTTTACCTACGATAGATGTTAAACTTATGGGTCGATAATTGGTTGGAAGTTCTCTTTTTCTCTTTTAAAAACAGGAGTTATATTATCTAGCTTATAATCAAATAGCACGGCACCTTGTTAAAAAAATTCGTTAGCGGTCCCACTAACACGTTTTGAATTTTTTTTAAATGCGCCGGATGGATTAAATGAGGCCAGGAGGTTTACTGGATTTTAACATATTGATATAAAAATCTATTTCTGTTTCTAAGAATTCGATATCGGTTAAAAGAAAATGCTCGTTAAAGTTTATCAGGTCGTTTGTTCGTGGTGTATTATGCCCGTATTCCTTTATAAATACCGATGCAAAAAAGTTACTTAATATATTAGCCACCGTTTCTCTATCCGAAACTAATTCGTTATTGTCATTTTTGATAGGTCCTATTGTTTTCTTTATTGGGTTTCTATTGTATACATAATCGAAAAACTTTTTAGGGTTATGTTTACTTTCTTTGCCAAATTGATTTTCATATTTTTTTTATGCTTCGTATTTCCCTCTGGCATTCCCTTCGTCGGGCTAAGTAAATTTGATTATTTTCTTCGGATGGGTTACGCTCGTGGCGCTTGTATGCACAGTTCCTATCCTTCAATTTTACTTTGATATCATGATTCCACCATTTTAGGTTTTTTTTTTTTGTAGAATGAGTTGCTCATCTAATTCTCTAAAATGCTTGGTGAAAAAGAACCAGCACTGATTAACATTTCCTAACGTTGGATCCCACTTGGTCTCTCTAAACTTGCGGTTGAAGCCATTAAAGTCCGCAAGCTTAAAATTTGGCATTTGAATATATTGATTTTCATTGCTCCGAATAATATTAATATCGAACTCTATTGATTTGTGACAGCGGGAACCTATACCTTTCCCAATCCTAATACCCAGGATAAGATTAACGTTGTTAGTTAGAATTACGTCTACGATATTTTCCTTTCGGGTTGGTTCCTTGAATAATTGTGTTAAGTTGTTTTCTTCATAAAGTCCATTAGCATCTGCCACTCGCAATCCGCATTCACCGTTTCATGGTTAATATTTCTACAATTTAAGTCCCAATTAATTTTATTGCAATTATTTTTAATGTTACTTCCAATAATGTTACATAATTCAGTGTCAAACTCACTCTGTTGTGATGAAGGTCTATACACTATATATATTGGAAAACCATTCGATTTTATTTCGGCGCATATTACTTCAACTTCTTTGGAAGAGTCAATTTTAATTTCGGTTAAACTTATATGATTTTGGGCGTATAGTAGTACTCTTCCACCTCACTTATGCGTACGGTCTTAATTGATTAGCTTATACCTTGGTAGTTGCAATTCGCCGATATACTCTCTCCTAGATGTCTCTGCACATGATTCCGTTATTGGTATAATATCGAAGCTGTGTAAGTGTACTAACATTTGATTAACATTTTAACATTTGATTGATGATTAACATTTATTATTATAATGCGGTTGAAATATTCGTAGACTCGCACACGAGCATTTATTTGCCGTAAATAAGCAAATTGGTAGGATTAATTATATCTAGTATTGCCTTAGGCAACTTGCGCAGAATTATAGAATTAATACTAAATTTCATATTACTATGTGCAATTTGAGGGTAACAGGCTGGGTATGGCTCTTTCAAATTTGCTTACTAGAGATATTTTAGTTATTTTAACTATTTAACTAACATTAAAAGATAAAATCCAACAGAACCTTATCTACCAGAAGTTTTACGAGAGTAGGATAGTTTAGAAGTGGGTAAGAGAGATGCAAGAAATACTTTAGTGGCGTACAAAGGAAGAAAATTCGAAATAAAATCTCATTTCAACGATGAGGACAAGAAGGGTTTTCAAATTTACAGAAATTGTTGAGGGTAGTATCCCCCTCCTGGATTTGGTAGATTCTGGTATAGATGTTACCATGAATCTGAAATTATTATTTTGTATTCTAAAAGGTGTTTGCGTGTTTAATGGATAACATGTTTTTTTCAGTTTTACGATTAGAAACTTTATGGAAAGTAGCGAATGTCTGTTTCTTCTATTTGAACGTCCTATGGACAATATTTAGATAACAAAAGTGTCCATTTGGTAACCATTAGCAAACTTCCCCTAGAAAGCAGGAAAGTCTTCTCATACCTAAACTTTACAACTTCTGTCCCCAATGGGTTAACAAAATACTTAACAAAGACCTTCCATTCTGTCCCCCCCCCCAATAGATGGCAAATAATTAGAATCTAAAAGAAGCATCATTGACCTAGTTTTGGATGTTTTGCGGATGGTATTACGTTGTAGATCAGAGCTCCATTTACCGAAATATTCCCCAAATTGATACCTAAAAATTATGGCTTAAACTAAGACAAACTTATGAAAATTAAAGGAATTCCTACATTGTGATCTCAGTTGGAAGACATTAAAATGTTCAATATATATTAATATGATGATTTAAGTTTTCATCAAACCACAGTAAAAATTACAAGTCTCTTCAGGATTATTTTTTAACGTTTTTCTATCACTGTAGGTTTGGTGAATTTAATGTGTCATAAACATCAAAACTGATTTAAAAGAATGAAATCTCTAAAAATAACATGCAACTGACGTCGATTCACAATTAAAATACGTCGAAAACAGTGAAATTAGAAAATCTGAAAGTACGATTAAAAAGCGTAAAAATAATTCTACTTAATTTATACCATATATTTTTTCATTGTAACGTCCACTCTATTAAAATGGCCTTGATGACTCTTTGATTTTGATAATCCTCATCATCTTCTTCAACATCTCCTCCATTTCTTTCAGATAATCCAGTTTTATTATATATACTCGTACATTAGATTTTAAATAAATCCATAAAAAATAATGTAATTTTTAGAAATAAATGAAATGGTTTATTACATAAGCCATTGTTATTTACTTCTTAATTTCAGATATCCGTACAAATTTATGAAATGTAACAGCTTGACAAATATCAGTATAAGAGAATTTTAAATGGATTTTTGCTGATCTCGGCGGTCATAGAGGACATGAAAACGGTTATCAGAACATCGTTACGACTATAATTTAGAAAGCAAAGGATATATGATCTACTAGTACACATATCGACTAAGGCGAAGCCTTAAGAAAATTTATCTAGGCAAAATCAACCTAAAAATCCTGTATTGGTTTCCTAATGAGAATAATTTCTTGCTTCTATTTTTCCTTTTATAATTTTAGTCCATGGACCTGACCCGATTTCATTATCATACAAAGGGACGAAGTTTAGTTATATTTTTTGAATAGATATATGTCTGTAGATCATATTTTGTATGATAACCTTTCCAGGTACCCATCTAAATCTTGGTTATCAGCTCATGAAGTTAACCACCACCTAAAGAAAATTGCACGTTAGACGGAGGCGCATTACCTAGTTTATACTCACAGTCAGACCTTTTATCATTGCCGAATAATAGTTTGTTTGGTATCATACTAAAGCAGACCTTTAAACTTTCATTAAAATCCAATTGTGAATCTTTCTGCCAAATATGGAGATCACTACAGTTCCTCAAACCAACAAAAGTGTACATTCTTTCACAATTTACAGCTAAAGTATGTTCTTTCTTTCATCCTTATGGATCTAGAACCACCACAGACACGACATAATTACAAGTGTTTAAAATATTCAGCACTCAATAAGCTTTTAAAAAATGTATAACATATTCATATGATTTCATTGTACGAATTCAATATATAGGCTATGGCGGCGTTGGCCATCTTTGGCAATTTTCAACTTTGGATCTTGACGATCTAGATGGTCAAGTAATTGCTCTTTTTATGGGTTTACAGAGGTGGTAAATCCATTTCCAAAGTTAATTTTTAAATCGAAATTTCATAAGTGAAAAAATCAGTACTACAATACTTGTATGACTAAGGTTTCAGAAAATATATAATATTATGTCATTGTAAGAAGTGACTGTGAGCCTTAAGTTATTACAAGTCGCTTTTTACAGCAAACAAATTAGACTTAACTGGTTAGGTCACACAGTCATCTCTATAGGCTACATTTGTTAAATACACAATAAACATCAAGGGTAATAAATAAGGATTACCACAGTGAAATAGGAAACAAGTTAAATATGATTTTGAAAGTATTATTTTAATCTTTTGAACAATAATAACATCCAGATAATACTTTCGGTTATCTCACATACAGCGTTGTTTGTGATGCGATATGTATTTGGTATGTGGGTGCTTAGCTTTTGGATTTGTTTATATCCCCGGAGTTGAGTGTGCAAAACCATAATACTATCCCACTAAACTCCAGAATCACCATACTGTGTCATTCTCGTCGTCTGACTCCCCTGCATCAAAATTAGGTTCTGGATCATCCTGTTGTTTCCGGTTACTACAGGTCTGTAACCTGCACATGTCTATGCATTTCATACCATTTGACAGGCATGCGCAGCTTGACATTGTGCATGAACGAACACACTTGCATGTCAGCAGTTCCAAGACCACATCTGGTGCAGGCAGCGAGTGCATCCAAAAATTGCCAGTTTGCCATCACCGTCTGTGATCCATGCCCAGTAGGGCTTGGCAACACTGGGTTAACCTTCAAACAGCACTTCCAGATTGCTGTTTGGGAATTGGCTCGTTGTGCATGAATAAAGAGGCTGTTTCTATAGGGTGGCAACTGGTGAGACTCAGCTTCTCCCCTTTTGGTACTTATAAGCTGGTAGCGTAGTTCATTGATCTTACGAGTACTGTTATTATTAGCAGCATACACGCTGCAGGTGACATATTCAATATTTTTGTAAGAGCTTATCACTCATACTTCATGGCTAACCCAGTTGACTAAAAGTCTCTTTGCAGGTAGTGTCCTTTGGCACCATCTTCAGGGCATTCAACTACCCTCGACCAGCCAATGCTCTGACAGTGTCACAGCCTGTTAAAGCATGTAAACGAATTAGACTGTCACACACGGCATCTCCAAGTGAACTTCGCAGTTTGCTGATGTTAAGAAACCGCGTGCGGCTCTGTGTCCCACACTTCAGGTATATTGGACAAGAGATGTCCTTCTGGAGGCCACGACAAAGCACCATGACATCATTGTTCTCATTTTTTTATGATAACTGCCAATGATCCTGCGTATGATGCATCCAATGCATACAGTATTAGACGAGTGCAAGCTTCTTCATGTGTTGAGTAGAGCTTTGATACTTCCTCACAATCATTCACTGTCATCCTGTAACAGATTTCCTCACATGTGATTTACAACACCTTGCCATGCACTTATTCCCTGTACCGTACGAGTTTCCACTCTTCTCCTATAAACTTGATGAGACTGGTCTTTTTGGAGGAAATTCAAAGAAATGTTGTTCATTGAAGATGTGCTGTACACCTGCGAGGTTCTTGTACTGGAGAGTGATGTCTCTACCCAGGCTTAGTCGTTCAGCATCTTTGATTGAAGTCTGGCGTTAGACAGGAAATGATTTCAGCACAGAGTTATAGCCTATCCTTCTTTGAGTTTTCTGAAAAGCAAAACATGACTATTTGAATGCTAGAATGCTGTTTGCTTCTCGTGATCTTGGATGCAACATGAGCGTAAAGTTTCATTTCTTGAATAGTCACCTTCATAATTTGTCTCATAACCATAAGGATGAACAGGGAGAGCGCTTTCACCAAGACAAGACCTCATGTCGATGAAAAAGAGCTATCAATGGCTATCGGATAGACATATGATGGTGAAATAGTGCTGGACCTCGAAATATTATTTAAGCAAATGAGTAACAGGTGCGAATTTGAGCTTTTTTTATTTCATCGGTCTTTCTGAATCACATTTGGGCACACTAATATTTGGATATAATGAATACAGGCTTTAAATTTTACTAGTAGTAATAGTAAAAATACATGTTCTTTTGCCTAAATGGCTGTTTCAAGCCTAATTTTAAGATATTATGAAAATAATTTTATTAAACAGAACATACAACCATGCGGGAGTTTTGAAAATTTCGCAAAGAAAAACAAAAACCCTGAAATAAAAACATCTGTAGCTTATAGAAAAAATTAAAAAAGTCAACAAACCTTAGTCGCGTGTACTCAATTATCATGACGCATGATTTTATGACCATATGACCTTACAACCTTTAAAAATCTCAATAACTCCAGAAACTATCCTCGGGATCACCTTGCCAATTAGATTATTTGAAAGAGAATGTAAAGCACTGACATATTAACTTATAGAATGGTATGGGACTAAAAAAATTATTTGAGATTTGAACGAGCATAAGTATAAATGCAACAGAATTTTGTTCTAAAGTTTAATTGTAGAGAATTATGCCAAATGCACAGAATAAATATAATATTTCTGAATCCTTGGACCCACGGTTTATAGACAAAATTATTCTGAAGATAAGATCTACAGTAAAGTTAAACCCATGTTAGAGTGAATTTGATTAGTAATGAAGTAGTTAAATGCTCTGTTAATTAAAAGTTCGAATGATTAGAAACTGTTATAGTAAAAAGTAATTCAAACTTAAACTTTAATGTTCAACTACCAAGTAATGGCTTCGGCACTTTCCCCTACGGGGGGAGCTTGGGCTTCGATACTAATCTTAAAAAACCCCTTCTTAAATAATAGAGTTAATGATAATAATTATAATTGGCGAGGTTCAGAAAATGTATAAAAATTTAACCATAGCTGTTTTTTTTTAGATATTAAATTGCCTAGTATTAGTATAATTTAATTTAGTCCTTAAATACTTCTATATAACGCTTTGATCATTTGGGAGGTCATTTTACACTTTAGATAAACCTCAGAGGAATATTTTGTTTGGAGGAAATGTCTCAAATTCTCCATTTTCTGCATTGGCTAAGGGAGAATATTTCCTATATTTACGTTGGTAATATTAGGGAAGGTAATTCTGCAACTTTCTATAATGGATCTTTTTCGAGAGACTTTAAAAGGCTTTATTATATAACAGGATCTTGCCGTTGCCCAGTTTAATTCGGTAAGAGAGACTAAATATACGCCAGAAACTCATCTTCTTTTTTTATTTCGTGACCTTTTTAGTGCTCGTTTATTTATAGTAAATGGTAAAGGTTGTGGCATAAAAGAGGGTCGTGAAAGAAGTAGGGTGTGGCGAGATGCGAAACAATAGAATCTTCGTTGCCCCCCTACAATATATAAATATTTGCTTTTGTTTTTCAAATGCCATTTTTCGTTCTGCAAATGGATTCAAATCTTTGTTATTGAATAATTGGGCTCTTGGTTCGATAACATTAGTTGGTTTAAAAGTCCCTGCCTGGAAATCTCCTATAGCAACATAATATCATCATTTTCGGTGACATTTTCAATATTGTAATCTTTCTCCTCTCTATTTTTTTCAGTTTTCCTGTATTTTCTCACGTCATTTTTTTAGTTTCAATTTAGCCTCATCTAGTAAATAGTATAGAGCTAAAAAGTGGCAAATGGGGATATTAAATCGCTTTCAAACTCTTTTTTCCCATTTTTGTTTAAGAGTATTAGTTTAAACCATTACCCGGCATTACCCGGGATAAAAAGTACTGTCGCAAATAAATACAGATGCATATTGTTTAAAATTCTTAGATTGTGCCTAAGCATCCATGTACCAATTCTCCATACTCACTCTCGGCGACGCCTTGCTCCGTGGTTCTCAGCTACTAATATAAAGTAGGGCAACAGAAAGCAGGATGTAAAAGGTGAATTTGAGCATACAAAGCTGCTGATGCAGAGAAAGAAACAGTATCCATAACCTACATAGGCAACTTATGCAGAACTTTGTAGCTTGCATTCTCCTCCATCAGAGTTGCTTATCTCAGGCAACACCAAAGTTTCAGAGTCTGTATTGGCTCCCTATTTTTTCTCACATGACCTTCAAAATTCTGCTTGTTTATAAAGCCTTAAATGATACATCCACCTTTTGACTGCCTCCTGTTCTCTCACTCTTTCAACCAGCACGAGTACTGCGATCCTATGCTGTGCTTTGCCTGTACGCCTCTTGTAGCTTTGCCTTCTCGGTCTGTGCTCCTCCCTCGGTGTCTTCAAGACTGTTTGAAGACACCTTTCTTCGCCCTAATCTTTATCTACTCTTCCTACATCCAGGCGCTCCGTAAAGGTATGCGAGCTTAAAGAGGGATGTATGAAAACCTATTTAATTACTGCCATGCTACTCATTTCTACGTCATCCTTGACATGCTACTCATTTCTACGTCATCCTTGACAGGTATGTCCATAGATCCCACACCCGTCATATCTTTGCAGAAAACCCGCCACAATTATGTCCAAGCTTTTTTTTATTCCTTCTATCCCTCTATCACCCCAAAGCTTTCATCTAATTCTACGGTTTTGTGAATCTCCTTCTTAGACTTAAGACCTTAAATGCTACAGCTCTCTCCTTCCAGTTTTCCTCACTGACACTATATCAATATTTACGTCCCTACACCCTAGCTCTATCTCTTACTCGTTTTTTTTACAAGATCGCTATTTTGTATGGATAATCGTGCTGTCACAAATTTTACAACTATATTTGGACGGATCTTCCTGCTCCGATCAGCTCATCCATCTTCTTTACTGCTTTCAAGCTTAGCAGTGAATTCCCACCTCCTTTTTCAGTGTTTTCCTTGGTTGAGATAAAGACACTCCTAAAAGACCATGAGTTTCATAAAAAAATCATTGTTAATATTTTTAATTGATCTAATATTATTTTTTTATTTTCTTATTAATTTAGATTAGTTTATAATAGTTGCATTGAGTAAGATTTGTATTAATATTATGTGATGTATTCAAGTTCATATTTTTATTGTATATAATTTTCACTCATTTTTATGCTCTCAATTTGTAAAATTTTCTTGGGAATCAGTATGTTTTTTTTTTATCTGTACATTTTATCCAAGATGTGGGCAGAAAGGTTGCCTCGATTTCAAAGGTTAATAAAAAACAAACATATGAAGATACAAGAAAAAACTTCGTATCTCTATGGAGTATATTAAATGTCATTTTCTGTTTCAGGTAGTACCTACCATGGCCTCGAGTGGAGAGAATCGTGCATTTGTTGTGGAAGAGTTTCTTAGGAGCGATGAGTCCGTCGTAACGACGCAACGTTCCTTCCGAATACACTGTGCGCGTCGTCGTCATGTTCCCGCACCGGATGGAAAAACAATTCGTCGGTGAGTTTAGAACTTTAGAATACCATCATCGGCTTTAAACAAGAAAAGTCCTGGCCGTCCTAGAACAACTACAGGGCCAGAAACTGTTGCAGCTTTGACAGCTTCAATACAGCAGTCTCCCAGACATTCCACACGAAAACCCTTATCTGACTTACACATGCCCGTTCGAAGTGTTCGAGAATCTTACACACATCTCTCCACATGCATCACTACGAGATGATGGTTGTACAGGAACTAAGCAAGAAGGATTATGAAATCCGCACAACTTTGTTTCGGGACATTCTCCAGACAATCCTCCCAACAGCTATTCTGATCTGCAGTGATGAAACGCACTTCCATTTATCGGGGATGGTTAATAAACAGAACATAGGATACCGGTCAGTTAATAACCCTCGTGAACTTCACCAACGACCACTCCACAGTACGAAGGTTACTGTCTAGTGTGCCATGGGTGATTTTGGCGTATGGGGTCCTTATTCTTTTGAAGAAGGTGCTACATTAACTGTTACATCGAACCATTATTGTAAACTCCTCGAAAGGTTTCTCCATCCTAAAGTCGTCCAGTTACTCGCCACTCATAATCCGGATGGTGTATGGTTCCAAAAAGATGGTGCCACATCGCATACGTCTCGACGTTCACTCGGAGTTCTTCGTGACATGTTTCCGGATCATCTTGTTTATCTGCGAGGCCATGTTGGGTGGCCCCCACGTTCCCTGGATTTAACCCCGTATGTTTTTTTTTCTATGTGGGCACCTAAAATCACGAGTGTATCAACACCGGCCAGCAACTGTAGAAAATCTAAAGCTAGCAATAACTCAGGAAATCATTGCAATTTCACGGGACATGGTGCAAAGGGCTATGGTGAACTTTTGAGGAAGACTTCAACACTGCATCTACATTAGCGGTTGTCACTTAAGCCATACAATTTTTAAAACCACTTGAATCACAATGTCATTTAAAGTACTTATTATAAATACAAATTTTAATCTCGTGTAATCATATGTTTGTTTTTTATTAACCTTTGAAATCAGGGCAACCTTTCTGCCCCACCCTGTATTTCTACTATTGATACCAAGCGATTTAGAGTTTGTAATTATAATGTTAAAGTGATGATGGAAACAGGTCTCATCTAAAATCAGTCTTGAAAATAAAGTTTTCATAAAGAACTGTCTCTCTTTCGATCATCAAAAAATCAATAATAAGGAACATTTACATTTCATAAACCATTTTTTGTGGATTGCAGATCAAAACTACCAGGATATAATATACATTTTAAAAATACACTAATGCACTATCACATCAATATTTTATTAAATTACACTATTGCTGGTTGATATGTAAAAGTGTAATGCAGTTGGGGATGAAATCTAAATTTTATAGGTCAAAAACGGTTCATATTAAGCAGTACATATTTTTCGGTTTCTTATTTTAATTTCCAAAATTGCTTTCTAATAATTGCCATTTTATACTAATACGATTCCTTAACACTAATAATATTGGTATATGTAACATTATAACGTCTGTTCCTGAATATTTCGCTCAATCCATTTCCTAAATTTCAAATTTATCTACTTAAAAATCTCTTTATAATCACAATACGGTGCGATTTTTTTTACCGATCGTTACTTGTTATGTGCTATCTTCTTTATTATACTGAGGTCTACAAGTCCTTATTTTGTAATGTTAGTACGAGTTTCGAAGAAAAGTCTTCTTCCCTTGACCTTACTATAAACTTTTACTCTTATTTTAAACATTGCCTCAATTTGGGAAGGTTGTTAAGAGACTAACGTCAATTTAAATACGGCTCCACAACTTTTTTTTCCTGTGGCTTCCCCTCTTAGCTCATAAAATAAGGACCGAAACTCTCGCATGTCAGTTTACGTGGGGAGGTTGCGAGGATTGGACGTGTTTAGATTTTGTTTATAATTTCGTGTCTCCATCCATTATATAATTGTTATGGATTTCTTTTGATGGATGGGAACAAGTTGTGGCAATTATTCTGTTCAGTTATAGTAGCTTAATAAACTCAGTGTTTGGTGAGATTTACTTTGAATTTGTCAAATAACTTATGGAATATCTTTGGATTTTAGAATTTCTTATTACACTTTGTTAATATGAATCTATGCCACATATAAAATTCACAATAATATAACAAACAGCTTAATTAAATTAATATACATTATAAACCATCCTCAAAATATATTCATAGACTTAAGTATTTTATAATTCATTTTAACACTTATATTTAAACCTAGCTCAGCTTATGTGACCCCTCTTTAGAAAATAACATTTCTATATTCATAAAGAGCAAAATTATTCACTGTGAGAATCAATAGTTCCCAAAATTCCGACTTGAGTCAAGTAATTCATTCACTAATTCTTCAACACACCATTAGATATACAGTAAACGTGAGTATCTTTTCTATTCATTAATACATCGCTCCATTTACTTATTATTGAACTATAGATACCTTTGACTTCTAAAAATGGCAAAGAATAGATAATGTATTAGCCTTCTGATTTAATGAATATAAATATTAATTGCTGTTCAAATACGGAAATAAAGGCTAAATCATTAATATTAAGTGTTAATGTGAATAAAGCGTTTCACATGTCTTCTCAGCCAATCCTTTGAGAGTGAAAGAATTCTGAATGGAGGCTCGGTTAGAGAGATTGCTGTGAAATGTTAAGGCAGAGTGTTGTAATGATCAATATACGAAGACACATTTGCTACGGGTGAAAAACACGTAAAATGGAATTACCAAGTACAATAATTAATATCTAAATACCAAACTCTTCGACGTTTGAGTACATATTATATTTGATTAAGTCTATCTTATCGGACCTTTTAAAAATTGAATGGGTTTCACATGAGTTTAACACCTTATAACTGCACATGATGGCAACCTAGCTATTTGAAAGGTTGCCAGGTATCACCATTTTTATACAATTTTCCCATTTTGGAAACCTTAAAAGAAGGAAAGAACTTTGCCATAATTGCTTTGTGCTAATTCTTATATATATATATATATATATAGGTTAAGTTAAGAACATCGTATAAGCTTATTGTTTATGCAAACGTTATTATGGAAGATATATCAATGCCATTTTGATAGAAATTAATTTCAATATTAATTTGCTGATCAAATGTCTTCCTTTCGTTATTGAAAAAAATAGTATCATGAAATGACAAGTTAATATTCCCTGATTCTTGATTAAATTCGTGACAGCTAACTTGTTTTAGGAAAGTGTCAAAATCGAATATATTTAATTTCTGGTTTCTTTGACCGTAGAGTTTTATATAATGTGTATTTTGAGCTGATGGGGAAATAGCGCTAAGAAATAGAAAAGTGATGAACATTTCCTAGGATTTGTTCAGATAATCATTGTAGGTTTTGGGTCACCGAAACATTGAGCATTGTGCCAAAAGGTACATGGAAGCCCAAATTACCACAACTTGATATTATTTATATTTGGAAGCAAATATGGCAACTTATGCTGCATTTGGAGCTATCGTTTCTACAACAAAACTATTTCCACGGGTACCGGGCTAGAAGGCTTCTGCTATGTCTTCGTGAAATAAAATTTACGCAAGTTTCACGTTTTTAAATTAGTTGCGATAAAACAGTTTAGAAAGTGTTATAAAGCAACGAAGTAAAAAATAGAAATACTTGTCCATAATTACAGGATAGTTGTTTCATTTAAAGCCGTTCCAAAAAAACAAAATAACCGTCGTAAAATACAGTGAAAGAAGAATAATGAAATTGCATTACTTTGCTGCTACCGATGGAAGAACTGCATTCAAAATCAATGAATCAAGAAAGGTAGAATATTTTGCAATTTCTAAAGAAAATCTTCTCTCAAGAGAAAAAAGTTTTAAAATAAGAAAATATATGTGAACAAATAACCATATGTTAGCCCAGAGCTGATAAAAACGCCTCAACTACAATAGTTACCGATTAACACTTCTGTATCTATTATTAGGATGAGTGGAACAAACTCCTCAACTTAGTTAAAAACTAAGGTAACTCCAACTAGATCTAATTGGCAACAATGATCATGAGATATAATATCATATTTTTCTTATTTTGTTAAACTTTTTTTCTGTTTTTCAATTTTTTAATGGTGATTGGTTTTCGAAATGGTAGTATTTACTGATGAGCTAATTTATTCAAATATTTCTGGCCTATGTAATTAAAAAGCATCCAAGATTGACGTATATTTAAACTTCTAAACTTCAAACTCATACATTATAAAAATAAAGTTGCGATAGAATCGATCAATTATCCCTCAGATCAAATAACTTTGGCAAGTAATTATAGTACAAATGATCATAGCATAGTGCTCATCAATTACTTCTGCAGGGCAATATGTAACGTTCCCTGGCAAAATATTCCTTTAAATATTAAACTATAAACAAATTGTTATTAAACTATACATTAACATAATCTTATTCCCATATTTACAGCTATGTAACACCATGAGTTAGATTATATTATTTCTGTAGAAAAGTTAGAAGTAAAACGAATTAGGTCATTTATAAGACTTTGGATTGAATAGAATCAGCATCTAAATTATTGGGAGATAAAAGCAATCGTCGCCTTAATGAGGATCTACTAATATTTACCAGGTTCAGAAAATTAACACCAAAAAGCCGAATAATTACAATCTGTTGTTAGAGAAACTGAACTTTGCAAACGAGTAAACCTTGAAAAATCATTCCCCGGAAGACAATGTAATTATAAATGAAGATCAAATCTTAGAATGCATAAAGAATGGCTAAACTTAGACTAGTTTATTACTCGTAATGGATGATTGAAACACATAATGAGAAGAAGAGAAATTGTTTTTAAATACAGTAGGAAAAATAGTTTCAATTACGGCCTAAAAATTCTCAGTATGCCAAAAATCCGAAAAAATTAACTAATGCATTTTATTAGTTTTCATCTAAGATATGAACTTAGGAAACAAACATAAACAAAACTCTCAAAATAAGGTTAACTCAAATATAATGAGGGATATTTTAAATAACAGCAGGGGTCAAAACTAGACTTAGAATGAGAATGGAAACTTCATTGATAGAGTTGAAAGGATAAAAACTCCTAGTATCTAGGAGACATTTTTAAAAGTAAGGGCAGCAGATTAGATAAAAAATTACAAGCAACATATTGCTATATATAAAGGGACCTAAAAAAAGGACCTCACAGAACATGGTAGGATATAACTTGTTCAATGACAGAAGTACTAAGGGAAATTCGAAAGTAAGAACGTAGCCTGTGAAAACAAGTTGACGAAGCTTTTCACTAGTAGTGGAGGTGATGAGTGATAAAGCTATGTCTCTATCTTGGGAAGGCTTTATTCTAGTATTGCAGCTGTGGACAGATAATGATATGTCTTTATCTTATGGAGGCAGTTCTTTAGTAGTGGTGGCATTGACTGATAATGTTATCTCTCTATTCGGGGGAGGCTTTTGCCTAGTAGCCGAGCAGTTGACTATTAATACTATATTTCTATCCTGGAAAGGTTATTCCCAACTACTGGAATTATTGACTGATACTGCTCTCTGGTTATCTAGGGGAGGCTTTCCATAGTATGGGAGTTGTTAATGAAAATGTTTCCTTTCATTTTACTGCGGCTTACCATACTAGTAGTGGTATTGACTGATAATAATCTCGCTTTATCTTTGCGAGGCTTTTTTTCTACAAGTAAAGGTATAATGCTAAACTGTATCCAAGGGAGGCTTTTTCTTAGTAGTGCAGTTTTGACTGATATTGCTATCTATCTGCTTTGGGTTTTTCTCAAGTAGTAGAATTGTTGAGCGCTAATTCTAATCTCTTTTCAAGGGAGGCTTTTGCATAATAGGCTTTTCCCTAGTAATGGACTTGTTGCAGGATAAAGCTATCTCTCTATCCTTGTGGGGTAGGTATTTACTGATTATACTATCTCTCTATCTTCAGGGTACCTTTTGCTAGTATGGAGGTTTTGCCTGCTAATCCGATTTCTCTATCTTATAAACCCTTTTTACTAGTAGTTGAGGTGTCAAATGATAATGCTATCTTTCATTTTATGGATGCTTTTATCTAGTAAATATTGTGTTACTTGATAATGCGATCTCTCTTTATATGAAGGTTTTCGCTAGTAGTGGAGGTGTTGAGTGATAATGCTATCTCTATCTAGGGGAAGCTTTTCCTAGTAATGGTTTGTTGACTAATAATGTTATCGCTTTTTCTTGGGGAAAATCTTTGCCTTTAGTAGAGCCTTTAACTGATAATACTATATTTTTTATCTAGGATGTGTTTACTGATGATACTATCTTTCTCATGGGGAGGCTTTTCGTAGAGGTGTAGGTCGTGTCTTATAATGTTATATCTCTGATTTGGGGAAGGTCTTTCATAGTAGTGGAGGCGTTGATTCATAATGTTCTGTCTAATTTTAGGAGGTTTTGCCTAGTAGTGCAAATGTTGATTAATAATTCTCTCTATTTTTATTGGCGAGGCTTTTTCTAACTAGTGGAGGTGTTGATTGGGTAGTCTTTTCCCAGGTTGTGGAGAGGTGAATTGATAATGCTATTTCTTTATCTTATAGACGCTTTTCTCTAGTAGTGTATGGGAGAAGTGATAATTCTATCTTATCTCCATTTATTTTTACAATCTATTAGAGTAAACTGCAGACTAACTACAAAATATCAGCACCTTTTAAATTCTTTCTTGACGATCAGGAATCGCGATTTCCGCCAATACATCATTAATCCAAAATGCAATTCGATCTTAGGATTTCAATATTTTGATTTAAATGGCTTTGACTCGTTCCTTGAAACGACTTTTTATTTAATTAATGCAAACCAACGATACTATCTCCGATATAAATTTTGAAAACTAGATATTATATTAGTGAAATTCGGGGTTGGGTTAAAAGATGGGAATATTGTGTTATGGCAGAAATGGGATTTAATTCGATCGTGATGAGGCAGTAATTCATGTAACTCTCAACAAATCATCACACCAAGTCACCTTTGAGGCAAAAAACCACTTCTAATCTGGTTCACTTTCAAATAAATTAATTACTCAATCACATATTTAAATTATTGAGTTTTCTTTTATAAATTTACGCTTCTTAATCCTTTCAAAATCTTCCAAATGCTCCCAAATCTTCCACACGCCTCTTTTAAACCCTATGTTGGGGAGCAATCCTCGGATTCCCATCTATTTCTTTTATATTGGGAATAAGCTAAATACTCTTTGCTGTTTTTACCTCCCCATCCAACCTTACAATGGGTTGAAACTCGTAAATTAGTCTATTTTGACCAACAGGGACATTTTAGAGTTGAATATTTGCATCTTTCTATTCCCAGGGCAAAGCTCCAAGTTACAGAGCTCCCCCTCTTCATGTAAACGTGGTATGTCCCCAAAATGAAGCGATTAAATTAATTAATAATTCAGGTCGATTAATCGTAAAATTGGTATAAAATTACATGCGTGTAAACGGAAAAACTCGTGTACACATTTTAATTCACCAATTTACAAATATCGACATACAAATGCTCATGTATATAGATATATCGATTTATTGAGATGAATTCATAGACATGATGAGAAAGAGATATACAAATACTATACATAGGCATATATATGCTTGCATACAGATGAAGATACATAAATAGGTCTAGAAATATATGCATAGTCATAGGTATACGCATATTAAGATACATATAGGTAGAGTCATTTATGGAAATATAAAGTATATTTTTCCTTCGTATTTTCATGCTATAGATTAAGTTCGCACTTATGAGATATTGGACCGATTTCTATGAATATAACCGTTAATGGCTGAATTTTATCCTGCTCCATATCTTTAACGCTAACTGTATCATTCTGTTCGTATTTTTTTAATTCACTTGGGAACACTTTCCACAAAATTTACTAGTGGGACAATTGTGAATTTTAATGTTTGGCTAAGTTTTTATCAATCAGCTTTGACTGTATTTTATTCATTTTCTCTTCGATCCCCTTTCCATATGCATTTTCATTTTAAACTCTATTCGTGGCAATTTTGAGCGATGAAGCTTTCGTAAGTTAGTTAATTGCAGTTGATTTTTTTCTTCGTTAAAGTGCATGAGAACAGGTAACGAGAAGTTTGGAGGTGCTGTTAAAAAATACAAAGCTGCTTTAATTTTTTCCCTCAGAGCTCCGTCCTCAATGAGCCGTTTCCACTGGTCCTAAACTTGAACCGATTTATGAATTTCTAGAATATAAAAATACAGTTTACTTTTCTTTCATTACGTTGACGAAACATAAAAAAATGGCAAGGTGAGAAATCTGGACAAACGGGGCATGTGGTAACACAGTGAATTGATATTGTGATAAATTATAATCGATTACTGTTAATGTTGTATGCGGGCGTACATTCGAAGGATGAAGGTATTTTCCTGTTTTCATGGCTCGGGTAGTTTTCGACTGATAATGTTTCGCACATTTTTAGGAAACTTATGGAAAATTGTAAGTTGAGCGTCTGACAGGGTGTAAAAAATACCTTTCGTCAAATCATCTCAAATGCGATTAATATTACCATTGTTTGGAATGGTTGAGACAGGGTATATGTCTCATTTTTCCACTCATTTGTCAATCTTGTAAACAAAAGGTTTTATCAATGATTTATAAGGAGAATGAGTGTGTTTTTTATGTATATAAGAACAATATAGGTAGATAAACCAATTTTCATTTGCCTTTGTGCAAAAAACGGGTTACAAGCCTCATATTCAGTTTTCTTTTTTTAAGATATTTTCGCAAAATTTAATGACACCAAATTTTGATGGTATCCAAGTTTTCTGATATATTCTTACACTAACTTAGCAATTATTTGAAAAATAGTTTTATATTATTTTCACTTTTTAAGCAACGCGAGTAGAAAGGGGACGTGATCTTTTGTTGTTTGTTTGCCTTTATGTAAATGTATATGCCGATAAAGCGGGCATACCTGATAACGGATTATTTATTTATGCTTGCCTTATCAAACTTCACGTTTCTATACCATATTTACAAAGGATGGTGATAACAATATTAACACTTTGTAAATAGACCTACGGTAAAGTCACTTAAAAACTAATAACTTTAAACTGCCAAACTTACAGCGGTCGTCAATTCTGAACTTGTTTCAGTATGTATTTGCCTTCAAAGTAAAGGGGACATTTATGATGAAATGGCGCTATTTTGAAGGAGGAAGTTAAACCAAATTTGTCTTTCATAGTTACTTTATTTAGACTCAAACCCGAAATGTTCTTGGGAAAGATTAAATAGGTCTAAAACAAGAGGGTAAATCCATGAAAATAGGAATATACCCCCTAAAACTCGATGCCCAAAGTTTAATCAAATGATCAAAAGAAAAAACCCATATTTAGATTAATAATAAAATATAAACACTTTTATTCATATGTAAAATATGGCTAGGATCTGGAAGGAGTCCCGATTCGGTTCGAAATTCCAGCAGCTGCCATACGCTGTGGCTACCCGTGGTTCGGAATCCACGTTAATTAGTAAGTCCGCAATGAGAAACCAGGTCAATAGACCTAAGTCGCGTGCTCTGAATTATTCTGACTTATGACCTTATGATCATATGACCATACGACCTTCAAAACTTTCAACAAGTGGAACAATCCGACCCATAATTAATTTTATTTTAATTATTCCCTGAATAACTTTGAGAAGACATTGGAAATTATAAAATTTAAAATAGAATGCCAAAGAACATAAGTGTTTCAAATTTCGTTAGAATAAGCCGAATAGTTACGATGTGATTGCCAAAAAACACATGGATATCATCCGACCGACGACTTACGGACCGACATAGTAATTTATAGTCGGGTCCACGCGACTAATAAAGGCATCTTTATTGACTGCAGATATATAATTTAACCCCTACCAATAAAATATATATATATATATATATATATATATAATGTGAAAAATTGGCAAAACATTATGAGATACGGTCATCCGACACAAAATTACATGAATCTTTGAAAAGACTAAAAAAAGCGAAAAATGAGACAGGATGGAACCATTAGTAAAGGATAAATATACCCAATTTAGGGTAGAATATACAACATATATTAAAATTTAGTGGAAATAACTATTAAAAACGAAAGGTTAAATAAAAAAGTTGAAACAACAGATACATAAAATCACAGCTCGAAAGGATAAACAGTGTAATAAAATCAGAGAAAATAAAGAGAATGGAAAGAGTTGAGAAACTCTATTGGGGCTTCTCTGGCACTGGGATCTCATAGGATAGATCACAACTCAATTTTTAGGGAGGGAGTCTTACCGGTCTGAAGGACGTCATTTTGCTTTTGAGATATTTTCACCCGTTTTAGTCTCTCTTCATGGGCGGAAATGATAGTGATTGACCACTCGAGAGAGATCATCAGTTTCCTTTGAAGTGCCAGGGTCAGTAGGGCGTGCCGCTAGTTCTGGTTTAAGTTGTAGCAGAGACATTACATGCAAACCCTCTCCCCCTACATAGTCTGTTTACAAAGATGTTTAAAGGAAAGTAAGATTTTAGGCTATTGGCAAACGTAAGCCCTTCCTTTTATTATCAGCAACATAGAATTTACTTGCAAAATCATAATCAATAAAACAATATACGCTTCACTACAACCAGAGACCGGGAAATGTAGTTTCAAAAGTACTTATAGTCCATTTAGTTATCTGGCGGCTTTTCAACAATCAGGGGAAAGGAAAATGAATAGAAACTCTCTACATGATATTCGTAATCTAGAAAAAGCTTTGACCTCAGTAAATACCGGTTAATACCTACGAGCACCACAACAACATAAATTGAACAGAGTCTTCAATGACCTAATCTACTATATATTCAGTTATATCTTTATGTCTTTGGAGTGTGGACAAAAGGATAAGACATTTAATGGGAGATTCTTTGTTTTTATTCGTTGATGGTATACTAATATTGAAAACAGAATAATTGCATTTAAAAACTATAAAATTCTTCAAAGCCGGTCTCGCAGTTAAATTGAAAATGAAGTTATCAACCACAAAAATAATATTCGATAATTTTTCAGAAGCTTAAGTAATTATAATTGAGGATAAAACTTAAGAGCAGGTAGGGAAGTAGGTATACCAAGGATAATTTGGATATCAGTAAAAGAACAAATTTTGGTTAGAATGAGGTGGGAATGTTTAGCTACTAGAAGGGGACCCCTAAAAAACAGGCCCCAAACTTCGATAAGCCTTATTTCTTAATTTATTGCAAGGATTGAACAAAACTTTAGTGATAACTAGTTTATTGTGTTTAGAAACATCATATCAGAACATGAGAATCTTTGGACTTCTTTTCTTTATTCTGACCAAGTGTTCTAGATGACATCCATTTTATCTCTGTGCATTTCTTAAGGCGCTGCACAAAGTTGTCCATGATGTCCTTACAAGCCGACAAACTAATGGCGCTGGTCTCCTCCCTCAAGGCTTCCTTGAGTTCCATAGTGCTCGTTGGTGTCTCTGTCTACACTCTGTCTTTAAGGTAGCCCTACAGAAAGAAATCTGGTGGGCTAAGGTCTGGCTGTGAGGTGCCCACTGAAAGTCAGTCTTGAGACTGATTACACGGCCACCAAAGTTCTCTTTCAGCCAATCTCGGGACAGGTTTGAGGTGTGAGAGCTTGCCCCATCTTGCTGGACCACAACAGGACCTCAACATCTCGCTCCTTGGTGATTGTCACTGTCGCGCCAGATTCCTCGAAGAAGAATGGTCCGATGATGCCTCTGGCTGAGATTGCAGTCCATACTGTGCACTTAGGAGAGTGTAGGGGCTTGTCGGTACCTCATTTGGTCTGGAGGTCCCCCTTAAGACATTTGTTTTCGAGTTTACATTTCCTTCAAGATGGAAATATGCTTCATCTGAAGTCCAAAGGAGGTTAAGGAAAGTTGGGGTCTCCTGAATCTTCTCCAGTATCTTGACTGACCTAACCTTTCTCTGCTCCTTGTCTGAGGCTGTAAGAGTCTGCTTCGTCTATATTCTGTATTGGTAGGCATTTACATCAATTACTAGCATTCTCCTGCAAGTCTCACGGGATATAACGAGTGACTGACTTGGCTTACGCACAAAGCGTTTTGGACTCTGCTGAACTGACTCTCTCACGCTCTTGCCCAGCTCTGCTGTACGCTTCCTGGGGCGTCCTGGATGGCTTGGACGGTTTTAAATGGCTGCATTGAGGTTCTCCCCTGTTCACTAGTTCTCCAAGTGGTCCACCCAGTCCTGAATTCTGCTCTTGGGGTAGCTTTTTCACATTCAAACTCATGCGCGAAAGTGTTCTGCCCTTTCTTGAATGAGTCTGTCTTGTAGTAATATTTGACGAAGTATATTCTTTACTGGAGCTCCCATTGACATCTAGTTGTGTTCATAGGCGTTGTTTCTTTCATCTACTGAAAAGTAAGGATGATTAGTAAATGACTGAAGGATATGCCACAAAGAGTGTGTCTAGGCCAGTTTTTTGGCGGTCACCCTGCACATCTTAAGAAACGACATATCCACATCCTAAGAAGGCAAATAGGTAGCAAAATGACTTTTGCCTATTAATGAAGCAACTGAGTATAACTAAAAAAAAACATGGAACCCTACATATTTGAAATTAACCTAATATAGATTAAAAGAAATAACTCCGTAAAATACAAACAAGTGCTAAAGATTTTGTAAACTATTGTTCTGAAGTGGAAATAAGAAGAATATATTAGGCGAAAAAACAACAAAAAAGAGACCAAAAAAATCCAATACATGACAACTTGATCCATAGTGACCTCAAATACATAGTCCTTGAACTTGAAGGTTAGATGAAGTATATCGCTTAATGAAAGGATCAGCAGGACAAATTCGTGATATCTACCCGCAAAAAGAAGAAAACAAAAGATCGTCAAGTATTTACATTTATTCAAACATACTCGTAAGTAAGGGAAAACAAGAGATGAATAACGCACTCTTAAAAACAAGACGGTCGGTGATGTGTTACAATACAATCGACAAACGTTAAAATTAATCTTTAACAAATGTAAAAGTATTCAAATATACATAAATATATATATATATATATATATATATATATATATATATATATATTAAAATCTAGCTGTTCATATTGGTAAGCACAACAGAATATAAGCCATATAACTAAATTAAATAGTACAATTTAATGAACTTGCTTCTTTCTTTGTATTCTTATCTTGCATTATTAAGATTAAAGCATCTAAATTGTAAAATCCTTCACAATTTTAATATTTATAGACTGGGCTGATTTAATAGCCGCCAAGTCTATACTATTTCACTGTAAATAGGATCTATTTTTAGAAATGGTGAATGAGTTTTTCATAATCACTTTTATCTGATTCGGTTGATAAGTGTAAAAATAAAGATCATATTTGGCCTGTTTTTATGCTATGTTTACGCTGGCATAGTCCTTTTTTAAATGTTACCATCATTCTTTTTTATTCAAAATCTTTTCTATAATCATCTGAAAATAATAAAGTGTATGGCTTTTCTATAGAACACAACTAATGCACTAATATCATCAATTGCCTATGAAAGATTGGTTAGTAAAAAGTAATTTTAAGGTCAGTATATATATTTTTTTAATATTTCTTTCGAGCAACAACAACGGATGGGGAATGAATTTGAAGCAATTTTTTAACCCAACCAAATACGAAGTTTTTCATTGTGACGAATCTCTACGAATTGGAAAATGCATCATAAATGGGAACCTCTTCCAAGGAACTATCCAAAAACAAGATATGTTCTGTACTATGAAAATTGACATCAACATGAATTAAGAAATGTAAAGAAGAATAAAAGATAAATAAGCGTCAGAAAATGTTTTTAAAATTTTGTACTGTAAGTCAATCATTAAATTTCAAATGTTTGACCAAACAAAAAATCAATCAAAAAGGTATGTGTATAAAGTGCTTAAATGATTAAAAATACAAAAACAAATAACCAAGAGTGTAGTAAAAATATAATGTAATATAACTACTTGCTTTTACAAAAAATATAATTAACAATTTGAAAATGGGAGACCAAAAGTGAGGGCCTCCATCCCTCAAATCTATCCCAATTACTTATAGCCATAGTAAATTTATAAAAATGCAACATATAAAGTGAAGGTTAATAGAAAGAAAGAGCCTAATAAGAAATTGTATTAATTAAAGAAAAAAAGATTAAAAAAAACAAATATAACATATATTTTTATTATAGTAATCATAATAAGAATCATATAAGAAAAGAAAACTACTTGTAATATTTAACTACGATAAGGTAACACTGTGTAACACGTTTTTTGTCTTTGGGTAACAACTGTTACTTTCTATTTGCTTCTGTCTAGAATACATGAAAAAAACACTGTTATTAATCTCAAACTTTGCCATTGTGTCCAAGATAATGATATTTATATGGAATTTATCCTTACCCTCTGGTAGGAAGTAGCGAATTTGAACTTATATTTGCATAAAGTAGAAACAAAGCGACATGATACAAAAATATAATTTATTTATTCTAGATTACATAAGTGATACGATTAAAATAGTAAAAATGAGTAGTTTTCCGTGATTTACGCATATATATTAAATTACTTATACGAATCAGCCCCCAAATATAGTCTCCCATCAGATTTTCATTATATGATTTTTGATAGTAGCGTTCAAAGTCCAGTAGATCTTGGTGAATACGCCCACCATGCTCCTCGTAGTATGCGTCCGTGTTCTCCTTTAATTATCAAGATAGGCGTCAAGAATATGGACTTTCAGGAATATCCTGCAACCCATATGGCCATAGTTTATCATCAAGTTCTCAACAAGCTTTACATAATTTTCGGCTTTGTGATTACCTAGGAATCCCCGAATCACTGCGATAAAGCTGCCCCACGCTGCTTTTTCCGTCATAGTGAGATTCCCGGGAAACTTTTTGAACTTCATGATCTTTTTTTATTTTTGAACCGACAAAGACCCCGGCTTCCAACTTTGCCGCAGATAGCTTAGGAAATAAATCTTCGAGATACATAAAAGCTGCAGACTCCTTATCTAGAGCTCTGACAAATTGTTTCATAAGGCCCAATTTTATGATTCAGTACTTTACGGGGGTCCACACAGCTCCTATTTGACGTTGTTTCTCCCCACAATAAACTCTGTTTGTTGTGTCCAATCCCGCTCATGGTAGTGTGATACGGTGTCCCTGCTGTCCCAAATGCAAAGATAACAAGTAAACTTGGTGAAGCCACCTTGGACATCCATCAAGAAGGCCACCATTTTGAAGTCTCCGATAACCTCCCAACCGTACTCTTCATATTTCAATGCATCTAGCAAGATCGTGACACTGCTGTTTTGCTCTATGAGCTGGACCGAGTGAGCAAAAGGAAGAGATGTATACATGTTCCTGTTTTGAAGTAGCACTGCTTTGAGGCTCCTGGACGAGCTGTCAATAAAGAAGCGCCACTCGTTGGGGTTACAGGCAATTTCGATTACCTCAAACAGACCGGTCAACTTGTGACAGAAGCAAAGCTCATCTTAACCTGTATAAGAGCTTAAAATACACTGGTTACGCTTTCTCTGACCTGCTATTTGCACACTGTCATCTAAAAAATCCCACTGCTTGAGTCTCAAAGTTAAAAGCTCGGCATTTGACTTTATGACAAGGTCGTTAATATCTTTTAGATTGGACTAGTATGGGTTTTTATCCTCAGTTGCACCTCTGTAATCTGTATCAGTGGCTTTATTCTCTTCTGAACTGCTTCTTCTTTCTAAAAACTGCTACACTCTTTTTGGAGGAGTGGGTACAGGGAACTCAGAACTGTGTGGCACTGGCGCAATAGATGACTGAAGGTCTGGATACATGATAACTGGAGCATCTCTGCCTGCTCGACGTTTGGAAGGGATCACCCTGCAGAAGAAACAATTGCTTGAGTGGTCAATTGAGTCTTTCCATATTCGTGGGATTGAAAAATTTATAACTCTCTTTTCTCCTCTGAACCATCTTGTTAAAAAAATAAATGAAACATCAGTATAAATATACAAGTACTTTTCACTTAGTGTTATTAGAAATTTTAAAACAAATCTAGTATCCAAATAAACAAAACACATTATATATATATATATATATATATATATATATATATATAAATATATATATATATATATATAATATATATATATATATATATATATATATATATATATATATATATATATATATATATATATATATATATATCTCAAAGTAGCGCGAGAGAATGATGAAAATGAATCCATTAAACCACATTGAAAGAGAAAACGGAATAATATGTGCTTCCAGTAATATTTTTATTACCTTTTTCGAAAAGATCCATTCAGGGAAGAGATTCAAACCATGCAGACTGAGACAGCAAGCACCACTTTGATCACAGTTAAAAGTATGCCTTTAGTGCACTATGGTACCCAGAGAACAAATATTCTCTAAATAGAATAGCTTTTAAGGACCACTTTCGCAAGCTAC
The DNA here is from genome assembly GCA_963969495.1 of Ceratothoa steindachneri. Taxonomy (NCBI): domain Eukaryota; kingdom Metazoa; phylum Arthropoda; class Malacostraca; order Isopoda; family Cymothoidae; genus Ceratothoa; species Ceratothoa steindachneri. Next base: position 47,265,419 of record OZ018337.1, read on the forward strand.
CATTCCCAATTAATTTTCTATTTATTTCATAGTCCCCGTTTGAGCTTGTGAAAGTTTGTGCAAGGAGTCCTCAAAATGTCAAATAGTTAGAAGATTTCTGCAAAGAAGAATAGGCTAATATTCCTGCGAATACTTGTAAAAGCCTTACGATCAACTACAGAAATAAAAGTGGCTATGCTACAAAATATTAAATAAATGTATCCAATATTTTAGTATTTTTGTAAATAAAATTTTTGAATTTATGATTTTTCATTTTTTATTTGCACAGGTTTAATAAAAGTATTATTGGAACATACTTGTAAATTATCACCCCTAAAGAAGAAATATTATGCAAGAATTAGTAAAAAATGTTATGTATCCAATAATTTTGCGTGCCAGTGTATATATTACCATCCAGACTTGTTTTTCAGAGCTCGGAGGTGAAATTAGGTGCCCAAGGTTTGTCTTGATCTCCGACTGGCATGCCGAAATATGCCTTGTAGGCCTCACACATTTTAGCAGACTTATTTTGCTGTTGTCTTAATAAATTCGTTGCAGACATAACAAAATGCGTCTGTCGGCTGCTTACAACGTCTTGGTGCCATGTGTGACGAATGCTTCTATCATAGACGAGTAAAGATGTCTGAGCTGTGACGGCTAGAGTTAAACTGATCTGTTGAGTAGACAATCTTTTTATTTATACAGTCATCTACGTAGCCCAAATGTTCTAGGAATTCTTCAAACATGGGAGACCCTCCCAAAACGGACCTGCACACACTTTTTGTAATATAGCCTTCATTCATTCACTAATCACCCTTAATTTGCAGGACATGACTGAAGCAACGTCTATGAACACAACTAGATCTGAATGGAAGCTCCAGCAATGAATATACTGCGTCAAACATTACTACAAGACAGACTCATTTTAGAAAGTGCATGACACTTTCATGCATCAGGTTGAATGTAAAAAAGCCCCCTCCAAGAGCGCAATTCAAGCCTGGGTAAATCACTTAGAGAACTATGGGACAGTAGAAAACCTCAATGAAGCCAGTGACAACCGTCCAAGCCATTCAGAACGCCACAGGAAACGTACAGCAGAGCTGTGCGAGAGCGTGAGAGAGTCAGTTCAGCAAAGTCTAAAAACGCTCTGTACGCAAGAGAATTCAGTCCCTCGGTATATCCTGTGAGACTTGCAGGAGAGTGCTAGTAATAAATGTAAAGGCCTATCCATACAGAATACAGACGAAGTAGACACTTAGAGCCTCAGACAAGGAGCAGAAAAAGGCTATGGCAGTCAAGATACTGGAGAAGATTCAGGAGACCTCAACTCTCCTTAACCTCCTTTGGACCTCAGATGAAGCTCACTTTCATCTTAAAGGAAAGGTAAACTCGAAGACAAATGTCTTAAGGGGGACCTTCAGACCAAATAAGGTAGCCATCAAGACACTGCACTACCTTAAGTGCACGGTATGGACTGCAATCTCAGACAGAGGCATCATCGAACCATTCTTCTTCGAGGAATCTGGCGCAACAGTGACAGTCTCCAAGTAGTGGTATGTTGAGGTCCTGAGAACCTTCAAGAGGAAGCTGCAGACCCTATTCCCGTCGCTTATGGACAAGTTTTGGTTTCAGCAAGATGGAGCAAGCTCTCACATCTCAAACCTGTCCCGAGATTAACTGAAAGATATCTTTAGTGGCTGTGTGATCAGTCTCAAGATTGGTTTTGAGTAGGCACCTCACAGTCCAGACCCTAGCCCACCAGATTTCTTTCTCTGGGGCTACCTCAAATACAGAGTGTACGCAGGGAGATCCAGGACTATCACAGAACTCAGGGAAGCCATGAGGGTGGAGATCAGAGCCATTAGTCGGTTGGTTTGCAAGGACGTCCTGGACAAATTTGTGATGCGCCTCAAGAACACGTGCTCTAGAATAAAGAAAAAGGTCCAAAGACTCTCATGTTTTGATATGATGTTTTAAACACAATAAACTAGTTATCACCAAAGTTTCATTCATTCCTTGCAGAAAATTAAGAAATGAGGACTATCGACATTTGGGGCCCGTTTTGGGGGATCACCCTGTAAAAAATTCTCGATAGTTCTAGAAAACTCTACAGTTTATTTTTCACCAAATTAGCGCTGAATCTATGGAATATAAGAGAACTACCATTGATGTCCAAGTGAACCACAAAAAATATTAGAGAAATAATAGCTATTACTACTGTATTACTGCTTCTATAACTAAAGAAAAACAGAACCCTTGAAACTTTATATATATTTTCACCAGTTGCATCAAAATAAAATTATTTACCATAAATGGACTAAGTAAAAAATCCAATGTCCACAAAAGGAAAGTTTGCGGATTAAAATTGACTTTTTTTAAATAAAGCCACAAACAAGGAAAAAAAACAGGTAGCAATAGTCCCTCGTTGGAAGTAAAATAAATTGAAACAGTTTGATATAAGGATATTAATTAAATGAAACATTTATTAAAAAACTTAAACAGCTTAGTTAATATTAATAATTAATTTAAATATTGAGTTTAATCATTTAATATTAATTTATGATTGACGGTATAATGGCTAAAGTTTAGGTCATTTTCGATTTTTATATAAGCTTTCCTTTGGTTGCTTTGCATATGGTTGACCCCACGCGGAATACATTCTCGATTATTGGCAAGAGCATCGCTGTTCTGTGCGAGTCAATAATCTCCTCATAACTCGAACATGTTGACGTAGACGAATCAACAATTCCGAATACCTATATAGGACTATGAGGTACACGTTTCAGAAGATGCTTTAGTGTCTAGATAAAATAACCAATTTAAATATTTCTAAAAGATTTGAATTGGTACTCGTAAGAGATTGTAGTCAAGAATTAGTTCCTTGATAAAGTCTTACGTCAAAAGGAGAGAATTTATTAGCGGTTTCCTGTACATGTAGAAAGATGAAGCGGAATTTTATACGGAGAGTACGGTGAAGAGTTTCACAGCCATTCTTCACCAAGAATCCTCCTTCTTAACGAAAAAATTATGAATAGAAAAATTGCATCTCTCGTAGGTGGACAGTTTGTTACTGGTGTCATAATTGGAGCCATCTTTCTAGATGGAAGTGTAAATGTTGAAGATTAACTATAAATAAGAGTGAGAGAGGGAAATTATTCGACAAGTACTTGTTGTATATGGGATAAGATTGGACTGAATTTGGTTGAGGCAAGATAGAGCATCTTGCCTCCATTTTATTTTAGAGGGGTGAGGGGCTTCCCCCAATAAAGAAATTTTTTCAACACTACATACCAATTTGCTTGAATCGAGACATCGCATCATACCTGCAATAGAATTGTTGAAAGTCATTACAGACATAAGAAAAAGATGTGATGGCATCAATACGAACTAGAACAACAAATTTTAGTAATAGGAATGTTGTGCATGTTGAATGTTGTACACTCTAAGGAATGATAAAAACGTGTTATTTTATTTAAATTAAAGTAAGTCGTTGTTTTTGGTAGCATTTATTTTAAAAGTGAATCGTTAGCAAGCTACATCATTACATATTCAATGTATGTTTTTAGGTGAGGGTAATAGTAAGAAATCCTTAATCCTCTATAAAAGTCTCCTGGAGTTTCTCAACCCTCTTCATGAGCGCCACTCCTCTTATAAATCACCTCAAAATTTCTCTTTTAGAGAAATGAATGGTTGCTCAGATGTAGGGGTGGCGACTATGAAGAAGGTTGAGGAACTCAAAAAGATTTTTCAGCGGATTAGAGATTTCTTATTCTTGCGCTTAACGAAGCGCATATACATGTACAAGGTGTTCGTGCTCAATTTCACGGTTTTCATAAAAGAAAAAAACATCTCAGCCAAAACATAAATGTTTTTTTTAAAGATAAAAAAAAACCACTAGAATATGGGGAGGGATATAACAATTTACTCCAAGTTGCCACCATTAGCTTCCACGACTGCCTTAACACGGCTCCTTAACCTGGGTCATGCATTCCTCACTCTGTGTCTGGGAAGATCTTTGAACACTTCGTTGACCTTGGCCACCGGCTCGGCCTTGGGATAGCAGGCGCAGCGGTTGTGTCTTTTTTAACTCCGGCCGATACATAGTAATCCATGAGATTACAATCACGAGGTCTATGAGGCCAGAAAGTGTGGCTGTTGAAGTCGTAGAGACTTCAGACTTTTTCTGGGAGTATGGCCTTCCAACAGCAACTCTCTCCAGTCAGGGTTTGAGTAAAATCCCCAGCAGCTCCAAATAGCCATCTGAATTGAGCTTAAAATCCCGCTCAAATATATGGAGCGATATGGCGCACCCTCACTGGAGACAGAGGTGGGCACTAAATACATTTAAAGTATTTAAATACTAAATATTAAATACATGATAAAAATGTATTTAGATACATTTTTAAATACATTTCAAATATGCTATATAATGACAATCGATAAGGACCATTGGTATACTGTATTTAAATACATGATTTCAAATGTAATTACAAATACAATTTTAAATATATAAATTATTTAAATACAGTATTTAAATACAAAGTATTTAAAGACTGCCTCCCTTTCCTTGGAGATACCCCCGCTGACTCTGAGCTTTTGGAGGAACTTGGTATTTATGATACGTAGAAGGTCACATAGATTATAGGAAAACCAGCTGTTTTCTGACTATTGTGAAACTAGTATTGATAGAATTTCTTCTTCATCTCAGAACAAGATCGTCCTCAGTTCACCAGGATGCTTCAGTTTATTAGGAGCTTCTTTGCCTTCATCAAGCGGTTCTCCTTGATCCTGTCTGTCAGAATTTGTCCCTTGAGCCTCTTGATGGTGTCCAGCTTCATGGTGGCAACCAGAACAGCCATCTCTCTCTCGCCAAAACCAGGATTCCTCGCTCGGTTCTTCTATCACCTCTTGCAGCTGTTGGATGAATTCTGGAGTGCGAACGCTGTCAGAACGCCTGTTATGTTCTTTTCTGGTAGCCATAGCTTCGTATTCTTTGTTGCAGCTGCCCATGCCACGTCCTATAGCCTTTCCAGTGTCAACAGATGCCTTTCCGTCCTCAATGTAATCTTCCTTTATCAAATAAAACTTTCCGCTGCCTGCTCTCTAAAGGCATAGACTGCTCACCGATAGATCAACCTGTTCCTAAAAAAATGAGTAATTAAATATCGTCAAATTTAGCCCAATGACCCTATATATATATATATATATATATATATATATATATATATATATATATATATATATATGAATGGCTCTAACTTCCTTATAACTATATTTTTTCGATTTCTTTTTCAGATTAATAATGTATGAAATTAAAGGCAAGAAGCAAATGAAAAGGCACGCTGCAATCGCTGCCATAAAGGCTCAGCATAATGATTCCTACAACTTGAACCACGCTAATAGATTGGTAGGGAAAGCTAGAACCCAGGGATTTGTCTAGAAGGAACTTGAAAATTTCAAGAAAAATACGGAAATTCGATCAGAGTCCTTGTAAATGACTTCAAGGTTTCAAAATGCACCATCACAAGAGGTATGCATGAAGATACCATTGAAAAGTCATATGTGATGTGGGGAGATCAGTTCCTATCAGGTAAGACGAAAGAAAATTGTTTGATCCGTGCAAAGCGCCTTTTCTCCCATCGAAACACTAAGAAGCTGGAATGCTCTGTTTTTCTCTGAGAAAAAACTTCAACCAGGACCAAAGGGGTAAACCCAAGGAACGGGAGATGGTTATGCAGAGTGCCAAGCGAGGCTCTAACTGTGATGGATACAAGTTACCAGCAACTGTGATGGTTCGATGAGTCGTTAGCAGTGAGAGAGATCTCATGTACCCTTCATATTTTTCACAGGGCTTAAGAGTCTATTTTGTTGCCCTTACAAAGGTTTTATAGAAGGTGGTTAGGCCCTGGATAGAAAGAGTACGCAAGGGATGTCCTTACATCTTCTAACAAGACTCTGCACCATTTATTAAGACAAGAACAATCCAACCTTGAATCCATGCCAATTTCCACGACTATCTTCTCCCAGACACATGACTTCCTTACTTACCCAACCTTATCTAGGGAGGGCGTCGTCGAGAGAGATGCCAATCAACATCCAAATAACTCATTGAATATCCCAAACCCGATATTAAAAAGACTATGTTCGAAAATTTTAAATAACATCGGCTTCGGACTTGTCAAAGCTGCAGAGCCTATATTGAAGTAGTGATGAAGCCAATGCTAGTTTCCTTGAACAGCTGTATTAAAAGGCGTCTCAAAATTATCTGTACCGATTTTTATTTAAATACACCTTTTCTCTGACGTGCTATAAGACTTTTTCTATATTTCTACAAATGAGCTGAAAATACTGACCGCACCTATATATATATATATATATATATATATATATATATATATATATATATATATATATATATATATATATAAGTCAGCTGAGGAAATAAGGCTGCTACGTCATTCTATTAATTTTTCGAATTTCCTCCTCTCACCTTCTGCGAGGTCGGCTTCTGAGTCTCTTTATGTATAGAGGTGTCCAGTGTAGGGTTTCATTTGTTTATAATGTGTAAGTTATGTTTAACATCTGTATATCTCTAACAAGTTTTTGTTTTCTTATCCATGTAAATATTTTAGGGTCTTCGCAGTATATTATTAAATGTATGGTTCCATGTTTCTCTCAGGGGTCCTCCGTTTCTGCCAGATTTTTATGGCTTAGGTCCCAGTTTCCCTTTCTTAAATTAAGACGAATTAATTAAAAAGTTTCCCTTTTGACCCCAGAGACAGGTCGCTTCTGAATATGAATCTCAGTTTTGGGACCGAAAACGCGCCTCATTTCGTTCTCTGAAATTTTCTTTTTCCAAATCTCCAAACAAGATTTGGATGCTCTATAAATTATATGTATTCTTGTACCTACTCTCTAACTTGATCCAGTATCTATATTTTCAGTCTAACTCTGAGACTGGTTTGTCATAATTTTAGTATTATTAACTCGAATCCTTTAAATAATCCTATTAAATAATGATACGTCGCGATCGAATTGAAAGCAACGTAAATGCCGCTTATTAATTTGGATTCTCTTTGGTTTCTGCTCCCAAATGTTCAAAATTTAATCAAGCCCCGCTTCAAAGTTTGGAGAGATTGGATCACCATATCCTAGTACTCCATATGTTTTTTTGTATTTTTAATATTGACTGCGTGCAGCCTAAATGACGACGTTGCATCAATATATATGTATATATATATATAAATACTAATTCATGTGGGTTTTTCATAGACCTCAAATGTTATATAAAAATGTATTACTGCGAGTACAAGGATGGAAAAATAAGAGAAAGTGAAGAAGGGATGATGAGACTATGTTTCCAAAGAATTTACTCTTTTTTCTTTGTCTCTTTCTTTTTCACTCTCTCTCTCTCTTCCTCTCTTTCTCTCTCTCTCTATATATATATATATTAAAGAGGCAAAGAACACGACCTCTCAAAAGGTAGGAGGAAATAATCGGAGACGCATAATTGAATCAGTTCTCCTAAAGGAAATTCAAAAGTTCAGATCCTTTTGTGGTAAGTACATCTCTCGTTGATTGATGACCAGAGCCTTAATCACCCTCCTTTAAGAAATGATTTGCTTCATCAGGACCCTGAGAAATTCCTGGTTTTAACCTTGCGTGTATAAATCCACTAGTATTTTAACCAGTAATGATAACGGATGTCTCCAATGAAACCTGGTTTTGCCATAAATTCATCGCAGATATTTTGATTTTATCTCTCATAATATATATATATATATAGATATATATATATATATATATATACATATATATATACATATATATATATATATATATATATATATATATATATATATATATATATATATATATATATATATATATGCGTGTGTGTTAGAGAGAGTAAATATAGCCAAGAGAAAAGCTAAGAAGCGAATTTCAAGTACGTTCAGACTTTTTATATTTCTGTATTTGGGATTCTGTTTTATCTTGCTTATGTAATGTATGTGCATTTACTGAACTACTTACATGAAACTTTAGGATTTTCATACATATACATTATAAATATATTATGAGCATATTTAATAGTGTGAATATCTTTCATTAATATAAACTTCATTGGAAACGTAAACGCCCAAAACATCTTACACAAAAATCTAGGATTTTACCATCCAGTTTTTCGCTAAATTTAAGCCATCATTAATAACAGCAATCATTAGTGATATTACTTTACAAAGTTTTTGCAAGAGATGTCATTAGTATCATGAGCAATTTCCTCTACTTTTCGAAATATTTTCATTTTTCTAATTTTCTTGATACGTTTTAGCGTAATTGGATTCGTTCAGAGGCGATTGGTTGAATGGTTTTTCCATTACTCTACCTAAAATATACTTATGCGCACAGAAGGTTCTCACTCTCTATAAATCAGTAAATCAGTAAAAGTGATTAAATGGCAACTACGTTGACAGAAATTGTTTTCAAATGTGTAAAAGTAAACGATTCTATGTGTATTCAAGTATCTCTAAATGTCGCACTCCATGTTGTAACTATAGAATAGCAGTCATTTCTTTACCGATCGATCTACCATATATGGTTCAATTCGTAAGCGACGGAGTTAATGAGTTTTGAATTGCTATTAATGATTCTATTTTACTTTGGAGAGGGAGGTCCATTGCAGGATAACTAAACCGACACAAAAATCAGGTTGTCCATCGCTGGAAAACTACCAGAGCACTAAAGGCTGAAGTCCATTTTCGTGAATTTCGTACACGGGAGAGTGAAATAAATGAATGACAGCGTGATGTAAGTGGTTCACCGTGACTGGCGAAATATCCCTAAATTAAAATAAATACTTTTATTGCAAAAAATCGACCCCATGTACCCTTGCTTGCAAATACGGGGCCTATCTATGAGGCCACAGTCATCAAATGTGACTTCGATAATGATTTAATAGTTCTAAATCGAGTTTTAATTAATGATGTGAATACATAGTAATTACGAGGGGCGGTCAATAAGTTTTGCGAATCAGAGGGGCAAAACAACGGAAGGGAGATGGCTGTTTGTGGGGGTGTTAGGACAAGTTATGAAAAGTCAGGACCTGCAGCCTCACCCTCCTGCCTCGTCTATTTAAGAAGCAGTAGCTGATCGCAGATCGTCAGTGACAAATTTTTCAACAATGGAGAAGGTTGAGCACCGCGCAGTGATCAAATCTTTGACCAAGGAAGGCAAGAATGCAAAAGAGATCCATGAACGCATGGTCGCAGTGTAGAGCGACACCGCCCCTTCCTATGCAACCATTGCTTGCTGAAGTAGGGAGTTTCGCCATGGTCGTGAGTCCCTTGAAGATGACCCCGTCCAGGACGCCCGTCAGACGTGACGAAAAAGGACAATGTGGCCCGTGTGGAGAGAATGATCCTCAAAAATCGACCGGTGAAGGTCGAAGAAATCAAGCGAGAACTTGGAATATCACATGAAAGTGTTATCAACATCATCCACGACAATTTGCCCGTGACGAAGGTCTCTGCCCGTTGGGCCCTAGAAATCTCACGCCCCATGATCGACTTCAACGTCGTTAAAGTCCACAAGGCCAGAGTTGCACAAGCTGCCGTGTGCCAGTGCGGACTTTAGGAGCTTAACCCCCCCCCCTACAGTCCAGATCTGGACCCTAGCGACTATTTTTTATTCCGCCAGCTCAAGGCTGCATTGCGATGAAGATGTCCAGCTCGCCGTCCAGAAGTGGATTGAACAGCAGTCGGGAGATTTCTGGTTGTCGGGAATTCCAAGCCTCAGGGACAAGTGACGCAAGTGCATTGAAGTCGAAGGTAGTTATATTGAAAAGTAATAAAACACTTTTCCTCATATTTCGTTTCCTTATATCCGAATTGGAAAACTTATTGACCGCCCCTCGTATTAGAGATTTATTTCCTATTTTTATTTCAATCTCAAATTGCATGCGAGGGGAGGAGAATGAGACATAGTAATTGCGGATTTTGGTCATAATCACGAAACCTCACCTTGTAATAAAACAATCCTTTCAACCAAACCTTCTACACAAGCATAACCTTGTAAGGCTAAAAATGCCGAAAGCTTGGGATTTCAGTGTTCTTAATTACGGCTTACTGGATTTTGTCCAGCTTTGATAAATAGAATTTGATTTCGTCTTTTTTTTAATTTTCTGAACTTGTTCTTGCGCGTGTTATTTTAAGAATTGAATTCTTCTCATTTTCGAAATATTTTGGTCCTTTTTTCCAAAATCTTCCTTCCAATTTCTTGTACTTAAAATTGCCAAATTGGAATTTGCAAAATTCTTCCCTTTTGAGTGGACAAATTTTTTGCAATTCACTCCTCAGGCTCTATTCTGCTGTGAGTTCAAATTTCCGTCTCAACAGAAGTATACACGCAAAATGTATGGAAATATACTCACATCAATGATACGCGCACTACAACTTGAATACCCGCAGGGGTGTAGATAGAATAGAAACGAATAGACAAGCACAAAAGTAGACAGTTGGATTAGGTTATGGGCCGATACACACACTGCAATATGTGCATACAGACGCTTACATGTTTAAGCCACACAAAATGAAACAGATTTACAGGATAAAGGAATGGACAGTTCATTGCCCTTCCACCACGATTACACCAGGGACATGCTGTAGTTGACATTTGAAGAATTGCGTGGCCTCTCGGGCCTAACACTTGCACGCGGATCTGTGGCTATAGAACTTCCACACATTTTCACCTCTTCCTGGATGAAATGCTCTCGTTAGTTTTCGCCTCTTAGTTTAAAGTAACAAAACAAACCCTCCTACCTTGAAAGAGACTCCTTTAACTTTGTAGAAGCAATGGAGGAGATCAATTTGTGTAATTTATCCACTACAAGCAGAGTGTGGTGTAGTGTAAGAGCCGGAGAAGAGAAACGATATATGGAGCTATGGGAAATGAAGGGAGCATTGAATTCTACTTTACTTTAGTTTGAGCTGTTTTGAGTGAACAAAAACTTGTTATCGTAGAAATCTTGCTTAACGAACATGGAATTTTCTTTTGAATTGTGTGACAGAAGATAAATGTTAATTTACAAACTCTCACAGACTCACAACAGTAAAAAAAGGTATCCACGGTTATTTTTCAAAATTTTCAAAGTAGAAATATCACCTCATATTGCAAATATTTATACCTTACATAGTGACTGGAATATACACAACAGGCTCCCAAACAAAAATAAACCAAAACACAGAGGCCTACAATATAAGCGGCAGGCTGGTAAACAAGAAACAAAGAAAGCGTTCGTTGGAACACACGCCAGCGCCGCCTTTTCAAACGCCAAGGAACAAACACTCGAAGAGTGGAGAAAGTAATCGTTGCAGCAGCAAAGATGGCCATCTGCCGATTCGAAATTGGAAAACAAACTCGATCGCTTTAATTCGTTTGTTTATGTAAAGCGAGGCTCACCTCAAAATGGAGTCACATTATATTTGCATACCAACTGGGCCAAAAGAAACGTTTTATCGCTTTTCTAGGAAACATGAGAGAAAATTTACAGATCAAATTGATTAAACATAGGATGCAAGCAATCAATGAATATGTTGTTTATGGTATTAATGCTAATTATGGTTATTTAGGGAATTTAGGGTGCAGAAATATAGGAAACGTATGCATATATTTGAAAGAGGACCATGGCATCATGCGAATAAACCCGTTGATGGACAGAACAACTGCCAGAGAGAAACACGGCAAGGAAAGATAGATGAATTCATTAAGAACGCACGCAACTGGAAAACAAGGTAGAAAATATACAAATAAACAAGAAATAGAGAAATGGTGGACAGAAAAGGATAATCAAATCGGGAAAATTTCACTTTCGTAGTAATCTTCGGCTAATCTTGAATCTTTTCTCCAACATCCGAAAAACTCATCTTGTTTCTTTTGTTTCACATCCGGAAATTTCAATTTCTTACCATTCTTTAGCTCATCTTTATTATTTTCTTCCATATCTCTAAATTCTACTTCTTACTATTCTTGAGCTCATCATCCCACATCCGGAAATTTCACTTCTTATTATTATTCTAAGGCTCATCTTGACCATTTTCTTCCTCAACCAAAAATTTCCATTTCTTACAATTCTTTGACTCATTCTTCTTGTCTTTGGTATCACATTCATAAATTTCACTTTCTTACTATTCTTTGGCTCATCTTGAGTCATTTCTGACACATCCGTAAACTTCACTTATTTACTATTTTTGGACTTATTTTGCATCTCTTCTCTCACATTCGAAATTTTCAATTTCTGAAAATTCTTGGGATTATCTTGAAATTTCTTCCACATCCGTAAATTTCACTTTCTTACCATTCATGGGCTCGAGTCTTTTGTCCTAGTTTCACAAATTTCACTTTCTTACTAATCTTTGACTCTTGAATCTTTTCTCCCTTACCATTTTGGGGCTCATCTTGATTCTTTTCTCATATCACGAAATTTCTATTTTTTTACTAATATTGGGCTTATCTTATCTCTTTTCTCCCACATCCGGAAATTTCCCTTTCCTAATATTCTTAGGCTCATCCTTGAGTTCTTTATCACATATCGGGGGATTTTCAAAGGAGGATTACTCAAGATGAATCTTCAAGTATGGAGAATACTCTGAGAAAGTTTCCATTGAAGTGGTTTCGATTTCTTCGATGTTTTTTTCCTATTTAGATCGTTCGAAATTCTATTAAAGCTCATAAGGTTTCATGGCCATTGCCTTCACACATCCTGAGCTAAGTTGCCAAATACTCCATTCTCTTTGATATTAAAATAGGTTCATCCAAGTTTTTCTAACTTTATCTCTTTTAGGATGTTAAAGGATAAGTTCATTTTAACAAACAAAATCAGATAAATAAGATATAAGATTAAGATTAAATTTAATGTTGCTTTCTACCGAAATCTTATGTGCTTTCGATTTTAGCCGTGATCAAAATAAAAACTCCTTCTCCCAACCACCAGCTACTTTATCCTGAGAAAGATTATTTCTTATCGTATTATGCTAACAGCTTTCTTCTAGGTGAAATATTTTGCCTTTTGTCACATGTTGTGTATTTAGAAGCCATATCATTAAATAGAGCGAAATTTTACTAAACATAAACACATACGCTTATTCTTTATACATCCATGCTAGAAGAAAATACAAAATAGAAACATTAGTGTAAATCCTTCGCATATCGCTTTGTATTTGCATTTTCCTGATAATTCGTGAAGGCAAGCGATCCTACATTGATCTTATACATTCATGGTACCAAGCAGACACCACGGTAATACAATGGGTTATGTAAGTTCTGTAAGTAAGGCACCTGTATAAATTTGGGTGTGACTCGAATTCTTGCATTTCCATAGACATTTGGTATAAATCGAATTCCAACAAGTTTATGTGGGTAAAATCTACTTCTGCCTGAACGTCTCTAATGCACACCACCTCGCTCCAGATGAAGGTAAATAAATCTATTTCTCTCCCTATTCTACTCTATCTTTCTCACTTTCTCCCTAGGACATTAGCCGTTTATTACAGGCTATTATTTTTATCTCTTTGCACAACTGCTTTTGAGTGGTTGGATTCAGCGGATTTTTTCGTCGCTTTATTTGTATTACGATTAACCTTTTATTAATTTTAAAAAAGTAGGTCACTAAACTTGCATCTGAATGTAGAAAACCTTCTTCAGAGAGCGAATAACTCCCCCAACGAAGGTTATCCTACTATTGAGTGTTGTTGGCAATTATCTACCCTTTGACCACTCTAAGATAATGGGACTTTAGACCACACGCAAACGCTATCGTACTGACGAATGAAGATGGCTGATCTGCGAAGAAAGCAATTAAAGCGCCAGAAGAAGCAGAATGAAGATTCATTTAGGATGACCGTGGAAGAGGAACGGACCTATGGGGAAACACTGCGGTGGAGAGATCTTCAATAAAGACTTCGCATGGAAGCGGTGATGGTAATAGAAGATAAAATGATAATTTGAAGCAATAAAGTTTTTCCAATATAAACGACATCAGAAGAAAAGACGATGTTCCATGCGAACAATAAACTGTATGCAAGGCAGCGGTGAGTGAGATGGTGGAACAATATAGTCACGTAATAAAGGGTGTCACACGGGAGTTGAAAGATACAAAAAACGAAGTCAGTTTCATTAAAAGGAAAAGAAATTGAGAATAACCCAGGGTGACATAACAGGATCCAGCATAATGCGGGAAATATATTTGTAAAGTTGTGAGGTTGAATGATTGTAGATCAAGGAAAGGCAAACTTGATGTTAAGGTAAGGGACTTTGTACTAACTGCTTCTTTATTTATCTTAAAATGGGTCTATTTGAATCATAAGGTAAGTAGACTCGTCGATTTATAATGGATTACGTTAATGTTCACTACAATCTTCTCTAATGTAGTTCGAAGCTCTCGTAAGGAAAAGTAAATTTGACATGAAGAATGAGTACATAAGATGAGGGTTGTCTCTTATTTAAGGGGGTTTATGTATGTCTGAGACGGAGACTTGTCACTCGGAGTCTCTATAAGGAAACAACTACCTTGTCAGGAAAAATAGGTGAAAAATGTCTTCTAACAGAATTTTGGTTGTGTTTAACCCATCTTGGGGATTAGTTATGACAGGTCGGAATATGCCTGGAAATGGTTACTACCTGGAAAGAAACTCTTTTTTCCTTTATAACCTGTTCTCTTTACTAGTGATTTAACTATTTAACAAACCATAACCTCAGTTTGTACTCGTAATAGTAGGTTTTGCAAAACTTAGCCATAAATGGGTTGTTTATTGGGACACCCTCTTTATCAGGATGTCATCATGCCTCAATAATGAGGCATGATGCCATTCTAATATAGAGTAAAGAAACGAGTATGTTTGTTCATGTGTGGCTAGACAGGCAAAGTTTGTTCATGTGTGGCTAGACAGGCTAAAGGACAAGTGTGAAAAAAGAGGATTGGTAAAGCTGTCATTTGCGTATCGTTTTGCAAATACGAAATGATTAAACTATCTGGGGCGGAACTATTTTAAAAGTTCTACCAACATAATGTGGTCTACGTATTACGTGTGCTCAGACTGTTATTTTTAACGCAGGAAGAGAAATAAAAACAGTTGATAAATTAACTTTCACTCTGATTACATAAGAGCTGAAGATGAAGTGATTCCAAAGAAACGCTGTTACATTAGTGTCTTTCTTCATTTCCGGTATTTTTCAAAAAACTATGACTCAAGCAGCACCGAGATGCCATATGGTCCTTTGAATGAATCAACTAGTATTTTGGACTAAACTTCCAGTTCATGGCAGTTAAAAATGGGAATCCATTTTAGAGTGGAGAGATGCTAGTAATGTTCTAGTTAAAATCAAAATATGTAATATAAAAGTGCTTAAAATGTATATTTTGCTGTTAGATTGTTTGATTAATTGATTTATTGAGACTTTATCAGTTTGTATTTGCCAATTAAGGGTAGAGGATATATATGGGCGTCCAAAACATTAGAATCATAGTTAAATACTCATTTAAATACATTTATCAAATTCTGATATAACCGCATCGGACTTTCTTTAGTTGTTTTTTCTACACATTCAATCTGTCCTTTGATCTTGAGCCATTTTCAAGAGGAAATAAAAAAAATGTATGTAAAGAAAAAACAGTATTGATAGACATACTTTTAAGGCTCGAGATTATTTAAAATGAATTCATTTGACACCTCTTGTTTTTATGAGTTATATTTTTAAGTAATACATTTCATTTCGATTCTTAATCATAGTGACTGAACTGCTTTCAAAGACATTACTAGACAAATTATTCCAGTTTTGAGTCATTTTCTAAAAAAATAAATTCTGTCTTAATCCAGTGCTATATCTTTTGTTACGAGCTTGAAAGCGTTATTCATAGTTGTTGCTTAGTTATTTATGTAGCTAAAATATTGATTCATACCTTAAATCAGTAAACTATTTTAATATTTTAAATGATTCGATAAGTTGGCCCACAGATAGCGATCTTCCAGTCACAGTAAATGGCTCAGTCTCTCTTTATGCTATCGATTTTTAAGTTCAGGAATTAATTTCGTCCCTGGCGCCTTTCATTATTGCAATGTTCTTTCGCATATGTGGACCTCGTAATTGTAGGGTGGGGTGGGGGAACACCGACATATTAGTAGAAAAACCTGCGTAAAAATTCCATTTTGTACCTGAGCTAGTGCAAACTGTGCCCCAAACAAACTTCACAACATGGTCCACCTATGGTATACTCATAAATCCTTAACTCAGAAAATAAGTGACATTTTTGGCACTTCAAAATTTGGGGGGACCTCGGTCGGTGTTTCCCTACTGCAGGGGAACACCGATCGGGATGTTGGGGAACATCGACCATTATCTTTGAAGCTCATAAAAGAAAAAACATTGTTTTGTTTTTGCCTAAAATCAACATATATGATAACCCTAGCCACCCACAATCATTATTAAGTGATGAAATGAAAGATAAGCACATAAAAGAATTAACATTTATTTGACAAAACAAAATTAACTCTGACAGACAAAAATCATTTTTTAAATTTTTTTTAGGAAATTTTATAAATTTTTAACAACTATTTGTTTAGAGAGGGGAGTTAAGACACCTTAAAGTATATTTGAGGAACTTATAGCCTAATTACTTACAAATCGAAGGAATTCAAGACAAAACTATATACAAATAAATACCTTAGCCTGTAGGCTACTACAGGCTCAGAAGTGCATGTTGAAGGCAATCTGAGGGGGTACACCTTAACCAGGTCGGCATGCCTCTTGGTGTCACTGTTGGTGGTTACCTTGACATCCTTACACTGTCTGACTCGACAGATGCTTTGTCCAAGATTGTATGAAAGGTAAAGGTATCCCTGGAGAAAGCTGACTTCATGCGGAGGGAAGAAAGATTAAACTTCCCATCCTCCAAGATAGCCAAGACCTGGGTGACATATCACACCAATGTGCCCACGTTCCCTTCCTCTTCCAGCTTCAGCTCAAGAAGAACAAAGTCCCCTCACTGAAAAAGAATTGAAACCTGAGATAAAACAAAAAATATATATGCCAGATTAGGCTAGTCCTGATAATGAATTATGATAATTGATCAATTTTGGCTGCAAAAATATAAAGTCCCTCATCTCTGGTGCCTTCTCAGCAAAAGGGTATATGACAATTCTGTCGAATTGTCATCGTCCTCCACCTAATCTGAGTACTCTGAGGAGTCATCGAGCTGCATAGGAACATTATCAACGTCTTCCTCCTCACTATCTTGCTCTACAGGGACAGACTTCTTGCACCTTGCACACTTTTGCTTCTCTACCATTTCCTTCTTTTTAGGCGCTGCCTTGTTTTTCCCCTCTATCTTCTTCCTCTTCTCTGCCTTCATCCTCAGATATGTGATGGCCTCCTCATTATCAGTCAGAATGCAGGCCCGTACTCTCTTCCGTCCATTTCCATAAGAACGAAGAGCGGCCTTGGGGAAGGGCCTGACACTCTCTGGGGTGATCTCTGGGGAAGCAAGGTTTGACCTACTAGGGCCCGGGATGGCAGGGTCAGCAGTGCTAGGGCCTGGGGTGACAGGGTCAGTAGTGCTAGGGCCTGGAGTGGCAGGGTGCCTATAGAAGCAGAGTTCTACCATCACATCCGGTCTACTTCTGAGTTATGGCCTTCAGCTTGTCCTTCTTATCCATCAGAAGAAGTTGGAGTAACTTCTATTCCAAAATTCACAGGTGGTGCCGGTCACTCTGTTACCTGTGCTCCTACAAAAGCATCATCTAGGAAGATGTTGCGATTGATAGGCCAGATACCAGTCGACCTGAAACCACCAAGAATGTTGGAGGAAGTACTGGCTTTACTCCAAGCTTCAGAGGCAAACTCCGGCAACTCGTTAGGGTGTATGAGAGAGTGGTCGTTCAGTATGCCACGCAGAAACGTCTTGAAGGGACCAAACACACTCGCATCCAATGGCTGAAGTTTATATGAACGTATGCGGAGGCAAGGTAACAATCACGATACCATGCTTGATCGCAAGCTCCACAACATAAATGTTCATGTGACATTCAGCATTGTTCATGATAAGAAGAATCTTGTTCTCTACAGAAGAACCAAACTTTTGATGAAGATACTGAAGTGTCTGCACGAAGCATTCACCGTTCATCCAACCATGAGAATGCAATATGCCTTTGGAACCGAAGATCGTGTTGCTCATGAAAGCTGGGTTCCATCTGCATCTGGAAATTATAAAAACTGGAAGGATGGACTGCCCCACAGCATTTATAATACACACAAACGTCATGGTATCCCCTCTTTCTCGAGTTACCTGCGTGGCTACTGGCTGACCCCTCGCACACACAACCTTAACAGGCTTCATAACTGTTGACAAAGAACTCTCATCTAAATTGTATATCCGGTCCAGAGTGAATTCGTACTTCTCCATAGCTAATGTGTAAGCCTTAAAGAAGTTCTTCACATTAATTATGTTAAAGGCTATAATCCTAGCAATCAACACAAGGTTTGAATGAAAGTTGGGATGGTCTGGCTATGACAAGCTTTGGCATAATGGTATCATATCCTTCGTACCTCGTTCATGGGCAGGCCATAGAACATCTTACCAGCTTGGCAGGTATATTTCACTATGTGCAGCTCCTGTTGTGGTGTGAAAACACTATTAGTATGGGGCTGCAGAGGCACATAAGTGACCCCGTCAGACAACTTCTTGGACCGATTGAAGGAATCATGTAACGAAAGAAATAAAATAGGACTTCAAAGGCCCTTGCTAAAAAAATGAAAAAAATAATATATATAAATCTAGGCTACAAAATAAAGTAAAAAAATGAAATATGGTTCCGAAAATGCTGGCTGACTTGCCTCTTAAAAGAGGAAATGTTAAACGAGTCTGGAAACGCAGACTGAGGAAATGAATTCCAGACCTTTGGTGTAGCGTAAATGGGATGAATGAATTTTTAAACTTACCACAAGAGTTGTTTTCTTGACTTCGAATTCCTCAGCGGCCGGTTTGATGCTGCATTTGGTTGCAACCCGGTGCTTGAATGCAGCCTCCAGGTTGGTGCGGTTGAGCTGCTTGTCACTTTTCTTGACATACTTGCGAGGCATGATGATCAGGCTTCCAAGAAGGCAGTAGGCTAGATCTGAAAGAGTTGATGACATTAGACATGAATAGGTAAAGTTTAACCCCCCTCAAAACAAATTTCCTGTTTTAAGTTTAAGAATTATTAGTCTTGTGTATTTCATATTAGCAATTAGCTATATAGTAAAGTATTTTTTTACAGTATTTAAACACTTATTAGTATTTTAAATATTCTTTTTCAAAAATCATAGTGATGTGGGGATACACCGACCGCCATGCCTTGAATACATCCGGTGGTAAAAATCTTTTTTGCAAATTGAATATTAATCCTAGAGTCATTCTAATAACTTAAGTCACTTATATAATAGTTATTTCATGTGTTTATAGCATAATGACTGATATCGAATCATAATTCACTAAAAATCACCTTCAACTTTACACGATAAAAACACTGTTCCACTTCATTTAAATGCACGAGTTCACCACCACCATTTATTTTCATGCTAATATACACAGTGGTGGGGGCGTTAACGAAAAAATTATCACGATAAACGATAAATCGATAACGATAGCCTTATCGGCGATAACCGAAAATCAATAAATGGCGAGAAATTTATCGCCAGATAAGGTGATAACCGATAAATCGATAAATCCAAAATTATAATACAATATTGATTATTGACTATATATAGCGTTATTTGATAATACAATAGTAAGAATATTTGAATACTGTTTCTTAGTTTCTTACCTAGTGAGGCTCTCCTTCATTTCCTCATAGGTTTTGAGGATCCTCCGCCCCAGCGTCCTCCTGTTGTCCAACAAAAACCTGAAAATTGTCATGTCGACGGTGGACTGCAGGACGGTGCTGCCCTGGGCCACGATGCCAAAGGTCTCGGCGATGGAAATCTTCCGCTGCTTCTTGCTGGTTGACCCTCCGTCGTCTGACTGACCGGACCAGTTCCTGCTGCGGCCGACAGTCCCAACGTTGGCCTCGCAAGCTTCATCAACTTGTTTTGCCTTGTCGGGATGAATCCTGTTGAAGTGGCTTTTCAGGTTGCCTTTTTTGCCCTTGTTCACCTTCACCTCAGTGATCTTGGGGAGGCAGGACAAGCACTGGAATATGTAGCTGTCGCCAACCATCTTCTTGTACTTCACCTACTTGCAAGGAATGGCCAGGGTAACTGAGGCTCAGCCTCAGTGAGCTCAGAGTCAAAAGACTCCACTGAGTCTCTTTGGCTTGATGCGGGGACAGTCTCTTGCGACGCCATCACTAATTCAATACTATAAAATAGCAAAGCACTGCACTACTAAATTACAATAAAAATAGGATCAGGTTAGAATAGGGGCGTAACTTTGTAAGTGTTCAAAATGTTAATAAACAGATATTAAAGAATATCATCGAATAGTACATGCATTCATATACACGTGCACAAAAAATTAGAACAGAGGAAGCAAGGGAACATAGGGGAAAAGAACGCGCAAAACGGTAGCGCGCAGGAGCAACACCTCGTGACCTCTCTTCCGACAGCTGGTGAGAGACTGAAGCTGAGCGAACGTTTTGAGAAGACGTCAAAACCGGCCCCCCGCACTCCGTTTATTATACGTTCGGTTTCCAGTTCGGACCTACCTATTTCGGCCTCCAAGGCACGCGCGGCTCGCCCCTGTGCTAAACTGGAACCAAAAACTGGAATTATCGATTATCGTTAGTTTGGAACCAAAAGTCTGGGCGATACCCATGAATCGATAACGCGGAAAAAAATATCGGATAACCGATAACCCGATATCGTTATCGCGATAATTTATCGCGTAACGCCCACCTATGAATACACATTGTCAGTCACTTTTTGTTATGTTTTTCCAAGTATTTCAAAGTATATCGAATTTTCAAATTTCACGCATCAGTGTTCCTCCACATGTTGGCGGTCGATGTTCTCCCGCAACACCATTTTTTTCACAACAATGCCATGGTGGCCACTTAGAAAGGAAGCACTTCATTTCACTCGATAACATGTCAACATGACTAAATTTTGTAATGAAATTTAACTTAAAACAATTACGCCATATTCACCGACGTGAAACACTATATGAGAACCGTGAAAAATAACAACAGACATCCGAAAAATCAATTTTCTTACCTGGTAAACACAGACGTCGTGATGGTGGAAACTTGTTGCTTGCGTGTTGTTCACTGAGGATGAGTGCTGTGTTGGTGGGAGGTGCGGCGGGCAATTTGAAATAGTTATCGTACCAGAGCATTCGGTTGGTGTTCCGCCTCGGTCAGTATTTCCCCTCCTCACCCTCACCAAATACTCTAAATGAGGTCTAAAAAACACCTTATGAAAAGGAGAATAATGTCTTTTTGATTCAAACGCAAAACTTCAGAGCACTCGAGATTAAAAATATACATATATCTTGTTTCATGTTGACTGTATTTAAAATTTGAACACTCATATTGTAATATCTCCGGAGATTATCTTGATTCATATGCATTAATTACCTATCACTTTTTCACGTTAAATTTCATCTGTAATTACATCCGACCATTCAACTTATTTATCCAAGTCTTTTTGCAAATTTTCCTAGTCGCTTTGGCCAGTTACGCTAGCATCGGGTTCACACGTAGGCAAATTGTAAACAAGAGACAACCTCGAGGTTCTTTGAACCCCCCTCCCACCCCCAACTCACTCACCCAGAAAAATGCAATTATAGCGTTAGTTTCTTAGGAAAATCAGTTGAAGTTACAATTTATATATATATTTAAGTTTTTAAAATTTACTTTAAATGGGTTAAAAAAAATTTAAAGCGTAAGTCCAGGCAAAAGCTATCTACCAAATTTTAAAATGGCGAAACTTGAAACGCTTCTTAAAGGTAGAAAAAAAGCTAGCTTTTTTATCTGTATTGAGACCATAGTTTATCACGAAATAGAGATGCTTAAAATTTAATCATAAAAGTACTTGGAATTATTACAATACTCATTTGATTATTAAAACTTTGCCAAGATGAGTAAATAGGCTATATAGCTGTTTCTTTAAGACGCTTGATCTGTTCCTGTGGGCGCTACGCCGGTCGCTCCAATAACAGTCATCCATGCGTGTGCATAAACTGCCGGGCGCGCGCGGGGAAACGTTTACCCATTGTAAATGTATTATATGATATTGTATGATATTGAATGATATTTTATGCTCTTATATTTTACCAGGCAATGGCTGCACCACTCTCCCCTACGGGGGGAGGTTGGGCTTCGCTACTAAGATTAAAATTTAAAATCTAAAAAAAAGCAGCCATGGTTAAATTTTCCGAACTTCACCATATGTAATTCTTTGGGTTTTAAAAAGTTCACAAACTTCGATACTTATATATATTTCTGAACTTCACCATTTTTTTTTATATTATAAAAGAATTATTAAAAATAACTTTGATAAAAAAACATAAGTCATAACCAAACTAAGATGAAATTTTTATTCAAATACTCAAAAAAATCTCCTTCTTAAAATATAGAGTTAGTGATAATGATGATAATGATAATGATGATGATGAAGTGATGATAATGATGATGATGAAGTGATGATTATATGCAATTCTAAGATATATGATATTCTATGCTATTATATGATATATAATAATATATATTATATGCTATTATATGATAGGGAAAGTGCGCAACTCTCCTGAATCTGCCTTCACCCCTAAAATAACAATGATAATTAACAAGTAAAGGTATTTTGTGCCGCAATCTAAGAATTCCAACCAATATGGATCTGTATTTATTTGCGAAAGGAGTTTTTATCCGGGGCAATGGCGGGTACCTATGCCAGTACAATTCAAAACCCCCAATTCAGAACCCCCAGTCTTTCTTAGAACTCCCTCCCTTTCTTAAGAAAATCAATAAAACCTTGGTTGAAATACGATAAAATCATCAACTTGTGACGTTTAATAATAATTTTAATCGTTGTCAAACTCCGAACTTACGTTTCAGCTGATCAAAATCACGAGTTCTCGACAAAGCAGTGTTAAGTCACATCTGGTTTGTCTAGTTATCGGATAGATTCCCAATTTGGATAAGCATTTTAGTCCCTACCATTAAACAACCCACCCTCCGATCCCATGGATGGGAGCCTACTCTGTCGTTCATCAAGAGAGTGGTGTTTTCTCACATTTCCTCCCCGTATAAGATAGACTTCACTTTAATGTTCCTATAGACAATGTTAACGTAAATGGGAGCGAACACCCCGTCTGCCCTTTCTAATCCAAGGCCCCACTTTAAGGTAAAAGAACAAAAATTAATAGATCCAAAATAGCCTATTTTTACAGATCCCCCAAATGGATCTTACGTCTATGTATCGATTCACCACTCAGGTATTCACAATCATTGAGGGGGTGAACGGGTGGAGAAGAGTATGGGAGGAGGCCACCTAATCGATAGAATAATTATGTCGCACGATAGAACTTGAGTTGAATCCATGATACAATAAATTATATTTGATTAAGAAGAATTCCCGTCGAAATTACGCGGGATCCTAAAAGTGTTGTGATGGAAGCGACGATAAAAGGAAATTTTATTAAGGTTCTTGTTTCTAGCAATGTCTTAAATACCCCTCCTCCCCCGTACATGTCGTCTTTACTGAATCTCTACCGATCTAAATGAGCTTTACGTTTCGTCTCCGCCACTAAAACGTGGAATAGCCTGCAGGCCGTTCGACGCTTCCTTCCCTGGGTTTTGGCGCCTTCGAGAGCCCCTCGAAGACCGGTATCCCGAGAAGGGCAAAGCGGACGAATTGTAAGCTCTCTTTAAACTGAGTCTTTTTAGACTAAGTGATAGTCGAGTCGGTTAAGCATCCATGTAAAACAACATAAGGGTTTCAGGTTTCGTTAGAATAGGCCGAATAGTTAGGATGTTATTGTTAAATAATTCCAGGGCTAAACTTGGAAGGACCTTGCCCATTACATCATTCAAAGGAGAATGTCAAAAAACATAAGGGTTTCAAATATCGTTAGAATTGGCCGAATAGTTACAGTGTTATTACGTAAACAAAAAAAAGCAAAACGGGGACCGACCGCCCGATCGACATAGTGAGATGTAGAGTCGCCCGCGACTAAAAAGAATATATATATATATATATATATATATATATATATATATATATATATATATATATATATATATATTGAGTAAATAGGTATTTATACCGCGCTCTTCAAGGTTATGGAAAGAGCGCCTGGCCGTCGGCTGACTAGTGAAAGACTAGGGAGAAGAGGAGCGTCTTTAAAACACGCTTTAAGGCATCGACGGAAGAGCAGCAACGAATACCATGGGGTATGTTGTCCCATATTCCCGGAGCACTGACCGAGAAGGCGCACTCCCTCATGGACTAGAACTTGCTACGAGGAACTTGCATAAGTTTATATATAATAAAAATCAATCCAATTTAATTAATATCTCATAAGTATACGAATATCCAATTTTGTTAAACGGACAAAACTTATACATAAAAATCCCTGGAATTAAGTTAAGCTTCTAAGACGAAACAACTCATTCTAGGAATCTGATAGTCTAACACACTTAAATATAAATATTATTAGCTACTCTCTTATAACTGTAACTAGTAAAAGGTTTTGTGAGCATTCATTATCACCTAGTGAACCACAACACTGTTGGTGTTAATTAACCCCAATTTGAGAATCCCTGCTTTTGTCAAAAAAGTTTAACCGCATTTTCAGATCAAACTTCTATAGAGAAAACAATGGAATTTGCCAATTTCATTCGTTGGAAACAAGATAAAGTTGGAATGGAATTAATTTAAGTTTTTAAACTATTCAAAGGTTTTGACAAAAATCGAAAATTCATTTCAGTTCGACACCAACTTGAATTAAGAGGCAGTGTGCAAAAATTGCATGGTTATTTTTGTCTCTACTGGTAATTTAAATGGTTTGAAGATTCGGCACAATGATAAGTTAAAAAAATAAAAATAAATATAACACAAATAATCCTGAACTTGAGTCAATCTGCTGTTTTTTGTAAACCGACAGATTTATCCAAGATATTTTGCATCTTAATTGGTGGTAAAATGCCCCAATTAATCATAATGCATACATAAAAATAAAACTGGTATTTTATATTACGAAAGTAACAGCTAAAATGAAAATCAGAGGATCACATAAGGATAGAGTAAATATGATAAATAATAGTGTATTAATAAAAAAACGAGATTGCGAGCGCTTTCATTTATTCTTCCAACTTCGGGAGAAGATAAATATTGGAACATATTGAGGTCTGAAAAGAAAAGACAATCGCTTTCATGTTATTAGCTTTATACAACAAATAACTATAACTGATGACTTACAAAATAAATGTATGCATATATGTTTTACACATTAAAATAATTACCATTAGTCATGGTCGTTGGAGTCCCTCAAACATGAGTATGACTGCGGGGTTCCAGCTCCATGGGTAATGAATGACCAGTGAGTTTGTCAGTTCCGTTGTGTCCTCGAGTGACTAATTAGTCAAATTCCCGAGGGGCAGATTCTGGGAAAGTTTGGACAAGTAAAAGCGCCTGGCTGAGGGTTTGTTGACGGGCTTTTCTCCTGTCCCTCTTTTCTGTCCGACGGCGATGGAGATTTTCTTCAAAGGTTTGCACTCTCCTCCTGACTACTGCTCCCCACTGATTGCGATGGGTCGATGACGTTGGATGGCTACTGTGCGTGAAATTGTTTAAAGTGGGGAAGAAGGTGTGCAGTCTTCGATCCCATATACTTGACGCCAGTAGTCCGACTCCAGCGGCATGGAAGACCGAGACGGCTGGGGATGTCCTAGTGCTGCATTGAGCTGCCGGAAGGCCAGGTACTCGTTGGGTCCGCCATTTGAAGCCACCCCACTGGCTTTGCTTTCATCCGTCCTCTCGAGAAAGTCGATCCGCTGTTGAGGTCTTCACAGATTTAGCCATTTGCTGGGGCAGGGATTGGCAGTGCGCCAGGTCAAGTCCACATGTCGGTGGGCTGTATAACGAACTGTATCAATTGGGTATTTTAAGGGAAACTGCGTGCAGTACAGTTCACCCCATCCCCCCCCCCCACCACAGGTGGGCGACAATCTCGTGTACTGCGATGGCAAAAGTGAAGGTTCGAATACCCAATTGAAACAATTCTTTTTAGTGGTATTAGAGTGGTCCATTGGATACAGTAACTTGTTTGTCTTGGATGAAGATTTTCCTCCAGTCGTCCCGGATGCAATTTCAAGGGGGGAACTTATTGCTATTACTAACCGCGTACTAGCAATGCGTACATTGCACTTTTCTTTTTTATTACTATGAACTATTTTCTTTGTCACGGGTACGAACACTCATTTGTCATGTAAATTCAATAATAAGGCACCTGCAAACCCTTTTTTTTCAGAATGCACCATTGTTTTCTTATTTACCTTCTCGAGAAATTCGATCTCGTCCCATAAAAATGTTTAAGTAAAACGAAGTCACTCGGAACCTCGTTTAGTTTATTTGAATTTCCCGTAGTTTACCTCTTTATTTAAGTACTCTCTTAAGCATACTAAAATAACCCAAGTGTTGTTTAAGAAAAGGTTAGCTGACATGGAGGACTGACTGCCATCTGAATATTGGAAAATATTTACCTCCATCATGATGATTCGCACCGGGTATCAAAGTACCGTCATGACGACTGGTGGTCAATGATGGTAAACCCTGGAAAGGCTTTGAAACGTGACATGGGAAGTTGCAACGGAGACTGCGAAGCCGAGATCAGCAGAGATGGACACAACAGGCATTCTGACCTCGTCCGCCCGCCTGAATTCACCCAACAACTACAGGTGATGGAAGACCCGAGCAAGAGAATCTGGGCTTTGGGGAGAGACATGGGTACTCTAATCACCACTATGAAGCTGGCCCTGAATGAGGACCTTCGCTACCAGTCATACTAGAGGCGCAAGGGACAAATTTTGACAGCCAAGGTGAAGAGAACTTGCTGAAGGCAAAGAAGCTTCTGAACAGGCTGAAGCATCCTGTTGTGCCAGGAACGGCAAAACAGTTAACTTGAATTGCCTCGATTTGTCATAAAACATGTATTTGTACAAAGTAGTTGATAATAGGATGAATTTTCTCAAACATTATTTGGTATGGAGCTCATCGGTGTAACAGGTTCTAACCTAATCTTTCCAACTCGTGTAAAATAAAATGACTCGACGTAATTCCATTTGGAATAATGAAATAATAATGCGTCTTTGAACTTAAATTTTTCCATATCATAAACCACTAAAATACTAAGTTTTCAATTACTTTGGATTCCGGTTATTATTAAGTAAACTGTAATCATTTAAAAACGAATTTAATCAATCTTATTTTATCAAGCACACTTTTGCCAATCTGTCTATATAGAATTTATTGAACGATCTATGTTACTATTAATATAATACAAGTTTGAATTTCAATATTTTTTTTCTTCATTAATTGTGATGGTGTCACAAACGAAAAGTAATTTTTAAAAATTTGGTGGACTGACGTCGCATTGTCTCCATAATTTCGACCTACTTTACTTTGTCACTTTTTTCCCATTCGCTTCAGTTTTAGATATGGCAGCTTTGCGTTATGAATCGTGGTGGATGTGAAATATACTTCGCTAACCTCGTAGACGAAATTGACAGGGTCCCTAATCGTGCCTTGTTTTTTTGGGGGGGGGAACACACTGGGATTCGCAGCTCTTTCATATGTTGCGCCTGTGAGGAGAACTGTAAGGCATTTCGGTCAGATCGCGTTTTTGCTGCACGAATAAAATAGTGCTTATAATAAAAAGCAGCGCCGACTTTGCCCGTTTCCTATATCTCAATTTGCAGGCACTTGGCTTAAACGAGGGCTAGATTAGCTCAGGTTATTTTTTTATTGACCTATTTTAGTTATTTATTCAAATCTGTTCATTTTTTGGTAATCGTAAGTCGAAATGCGGCAAAATCGAGGTTCACTCCGATTTGGACGAATCGCTATAAAACTGTTTTCTCGCATTTTTGACTTGCGAACACATAAAAAGATAAGAAATTTGAACAAAATATACCAGAAAGGAGTAATAAACTGAAAAAAAGTGTTTACGATAAAGTAAATAATAACATGGATTACTTAAACATCAACAAAGCTATGCTCAGTTGGATAAATTAGACGTCACTTTTTCAAAATGTTTAGGACAAAAGTAAGCTATCCAGGAATAGTTTGGTGTGACTTCCACTAGGTTTTGCTACACTGTCGTGCCAATGAATAATATTTTTCATAACAAGTTATTTAAAAAAAATAATTATAGTGATATTTTTGTGATCTCGATAACTAAAAATTAAATAAACAGGTAAAGTTAATTAAGCTGAAAAAATGAAAAAATAGGGTAAATTTGGCAACCCTGTTTTGAAACAAAACCATTTCAAAATGTTTCGACACTACGACAATAACATAAAAAATTAACTAAATTTAATTTATTTTATTACTAAATGTCCTATCAGCCTTATGTATAACTAATCATACTCCATAAACTCCATCTCTCATCAAATACTAATATATTAAAGTGTCACTGAACGAAATTCAGCGTAAAATGTGACATGAGTTATTGTAGCAACTGTACAGCGTACAGTGATTTCCCTACGACACCTTTGTCTCCAGCGCATCAGTCTTCTATTGGCATATTATCGGTGTCTTTTGTTAGGTTTCAGCTATAAGAAGCTTTTAAAGAATTTTATGGGCTTACTTCGTTCAGTTCCAGGAAGAGAAAGTAAATGAATTTGGTCATTTTATAGGGTATACGACACCATTCGCGGGATTTATTTAGAATGAGGCGTATAAGTTAGAACTCTTTTAGTACTTTACTTTTTTTTAAAGGGATTTTTGTTGGTGGTGTTTCTGTTATGTTTCTTTTTGTTTAAGTTTTTCATCTTCATTTTGCTCTCTTAAACTTACTACACAGTGTTTCGTGAAGATATTTGTCTAGTCTTTCCTATATCACGGAGGGGGAGATGGGTGCTTACGAGAGAGTGCGAATGTCGTTGGGTAACTTTAGAGTCGATTTGCAATGATCTCGAATACACATGTGTGTATCCGTAATTGTAAACCAAGTTTACCTGTCGACTTACGAATCTACTGAATATATAAACAGATTATTGTCTTTCACTATATTTTCTGCGTTAAATGCTTGTTAACTATTCTGGTTAAGATAGAGTGTAGTTTGTGTTTAAATAAAGTTGTCTACGTACTCTATTCTTTTCTCCTTCCATCATTTAGGGAATCCTGACAGAATCCTTTAGCTTTTGCTCATTTAGATTCTAAATTTCTTCTTGTTCTTCTCGACTGCTTCCGAGGGTTAACTGGTATTTACTCCAATTAACGCTATAATTAAATCTTGCAATCTTGTTTACATCGATCGGATTTCGTATATATGAT
Source organism: Ceratothoa steindachneri (assembly GCA_963969495.1). Lineage (NCBI taxonomy): Eukaryota > Metazoa > Arthropoda > Malacostraca > Isopoda > Cymothoidae > Ceratothoa > Ceratothoa steindachneri. The sequence goes on from OZ018337.1 coordinate 47,294,918, forward strand.
ATTCCCATAGGTGGGTCCTTGTTTATTTGCTGGTCTTAAATCTCTAGGTCTCTTATTTTTTTCCTGAGAGATCCTTGGTATTTGCTGATTTTGATGCTGAAGTTCTTCTCCCTGACTGCATCCGAGGGTTAACTGGTATTAACTCCCATTAACGCTATAATTAAATCTTGTAATCTTGTTTGCATCGATGATATTCCTGATATATGATATTCTTATAATAAAAAAATATTACTCAGTTCATATAACCCTTCCAAACATCCTCATATACCCATTAGAGTAAATTCAAATCGGCCATATATCACAATAAGTGAATTTTAAGTCTACCATACATGACCAGATATACCGATCAGTGGATATTCCACAAAAACAAAACTATCGTCACAGAAAAAGGGATAAAATCACACATTTTTAGTCGCGTGCACCTCTATATCTCACTATGTCTGACGGCCAATCGGCCTGTCGGTCACCGTTTTACTTTTTTTTGTTTTGGTAATAACATTATAACAATTTGCCGATTCTAAGGAAATTTTAAAACACTATGTTTTTTTACATTCTTTCTCGAATGATATAATTACCAGGGTCCTCCCAAGGTCAGCATATAAATTATTTTATTTTGTTAATAACATTGTACTTATTCCTCCAATTATAACGTAATTTGAAACCCTTATGTTGTTTTACATTTTCTTTCGAATGATATAATTGCCAAAATCCTACCAAGGTTAGCCTGGGAATTAGTTATTTTGGTTATAACATTATAACTATTTAGCCGATTCTAACGACATTTAAAACATTTATGTTCTTTTACATTCTCTTTTGAATGATATAACTGCCAAAGTTTTCCTAAGGTTAGCCATGGAATTATTTGGCAATAACATCATAACTATTCGGCCCATTCTAAGGAAATTTAAAACCCTTATGTTATTTTACATTCTCTTTCGAATAATATAATTGCCAAGGTCCTCGCAAGGTTAGTCCCGGAATTATTGAAAGTGTTCAAGGTCGTAAGGTCATAAATCAGAATAAGTGAGACCACGCGACTTTGGTCAGCAGACCTTGTTTGGTGCCCCTCCGTTATCATGTTTGCGTGCGTCTGGATTAGGTTATTTGGTGATTTGTTAACTACGAATGACGCCTGAGTTCACAAATTGATCCACTGATCGATCAAATTGGTTCGATTGTCGCTCTCTTCAGAACCATCGTACAAAGGAGGCGGGGTTGAGTCGGAGAAAAAAGGGGGATAAGAAGAGGAAAGGAAACGATCATTAAACCTTAATTAGAAAATAAATAGAGAAGCGGGAGATAATGATAGGAAAAGGAATTAGTCGAAAGATGTATGAAATTAAGGAGAGGCCGAAAGATAAACATAGAAGGAAAGGAGAGTCGAAGAAAAAGAACGGTAGAAAGAAGTAGGAAAACAAGTGAGAAATGTTGAAAGTGGCAAATTATTGAAGATCTCAAGGAAGATCAATGAAGAAGGAAACACAGAGGAAAAAGGAAGTATTGGAATGAAATAGAAAATACGAAAGAACTGGAAAATTAGCGAAATATATACATATGCCGGAGAGCAAAGAAGAGGAATGGAAAATGAAAGGGGACTAATAGGTAAATAATTAGTGGAAAGAAGTGGTAAAAGTCGAATAAGATAGTAGTAAAAGTTGCATAACAGGAAGAAGACAAAAAACTGAAACAATATAGGAAAGAAGACCCAAGAGAAAAAAAAGGGCGAACCTGTAATTAAAATGGCAAAAATGGGGGATGAATAAAGAAAGAAACAAAGAAGAGTGAAAAGGAAAATGAATTAAGGGAAATAATGGCAAAAAGGTACAAATTGGTTAAAATGGTAAAATATGGCAGATGGCAGGGGATAGTGAGACATAAAATGAATTTTCGGAAAGAAATGGCAAAAAGTAGTAGTTGGTTAAAATGGTAAATATGGCAGATGGCTGGGAATATGAAAGATAAAATGAATTGGCGGAAATAAGAGGCAAAAAGGTACAAATTGGTTAAAATTGTTAAATATGGCAGATGACAGGGAATATGAAGGATAAAATGAATTGGCGGAGATAAGAGGCAAAAAGGTACAAATTGGTTAAAATTGCTAAATATGGCAGATGGCAGGGAATAGTGAAAGGTAAAATTAACTTGCGGAAGGAAATGGCAAAAAGTACAAGGTGGTTAAAATGGTAAAATATGGTAGATGGCAGGAATGCCACATTTAAGATATTGAAAAGTAAAACGATGGCAGCATGGGGAATGGCAACTTGTTTAGAAGTGTGGATGAAGTTTTATGAGAAGTGGAAGACAAAATTTATGAACATCCCTTAAAGAGGTCTTTACTCAAAAGACGAAAGTTCTCGGAATCATCTTTACTTGATTTGAATAGGTCTTTGTTAATATAAAAAAAGACACTCGGAATTTTCTTTCCATTTTACTTTTTGTTTTTTTACCATTTATGTACATACCCCCGCCCCCCCCCCAATCAAAATATAAATAGATAAAATGAAAGTTTCACGATCCTTGGTATTTCATTACTGCGTAGGAAAATCAACAACTACAGGTTGGTAATTTGGTACATTTGTGCTCTTTTACAAACTTAGTACTCTAAAGTACTCTAGCCCCAACTTTTCTTTTTTGATAAAGTTTAGTGGCAGTTATGATTCACTCTCTATCTATCCATTTTAATTACGGGGCAAATCCGCGTTGGATTACTCCAGTGCTCCTTTCCAACAATTAGTACTCCGATGCGGGGACCCACCCTCAGTGCATGATGAGGGGAAGTTTCAAAAGAATTGCGCGCCACCTCCAGATTCATCACTATCGATGCCCACTTTGGTTTCTATTTTTAATCATCACAATTAAGCACTTCCCTGCGAGGTAGAGGTGGCGCACATCAATGCTACTGCCGACATGACTGAACTGGTCCCGCGACACCCCAGACAATTACCATAATTGCGTATTTCGGTCGTATGAAGGAAACTTTTGTATGCACGGCTTCACACGGCAGCGACCACTATCTGGACTTAGTAACCTTTTGTAACAAGCGCCTAGTTAAATTGTCTCAGCCTCATGGTAGGAATTAGTTACATCAAAATTATATGTATCCATCTTTAGCAATGGCCATGGCGGTTGACGCAATGACGATACCTTCAAATAAAATGATTATATGTGATTTTATCTATATTTTAAAAATGCATTTGATATTTATATTTTTATTTCCATACTATGTGAGATTAACCCACAGTGTGTTTATAACATATAGTCGAAATCGATAAACCGCTCCCAAATTATGAAACCAGAGTTTTATGAATCCACAGTGTGTTTACTTATAGTTTACCTCGAGAAACCTCTCCCAAATTATCAAAACAGTTTAATGACTAATTCTCGTTCATTATAATTTACCCCGGTCCCTTAGTAATTATTAAACAATCCAAAGTTAATTGTTTTGAATTAGTAATTATTTACAGGTTATTATGTATATAATCTTATAGTTTTAGAAGAATTTTTATATAGTTTTGAAAATTTAGTTGTATAATTTGATAGAATTTTATGTAGATTTGAGAATTTAGTTGTATTATTTGATAGAATTTTATGTAGATTAAAGATTTTATAATTTGGCTTTTAGATGCGTGATGTAGCCAAAGAGAGAATCTTGCGTGATGGGAAGTAAACGTATTCAATACATGTTAAGATGGTCAGGCAACAAATATACTTCTGAAACTTGTTAGATTCGCTGAAGGTGACACCTTTATTAGGGAGTGAAGTTTGGGCAAGTGAAATTGTGTAGGAAAGTTAAATGTAACCGATTAAAGGAGAGATTAAGGAGAGGTAGAATTTGGAAGGTGCCGCATCTCTCTATAATCAGCCGTCTCACCAGGAGGAGGAGAGGACTCCTCGAAGGATATTATCCTTGGCTAGCAACACTCTTCATGACTTCATGTTCATTGCCAAGACTCCGCATAACTTTATTTTCGCTAACAAGAATTTGTAGGGCTTCCTGCTCGCTGCCAAGACTCTGCAGGTCTTCATGTTTATGCCAAGAGTCTGCAAGACATTTTGCCGACAACTTGCATGATTTCATGTTCGCTATCAACACTTTGCAGGACATTATGTTCGATACCCAGTCTGCAGAACTTTATGTTCACTGCCGAAAATCTGGAATATGCCAATACTCTGGAAGACTTGATGTGAGCTACCAAGAACTGTATGACCTAATGCTCGCTGCCAAGACTCTGCAGGATTATATGATCCCTACTAACACTCTGCAGGGTTTCTTGTTTGAACCAAAACTACAGGACTTCATCCTAGCTACCAAGACTCTGCACGATTTAATGCTATCTACCAAAAACTGAATAGTTTTTATGTTTGTATCAAGACTTTGTAGGACTTAATGTTCAATGCCAAGACTCTGCAGGAATTCATGTTCGTTAGCAGAACTATGCAGGACTTCATAATTGCTGCCAAGACTATACAGGAATTCATGCTCACTGCCATGAGTGATACTGCAGGACTTCATGTTCAATGCCATAACACTGCAGAGCTTCATACTTGCTGCTAAAACACTGCATGAACTCATGCTCGCTGCCAAGACTCTGCCGGACTTCATGTTCTCTGCCCAAAATTTGCAGGACTTCATGTTCACTGCCAAAACTCTCCAGAAATTCATGTTTTCTGCTAAGACAATGCCGGACTTCATATCATTACGAAAGCTTAGCACGACTTCATGCTCGCTATCAAAACTATGCAGGACTTCATTTTCGCTGCCAAGACATTGCAGGATTTCAGGATCGCTGTCAAAACTCTGCAGGACTTCATGTTCGCTACCAAGAAAACCAAGAAGAAAAAATACTCGAATCAACCTTTTGACTGCAAAATGGTACAAATGCAGACATGCGTTGAGATTAAACTGCTGCCGGTGCTTATTTGGTTTCACTCATGTTTTATGTTTTCATTGGAGGGAATAAATATTATGCCACGCCCACATTTTGGTACGATTTTTTCAGTTGCAAAGTTTTAATTTTGTCCCTTAAATGTTCTGTAGGAATATTTTCCCCTCACACTGTGGAAAAGAAACGTACGACAATTTTGCACATCATACGAATAGCTTTAATTATTTTTTTTTATTTATTTAGATTAAGAAATTTAATAATTTTATACTTTAGAAATTATTAAATGAATATATCTTTAAATTATATAACATTAATATTTATCAGCGCTGTCTTTCCCTTCACTCGCTCTTCACGCACACAAAACATTACTCTTCCGTCCCAGAACCTCCCGAAATAGGTGTGCATTCCTTAGGCCACAAAGAGTTCTCTGCATACTCAAAACACTGTACAACTGATATTTCTGTACCTGATTCTTAAACAGGACTAGTCCATGCTGGTCATGGGCTTGTCACTGATTGTCTTTCTGATCCTTATGTAACTTCATTATTAGTTAAATACACCTCACCCGTGAAGTGGTGGGGAGTTGTGTGGGTGGTTTAGAGTCGATTATAGTAAGCAACAATGAGGTTAAATCTATGTTCTCTTGTGATGAGAAAAATATGCATGAAAATTTTGTATAAAAGAAGAGGCTATGGAGTGCGAATGCAACATTTGTGTGGTAAAGGTCATGTTGTTGTGTGGCATTTGCATGTAAGGGAGAACCTAAGTCAGTGATGTCAAAAAGTTAGCATATGTGGTTTGAAAGAGATATAGAAGTGAAGTTGATAAAGAGTGAGGTATTAGCAGTAGTGGTTAGATGTGACGAAGCCTATAATGTTTTTTTGAGAAGTGTGATAGCGTTGTTAGAGGTAGTGGTATGTGGAATCTGCTTTAAGAAGAGATCTAGAATACGAGAAAACGTAAGGTAAATGTAGTGAATGGTACAAGGATTAGATTCTGCTGTATGTTGATGTGTTTTACTTGGGACATCTCACGATTACTAAGCTCACTGGACAACAAATTAGTCACTTAGGGAGAAAAAACATACGAGTAATTTAAGATCTGAAACGTGTAAGAACCTTAGGCAGCCGAGAAGCGAAGCTTAGTTTACGTCGAAACGTTAGTTAGGCTTTATTCGTGTTGCGGACGGCGTGAAGATCTGGAGATAGGAAATCAGCTCTACTTAAAATGGGCCGGAAGAGCGATGTCAAAAAGGTGTGGTTGCATTTGGCCGCGCCAAAGCTCATCATGCGAAGGAGGTGGCGGAATTTGGCTGTGTTTCAACGAATAAGTTCATCCGGATTTACAAGCAATGGCTGAACTCCCAAAATGCGAAAAACTCTCGCCAGAATTGCGGACGGATGAAGGTGTTGACAGACAGGGACCGTCGTAGAATCTCCAGCCTTGTAATTGCAAATCGATTTGCTTCGAGGCAGGAATTGCTACAAAACATCAATTCTGCTCCTTCACCACCCATTTCAGAAAAAAACATTACATAGGGAATTTCAGGGCATGAACATATGGAGCAAAGTGGCGTGCAAGAGGCCCTTACTATGGTTACAATTGACTAATATTTTGTCCGGTGACCTTATAAGGGGCTTGGGTCGCCGTAATTAAAAATTCAGTCTAGTACTAGACTGAAATAAGAATGCCGTTGGATCCCGCTTAGCTCCTTGTATTTTACACCCTGCGGCTTCAGGCTAAACCAATAAAGGATCTCGGAGCAGCAGAGAACCCCCAGAGGTGGTTCATCAAAGCCCACCGACGTGTGGACGTGCCCTGGCGCACCGACTATCGCTGTCCCAACAAATGGCTAAATTTGTGAAGACCTCAACGGCGGATCAACTTTCTCGAGAGGGCAGATGAAAGCACAGCCAGGTTGAGTGGCTTCAAAAGGCGGATTCAACGAGTATCTGGCCTTCCGGCAGCTCAAAGCAGCACTAAGATATCCCTAGCCATCTCGGCCTTTTGTGCCGCTGGACTCGGACTACTGGCGTTAAGTATGTGGGGTGAAGTCTGCGCACCTGTTTCCCCACTTTAAACAACTTCACATGCAGGAACCACCCACCTTTCCATGGAGCTGGGACTTGGCAGTCATATTGATGTAGGTTGAGACACTTAAAAATTCCGACGAAAGCAAACACCGAACAAAAAAAAAAAACCCAAACAAATAAAAGCAGAACCCAAACAAGAACTTAAAACCGCAAAAAACAAGGAACGAAACAAAATCAAGTAGAAGGAAGCACGCTGCAGCATCGATAGGGAGGCCCCTCCTCCTTCTGGCGCAGACGCATGCGAGCAAAACCAGAGTCAAATAAATTCGAGGAGGCTAGCTTCCTCCAAGAAGTCAGTCTACAAATTTGTGTTGACGAACTCGCCGAATACAATGTGAATATGTTGAGTATAGACTTGAAAGTAACGGAGAAAGTGTTTAATAATTTAGTAGTGAATTTTACAATGGTTAAATGCTGTAAATTATAAAAAGTAACAAAATGTGAATGCGAAAAAGAGTAAGGTATTGAAATGAATGTTGCAGGTGCTTAAATGTTTTTAAATGAGCTGGAATTGGAATACGTCAATAAATTAAAGTATTTACATGCGTGTAAAATTTGATGGGAAAGAATCAAACTGAATGGAAATCTATGGTATGCGAAATTAGAAAGGCAAGGTATCAGGTTATTTGTGAGACGTGCGGGTGTGAATGTTGAGAACGGTAAAATTCTACAGCAGGACTGTAGCTGGGATAAGAGTGATCAAAAGATACAGTTGACTGGTCTATAAAACTAATTCTCTTTAAGAAATAAAAACTTTTTATTTATATTTACTTTAGCAAATAAGATATGTTTGTTTATCTATCTATTTGGCAATTGATTTTGGAATCGTATTTTCTTTTCTTTCTGAGCGAAGTTATTTGCAGTGTCGTATGCGTTTTATTTGTATATGGATGAAGTGGAGTGGAGTGACATTGAAGAGAAGTTGATGATGAAAAGGAGAGGGGAGAAATGGATTGAGAGATAAAAAGGAAAAATTTAGAAAGGGGTTGAAATGAATAGAAGTTGAACTTAGGATATGAGGAGAGGGATAAATAAGTGAAAATATTGCGATGGAAGTATTGTAAGAGATGAAGTGAGGAATAGCAGTGAAGAAAGCGTTGAGACAAAATTTCACAGAAAGCAATCGGAGTGCTTTCTTTCCATACAAAAACTTATCAAACCCATTAACATTTTACTGTCTTTCAAAGAAGAGGTAGAAAATAAGAAGGTTGAGCGAGAGGTTTGGAACAACAAATAGACCAGGTGAAGGGCGATGGGATTCCAGCTGGGATGCTTGCAAAAATTGGATGGAAGGCAAGGGTGATTATGTAATATAGTTAAAATTCATGTGCAAGTTCAAAAGTATGGTTTTGCTACAATTAGAACCATCCGGGGAGCTGTAGCTTTGACATGAGTGTCATCTAAAACAGTTGTGGCGATCCGCAGGTTGATACATAGTGTTAAGTTAAAAGGGAAGTTGATATATTAAAAATTAGATGTCTTGGGGTATCCATACCTTGGCCATTCTATCCTCTCCTTGGTGGTGTCAAGTGTAAGGTCCGTTACTAGTCACGTAGATGCCATAACGTCAGGAACATGGCAGAAGGCTTAGAGGCAAATACATGGTATTGTAAATAGCACGAAACAATGAGCTATAACACGGGGATTAGAGCTTGAGGATTCGGATGGAAGAGAGTGACATAATACATTTGTTCTTGTGTCCTGTATCACATGGTTTGATGAAGTTTAAAGCGTGGAGGTTTCTAAATATGGTTACATCGGATATACAGGCGGCTCTGAAGTTAAAAAAATGTAAGGCCGAGCGAGCGGAAGTGAATCGCCTTAATGCACTCCGACCTAAAGCTAAGTAAGAATGTGAACACCCGGGAACGTCACTTTTATAGGCCATTCTTTGGGAGAGTGAAGTATCTAAAAGTATATATGTGATGATGTTAGGATTTTCGGTGTGAGGGATATGAATTTATCAAGCGATGTTGGAAGGAAAGATCTCTTCTATATGATTAATTTTTCCTAACTTTGGACAGCATTTTTCTTAGTCCAAATTTTGATGACAACTAAAGGCGACTCATCGAGCATTGACATTCTCCACAGAATTTTTTTACTTAAGTAAATTTTTCCTTGATGTCAATTTATGAGACCAGAGAGGTTTTAATAGTTTCAATAGCGTCTTTTACGTGTACGTAATTATATCCTTGCGTAGAAAAAGGAGGAAAAATAAGAATTAAGTAAAAGAAAATTGTAAAATTGAAAAGGATTCCGAATCTCATCCACCATATATTTAAGTGTTTGTAGGGGTAATTTATGGTCTCTTTGAATAAGTTCGGACAAAGAATACTAGGACTCAGAAGTACGAATTTGAACCCTCTTCTGAGCTAATGAGAAGTAGGAGTTGTCCTCATTTCGTTGGCTGTAACCCCGTAAGGGGCGCGGCGATTTGCCACCCTGGCCGCCGTGCTGACAGGATATAGCGCTCCATCCGGCCCAGCTTAGCCTCTCCTGCTTCCTTCTGACGGGCGACAATAACTCTTGATTGAAGTTGCGTAGCCCTTAAGCAATCAATGATCATTCAATCAATCATTGGCTGAAAGTTTATCACAATGGATTTAGAGAAATCAGTTTAAAAAATGGGTTACTAATATAAGTTTTTAAAAATCGCTTTACAAAAAAAAAGATTTTCAGAAATCAGGCCCTATTTTAGTTTCACAAAAATTGTTTGCAATAGAATCATTTTTAAAAAATCATAAAATTAGGTTTATAAAATAAATCTTAAAAGATCAGTTTACAAAAATTAACTTCCCAAAATCAGTTTAAAAAATAGGTTTACATTCCAATTATAAAACCTCGCTCACAAAACTCAGTTTACAAAGATATTTTAGAAGAACTTACTTTACAAAAATCGCTTTCTAGAAATAAGTTTAGAAATTGCTTACAAAACCAGCAAAGAAAAATGGATTTCTAAACTTTAGTAAATTTAAAGTGATTCACATAAATGACTTTTGAAAAATGTGTTTACAACAAAGTAGGTAAAAAAATTAGTTTAGAAGCAAATGTTTACAAAATCAGTTTACTAAAAAAAGGCTTACAAAATCGTTTACAAACAAAGGTTTACATAAGCCAATTTTTTAAAAAAAGTTTATAAACAGAGGTTCGAAATGTCAGTTTCTAAAGTTTTACGAAAAACAGTTTACAAACAAACGTTTACAAAACCAGTTGACAGTTGACATAAAATATAAGTTTAAAACAAAGGTTTACAAAATTGGTTTACAAACAAAGGTTTGCAAAAACGAGTTTACAAACAAAGGTTTAAAAATCAGTTTATACAAAGGTTTACAAAGATGTTTTATCAACAAAAGTTTACAAAAACCAGTTTACAAGCAAAAGTTTACAAAAAAAATATTAGTTTAAAACAAAGGTTTACAAAATTGATTTACAAAAAAAAGATTACAAAAACTAGTTTACAAACAAAGGTTTAAAAATCAGTTTATACAAAGGTTTACAAAGATGTTTTACAAACAAAAGTTTACAAAAACCAGTTTACAAACAAAAGTTCACAAAACCAGTTTAAAACAAAGGTTTACAAAATCAGTTTGCAAACAAAGGTTTAAAAAAATGTTTTACAATCAAACGTTTCCAAAAAACAGTTTACAAACAAAGGTTTACAAAAAAAATTTACAAACAAAAGTTTACAAAACCAGTTTTAAACAAAGTTTTACCAATTCAGTTTACAAACAAAGGTTTACAAAATCAGTTTACCCACGGTTTACAAAAACTTTTCATTAAGGAAATGTATCTAAATATTGACCTGAGAATAGAGTTCATGGGGAAAGAATGATCAGTTTCCCGATCTCAGGTAACGAACGAGCAGGTGTCATGATTGGAGGTGGAATTTAACTCTTATATTTACTCTAATGATTTGAGAAGTAAAAACATACTTCATGGTACAGCTGACATTTTGTGAATTACGGAATCTCCTTACCCCCGAGTCCTACATGTAGTTCTGCGACTTTATCTTGCACACATTGAGATTTATTTTCCTCATCACCACTTTCTTTACCGATTTCTCCTCGCAAACTATTTTGAGGAAATTCCCTCATTGTTTTTTACTTTTTAGCTTTAAGTAAGCAAAAAACATCAATAAAAAAGCTTAAAATGTTTGTAATAACTAAAAAAAAATTGTAATGGAGTTTATTTCTCGTTCACGTCAGTCTCAATCCTTCAAAGAACTCAAGTCAATCAAGTCCGTTTGTTGAGATTAGTGAGAAAGAAATGTTTATTAAGATGATTTTGGTTAAATTAATAAGCAACTTATAAAAAGTATTATCTACTTAGTCAAAATAAAATGAATTGTAAGGATATGTTGTAGAAGTGATTATAACAAATATATATTAAATAAAAATTCATTTTATTTGCGTTACGAAAAGTGTGAATGTTCCATGGCGGTGTTCCGAGGTCGTAATCAAAGTAATCCATTATTTAAAGTAAAAACATTAGGAAAAGATTTATTAAAAAAGTGGTCAAGTGATAAATAATTAAAGCATGAGCAAAATTGCTATAAAAAAGGGAGATTAGGGCTTAAAGTTTTTTAATGAGAAAATTTAACTTAGATTTTTTTCTTTCCTAAAAGAAAAAAAATAACTTAGATTTTTTTTTCTAAAAGAAAAGATTTATTTTATTTTCTAAATTTTGTTTTTTTTTTCTAAAAGAGAAAATTTATCTGATTTGGTTTATCCTTTTTTATCCTTGTTTATCCTATTTTCTAAAAGAAAAGATTTAACATCGATTTTTTTTCTTTTCAAAAAATAAAATTCAACTTTAATATTTTCTTTTCTAAAAGAGAAAATTTAACCAAGATTTAATTTCTAAAAAGAGAAAATTTAACTGAATTTTCTATTCTTTTTTAAAACAACTTGGATTTTTTTTCTAAAATAGACGATTTAACATTGATATTTTTATTTTTTTAAAATTTAACTTCAATTTTTTTATTTTGTAAGAGAAAATTCAACTATTTTTTCGCTCTTTTTAAAATAAAAAATTTAACTTGGATTTTTTTCTAAAAGACGTGATTTAACAGCATTTTTTTTTCTTTTTCTTTTCTAAAAAATAAAATTTAACTTTAATTTTTTTCCTTTCTAAAAGAGAAAATTTGACTGAATTTTTTATCCTTTTTTAAAAGAAAAAATTTAACTTAAATTTTGGTAAATCTGCCAAGAATATGTTCATGTCCAAGGCCAACTTACAACTTGGGATCCATGCAAGGGAGGAGCCCTGTGTAGGCTGGTACACCTGGTACCTGGCGTACCTTTTTAACACCCCACTCCTGTCCCCAGTGCACCCACGATCTAGAACTATTTTACATTTAAATTTAACCCCTTTTCTCACCACTTTCTTTACAAGGCTCATTTCAGCTTTTTTCTAATAGGTGGCTAATTTTGCATGGCCGGGGGGGGGAGGATTCTCCCTCTGACTTGTACCCGATATTATATTTTAACGTTCTCATTGTTCCTCATCTTTTATTGGTGCTTTTAACGAGATTTGGCAAACCTAACCTAACCTAACCTAACCTACATGGGACCTTTCGTGCCCGTAGAATAAAAAGAACTTCAATTGAGGTGCGCCTCTTTTAGCTCCCAGTGTAGGGGTAGGGAACCTGCGAACTAACTTTAGGCCACATTTGGACTTCCTGGCTATTAAGTACGGCCTTCTGAATGGATTCAATTTTTTTGCAGGTCAAATCATTATTTTACCTTCGTAAAAAAATTACTCGAAAGTCATTCAAAGGTAAATTAACTTAAGATTTGATTATTTTTATTTATAATCTAATTGATAATCGTGGGAGTTAGTTATATACAAAACAAGGTAGAAAAACCTAAGTAGACTACTTTCAATTATTCTGACTTATCTCATTATGACCATATGACCTTACAACGTTTAAAACTTTCAATAATTCCTGGACAAACCTTGGAAGGACCTTGCCAATTATATCATTCGAAAGAAAAGAGAATGTAAAACAACGTAAGAATTTCAAATTTCGTTAGAATCGTTTAAATAGTTACGAAGTTATTGCCATCTAATTCCCGGACTAACCTTGGAAGGACCTTTCCAATTATATTATTCGAAAGAGAATGTAAAACAACATGGGGGTTTTAGATTTCTTTAGGATCGGCCTAATAGTTATGAGGTTATTTCCCAAAGAAAATAATCGTAATTCTACCCATTTGCGCTTCTTTTTGCTTCATTACTCTCTATACAAACCTATTTCTTGTGCTGCATGGCAGGGATTGTCCTATTGGCTTTTTCGTTATGGATTATTGGGATTCTGCCTCATTTGTTCTTGGCCAAAGATTCCAGCCTCCGCACTATACCCTTAGTTTGTGTTATGGGCACAAATTCACCATCTGGTTCAAAAGCAAATTTCATCGCAAGTTATTCTAGAATGTTAATTTTGTTACCCTAAAATATTTAGCTGATAAATTTTTATCAAATTATTTTAGTCATTGTTTCAAGTGAATCCGATGAAACCAGTATCAAGATTTTCAACAGACTAAATAAAGTTTCTTTGAAAGATACAGTAATAAATTTCTTTTCTCATAAAACTCTCGATCTGGACAAAATTGGCAAGCTCTGTGGAGTTAGGTAGCTGATAAATGCCTATCCATCAGCTTCAATATATCTCCTTTTCCACTAACCAATCATCACGTCCCTGTGACAAAAAGTCTCATTTTCATTTCGTCACTTTTTAGAATGGATGACGCAAACACGCATTTACGAGTTTTTTGGGGGCAAAGGTCAGAAGATCCATTCTGATCCTGGAATCCAGTGGCGAATTTTTTTATATCCATGTGGGACTGATTTTTAAGAGTGGTTCTTTTGAACATAATTTATTTTTGCTGTCTTTTATAAAAAATTTTAATAGTTAATTATTATTATATTTCTAGTAATTCACCTTGAAGGATGCGATTAACATCCTTCCTACTTTGACCAATCAGAAAGTATTCTAGTGTTTACTTATAATTACTGTTTTCCTTTCCAATTTTGTCTTCTCTTCAGGAAAATGATAACTATTCATCTTCCAACAACCGAGTTTATGAAATATTTGCTATTTTGTAGTTATGAGTAGTTCATTTTCAAACAAAATAAATGCATTTTCATGAAAATGGGGGAAAATGCATAAAATAACATTAATTTTGTATTAAATAAACAAACTTGCAGAGGAACTTAAAAAAGGCTTGGTTCACTAGAAGACACCGCAGCCTCCCGAGGTAAACAACCTGCCGAGATATTCCCGTCCTCCCAAAGCCCAACCCAACATAAAATTATCTATATTCTATACAATGCATCCAAAGGATTTCTTTTGTGAACGAGGCCATCCTTTTTTTTATGATGCTTAGATTTAATAAAAAATGTTTTTCTAGACACTTTTCGCTGCTTTTATGTTACATATAATTTGTCTTGGAAATTGCCTACTTTTCGTAAACACCTAAAATTACTTATGGATTAGAAAATTCCAAGAAAAGATACTATAATTTTCTTAAAAATCAGAAAAAAATGCTTAAGAAAACATTATTTTTTAATAAAAAACCTGATTGATAAATGAAGTACATTATTACCGGGTATATCTAGGCAACATTAATTTTTTCTAGCTTAATTACCCTAACTATGTTTTTTAGTTTGGTTACAGCAACCATGTTTTAAGTACATCGGAGTGCTATTTGACCAAGGTATACGAATATAGATGAAATTTCAATTCCATCTAACGAATTACCACAACAGATGGAAAAGAACGACAACCAAGAAAAACAAGCAAATCGAAAAACAGTAGAAACATAAAAGAGGAGACTGAGGAATAAAGAAAGGAAGCCTAGAATAAACAGCAAAAACAGGATAACAAGCAAGGAAGTGGTAAGGAAAGACAGATCTCAGAGAAACTCCTCAGGATATACATAGAAGAGGAAGATAGCGCGACCGAAGCACAGACGAAACAAACGAAGGAAACACAAAGTAAAGGTAGAAGGAAGACAACAAAGAAAGGAAAAGGAACAACTAGATATGAAATATCAGACCAAACAGAATGAATACCATGAAAAATATGTAAAAGAATGACGCAATCGAACGAATTATGGAAGAAATTACAAAGTGAAATATAATTCTAGGCAACGGTATAATCTAATAGAATCAGCATAAATACTAAGACAGATATTTATGCTCAAACAGAAGTGCTACACCATAAGAAAAGATGCATTCAGAAGAATAATAAATGGATGCACACAAAAGCTTTACGATAAGTAAAATGGACAAGGAAAGAAACAGAGTTAAAATATTCAACTAAATATTAACGGTTTGAAAAGGAAAAGGAATGCACCTTAAATTCGTTGGCGATGTAAAATCCAGATATAGTCACTGTATGTGAGCATGGCCTGAAGTTACAATACACGATCTTAAAATATATGACTACTTCACGTACTCCAAGAATCCTTCGAATGAAAGATTAGACGGATTATCTGTTGCAGTAAAAAAAAGCACCTAAAGTATAAGGAACTAGGAGATTTTGATTATGGGTCATAAACCTGATAAACTTGTAGAAGTATTAAGGGGATACCAACCCTCTAGACGGAATTACATCTCGATATCAAACTTTCTCCAAGCATTCGGCCTGAATTTACCGGCAATATTCCTGGGGACCTGAACGCGAGATCCTGTCATGCAGGCTACACCTTTGGAGACAGATTGGGGAGAAACCTTAACTTACTGATTCGAAGAGGATTGGTAACAAGAGCAGGGCACAATTTCCCCACCTATGTCTTGGACAATGCTGCAACAAAGCCTGACATAGTGGTAAATAAGAACTTTCACAGGAACTAAGAAGTGCAACCGATCTCCTTAGACCATTATGCTATAGTAGCAACCATCTCCATTAGCCCCATTCAGATCAGATTAAATAAAATAAATGTACAATAACGGGTTGAAATCGATACAAAGAGGAGTAAAAGATTACAGTACACCATATGGGAGGTAGACGATGGAGGGTTTGGATACATAAAATGAAAGAATAACAGAGATCATGGAGGCAGAGAGTAAAGTAGTACCTTAGAAAAAGAAAGAGATGAGGCAGAGAGGAGGAATGCAAAAGGGTCAATGTACAGCTCACTATATATGGATCCAATAGAGAAGACTAGAGGAGACTAGTAAAACGCAAAATATTAAAAGTTATATAGGAGAAAAATGATAATAAATAAGATGACATGATGGCACACTGGAATGAGAAGAGAAAAAAAACTTTACTGGCAGAAAGTGAATAGAATGTAAGGAACTTAACCAATGGAAAGATGAGGGTAAAAGATGTAAGTGAATATCTAAGGCAGAGAGAGAATATAAGAAGCTATTTAGTGAACACTGGATTAAGTTATTCGACATATCAAGGAAGAACTATGCAGGCTTTGTTTGACCTAGCCTACGAGCAGATTCCTTAGCGTCAGGAGGGCATTTATTAGCTTGAAAGACCACGACGGGCGAATATTTAAGACCAGGTAAGGATTAACACAGCGTAGACAGAGAAAGAGAGACCTGTCACTGATATTATATCTAATATACGAGTACGGTCTGACCAAGCAAGTCAGCCAGGAGAACAACAACATCCAGTTTGCGGAGAAAGTGAAACAAATCATCGCCGCCTCCAAGAACGGGTAAGAAAGAACAGCAACAGAAATAGAAAAAATAAAGGAATACGAAAAAATGAAAGATCAAGATAAATAGAAATAAATTTAAAATCATAACACTAAATAAGAAGAAAAAGGAGAGGATCAGAGTAGAAGGAGAAATATACCACTCGGTCACAAAATGCAAGATACCTGGATTGAAAATATCAAACATGAAAGAGAAAGACTAAACTAAAAACAAAAACAGTAGCTAAGTAAGATACAAAATGCAGAGTTGTGTCAAAAAATAAGAAACTAAACCTTTACCCAGTGGTATTAAGATTTCCCCTGACAGATCATACCATAGAGGGTGCGGGGCACTGAAATACATGAAAATAAATTCAAAGAGTACAGAATGAAGGCCTGAGAAGGCTAGTTAGCGTGAGAAGAGTAGAAAGTAGGAAATGGAAGACTTATGTACATAAAATAAAGCCTAACTTGAGAGCTATCAGCGTACTAGTAGAGGAAAGCGAGGTAAATATGGAAAAACAAGAATATAAGTAGAGAAGTTTTAGAAGAGAAAATACACTTTAGGGAAAAAAAAACAGCTTCTCAGTAGTCGCAGAGGGCTAGAACATTTAGGAGTACCAATCTCTAAGCGAAGTGAAAGTAAGTAGGTAAGTGAAGAAAGTAGAAAGCCCTGAAAGAAAGTAGCAAGAAAAATCGAAGGAAGATGGAAAAAGAGAAAGACAAATTTAGTAATAACATAAGACATAGAAATCGTAAAAAAGTAAAATAGAATAAAAAGGAAAGATAAATCCAGTCAACTGGAAGACTGAAAAAAACACACATGATATACTCTAAATCCTTCCATTTTTTTCATATTTTCCTTTGACTCTATCAATTCTACTACTATTTCACTACTTATTTTACAGTTTAATTCCATTTATCACAACCAATTACGGCCTCAGTCTGCTCGGATACAAATCGAGAGAGTCTCCTCGGATAGACACGAGTCTGCTACAACCTCTCAGCTTCAGTATCTATTTCAGCTTTCTTATACTTACAGTACCGATGTAGGTACAAGAGTGCTTAAGCTAGTTTATGCAAAGATGTTTGACTAAATTAGAGGTTTTGCCTAATAATCCTGAGAAAATTCTGACCTATAAGGTATAATATTAGTTATTTATCTAGTGAAATACATATAAAAGGACATTCATTCTTGTCATTAAGATAATTGGTACGTTGAATCATAAGTATAAATACAAATAGAATTCTGGTATCCTTATTTCCATAATATAATTGTCATTTTAGATTTTATTGAGTCGTTATGATAGGCTAGATTTAAATAGATAAGGAGGTTAAGCTAAGGTAGGGTAAGCATAAGGTATAATTTTAACTTATTTGGTAAAATATATAAAAAGGCCATGCGTTCTTGTTAATAAGATATTGGGTATTTTAAATAATTTTCATTGTAATCATCAGCCGTTTTCCGTAAGCTCTATGGAATGATCACACGCTCAGTGGGTCCCTGAAGAGCTTCATGCCTTTCACCTCTCCAGTTTATCTGTTTTTTTCTTTTAGACGAACGACAGTGTGATCAACTCTGAATGATTAGACATTATTATCTATTTAAGTTATTACAGGCATACTTTATTCAGGAAAATTTGTTCCAATTTTTAAAATTTAACTGTGTGCCGTGGTGTCAGCGCAGGGGATGATCTTCTTAAAGGAGAGAATTACTCAAGGGGTCCTAAAGCTGGAAGGTGGTGTTCTTCTTGTTTGCAGAGCTTTGACTTCACGTAGATCATGCATGGAGAAGGCCAGTTCAAATCAAGTAAAATCTCGCGTGCCGTAGTTTCTGTACGGTATATGATCTTCTTAAAGGAGAGAATACTTACTAAAGAAGACCAAAAACGGGGAGGGAGGGGCCTTGCTTGTATACCTCTGTCCAAGGTATCCTGTAACGTATGCCATCTGTTGTTACATATGGTAAAAATAAGTGTATCCCCCTTTCTCCCTATTCAACTAGACACGATTTACCCTAAGTAAATGTAAAATGCAATTGCAAGAAAACCTTCCTAAATGGAGAGAAATATGTTACGTGAGTTGAGATTAAAAGAGAATTTTTAACGAGGTGTCTCTCAACGCTAAGTCGTTTTGACGTCTCTTACTTCAAGCTTTTAACTCGCTTGCCGTGTTTTTGAGTTAAGCAAGATGAATTGCACTCGCCCCTTTATTCCATTATTCATAATTCGTAAAGTTTTTATTTTCCTCACTCTTTGTCATCGTCGATTTTTCCTATCTCATTTATTTATGTCATTTTGGTTCCGCTCTGTAGCTCTTAAGCCTTCAAATTCACTCGAGTTTGTGCAAGTTTACCTCTTACCCCGCTGCGGCTCGATTACTGGCCCCCTCTCGTTTGCGAATTTGTAAGTTCTAGTCAGCAAATAGTGAAGAGTTAAATTACGTTATTGAGGTGTCCAAAATTGTTCACCTTGGCCTTTGCAAATTAATTATCACGAGGTTTACTATCGGTGATTGAAGTTAAACGCAGGATCAGATGCCAGAAAAGGCTTTACCAGATTTGGAGGACCTATTTAGAATTTTTTCCCTAATATTATTTTTTTCTATATGTTACAGAAACAGAAACATTTTTGTACTTTTAAACACTTTTGGAATCATTCACACTACAAAACTTTAATTTGGTCACTATCTTTATTTCTACTATACAGTTCTGTATACTGCAAAACGTTTATGCTGCATTGATTCTGGGTTTAAATTCGTACAAAAGACGCTTTTACAACAGAATTTTCTCCCACCTGATTAGATTAGGTGTCCTTAGACGTCTAGATAACGCCACTCATCAACTCAGAGTCGATGATACCAAAAAAAGCAGAGTGTAATTATATATCGATCTTCGGAAGCTCGAGGGCACGCTTTGGAAATAAGTAAAACGGTTTGTCACTACAGAAACCATCAATATTGAGGAGTTATCGACGGCAATTTTGCCAACGGAAATTATCGCGGAAATGACTTTTGAGCCAATCTATCTTCAGTCGTGAAAGAATATTACCATAAAGATACATACATCACGCCGTTTTCCGGCCTACTAAACTACAGCTCAGGTATATTATCACGTAAGATCTCTGGATTTTGATTCTAAGTGCAGGGATTTTATCAGGAAAATGGACGAAAAGAAGAGTTATTAAAAGTTACAAATTGCTAAAAACTTGGAAATGAGACAAAGGAGGCAAAATCAAATATATATATAAGTTAGATAAGGGAAAATTAGGAAAAAACGTGAAAATATAGGGAGATGGCAATTTAATAAATATGGGGAGTCGGGAGTACACTACGGAGCAAAATAAGAGAATGATTTTCCTTTATTGAAATATTTTCAAAAATATGATGAGTACGTAAATGAAATTTCCATGGTACATAAAGGTATGCATTTAATATATTTCATAAGGATTTTTTAAGATAAAATCGTATATCCCAGAAATTATACTGTATAAACTAACAAAATAAAATATTGACACGGGCAAAATAAGAGAACGATTTTTTCAGGAACATTCTAGAAGTTTGTTGAAATTATCTGGCACCATTTGCTCAGTAGGTAAGAACTGTACAACCGCCATTATTGTAGTAATCGCTAATCAGAGATGACACCACGCGTTGAATTGACTACTGGGCTCCGTCAGATAATTGTTCGCTTGAAGACTTCGGGGAGTACTCTTGCTTTGAATTCAAGAAACGAAGGAAGGTCCAAGAGTGTTTTTTCCGGCATTATGCAGTTATAAAATGAAAGAAACCTATAAATCTCTTACAAAGGCGGACAAAGCCGCATAACTACCCTCCGAGAAGACAAAGCTATTAGGCGGCAGCGATAATTTCTCGAAATATTAAGACCATAGTGGCAAAGAAGAAAGCAGTTTGACAGTTTTCCGTCGCTTCAATGCAACCAAACCAATCATCAGTAACAAGAACCAAAAGGGGACACTAATATGTTGAAGATCATGCTGTTTGGATGGATGAAGAATGGTAGAGAATTAACTTCAACGACGAAAGTAAATTTAATTTAGTTGGATCTGATGACAGACGCTCTGCTAGACGCGCTGCCGATTATAGACAACCCTAAATATGTTTAAAAGTCTGCTAACCACGGAGGAGTCAGTGTCATTGTGTGGATGATGTTTTCGTCTGAAGGTGTTGGCCCACTAGTGGAAATAATTGGACTAGTCAATGCGAATATGTATCAAAACCTCGTATAAGATCTTATACTATCACTCCGAGCATCTTTGAACCAGCTAACATCTCTGAACCATCACTGCATATTAAGTGTTATAAGTTTCATCGTTGTCAAATCCAGTTTTGTTTCTAGTGTATTTGCTTGCAGAGCAATTCTGTGAATGATCGTTCTCTTATTTTACCCGTGTCACTATTTTATTTTGTTAGTTTATGTAGTACCTTTATGTACCATGGAAATTTCCTTTACTTACTCAGCATATTTTTGAAAATATTTTAATTAAGGAAAACAATTCTCTTGTTTTGGTCCGTAGTGTACTCCCGACTCCCCATATTTATTAAATTGCCCTCTGAAATATTCATAATCTATATCAAATTCATGCATTTATATGGCATAGAAATTTCATTTACCTACTAATAATATTTAGTAAATTATTTTAATTAAGGAACTTCGTTCTCTTATTTTGCTTCGTAATGTAATTAGCTACAAAATGAATAAGTACATTCGACTCAGAGTAATTTCTAAGAGAACTCTTGGGTAATTCTGGCTGTGTTACGTAATTTGAACTTTGTTTCACAATGCTGAAACTTTGCTTAAAAGTTCTATCCTGTTTCCCAATTCACGTGCATCCTTTAAAAATTTAGTTAACATAATAAATATTAATTCATTAGTTACATGTTAGTTAATAAAAGATTAGTTTTAAAGAATAAAAATTATATTCGTATTCAATTTAATATAAATAAAAGATGAAACGATTACTTATTTGAGTCTATTTTCTCTGATGTTCTCAGGCAGTAATATGTACTATTTTTCACCATTTTTCTAAAAAATACATAAAAACATCATTGCAGTGTGGTCCTTAATGCTCTATACACCAGCGGTACTTAGGATTAACTATATTTGCTATTTACCATCCAACTATCCCTTTATATCTGTTACAAATATCATCATTTGTTGTAGCTACTTTCCGTATAGCTTTGCGCCGTTTGAAAATTTAGATATAATTTTTAAAATATCAATGTCGTGTCAAAATGTCGTGTCCTGAAAAGTTTTTAACTATACTTAAATTTCATGACTCACTATATCAGCCCTGAATGAATTCAGGTTCTGCTCGTCTATTCTGCGATGAGATGTGTCTTAGAGCTTCAAAAATGAAGCGTGTGCATGTTTTGAAATTCAATTCAGGCTCACAGCTCCAATTGAGTTTAGATGAGGCTCGTCGCACACAAATTGACCTCGTATCTTACAGCCATTCTTAAAATTGAACAAATGAAGACACTAATGATAAGAACTCACATAGAATTATTTAGGAGGCTTGTCTATAAAATCTGATGCATTGATTTGGGAAAACTACTCTAAATGGGACTTTTATTAGCTACCTTTGAGCTCCCTTTTAAGACCTTCGATATTGTAAACTTATTTCTTGGGAGATGAAAGCTTTATTTACGCTTGCGTCGCACACAAATTGACCTCGTATCTTACAGCCATTCTTAAAATTAAACAAATGAAGACACTAATGATAAGAACTCACATAGAATTATTTAGGAGGCTTGTCTATAAAATCTGATACATTGATTTGGGAAAACTACTCTAAATGGGACTTTTATTAGCTACCTTTGAGCTCCCTTTTAAGACCGTCGATATTGTAAACTTATTTCTTGGGAGATGAAAGCTTTATTTACGCTTGCGTTTATATTTGCATCTATTGTTAATTACAAATAATGATGGTAAATATACTTGTTTTCCCTATCGTCAATTCGTTATAAAACAGCGCCTATTCAGGAAATATGCACATTGTGATGTTTTTTAACAAGTCCCTAATTATTTAGGAGTCTTGACTCTAGAATTTGGTACATGGATTTGGGGAAAAATACCCTAAAGTGGACTTTTATTATCACCTTTGTGCTCTTTTTTTACACCTTTGATAGTGTAACCTTATTTTCTTGGGAAATGAAAGCTTTTTTTAGGCTTGTGTTGATATTTGGTTCGAGGCTTAATTATAAGTAATGATTCTAAAGTTTACTTTTTTCCTACAACCTGAATTTGTTATATGCAGTGCTTTTTCAGTAAACATGGAGAGAATGATGCTTTTTTTACAGGTCTCTAAATAGTTGCGGCGTGTGCTTTGTATTTAGCGAGAATCCTCGGGATATTATAAATTGGAACACTATTTTTACAACCATTACTCGTGTAGATGCAAAGCTAAAGCAATAGCTATAATTGTATCAGTCACGAACCAAAATAGCTTTTATTTAATGGAGCCCAAATTTGATTAATACGATATTTTAATACCAGTATCAATTTCGGTATTTGAAAAGAACAGTATTAAATAATACTGGTCTTATCATGCTAATACAAGTATATGGGAATATATCAAACTTTTTTCAAATTCTATTTTCTGCAAAAATCATTCATTTAAATCAAAATATATGTAGTCTAAATAAATGCTTATGGCTTCAAAACTTTAGTCAAGACAATAATGCTGACTAGTGTCACTTGACTCAGCTGAACGAAAATTATATATATATATATATATATATATATATATATATATATATATATGTGTGTGTGTGTGTGTGTGTGTGTTAATTTGCGGATTTCGACGTCAGTTCTCGAGCACGTTTCTCAAAAAAACGGCATTTTGAAGTTTTTATCATCAAAATTTAGGCTCAAACGAAATATGTACAGTTTCGATGTCTTTGTACAGAAGTCACTGTGGAGAACATTCAGCAGTCAGCAAACTTTCTGATAATTTTTAGACCCAAAAGGCTATTATTTTTATACGGAATAATTTATTTTTTATATCTACTTTTTTTGTTGCCTTTCCATTTTGATAGTTTAAATCTCTATTTGACTTTAATTATGTAAAAATTACATTTAAAATAATCATTATTAAGCCATACCCTTACTAAATATGTATTAGAAAACAGTCGGTATTAATACCGTTTTTATCGGTATTGTTACACCTCTACTCCGATGCTAGGTCGAGTCTGCGATACATACTTCTCTATAAAGTGTACCAAAATTAAAATCATGTATTTGTATTGAATACTCTATGCAGTCTTGGACTACGGAGACACACTTATGTACGTGTGTAGCTACCCATTATTCCTGTAGGCTCAATCTAATGGGATTGAAAACCAATAGCATTATCTGTACAAATATTCACAACGCATGAACGAATATAAAATATCTTCGTTCCGAAGGCAGAAACGCAAATGCTTTTGAGTACTCCTTCTTGCTTGCGTCATTTTTGTCTTTACTTTTAACTCTTCGTACTCGTTCACTACACGTTCTTTTCTGTGCTTCCCATTAAGTAAATTATATTTTTTAAATAATCGGAAACTTGATTTAAAACATTTTCTACTTAGTAAATTTTGCTCTACTCAGCGAGGAAAACTATTCTATGTTTGT
This sequence comes from Ceratothoa steindachneri, assembly GCA_963969495.1. Taxonomy (NCBI): domain Eukaryota; kingdom Metazoa; phylum Arthropoda; class Malacostraca; order Isopoda; family Cymothoidae; genus Ceratothoa; species Ceratothoa steindachneri. The sequence continues at coordinate 47,319,192 of OZ018337.1, forward strand.
GTGATTTTATGCCTAAAGTAGTTTCAAGCTATGGCTGAGTTTGAGCATTTGCTTATCAATTTGAATTCATTGTGGCCTATTTACTCTATTACTCATCTTGAATAACCTTATAATTTGAATTTTTTAACATTTGAAATTACATACCAAACTGTGCTCTGCTCGCAGTAACCCAACTAAAACTTAACATCCTCCCCTTAACAATATATGTCTTATTAAGCATAAAGCCACCCATCATCTTGTCCACGTCTATCGAATGTCATTTCCTAGTGATAGGTTGCTATGTGTGTCTTTTGATCTCAAAAGTAGTATGAAATTAATATTACTGAACCATTTTAGTATCGTAATGACTTCGATCAGTTCATAACTTAACCTCATACTTACGAGTGACAATTGGTCTAAGTTGTCTCAATTGCTACAGTGCCACAGCTTTTTTAGGATAAGTAGAACAAAATTGTAGTGCGTACTTTAAATAAAGATGGGGTATTGACTTTATAGAAACAGAACAACATCTCAAAATCTCTCAACTTAAATGTGAATTTTGAGTCAAATGACCCAATCATACTGTTAGCCTTTTGAAAGGCTTCCCTCATGTTACCAAAAATTGGAAGCTTTCTACATTAAGAAATTCTGAGCCCATTTTAAGCTAAGCTACCCTAGAATTTTTAAATCCATTTGGTAATTCATTTTTAAATTCCTATATACAAAGTAGATATCGTCGAATTTACTTATGTTACTATTTATCTGCCATTTATCTGCCTACTCTAGTTTTATTTAAGTGTTCCTGTAGATACGCCACATCGGCAGTAAAGTTGTTTCTTTTTTGCGGCTTGTTATCACCTGTGAATTTGAAGATTTCACTAAGTTATCCTTGATCAAAATCATTAATGTACATTCTGAATGAAACGAGTCAAGTAATGTTCCTTGAGTACAAATTTACCTCATATATGACACACTGTTAAAAGTGTGAGGATCAATTTTCTATAAGAGAATTTGCTTTTTTATTCCGTGCACTTTTGGTTTTACTAATAGTCTCTTATGTGTAACATTACCACAGGCTTTTTGAGAGTATAAGTAAACACTATTAACTTCATTGTGTTTATCCTAAATAGAAATCATTTTATTTACCAAATAACACTAAATTAGGCACAAATAACTTGTCTGAAATGCATTCTGTGTTTCTCTAATTACAAAATTTGACTCGCGTTGACACACTATCTTATCTCTCTATCGATTCTTAATATATTCCAATAATTAAAGTTAAACTAAATCCAACTATATTTACTAAGATCACTTATCTCCTCGTTTGAATATTGGAGGGACATTAGCGTAACAGTAGTTTTACGAAATTCGTTATTTGACTCCTTTATCTTAGTCCACAACTCCAATCAAGTTTCTGTACTTTCGATCATATTATCTCGTTTATATATGTAATTATTTTACGCTCTTTTACTAACATGTGAGGAAGAATTGTTTTTTCCACCAAAAGATATTTTTTGACTTTGTGTTGATACCCGTGAAGAGTCCTCAACAATAAAAACACCATAGAAATATTCGTTTAGAATATTTACTATGATTTTGGACTTAACAATGAGAATTCAAACTCTACTCTTAGTCATTTTTATAGTCTCTCTTGTGAGCTCTCTACTGTGAATGCAACTAATTTAAACTCCTCGGCTCATGTTTGGAATCAATGGTAGGTCTTTTTATAATTCCTTTTTACCTGTCTGTCTTTCTAATGGACCATCCTAAGATATAATATATACCTTGTTAATTCATTTTTTCAGTTGTAATTTTTTTCCGATTCATTCCTTCTAGAGTAAACTTCTGGAAAGCTAAAATTTTCTTGTATTACGTTTGTATTTCTTTTATTAATAAGAGAAACGGCCAAAAAACATACTATCAAATACTTTTGGTTCTACTTAGCTCGTTCATGAACGATAACATATTGATACAAATAATTTAAACGTGTATTCCATTTTATAAAATATAAAGTTATTAGATGTTCAACTTAATTTTTGCATTTATTATTTTTTTTCAGAGCTATTGGTACATACTGTACTAAGTGTGTGTGCCAAAGTTCAAGCAGATTGTTCTCACATTATTAAAGTACCATCTCAACCACACACAAAAAGAAGGCTTTCCGCCTTTGGTGATGAAAACGCATTAAACAACTAGAAAACGATAAACTTGGACTTGGACTTAAAAGTTGCTGAAATTTAGAGAGAGAGGGAGATAGTGAGAGAGTAAAGTGGTGAAATTGGGTAAGGTTAAAGAATAGAGGTGGTGTGAGAGATACAATAAATATGTCCCTGGTGAAAGGGTATCTCTGTTTTGGAAGTTTGTATTAATTTTTTTTATAAACTATAAAATGTATAGCTTAAACTAATTAAATTAAACATGTTAATTTAATTTTCCTAAGTTTGATCTGATTGGCAGTCAAGCCTTTATTTGGGGCGGGGTTTTTGAAATAGTTTTTTAAGTGAATTTCAACTTTTGAATTTACTACTTTGCAAAAATTGGTAATCTTAGTGTTGTGATGTGATTAATACTAAAGAAACCTGAACATTACACTAGTCATTTGTTGTATTTTGTCGACTTTGTCATGTGTATTTTGGAGTCACATCGCCGTCTGTCAAAGCTTTGCTGCTTTTAAAATGTCTTTTTTTTCGAGTGACCTCAATGTCCAAGTGTGTCCGAGAGAACTAATTGATAGGCGGGTGCCAATGGCTTGCCAGATCCTCTTTGCTCTCTCGTGAAGCGACACGTTGATCGGAGATAATCCAACCGAGGCGTGGAGCTACCTCTGTCTTTAGTGTTCACTTCTTTGGGTGTTTGTGATGATAAGCACCGCTTTGTTCGGGATTCTTTGTAGTTTTGCAATGTGAGTCTCGGCGCTCGCGTTCAGTGGCACGGGTAGGGGGGTACAGGAGTCTCAAGCGGATGCATGCATTGAATATCCCGAGTTTATTTGAGAGATTTAAGGTACGAAACCTATAAAATTCTTTCAAATCTCTCTTGGTATTCGCGACTGTACGCTCGCTTTGACTCTTGTAACCCCTCGTGCTGATCTCGAGCCCCTAAACCATTCCTTCTGTGCAGTAAGGGATTCGCTTCCAGGCCAACATATATCGTTGAAGGTCTTGCGAAACATGGGAATTACTTTGAATTCGGGGGCATTGGTTGATATCTTCCATCTCCTCTCGAAGTAGTTTGTATTAGCTATCTTCTTTCTCCTTTCGAAGGAGTTGATGTTAGTTATCTTCCATCTCCTCTCGAAGGAGTTGATGTTAGCTATCTTCTTTCTCCTTTCGAAGGAGTTGATGTTAGTTATCTTCCATCTCCTCTCGAAGTAGTTGGTATTAGCTATCTTCTTTCTCCTTTCGAAGGAGTTGATGTTAGTTATCTTCCATCTCCTCTCGAAGGAGTTGGTATTAGCTATCTTCTTTCTCCTTTCGAAGGAGTTGATGTTAGTTATCTTCCATCTCCTCTCGAAGGAGTTGATGTTAGCTATCTCTCTAGCCGTCTTTCTTGCAATACTTTCCTGTGAAAATAAGCGGCAGTACAAATTTGCGATATATCGTCAGCGAACTCAACGTATAGCGAACCCTCGGAGAGTGGTTGTGTTAGGTCTTGTGTATAAATGTTGTATAAAAGGGGACTGAGACAGCCCCCTTGAGGGACCCCTGCTTCGAGTTCGATTTCGGGGCCTTTTTGTTCCATGATTTGTATGTATGCTCTCCTCTCCATTATGTAGTCGCACAAAATCCTCTCAAAAATGGGGTTAAGGCCTACTTGAAGGATCTTAAAGTGTAGGCTTCGCTTTTCTCATTTTTTCAAATGGTTTATGTGTATCATCAATTTTTATTCTTTACGTCTTTTTCAAATTGGTATCTTTTCTCCTGCCAATGAAAAATATTCCCTTCCATATTTATGTTAATTTAATTATTTATCTTCGCACATTCACATGCAATTGATATTCAAAGCAATTTACCAATAGTCTCTGAAATACTCTAATTGGTTTCAGATTTTTTAATTGAATATATAAATAAATAAAGGTTATTTCTCTTTTATTTTATTTTTTTTCATTTCGCCCTTCACTTCTTTCCTTATTGGGCTTTGCGTCTGATGAAATTGCCTTTTCTTTGTTAGTGATATATTTATTAATACTGTTATTTTCTGTAGTAATCTTATTTTTTCTCTTCTTTACTCTCTCACTGTTTTCACTGAGCAGATGCCCCTAATTGGCAATGCGGATTTAAACCAATGGAAGTCATTAAAAATAAAATGATCAATACAGCAGCAATTAAGCGACATAAAATAAAACTAATGAAATGTAATGATCTAAAATTAACATTAAGCACAAATAAAATAATTAAAGGAAAAACAAAATTACTTTTAAAAAACAACAGAAACAAAATCAATAAAAAATGAGAGAAAAGAAACAAAAAAACAAACCAAACTGACTAAAAAAAAAACGACCAGCAGAAACAGCACCTCATAAAGAGGGTAACTCAAGCGAAATAAAATAAATATTTTAACAAATCTCCCATCTATTTGCGCCCTTTCATCCATTTTCGCCGCTCCCTCATCCATCTTCCGCCCTTTTACATCCGTCTTCACAGCACAGCACCAGATTGGTGAAAGAGGAGGGATCGATGCAACGAAACGTTTGATTGTCTCGTAATAATTAAAAAGGAAAAGAACAATAATGGACTTAGGGATATAAATTAGGGAGAACTCGATTTGAGGATAATTCAGGCGCAAACATCTTATTAACAGCTATTGATTGAAGCGAATTAAAGGTAATTTGAGTAACTCGATTAAAAAAATTAGATTTTTAATATTTATTTGCCTTTGTTATATAATGGCCCTTGCGTTTTCTATCTCTTTTGATCTTTTCTGTCTTTTTACTTCATCGCATTTTCATGTTATTCTCGCCGAAGTGATAACGAGAATGAATTTAAGTAGCCTGAAGTAAAATCCAAAGAGCGATAGGGAATAAACAAGTTCACATCGCATCGGGAATGGTTCGTGATGGCTTATTTCTCAATTTATTTAATTACTTTCAATATTTTTTATAGGATTGCTATAAAACCATCATCTAAGGTCCGCCTGTGACGTATAAGTTGCCCATTGTGAGGTTATCATGAATAAAAAGGGGTTAAAAAGTACATAATCCGAGCTGTCATAAGAAGATATTACTAGTGGCGCTATGGACTGGACTTACAAGTAACCTTAACGAGTCTCTGATCTGCAACGAAGGCAGGTCATCCTAAGGATGCAACCACACACCACTACCATGGATGGGTCGTACAATTCTTTCTCTTTTTAACACTCACGCCATCATGTGTTGCGTCACCATTTTGGTGGCGCACTAAAACGCCTTGCCTCGCTATTACTGGTGGCGCAGCCAGATTTTTAGTGGTGAAGCAAGTTTTGTTTATGCGGGGCTAATGACGTGAGACGTGAATTCTGTGCGAGCAAGATAAGAATGAGATGAGCGCTGAGGGTGGCCTGTCTGGTGGCCTGGGAAAAGTTGGTAAACACCACCATGGTGGCCATGTGTAGGTTTCCCGTATGGTTGGTATTAAAGGAAAAATTGTTTATTACAACTCATTAATGAGATATTATCAGCATTGCATGTTACCATGGTGACAGGAAACTTGTTATTCACTATTCAAACCTTGACTCATTTTTATTAAATACAGTGAAATATTATAAAGTAACCCCCCCCCCGAAAACAGGCCCTAATTTCAGATTCAGCATTTGTTTTGTTGAACAAATAAATGAAGCCTATCGAAAGTTAGAGCCCGTTTTTTTGGGGAGGGGGGTATCACCCTGTAGTATCACAACTCTAATGTAAGCTTTACTCGAAAATACTCCTATTATACTAAAACCAGGCAATGGCTTCGCTATCCTTTATAATAATTTTAAATGAAATTTGTTCTAATTCATCCTATGGAATAAAACTTCCTATAATTCTAAGTTCATTATTTTCCGTTAAAAAATAAGGCTGTAGATCTGCTTTCCGCATTTTAAGCAATAATACATCCTTTTGAATAAAGTCTATTTTAATTGATCATTGTGAATAAAATCTCTTTGACTTCATCCATATAAATAAAAAATATTTTAATTCATCTTTCTGAAGAAAATCTCTTTTAGGTCATTTATTTGAATAAACCTCTTCTAATTCATCATTTTGAATATAAACACATAATTCGAAGTTCCTCTTTTGAGGTAAACAAATAAGGGTTGTACTTCTATATTGCTTCTTTTGGACATTAATTCTTTAATTTAAATAGAAATAAAACATCTTATGATGCTAAGTTTATCCTTCAAAATATAACTCTTCTAATTCATCCTTTTGAATAAAAATTCCTATTATTTTAACTTTATCCTTTTCAGTTAAATAATAAGGTTCTACATCTAATTTTATTTCATTCAACATCCTTTTGAATGGAAATTTTTATAATTCATATTTTTTAATTAAATCACTTCTACTTCAAATTTTTAATAAAACTTCTAATTCTTCCTTTTGAGCGATATTTTTTCCATTTTTGAATGGAAATAAAAAATCTTAGAATTCTAAGTTCATCGTTTTCATTTAAAAAAATAAGGTTGTAAATCAAAATTCATCCTTTTGAGCAATAATTCATCCTTCAGATTATAGTCTTCTAATTCAATCTTTCTGAATAAAATCTCTTCGATTTCATCATTTTGAATAAAACCTCTTATCAATCTAAGTTCATCCCTTTAAATTAAAAAAATAAACTTGTACATCAATATTCATCTTTTTGTGCAATATTTCATCCTTATAAATAATAACCTATAATTCATCCTTATAAATAATAACTTCTAATTCATCCTTGCGAAATAAAACTTTTCTCCTTTATCCTTTTGAATAAAAACTCTTCTAATTTATCCTTTTGAATTAATATTGAATAAAAATTTTGAATAAAAACTATAATTTTAAGTTCATACTTTTCAGTAAAAAAAAAAAAAGTTTTCGCCCTTTTCAGCAATATTTCATCCTTCTGAATAAAAATTACTAATTCATTTATATAAATAAAATCTCTTCAACTTCATCATTTTGGATAAAAACTCTTCTATTCCATCCTTTTGCATAAAACTCTTAGAATTTATCCTTATAGTTTATCCCTTAAGTTAAAAATATAAGGTTATTATTGTTAGTTTCAATGCCTTTCTGTGAAAGTCGCAAACCAATGTACTACATTAGATGAATATTAGTTGGGATAAAAAGAAAGATAATGTAAAGAAAGATAATGAAAAGAAAGATAATGAAAAGAATGATTAGCCCATTAAATGAGGTCTTGAATATATATTTTTCCTCTTCAGGGAGATTCACACTTAGATTTAGATCTGCCATCTTAGTTCAGTTAGTATGTGAAGAAGTTGATGGTTGAGTGAAAATTGGAAGAATTTTAATTTGAATTACCAAGTCCTCTTTAAGTGGCAAAGGAACGAGAATGCCTCTACCTTGTCACTTCAGCAAATACAGTAATAGTGTTGTATTTTGGAATTCTACAGCACTCACAACCAATTACACTTTGAAAGGGAATAATATTTGATGTAGGGAACGGTTTCTAGGGACAGCGCGCGAGGACTTGTAGCCACGCGAGATAGAACGGGTGGGATGAGAGGAGCAAGGAAGGTCATGTCTACATTTGTAGTCGCTTTTGGGCTCCAGGGAAGCTTTGTAAATCTCCAAAACCAATGGTGTCTCTTTATATGGCTGGAGGGGGGGGGGGAGTCTGGTCTTTTCCTATCCCTTAAGAAAAATGGGGAACCTGGCAAGAGCGCTTGGGTAAGGGAGAAGAGCAGGTTGACCATTTGCTTCTCCATCCAGGTGGAGAGCTAGAGACGATTCGAGATAAGGAGCGACTCTCACGCTCTTGTCCCATTTTCTATAAAATGTGAGGTAAAAAAAAAGCAGGCGAAGTGCTGTGGCAGGATTTTACTAGCAAACCTTCTCAACACGAAAGTTTCGAAACTATAAAAGTTTGATTATTTTAAATAAACTTATCCTAGGATAGGAAAGAAAATAGTTAATTTTATGTTGTTTGTTCTTTTACTTACTCTAGATATTCCTTAAACCTATGCCAAGAGTCGAGCCGGATTATTTTGTGTCAAATCCCCGAGGCTAAATTGCATAATTGTGTTGGCCTGTACTTGGCTTTCATGACTCCACGGAGCTGGGTTGGGACATGTAGGTCCAGAGTAGTTAATGGAAAGTTCAAGAGGCAACAATAATTCCTTTGGTTATTGCAAAATTTGACTGTCCCTCCCCCGTAAAATGTCTTTGCATTATCACTATAAACAAAACAAAGGATTCTGTAAATGTTATAAAAACATTAAAAGGTTTGATCAATTAAGATGTGGAGATAGCGGCAAGTAATTTAATGTCTACAGTGTACACGTTAAGAATATAGGAAAGTACATTTTATGGTTTGATCATTTTGTTTGACGAGAATGTGGCCGCTGAAATACACTCCAGTGTGTTTATAAGGTTTAACAAACTTAATTTGTGAAGTTTGTCATTTGGAGATAGATAAGTGCAAAGGAGTTGATTTTTTTAAAAAAATATAATGCATTACCTTACGATCCTTTTGATTCACTTTTGCCGGGGCGTTACCCAGAATCTCATAAGTCTGAGCAGTGAGAGAGTTGAGTCGATTCCTTGGTACTTGCATTTCATATGGCAATTGCGAATTACTAAGAGGTATAAGTAAAATTTTCCTAATAAAATGATTTAATAACGTCGTAATCGTAGAAATTGGATTTAGAAATTCTCTCCTTACTCCGGATTAATGCATGTTGATCAAGAAATAAGCCCAGTTGATTAACGAGGGCAAGGATAGAGGCTCCACTTGGTTTAGGAACGTCTTCATGATTGTTTTTCATCAGGAAAAGATTGCAATTGCATGATGGATAGCCAATATAAATGAGTAGGAAGTTGAATACCTACATTCGGTTTTCCTTAATTTAAAAATAAATTTGACTACATTTTTGAGGGGTAAAAGTGCCGCGAACATCGGTTTGAATGTTTATATGGGAAGATCTCAAATTTTTAGACGACTCGTACAACTTTAATTATGGCTTAGGCTACATACCTCGCTCCAGAGTCAGCCAGGATGGGCCATGAAGCCAAAGGTTTAATTTAGAATTAAATTCCTTAAAGAAAATGCGACGGGTTATTAAATCTGCAAGATTGTTAAAAGTAGGGGCGAATTCTAAGTAACTAGATATTTGGTTGCAATTTCTTTCTTGGTTAACTCTATATCCTGAAACCGATTTTTGACAAAAAATGATTTTTTTTTAATTTATTTATATCCTAAAGAAACCAGGACAATAGAATCTGAGCTACCACTAGGATCTCGATAAATTTGAATGTGTGGTATAAGAACGAAGGAGGAGAAGAAGTGATTTAAAGACAATAACAACCCAGGGATGGGAGTGTCCTTGCTGAAATAGGAGAAACCTTTGATTTTTAGAGGATAAGATGATAGTTGTTAAGGTTTACAGAATAGATTGAAAACCAATAGCAAGCATTACTTCCATCACACAATAACTTCAGTTCAGCTTTACTGTCGTCCTTCAAGTTGAACCGCGGAATTTTCTCATCCCCTAATTTCACTAATTCGGAAAGAAGAAAGTACGACTTTCTATCGGTTTCGTCTAGTTTGGAATCCCAATCAACCTTCTTAGACCACTGGTTCTTCATTACTGGTCGTTACGTGCCAAACAACCCACTACAGAACAAATATTTTAGAAATTCGCAAGTCTTCTCCTCTTAATTTGGACAACAGAGTCTAAAATCGGGAGGGATGACTGAATAGACGTATTTAATACCTAAAGACTCCAGACTAAACACATATTCAAGCCATGAATCCAAGTCATGTATCGGACTTTCTAAAAGTGGTTTTGAGGGACTCAGCTTTCTCGGCCTCCGAATTCGAATGCCTTTCTCACGATTTGAATTGGATTCCCGCTTTTTTCTCCATATTGACCTTGAAAACAGCCGCGTAAGTTTTCGTTGGATTACTCGCCGAGGCAGAGCGTCCGTGTTGAATTCGAAGTGTGTTGTTTTTTGTGTTTGAGTTTAGGGGTGGGAGAGACCGTCCTCCCCCAACGTCGCCTTAACTTCCCTTCCACGCAAGCGCCCGCTAACTCTCCCGCTCCCGCTTTCAAGGAAGGAACGCCTTCCTCAATAGCCAAACTTTCGTCGACAAGAGGCACCTGAGGGTTGCTGCCGAACGCTTATGGGGCCCCAACATAATCCCCTTCTTTAAGGGTTCTATGAAATCTTGGCACACACTCCTAGGGGATAAACTCTAACTCGTCTGATAGGTTAGAGCCACCAGGTAGTGGATAAAGTCAAACCCATCAGTGCACATCTCCGATTTGATCCTTTATACTGCCTCAGTGCTAAATAAAATGCAATTACTGTTAAGAGGATCCCGTCTATCCACAGGATACGTACATAGTCGTCTACTTCCAAAACAGAAAAGTCCAAAGAATAATTAGGATCGACAAAGAATAAAGCTTTGATATTCCGAGACCAACAAACGAGATCGTCTTGCAGTTCCCTTAAGGGGATATTTTTTGAGCCGGTTAATGTTTTTATTGTGCAAGAATATTTTGGAATCTCTCTCACTGCAACATCGTACTAGACCCAATACCAAATTTCCAATAAAAATTTGGGGTCTTAATTTCCCAAGATGAAGGAAAATTTGACAACGGAAATGTTCGTTTATGGGTCTAGATGGAAGAGGGACCGTTATTTGGAGACATTGAATTAGAACGTGTCGGTTTGTCGAAGAAATTCGATTTGTTTGAGTAGTTAGAATTATTTGAGGAATTTGATTTACTATAATTTGAAAGATATGATGGCTTGAGATAGTTAACGTTAGTCATTCGATAGGAGGGTTTTTTAAAAGGATGATTATTCTGAAAAATTTAACCGGCTCTCGTTTCTCTAAGGTCCAAATGGTAGATATATAGTTATCGAATATTTCAGAAAGGGATATAAATCAGCATATTTCCACAAATTATAATACAACAAAAGTTTTTTACCAGCACTTCCTTTACTTCAAAGAAATTCACTTCGAAATTCTTAAGTTCCAAAAGAGGGACCGAGTTTCACTTTACTAAAGGGCTAACTTAGATTTCTGATTTGAGAGAGCAGAGAATTTTAGAGAGATACTGGTCAACAATAGCATTTTTGTGCAAGAAATCATCTGTTAAGAGTTGGAGAGCATCCCCATAACTTTCGTCAGTGGTGTAATAGGCGTTTAAAAAGAGTAAAGGCATAGTCTCTCAATTAGCCCCAAAATATTACTCTTAAAACCAACAAGATGGTGAAATTGCGAGGTGAAGTTGTGAGGTGGGTGCGCCAGTTCAATTCTTTTTTCAAGTAAGCCAATATCACCTTCAGATTGAAGGATGAGTTGGATGAGGTGTGGGGGGCTTTTTCTTTTCTTGAAAGAGTGTTAGTGTGAAAGATACTTTTGATTCCAAATCAATCTTGGAATTTAATTCGCTTTCCACTAAGGAATCATGATCGCGGTTATAATTTCGGAACTTATTTTTAAGATGTTTTTATCCAATATATTTACACAATTAAGGAGGGGGGGGGGAGGATCTAACTGGCTGAATTTACTTTGCAAGTCTCCCGCAGAGATTGACACTGATCCTAATTCTGCGGTGAGAATTTTTAAGGCAAAGTGTTATTTTCCTTTTGACAATAGCCAGCCTTTTTACTAAATCTTTCCCCACGAGATCAAAGTCTGAGTGAAAAAGGCAATTTTTCATATCATTACGAAAGAAAGGTTTAAAAATATATAAATCAAGGAAAAATTGGGCATTAATGAGAAAAAAAACATTTGGTGAGATTCAAAGTCGAGTAGGAAAGAGTGGAGCCAAGGAGGAGATTTCAACCCGAAAACCAGACTCAATTTATTGGTTGATTATAGAAAGAGTGAAACACCAAAATATTTTTTCAACTTTGTTAGATCCGATCCCATTCTGCGAAAGGTAAAGACCAAGATAAGTATCAGTGGCGAAAGAACGGAAGAAAAATGAAAATAATAGTTAACCGATTTTAATGAGGTTTCGAAAAGATATTTTCTCTTTTTAGGGGTTTGAAATCGCCAAGACGAGAGTCACCTTTGGATCTACATTTACCCTTGTTAGTTCAAAAGCTGATGGTTGAGTGAAGAATTAAAGAATTTTGAATTTGACTAACCACGTCCTCTCTCCGGGCAATGGAAGGAGAATGATCTTACCTTGTTGACACTTCAACTAAGACAGTCTTACTGATCATTTTTGGAATTTCACATCACTCACAAATGAATTTCACTTTGAAAGGGAAGAGTATGTTCCTCCGGCCAGCGCGCAAAAACTTGTAGTCAGGTGAGATAGGAGTCCTGAGATGAGGGGATCGACGCAGGTCAGGTCGGCGTCTGTAGTCACTTGTGGGCTCCAAGAAGATTTGTGAGTCTCCAGACGGTAGATGAAGTGAATAGAGAGAAAAGTAGAATGTGTTGAACCACAGAGATCGGGTAGTAAGGGAGGAAAATTGTTCAGAAGACAAAGTTCGGTGTCTAGACACATATGCGTCGTCTTTTTCCATTTTTAGGTAGTGTTATTGTAGCAGAGTGGGGCGGCAGGAGTGGGAGAACGCGTTACTCATAGTGCTGTTTACTTATGTATGGATAGGTGTTTGTTGTTGGCAGGACTTCTATAAAACGTCTAAATTCATAATGTTAACCAATTAATTCATCCTTTTTAATATAACTCTTCTAATTTATCCTTATAAATCAAATTCCTTCTACTTTATCCTTCTGATTGAAAACTTAAAATTCGACCTTTCTGATTAAAAAATTTAAATTCATCCTTATGAATAAAAACTCTTCAAATTTATGATTTTGAATAAAAACTTTTAAAATTCATTATTCTGAATAAAACTCTTTAAATTCATCCACCTGAATGAAAATTCAAGTTCATCCTTTTGAATTAAAACTCTTTAAATTCATGCTACTGAATAAAAACTCTTTAAATTTATCGTTCTGAATAAACCTCTTCAAATTCATTTTTTTAAAATAAAAACTTTGAATTCATCCATCTTAATAAAAACTCGTTAAATTCACCTTCTGAATAAAAACTCTTCAAATTCATCCTTTTGAATAAAAACTCTTCATATTCACCCTTTTGAATAAAAATTCTTTGAATTCGTCCTTCTGAATAAAACCCTGTAAATTCATCCTTTTGAATAAACACTCTTCAAATTCATCTTTTTTAATAGAAACTCTTCAAATTCATCCTTCTTAATAAAAACTTTCCAAATTCATCCTTAGAAATAAAAAAAACTCTTCATATTCACCCTTTTAAATAAAAATTCTTTAAATTCGTCCTTCTGAATAAAAACTCTTTAAATTCATCCTTCTGAATAAAAACTCTTCAAATTCATCTTTTTGAATAGAAACTCTTCAAATTCATCCTTCTTAATAAAATCTCTCCAAATTCATCCTTAGAAATAAAAAAACTTCATATTCACCCTTTTAAATAAAAATTCTTTAAATTCGTCCTTCTGAATAAAATTCTTTAAATTCGTCCTTCTGAATAGAACTCTTTAAATTCATCCTTCTGAATAAAAACTCTTCAAATTCATCCTTATGAATAAAAACCTTTAAAATTCATCTTTTTGAATAAAAACTCTCCAAATTCATCCTTATAAATGAAAACTCTCCAAATTCATCTTTCTGAATAAAAACTTTCATAATTCTAAATTCATCTGGATGTGCTGTGCTTTCCTCTTTTTTTGTGTCACTCATTTCGGTGAGTGAGATTGGTGCATAGGTTAGGAGTGGTCGAACTAGTACTGTGTATAAGGTATAAATGTAGGTTGAATTAATACCTTTGTAATTCTAACTTTATCCTTTTGAGTTATTGGGTTCTTTGGAATAATATTTTCGTATAATTTCTATTTTGTCCTGAATAATAAAATTATAATCCAAGTAGTAAAAAAAACTCATATATTTGCTTTATATTGATATCTATTAATAAATAATGTAGTGAATAATTACATTTATTTTTAACTTCATCAGTAACATATAATTTAATAATTATAAGGATGTTTGTATGGCGCCCTTTAAGGTCATAAACGTAGATAGAGCATCTCTCTATCGATTACTCGGAAGTCTAGAGAAAGAGCTGTCTTCAAAGCACACTTGGAGGCACCAAATGGAGGTAATGAGCTTTTCATACTTGGAAGATCAATTCACATTTTCGAAGCAAATAAATAAAAAGCAAAATCGTATATACAGACCAGACAACAAAGAAGAACAATGAGTAGGGGGCAGAGCCTGAACGCATGGTTCTAGAGGCCTGGGATAGGATCGGTGAGGATGAAAGATAGAAGGAAGCTGTGGCATTTGAAGCAGTATATGGAAGCAGCAGGACCTTGAAAATTATTGTACCGAATGGGAAGCCAGTGCAAACTGCGATGTAGGGGCAAACCGTGAAGAGCGGCAAAGTTTGAATCATGTGGAAAGGGTGAAGAGTAGATGCTCCTTAATGACACACACAGACATGTATGTATATGTACTTAGCTAAGACAGCGCTGTTATATTTAAATAATATTCAGGTTTCTATGACGGTAAGCGAGACTAGCATAAAGGGGTTCCTCTGAAATGCTTTTGGGGGGACACTTTAGAAGGCCTCTTTAAGTGCTATCTTACAGTTCGAAGACGAAGTTGTCACGTTGGACCTGAAGTAGAGTCAGTTGTCTAATAATGCATATATATATATATATATATATATATATATATATATATATATATATATATATATATATATATATCGAAAACTAAGCGTTAGCCAAAAATATACGCGCGCCAAGTGCATAAGATCTATCAAATATCACAATACCCACACGATAAAACATAAAATGCAAAAATCACATATAATGCAAATATTGTGAAAGAAATCTCTAAGATAAGAGGTCAGAATTTATCGATCAGATGAAGAAAGCCTGAGTACCACTTGACCCGTCTCTATGGATGACCTTTGTTCCGAAGAGAATAGACAAATAATTGCTTTTAAAGGTTGAATATCCTTCTCTTAAAAGTTACGCGATAGGACACTTACTTCGCTCTCTATTGTGAACAGAGAGCCTGGGATGATGTCGTAAGGAGAGAATGGCAATGTTTCAGATACAGCGATATTTTCTCTCAAGTTATTATTGAGTATTGGCCCCAAATTGCCTAATGTTAG
Source organism: Ceratothoa steindachneri (assembly GCA_963969495.1). Lineage (NCBI taxonomy): Eukaryota > Metazoa > Arthropoda > Malacostraca > Isopoda > Cymothoidae > Ceratothoa > Ceratothoa steindachneri. The sequence goes on from OZ018337.1 coordinate 47,334,486, forward strand.
ATTGAAGAGTGATTTTTGATGGGGCGGTAGAGAGTACAAAGAAGGCTAAACGTGAAAAGTTAGTGAGAAAAAAAGTTCTAAAGTATTGGAGAGATTGAAATGTAAAAAGGTTATTAGTAGTGTATAAGACAATGATAGTAGAAAGAAATATTTTTAGGTAAGGAAAATATTGGAAGTGGGAGTGAATACAGCAATTGTGAAAATCCCAGTATTGAAATCACACCTGTATTGACACCAAATACCGGTATTTGAAAATCTACTCCACCTTTATATATATATATATATATATATATATATATATATATATATATATATATATATATATATATTATTTTTTCACAATATATTCCTACTTTTTTCCCAAATTCATGCATTTAAACCGGAAACATATATAAAAAATCTATATAAATTCTTAAGTACCGAATATTTAGTCTAGTAGGTAATACAAACTAATATACAGTAACGGTAAATCTGATCTGATCTCTGTAACCATTTATTCACTTTGGATTCTGCAACCCGGTAAAGGAGGCAAGGGCGATTAGAAGAGGCTCCCCAACCGTTACATGATTTTTTTTGCCCGCTACCATTTCTGGACCCCAGGTGGCTGAAAAAACTCTAAGTTCCAGAACAAGCCTCCCCTCACTGTCCTACACCCGATTGAGAACAGAACCACGCCTCCACCTTACCACCCAGGTAAAGCGGCCGACCAAGAAATCCCTTACCCCCGCTTCCCCACAAGGCCACTGCAGCGTTCATTGGATCCAGTTCAGACAACGCAGAGCAAAGCCGCAAGTCATTGACCCCACGTTGACCGATAACTCGCTAGAGAAGACAGGAACGGCTCTTGCGCTACTTCTACCAACTCCTCTGTTATTTAGTGGCGGACTGATTGGAGATTCCTCCTTGTTTCTGTCTAGTTTGGGGGAGAAGTCGTGATTTGAGCCAGAGGTCCCATTTAGTTTAGCGGGCGGGCTGATTGGAGATACCTCCTATTCCTGATTACCCATGCAGAGACTAATCTAGTTGAGGTAGGCAATTTGACTTGAGATTTTCCCCATCTACTTCGCCTATGTGGAAGGAAAGTAGTAAAATAAAGAGTGAAACATGAAAGCTCTCTCGGCCAATGAAAGTCTCCTTGTTATGAACGGAAGAGGGAAAACACTGGAAATTCGGCTCCCTTTGAGGAGCTTTCCAGAGACTACTAGCAAGACTAACGAATTTGAGACAATCTTCGTCAAACTAGAGATTGGACTCAAATGACTGATCGAGGTGGCCAGATTGTACACTGTGATCTGTCACATCCAGGCAGATCTAGTTAAACTTACTTCGACAACGGCCATCCAGCAACTGGGTCAAATCGGCCTCGAACCCAGGCTGTCGCAGTACTCATCGCAAGGTAATCTACCATATGTAGATGAATTGAACCGTGGGGAGGACGCAAAAGACATAAAAGATGAGATTGAAAAAAACCGTGGATGGGCAAAGGTGCTGAAATCATTAAGTTCCACACTCTCACACAAATCTTCATGGTAGTGTTCCGGAAAATGCACATTGCAGCAAGGAAAAAGAAGCAGGGATAAAGCTCTTTTACATAAAGATATCTTTTAAGAAGATAGAGGAGGAAAGATACTTCCAGAACTTAGCCTGCTTCTCATGCTAAATGGTAGAACATAATCCTACAGGATTAACTGCGCAGGTAAACACAGAACCTTATGCATGCAGTGCGCCATAAAGAAAGAGCACCTTAACAGGAAGAGGACCGCAGCTGAGAGGATCACCCTTGGTACCTCTAACTCGGCAGCAGCCCAGGCCACACCTTCTAATCAAGGAAACGTCTGCTACCTCAACCGTAAATAGTAATTCAATTTATTCACGTGACGCCACCCAAAATGATGGCCTCCATACTTTACGCTGACGTTATGAATCTGTCTAACTCTGTGTCATAAACACGAAGATGAACAAAATATTTAGTGCGAACGGAGTATAAGCCCTGAAAGTCCCCGCAAAACCTGCACTAAGGCAAAGTTCTCTCTGTTACGAAAGCACAGAAGCAGACAGTGAAGACAATTCCCCGGCCAGAAACGCAAGAAGAGGAACCTGGTCGTCAAGAACCTGTTGACATTCAGAAAACGCTTTCCGTCCATCAGAATCAGCGAATATGACAGAAAAATAACAAGGACAACACTAACGAGACAAATCGCAAAACAACTGTGCAGAAAAATATAAGTACAATGACAGAGACATTAATTTTACCATCGCTCTTAAGAAGAACACATCACATCCCACTAAGATCCCTCTGGAAGATGAGTGTGGCTCTTAGAGTATGTAGAGACCCATTTAAATGGTTATACGTCTTTTTAGTATATAATTAGTCGGTGAAGACAACCTGGATGGATAAATTCAAGCTGTACGACGGCTGTATGAAATTCTAGGAACCTTCCCTCTACAAAAAGCTTCGTTTGAGCAGGCCTTACAGCCCCCAGTATTAACAAAATCCCACATGCTGGAAGAAGATACAAGATAGTTGCTAGGAATAACCTTATTATTCTAGTGCATAATCTGCACAAGGACAAACTATATAACCTATACAGAGGGCTCGACCATGATATCCTCCTGCTTTCAAAGACTGGCAATAGAGACGAAAACAAGTGAAGGATATACGGGTATAGCGTTCTCCAGAGGAACGTTTTTGGAGAAAGATATGACGGGGCTATCATAGCACTCAAGAAAGATCTCCAGTTAAAACCGAGAAAACTGATAGAAGAACCATTTCTATCCATAATATTGAGGTGTTCGCTGGATGACATAGTGATGGGCACCGGCTACCAACTCTCCTGCCGCCATTATTTTCTCAATCATAACATGTTTACCAGAAAATATCACCCAGTACTCTTCACCGGACCTAACGTGATGAAAAGGAGAGTGGCTACGCAAGGGCGAACATAAGGGGTAAAAACTTGTACTTATTAATGATTAAGAACATTGTATGACCAATCAGGCCGGACTTCCCTACATTTCTGTCTCCAAGGAAGACCACCAAGCTCGATGTCATTCTCAATAATTCCAACTTCCCTTTTCACCACTATGTCCGACTAGGGCCACTAAAACCGAGTGACCACATCCATATGCTCAAAACTGTAGCAGCTGCGCCCATCCCAATTCCAATTTCATCCCGAGAGGACTTCCAGAAGGCTAATTGAGAAGCATAAAGGCGGGCGTTCCGGTTGGTTCTCCTGAACTGGACGCCACATCCGGCGAAGATCTAAACGACGAACTGAATTCTACTAACGACTGTATGTCCAACACAGACGCAATGCCCTTTCCAGAAACCTCCCCCAAATTTCTACTACAAACTAACTCTACACAAGAGAGATTGGTACTACAACAAAAGATTCACTACATCATACAATCGAATCCTAGATATGGGGTATACAAACTCCATGGACTTCCAACTCATTCAATAACTTAGAAGAGGGCTGAACAGTAAAACTGGTACCTGAACTCAGTTAGAAATGGGATCGTCTGATCGAAAGTTAGATACCGAAGGTAAACCCAAGTCTTTCTCGGTGGCTATTCACAGACAAAAGGAATTAAGAGATATCACAACTAAACAACATTTCGCACAACGAAACAACTGCGATGAACCCCTGTGAGGAAGAAAGGCTCTTCCGATGAAGATGAGGAAAACTTCAATCTAGGCTTCAAGGATCAGGTTCTCAAATATAATGAGGGGAGAGAGGACTGGCTCTTACCGAGTGGATACGGTGTTAGCCTCCCAACTTAGCGGTATCGGGTTCGATCATGAATCCCGGAATGAGTGGACACAAACGTCAGCGTACGTAGAGATCTGGGTACCGATTGGTGGATGCGCTTTGCTCACCCCGTTTTCGGGTGGGTAGATCTTAAAACTCTCACATCACACATAACCAATCACAACACTGCTTTCTTTCCTCTCCCGCCTTCATAACACAACACACACACACACACTCTCTGTTCCAAGGAACCCTGCCGATGAGCATCTATAGCCACGTACCTCTGACGCGGAACAGGTCCCTCTCCCTCGAAGTGACAACATAATACTTTCTAGGAACCTCTCCCCAAAAGGGGACCGGCTTTGGGGGCCCTCGGGCCGACGCCGACCAATGATTGTCATACTCACCTTATATGAATTTCATTATCCGGCCCGGGATCATCCCAGTATCGTGGAAGGATTGACGCGGACTAACTAACAGGTTCTTACCCTACAAAACTGCAAATCACCTTCAGACATCTGAAATATGCACCTGAAAGATTTTGAGCCAAACAACTGAATCTACTTAGTGCGTCTCTGGCAATGAGGTACTTCCACGATGACTTAAAGACTTCCAATATAATTTTCATCCTAAAGCCTTGGAAAGCCGGATAATCAGATGGTGAACTAGAAAACTATCTTATTCATGGATACCATTAGGGAAATATTTGAGAAACTTCTCAACACCAGGCTCATGACTCACCTATCAGACGACCCTCTGTTAAATGAGAAGGAACAACACGGATTCCGCAAACAACAAGGCACGAAAACGGCCATAGCACTGATGCATCAACACACTACATCATAGCTAGCAAAATATTGCATGCTAAACACAGGCTGCAGGGATGTAAAGATGGCCTTCGTTAAAGTTTGGATTGATAGCTTGGAATAGAAAATCTCGAGACTTATACTCGCGTCCTACTGCGGTAAATCTTCTGTAGCTACTTCATTGATATGCAAGCTGTCATAACCTTCGTGAAGCATATAGCGGAAGCGTTTGAATTTGTATCTGGTGTAATAGAGGGAGGATGCATTAACTCCATTCTCTTCAACATCTACACGAAGGATCTACCAAAGCCGCTGAATAACCACAAACTAAAGGTACACTACGCGCACGATGTTACTCAGGTCGAGGCCCAACGAGAAAACTCGTAAAGGGTTTTGTCAAGGGCCACGGCAACTGAATCCTAAACGATCTCAAGATAAGAACAACACTGGACGATCCAAAGAAATGTGTTGAAATTTTGGTAAGAGCTTCCGCCCTCTAGAAGCCTGCAGGAGTAAACTGCTCTTCAAGCCATGAACATCTTCATTCAGTGAAGGTGTCGGAACATTGGGCTAGGCTTGAATAGATTCCTCACAGGGATACGCCATCAGGAGTTGGCTCAAAGGCAGATTGTAGCAAATTTCAGAGCTACCTACCAAACTCAAGAACGCCATCGCCAGAACCAAGGTTCAAATGAAGGAACAAGATAACTCAAAATATCTCGAAAAAGCACATCACAACAAAATAATAACATAAAAGATTTCGAGTGAGACAAGATAAAGTCACAAAGCCAACAATTAAGTAGAATAAAAAGATCCATTAGTAGGACATACCCATTCGATAAAGAAATAATAAGTAAAACAAAAAGATTCCACATTGGGACAAAGCACCCCTTTCCTCAATAACATATTTCTCATTTCCTTTTTTCTTCCTCTCATCCTCTGTCTCCATTACTAATCTTCCCCTTTCTCTCTCTTTCTTTTATCCGATTGTTAGTACACTAACAATCACAAGTCTGTTGCCTCAACTGAACGAAGATTTCTTTACAATTTATAGTCATTTTTTTTTAAATCACTGCATTTCAGTGGTAGCAACTTTCAGAGCAACCAGCATACAACCATTTGTCTCCAAGGACTAGTATTCAAATTAAGTGAATTTATTTCATTTTTAATTTTAAATATTTTTGAGAGAATCTTTTTTTTCCTATGGCATAAATTCTTTTTGGGGATCTACTTTATTTTCTTTGTCTTTACGTGTTGATAATTACAATTTTTATTGCTGTTTACTCGTTTTTAAATGACATTTAATATAATAATATTTTATGCAATACCGGTATTAGCAAACCATCGGTATTAAGACCGGTATTGAAATTATAGGTATTGTTAGATGCCTAGTTGGGAAAAGTCAAAATCTAAAGTAAAAATGAAATGACGAAATGCAGAGGTGAAATGTGTGGGAGATAAAAATATGGAGATATCACTCTGCGGTGAATGAGAATAGAATAAAGAGGAGGATGAATGGTTGGTGGTGAGTGTATAAAAATATTAAAAAGTGAGAGGCTTTGGGGAGAGAGTTAAGTGCACAAAGGTGAAATGTGGGATATGTTGAGATGGGATGGGAAGTAGTTTTATTGTGAGTAAGTATTAAATAATGATCTTGAAAAAAACTGTCTAAACTGGTTATACGAAATAATACTCTACATTCTCACATGATACGTTTGCCCCAACCCCCTCCTCCATACTCCCCAATTAATGTTTAAGTGTAGAAGATCTTCCTGATACTCCATATTCCACTAAACTGTCATCATGTGATTGCCATTTATTTAATTCATTACATCACCATTTAAATGGCATGAAGGAAGTGGCAAAGTATATAAAATGATATAGGTCATAAAAACAAGGAATAAATTGTTCAAGATAAGTTGAGACTGATTAGTTAGATGATAGAATTAACTGGTCAATATTTATGGAGACTACTTTGCTAAATTAATTATTTATAATATTAAAAGTGATTTTATTGTCCCTTTTTAAAATAATGACTTTAATTTCTTGATACTCGAATATCTTATAATTTTTGTTTTAAGATTAGATTATTATGTAGAATATGATTCAATATTTAAAAGTGTTAAATAGGTATTTTAAAGATATTATTTCTTTCCTTTTCCCAAAATCATTCAAACACCAATATATTCCAACCCCTAGCAACAGCCATTCATATAACAGCTACTACAATTTCTCTTCCTTCATTACTTCTCTTGGTGCACTGATTCGTTTGTTTCTGGTTGGAATTTGGGGTCATTCCTTCCCCCTGATAAACCATCTTCCATATTGGTCAACATATTTGAAAGGAGGAAACAGATGCAGCAAATGGACGTTTCTAATTAGCCGCCATAAATCAGTAGACAGAAAGTCTGACACATTTTCTGGCTTTAAGTTCCGTTTGAATTTAAGCTGTTGGGTGGCGTTCTCTCCATTCAAATTATTGTTATTTTAAATTATTAGTATTTTTTATGCTTACAAATTATCCGATGTTACTTTTATGTGAAATATAATGACATGAATAAAGATAGTAATTGTAGAGAACTGGGTGAAGGTGTTGGGGTGGAGGTATAAAAGTGAAGTTTCGGAGGTAAATGTGTTAAAGAGGGAGTTAATGGAAGATATGGTCGATATTAATTGAGGGAGAAAGGTAAGTTTGGGGAAATGTGAATTGTTCCAAGAAAAAAATAAAAATGCGATTCTATAGGTTCACAACAAGAAACTTATTTCAGATGCATTTTTCAATGCCATTTTACACACATATGTGCACTGCACTTTATTGGCATATGCCATCAACGCACATATGAGTCTGTTCGAACATTAAATTCAGTCTTAATTTCTGAGACGTGGCAATAAATTTGAGTCACTGTTCAGAATTAAATTGTCGACTTTAAAATTTTCATAATAATTCCATTCGGCATGAATCAGGATTCAAATAGAAAGAACTTAGGAAAATAACGCGTAAATAAATATAAGCACAGATGCAGCTCAGGCTGCGGGACATAAATGTCTTGGCGAAATTCTTTATTTGCCCGAAATCTGAAGGATGAAACGCCGTTTGCGTCCTTCGCAAATACACAGAGGACGCGCGGTGCAGAGCTTCAAAGAATACGGCTTCAAATCAAAGAGAAAGAAGTTTAATGGCCGCTGTTTGATCCAAGCTTTTGATAATGAACAGTAACTCAAAATGTCTGGGATTCAAAACCAGTTTTAAAATGTATTGAACATTGAGAGGTTGAGGGTTGAATGGTGTCACGGTGCAGATGGAAGCTGTTTGAATTATAATCCTCTCTTATATGTAATATCGCATGAGACAATCAGGCATGCAATTCCGGCGTTGTTGATGGATGAAACGTTATCTTTTAATCCTTTTTTTATATTTTCAAATTTTCTGATGAAAATTACTGAAGGTTTTTGACGGTGTGTCCTCTTTCATCTTTAATTCCTTCTCTTCAAGGATAGTAGAGATGAAGGAGGAGCAGACAGAGGAATAAATAAGTAAAATAACTGAAAAATACTAAAACATATTGAAAATTTAAACGAGTTCTTGATTAAACCTCATCAACTCTAAATTCAGAGAAAGGATCAGCATATTCGAAACCTCTAGAGACAAATTTGAACAAAGTACTTTAAATTCGTAAACTAAACACATTAAAATTACTAATTTTAATACCCATTTTGGAAAATGATTCAGTTTATTCGGCATCCTTCTACAGTCAGTCAGTGATCTGACGCTTATATTCCTGTTTCTATCACTACAAGAAATCTGAATAAGGTGCAAAACAGATAAAATGAAGGCCGAAGTAGGGAATACGTCGTTAATATCTCTCGATCTCGAAGCTCGAATAAAGGAGATTGGAGGCTTAGTAAATATGGCGTTCCTAAAGGAACTTGGCCATCTTCCTGGAATGTGTGGGCGGTCACGCGACTAGGGAAGGATGAGACACTTGAAAGCGTAGCTAGTTAAAGCCAAACACAAGCTCGTTTTAACCGTCTTGAATAACATACCGGCCGCTGATACGATTCAGCAAAAAGCCAAATTCGCGATCGGTTCAAGTAATATAAGACAGAACGAGAGCGCAAACCGCATTCCTATGTGATTGCATTATCCATTCAACCGCGCTTCAAATCTTATTCGATTACATATATTTAAGGTTTGTAGGGAGCTTTCAATGGCACCTGGTTGTCACTGAAAAGAATCTTCTATTGGGTTAGGAGGGGACACCCCTTCTAGTGTAGGGTCGTAATACCATTCCTGTGGTTTCGGCTGCGAGTCGTACATAACAAATCCAAACGCACTCATGCAAGGATAGAGAATTTTCGCGTGCCATTGCGTTTCACTCTGTATAATTTCATTTTTTAGTTTGTTTTTGCATATTTCCTTCTTTTGTAATATCGTTTCTCCACTTTTATTCATCTCTTTTTATTGTATTCCTTTGCCATTGCTTTCCCTTCCCTGGAGTGGCCGAATGTGGGGAGGGATTTTTGCATTATCATTTAAATGACATCTGAATTTCATAGCGCTGGAACACAAAGAATTCTCTTAGACAAAAAATAAAAAATAAATTCTAAGTTCGGACGCAAAAGTGGAAAGTTCAAAAGTTCTTTGTTCAAACACACGACTTGAATTCCAAGGACATATACCGAACGCTATATATTTAGAGTCTTTCATTATCTACCTATGCTGTGTAAATACATTTACTTGACTTTTTATGCGATTTTTTTCATTTATTCTTGTTATTTTCTTCCTTTTTTATCCGATTACATCCATGACATCGTCATTTTAAGCCACTTTCATTTATCTTTTTAAAGACGCTTCTCTCGCGGAATCTATTTTCTTCCTGAGCTATCTTGGCTACGTATTTAATCATAAACACCGCAACACCCTACTACCGATCTTCCTCACCTAACCTCTTCCAACCCCGCGAGATTTACGCCTTGCCTGTGACATTTTACTGCATGCTCCTCGTAGTCCTCTCTACTGAATGGGTGATGGTGCTTTTTCGATAATTTCTCCGAGAATGTGGAATGACCTGCCTGTGTTACACGTTTCTCGCCCTAAATTGGCCTTCAAGCTTGCCTTAAAGACTCACCTCTCCTATCAAGCTTTACCATAGTTGGCAGAGAGGCGAACTGAGAAGGACCACACCATGAAATAATGTCTTAAAACAATCAAATTATAAATTCCAAACGTTTTAAAACATAGCCCTGAGCTCATCACTTCTCACTAACTCTATAATTTAAGAAGGGGATTTTTTTGAGTATTTGAATAATAATTTCATCTTAGTTTGGTTATGACTTATGTTTTTATCAAAGTTATTTCTAATAATTCTTTTATAATATCAACATTAAAATGGTGAAGTTCAAAAACAAATATAAGTATCGAAATTTTGTGAAATTTTAAAACCCAAAGAATTACAAATGATGAAGTTCAGTAAATTTATTTTTATATATCTTCTTCTATAACTATATTTTAGCATCGTGATATTTTGAAAGGGGGAAAATATAGTTTAGAGTTCCTTTTTAAAATTATTAGAATTGGCGAAGTTCAGAAAATTTAGAAAAATTTAACCATGGCTGCTTTTTTTTAGATTTTAAATTTTAATCTTAGTAGCGAAGCGCAAACTCCCCACGTAGGGGGGAGTGGCGAAGCCATGGCCTGATATCACCTATGGAAAAAATCACGCAATATTTGGATGTCAATTACTCAAAGGAAAAGCGCCTGCGATGCTAGTAGGTTACTAGCTCCTTCCTTGGTCACCACCTTCACTTCTCCCCTCAAGGGACGCAGAAACCTTTTTAAAATGATTTCACCTCTGGAACAAAATTACATAAAACTAAAGTTAATTCACATCTAATTATGGACGTTCTTCCTCTTTGGAAACAAAACTCGCTAAGTTTCGGGAAAGTTTCTAAGCCTTTTTTAGGCTAAGGTACAACAAGCCTTCCCGAACCGCGTCACGCAGTTTCCTTTCTAATTTGTTGCGCAATTTTTATATTGCGTCGTTTCTTTTGCAAAAGTTATCGTAGCAAAAGTCTATATTATAAAAGAAACGAACTAGGAAATGTAGAAACACTCTATTTTATTGAATTGTTAAACATTCAACATTTAAATAGGTTTGTCTTTAGTTATATTGTTTCAGGTGCTATACAGAAGGTAGAAACGATCAATCTATATAATGAACTTGATTCATTGAAGGAGAATGAGAAGAGAGGAGAGAGAGAAAAAGCAAAATGAAACTATAAAAAGGAAACGAGTAACAAATATACAATTTGGAGAAGGTAACAAAATGATATAGGCATCAGTTACGAAGGAATTCTTTTATATAACCAACTGGAATCTCTTTTCTGTCTCTTTTAACATTTCAATGAGGTAATTGATGAATAAGGAGTAACTACTTTGATATGAACATCTAAATGGTCTTTGGCATAACGCAGCAATTCCCATTAAGTTGAAAAGGCTCAAGAGCAATTCAAAGTTACACCGGATGTTCTAATTAAACATGAAACCTGCGTTTATTCCTCTAGAATATATGAGTTCATAATCTCATCTCTATACATTACCTCCTATCAATACGTTGCATTAATTCTTATCTCTATTTTTATATATTTTATATCTCTTGATACTCAAACAAGTTGTGTTTTTTTTATAGCCGATTTCATGTATAAAACGTCACTGATTTCTGTAAGGATACTTGTTAAGAAACTTGTCTCTAAGACTCGCATAGGACAAAAGGCTGCCCTGTAATAAAATAAAGAATGAAGCTCGAAACGCTTATTTATTACGTCTCGCAAGATGAAAAGCGCGTTATAAGAAGCTTATAAAAGAGGGAAAAAAATTAATTAGGGTTTAGTGTAATACGGTATTCAAGAATATATAGAATAATGGCCAAATATTTTGAGATTACTTTATTTTTTATATAAGGTAATTAATTTCGCTAATCAAACTCGTATCTTGTTTTCTTAAATTTGTATCATTATTTGAAAGTGAAATATACAAGTTGTTTGACATTAGACACATTTTATTAATAAATACATTCAATTAATGCGTGCAGTCAATATGAAAAATGATGTCCTTAGTTGCACAGGACTACTTCAATTCGTTTTGGCATGATGGAGACCAAATTTGAGATGATACGAGGCTCATATTGATCCATCTTTTCTTCAATAATCACTTGCAACTGTTCACATTTGATTGGCTTCTATTTATATCAGGTCTGGTGAATTTCCGGGCGAAGGTCCTAAACTTTCGATGTTATTTTTAGCCAAGAACTTTGCTATTACTTTGATTTCTGACAACGTGCCCCATCATGTTTAAAAATACAAATATGAGCCCCAAATTTGTCTTAAAAAGTTAAAAAAAGGTGCTGATAAAGCAGGATTTGGTACCATTTCGAGTTTATGGTAGTATCCTTGGGCAAAATTGGCTTTTTTTGTGAACAGGCCAGGCAGAAAATTGGGTGTGCGAGGCTATCACGAGGTTACGTTTAGGATAAGTTAGGACAGCCACATATCAGGAAACCTTCATTAGCATCCTTGCGTTGCTGTAATAAGCGTGAATGCAATTTCATAGTTGGATTGCGACAAGACACTTAGGTAGAAGAGTCAAAATTATCTTTTATTTCATTCGTGTATTGTGCAAACTGTTGATAACTACCGTTTTTTTTTGTTGTCGACAGAATCCATAACTGATTACAAAAGCTTGCTTTGAGAAGTTTGCGCTAGTTCCTTGCTCCAAAATCTAACCTAACCTACAGGCTATACACATACTACGAGCCTCAAATGTCATAGCCTAACCTTAACCCGGTGATAGCCTCTAACACTAATTCCCTACTTTGCCTGTTACGAAATGAACCCGGAAATTGTTAGTGCTCCAAGTTCCCTTAGATGAGAACCAGTCAGAGATGAGTCGTGAAATTGCTCTTCTTTCCTCCTCCTAACGACGGGTCTTACACTTGCTCCAAACAAGCTTAAGGGAGTATTACCAGAGAATATCAGTTTGCCCCATTATTCAAAACTCCATTCTTTATATTTCTCATAAAAATGAAGCCTATCTGTAAGGTTTTTATTGTTGAGACGGGGCTTCATCTCAGTCCTTTTTGGCTTGGCACCTTTGTCGAAAAACCACGCCTCACTGTGTGCGCTGAAGCGTTCACACCTGCTTCTTTGCAATCGTAGGCAAGCTTGGCACTAGAGGCAACCCGATACTTGAGCTGGGGCCTTACTAGGACACGATCTTGGCGTTCATTTGAAGCTTTTGGACGTCCAGAAGACTTCTTCACAGGAGTGTAACCAGTTTTTTAAAATCATTAATGATCCTAAAAATGGTGTACCTGGATGCAATTGCCTTAACAACTATTTCCTAAGATTTCGAACAACTTTGGTGCAAATCAACAATGGTTGAAAGCTTTTCTTTGGAAAGAAACATTTCGTTTTACAAAAATAATTACAAAATAAATTACAATTACAAACATCATTTATTTAACCCATATGTCATTATTTTACCTTATTGATCGAATAGTAAATCTCCAAGGACAAACTCAGGTCCTACAGGAACTGGACCAGAGTCGATTTTGGATTCAGAGAAGGACTGCACTGTTTTTTCTTATCATTTTTTCAAATGGTGACATTTTAATACACCTAATAAACCTGCAACGGTAGGGGTTCTTTAAGGGGGGGGGGGGCTCTTCAAGGTGTCATCACCTGCAAGATCTCTGTTAATCTGCTTTTGTGTAACATTTGGCACACCTTTCCTTTGTCAAGGCAACATAAGCCTGAACGTGGTAGATGCTTGCTAGTTTGCACGCCAACCACAACTCGTCAGTTTTCGGTTGTACAAAAAGAAGTCATCCGTCCACCTTGCAGACTCATAACTATATATATATATATATATATATATATATATATATATATATATATAAATCCCGAACACCAGTGAATGAATCAATTAATCAGTAATACCCCCAAAAAGAGAAGATAAACGGAATATTTTTTATTTGATCTCAGCTAATCAGTTAAAAGAGACAAAACTTTAAGGCTTGCATCGCTAGGTGGATCCGAAGGACTATGAAAGATATATATATAGTGTTTAAAGATAAATTGCACCACTGATCTTTAATCTTTCACTTGCAAAGCTTTCCGGTTTGAACTTTGAACTAAGTCATCCTTCAATAAAATGAATTACCAGCCATACGGCTGAAGCCCTTTGACCCCAGGACAAATGACTGAGCGAGGTCATGCCTATCCGGCAAAGCGCGAAATGAATCACGTAGGTTATGAAATTCTAAATTCAATAATGTAATTAATTTTCTTTTGGTTTCATAATGATATCATTATTTGTGAAAATTAGCACGTATAAATGGAGGCTAATTAGAGATAGTAATAGGTATAATAACCTCAGAAGACTAATTGTTAATAGCAATGCTAATAAAAGTATTAATAAAAAGGCTATTAATGCTATTAATGTCCTTTTATCTCAGGACATTGTAACAGTTGTGAATTTCGTTATGTCTCTTGATTTGATGCTTTGTCCAGTGAAAAGTTTACAAAAATCTCTGCCTCGCTTAAGCGTCTGTCTTTCGATGGCTTTGCATCTCGCCACTTCATATTGTGATCATCTGTCGTGTAGTGTGATGCAGTTGCAGAAAGAAAATCATTGCTTCTAACGTCTCGTTGGCGTTTTCTAGTCTATCCTCGGTAATTGCCGTGACAATCACCGCAATGATCGTTTATATAATAGAAGAAATATCCATGAATTACAACTTGTCGTTCATCCTATTGAGTGTAGCAATGGCGGGTGAGCGAGACACCGCCAAGTCCATGGGGTGAGAGGAGATCGGCAGTGGTCTCCGAGGTTGTAGTAGCATAATTATAGAAGGGTCAACCTTTTAATATTTGTATAAACTGTCGTCTATCTTCTATGTTTTTCCACTTTGTGTACGAATCCTCATTGGTAATATTAGCTGCAAAAACCGTCTATTGGTACATTTATTTGTTTGAACGAAGTTAAGCATTGCAACAGTGTGTAGTGGCTCTTCAGAATATGGAACACTCTGTGGTTTTCTTGTTATTAACTCGATTTAAAGAATGGGAATCTACGGCGATTGGTGTCTTTGTTTTTGTAAACTATATATATATATATATATATATATATATATATATATATATATGCAAATTTTGTAAAAGAACATTGTGTATTTTGCCTTAATTAATTTCCATTGGCAACTTTCTCTTCTTCTAACTATCTTTATTCCATCTTGTGGATGGTGGATCACTTGTCCAGTATTCATTTCATTTTTAAATGAATGTGTTTGGTAAAAAACAAACTAAATTGCTAAGCTTTCGATCTTATTCAATCATCTTCGGAGCGTTTTTACCAAACCCATTCATTTAAAAGAGATGAATACTGGACAAGTGAACCACCATCCACAAGATGGAATAAAGATAGTTAGAAGAAGAGAAAGTTGCCAATGGAAATTAATTAAGGCAAAATACACAATGGTCTTCAACAAAATTTTCATTCAGAAAAGCCTGCTACCCAACTACACTAATATATATATATATATATATATATATATATATATATATATATATATATATATATATATTCTTATATTCTACCTGCTCAATGGAATGAAACTTAAAAGTCGTGTAAGTTTCCTTCAAAGTTTATGTTTGTTATGGTATAAAACTCTCTAAATTGCCTCTTTTTATTTCTAATACAACCTTCTTGCTGGCTTATAGTTACTTTCAATACTTTCAAAACGAATCTCTTGACAGTGTTTACTTTGTTCTTTTTTGTAAAAAAAATATAATGTCACGTTTACACACTTACAACTTCTAGTCCTTCCTCATTACCCTTATTTTCCCTTCGTCACTTTGCTCTTTTTCTCTTCCTTTGAGAGTTAAGCTGCGAGTTGAGCGGAATTTTCCGCTGAAACTAAATTTAGACGCGATTTATACGTTTTTCATTATTGTGTTTCTCAATTTAGACGTGAAATTTAGGGTGAGTTTCTTGCTCATTCCAAAGCAATTGGCAGCCAATTTGGCTCGGAGCTGTAGTTGATGGCATTAGGTTAGGCCATTTGTCACTTCTCTTACTCTACGTTTACTCCATTTTCGTTTTTTCCCCTAGTTTTTCCATAGTTTAGAGCTAATTTTTTTTGTTTTGCGGGTGGGATTTACAAAATATGACCTATCAACTCGAGTACTCACCTCTTTTGTAAATTCGGGGTATGTATTTTCTCAAATTTTCCTTTTCTTTATTTGATTCCTATTTGAAAAAACTTACCAAAACCATCTATTGGAGATTTTCTCAAAGAATTTTTTTCAAATAATATAAAACCTCATAAAACATGTCTTGGACACAATTTTGGCGTTTTACACAAAATCAATGATAATGGGTTTTGATTAATGTCAAAACCAAAAATTTATGACTCAAAAATCTTCTTCGGAAATTTAAGAGGCAACTTTTAATAATTTGAGACCCACTCACCTGAAGACGAGGAAATTTGCTGACTTCTCCTTGCTAGTTTAAGTCCATCTTTAATGTTCAGTCTTTTTTTACTATTTGTAGTCTACCGCGTTTTCATTACTAATAATCCGCTTCGTCAATGGTACTTTTAAACCTTGGATGATTTTATAAAACTAGCAAAAGTAGCCGGCGTTGCCCGGGATCAAAAGTCATGTCGCAAATTAATACAGATGCATATAATGTGAAATTCTTATATTCTGGCACAAAAAAACTTTACTTGCTGGTTATTATTATTATTATTTGTGAGATCAAGGGAAATTCAGGAGAGTTGGTCACTTTTCCTATCATATAATATCATATAAAATCATATAATATCATAAAATATCATATAATATCATAAAATATCATATAATATACTTAGATTGAGTAAACGTTTCGTCGCGGACGCCCGGCAGTTTACGCGCACGTTTGAATGACCTTTAATTATGAGCGAACAACGTTGTGGACACAGGAACAGATCGAACAGCTCATGGATACAGATAATTGGGGGGGGGGGGGATATCATTCAGAGCAGGTGATAAAAAGGCGTATAATATTTCACCATGGATTTGAACCAAGTCGATTAAGAATAAAAGAAGCAAGGATAAAATTGAAATTAAGTAGAAAAAAATAGTTATAACAAAAATAAATTAAACGATAGAGTAATTAATCTTATTTTATCTTATTCTAAAGATTTCAAGATTTCCAGACACGGAAGTAAATTACCTATCACTTATCGGTCAAAATGAGCCGAAGCGTTGTTATATGATCCATTGTTTCCATGTTGATGCATAGGCGACGTTGATACGTATTTGCTCCTAGACCTTGGAATGACGTGTCTGCTGTTGTACGCTCCTCGTCAGCCTCCTTTGGTGTGTCTAACATTCCTTGAAGGCTCATCTCTTCCTTCGAGCCTTTTCTTAGTTGGTAGATATGGGCTCTGCAAAGAAATAGAGCCTCGAAGACCGCCATACAAAAATTATTATTATTACTGTTATCTCCCTCCTTTAACCGAAACCAGGCGCACGATTCCGAACCAGCCATTTATTTACTTACTTTGTCAAATCGTTACGGTCATATTGGTGTCACTCATTTAAAATTTGTGACTCCTTTTTGTTACGAGTACACCTTTACTAGTAATACATATTGGTCGTTAGTACCAAAATGATGAGTGATATGAGGGGAAAAAGGGTGAATCCGGATTTCCCTAAGATCGCGCACAAATATTAAGGATCAAATTAAAGCCAACTAGTAAAGCCAATTATTAAGGTCAAATGTCAAAGCTAACTTCAAATTAAAGACAAATATAGGGAAAAATGTCAAAATGAAACTTCAAATTAAGGCCAACTATGTAATAAAACTAAACATTAAAGTCAAATATTAATGCCAAAGGTTAAATTACAGCGAAATAGTAAAACCTAAACATTAAGTTCTAATGTCAAAGACAAAGCTCCAATTCAGATCATATAGTAAAGCCAAATATTAAGCACAACTATCAAAACCAAACACCAAATTAAGGCCAACTAATAAAGCCAAACATTAGGCTCAAATGTCAAAGCCAAACTTCAAATTAAAGCCAACTAGTAAAGCCAAACATTAGGCTCAAATGTCAAAGCCAAACTTCAAATTAGAGCCAACTAGTAAAGCCAAACATTAAAGTAAAATGCCAAAGCCAAACTTCAGATTAATCCAAATACAAATCCAAACATTAAGGTCAAATGTCAAATAAGGCCAAATAGTAAAACCAAATATTATGGTTAAATGTCAAGGCTAAAGTTCAAATATCTGTCGTGAACTCAACTCTATTTCACTTTTAATGAAGATACCCAACGAGGGAATCTCGAATAGGATTTTTTTTAAAGATGTGCATAAGGAAATCGCTAAAGTAAGGAGAAGTGAAAAAATTTAGTCTCTCAATGAATTAGTCTATGGACATTGAGTTCATGCACTTCCTTCGAACATATTCCCTCTTCTAACGAAGATCGGTGGCTTTGATACATTAATATGAGGTATTTTCCATAAATGAAAAAATAAAATTATAATTAAAATTATAATGCTCTGTACCTACATTTAGCTCACCCTATATATGGTTGCTAACAAATGGAAATTATGCAAATCTTCAATATTTTCTATTTAAATGGACTATAGCCTCTGTCTTTCTATTATCCATTACCCCCAATATTAAGTTTTCCACAAATGTTGTATTTTCGGCCAATTTTTAAACAATTAAACAATTTATTAACAATTTTTTCGTAATTGTTTATCACTTTTGATCTAAATTATATAATTAATTAGTGTAATAATTTATCCTTTTATAATTATTTGTGGAAAGTAGATATAATTTTCAACTTAATTAATGGTGTTTATGGGTTTTTTAATTCCTTTTGTGTTTTACATTATAAATCTATAAAATAAATATAAATTTAATAAAGGTTTTCTTATAATCTTATTGTATAATATAGTTATAGATATAAAAATTAAATAGCATAATTCTTTTAAAATTGCTTTTGAGTAACCAACGAGGTCAACAGAACTAAATCGTATGCTCTCAATTATTCTGACTTATGACCACATGAGCTTACGACCGTAGAAAAGTTTAATAATTTTCGGACTAACCATTGGTGGACCTTGGTAATTATATTATTCGAAAGAGAATGTAAAACAACATAAGGGTTTCAAATTTCGTTAGAATCAGCCGAATAGTTACGATGTTATTGCCAAATAATCCTGGACTAAACTTGAGAGGACCTTTGCAATTAGATCATTCAAAAGAGAATGTAAAACAACATAAGGGTTTCAAATTTCGTTAGAATCGGCCGAATAGTTACGAAGTTATTGTCACCAAATTTTCTGACTAACCTCGGGAGGACATTGACAATTATATCATTCGAAAGAGAATATAAAACAACATAAGGCTTTCAGGTTTCGTTACAGACCGCCATAGTAACATAGAGTTGTGTATACGCCCCTACAAACAGAACATAACATTATTTTTCACAAATAATAAAAGTCTATATTGTTGTTTTTTTCCTAAAAACTCATGCTATTGACTTTTTTTATCTCTAAGTCTCAACGCGCAATTAGCATTAATTTTATACCTATCGAAGTTTGAAATTTATATAGTTCCACATTTCGTCTTTAAGGTAGCATTAGGGTCTCAGAAATCTATCAACTTGACGGGTTGCCAAAGCGTTACCCGAAATCATATTCTTTAACCGTTTCATATTTCCTTGAGCGTTTTGACCTAAATTGAAATAGACAAATAAGATTTGGCGAAAGGAATTTAAAGGGAGTGAAACTTAGAAATCAAACGACAATCGAATCAGTAGCTTTCGATGTTTTTAGGGGAGGGGCGTCAAATTGAAGGTAAAGAAGTTAGCAAAGAAAGTGATGGTGACAATTTTTTGGGGGGAAATCGTGATTTAGTAATCTAGATTGACTCTTTTGAACGACATTGTAGTATCAAGATGATTGAAGATTGTATTGCAAAATAAAAGTCGAGGAAGTTGTATCATGGAATTTCTTTTCACAGTGTCAATACTTTGTCACATACTTCGAGGGTAACAAGGATGTCAATTCAGTAGCAAATCTTACCCTATCAACATTTAATCCTAAGCTTATCACTTCAGACTTCTTTCGGTTCCTCAAACTTGTACTAATTGAACTGCCGAAAAAGTAACAGTTTTCAAAAGTTTGTTGATTTAGAGGAAAAATAAATTTCGAAGCAATAATAACTTTAAATTTGTTTTTGTTTCATAAAGGTTTTCTTTCATTTTGTTTGCATCAACCTTTTTTTCAAAAATTACTTCAACATTTTCTTTAATAAAGTACTTTTACATTTCGCACCAACACATTTTACCACTCCATCGTATTAAGTTATTTTCATTAACTCGCTATAAAGGTTTTATTAGTTAAAATATTACAAAGGCGTTAAGAGTTTAAAAATACCATAAAGGAGTTGACGGTGAAGATTTTGACATGTGTGTTTGATCTTTCGTGACAGCGTTGTATTCAAGCCAGCTAAAATGATTGACTTAATCTTTTTGAACTCGAAGAAACACCGTCTAAAAACCATTCAATACCACCCCAATCATAAAATGCTGTATTTAAGGATACCTTGCATCAAGAGCATCATAATATCAGGAAATAATTTTTTAAAAATAGGCTCCTGAGAGAAAAATACCTTCCTTTGTTCTTTAAATCATAAATCAGGATAAAAAGGGAGCCCCAAATCTTTCCTTTCGGGACGCCAAGATGGTGACTCATTTTGCCTTCCTGGCCATTTGGATGAAGCTCAGCAGAGACGGAGAGTTATGGCAAATGAATCAGGAGAAACCATTTCTGAAAGAGAATATGGTTGGTATAGGAATCGTAAATAACATGTGACAGAGGATGATAGTGGTGATTAGACAAAGATGGATGGTAAATTACTCTTTTCTGCTTCATTTTGCGGTAATGGCCTGGCCTTTGGAGATAGGAAACCGATAGTGCATTAACTCTGACGATCTACGGTAAATAACACAAAGAAATCAGAAAATAATGAAAAAGTACAATGATTAGAATAAAAGATGAATGATAAAGGATGTTCTCGAAAACCTTATCAAACACTTTTTGGCTTTGAATGTTGGGAAAAATAAAAGAGCAGAATAATAAATACTATTTTTTTTATTATTTCCTATTATTCGAATCATTTAAATTTGACATTTAATGGAATGTTAGAAAATAAAAATATAATAGAGTTTAAAAAATAACGTCAGAATTTAAAACCGAAATTATAACTTTAGTCCATAAAACCCAAATTAAAACCAGAGATCAACATCTAAAGGCATCTTTGTATGTCTTAATATATATTTTCGCTGAAATATATATATTAGATGCTTTCGTTGTGGACAAGATAATGGGTGGTCTTATACTTAATAGGGATTAATGGGGAGTGTGAAGATTGGATAGTTTTAGTGGCATTGCTGATCGACCAACACAATTTGTCGCAAAACCTCCTGAGCGACAACGTTCCTGTCTCACAGGAGATGCGAAGGGAGTGAAGAAGGATTGAGACGGTTCTAAAACTTCGTATTCAAAAGGAAAAAAAATTAAAGGTTTTCAAACAGGTGAATTTGCATATGCAAATATTACTAATATTACTTTTGTTTTAATTCCAACCTTTAGTAATTTTCTGAAAAAACATAAATAAAAAATAATGATTTACAGAAGTGGCAAGAATCGAATCCGAGAAGACCAGGATACTTTATAAAGAGGGATAACCTCAGAATCCAACACCACGAAAAGAGGTAATCAGTAATCTAGAGGCCCTCTTTATTTAGTTTCCCTCTACCTCTCAATGTTTCTATCCTTCTCTCCGTCTCTCTCTTTCTCAGTTAGTTCTTTAAGTTTACTACTGCTTCACAAGACATTTTCTTTCATTTTTAAAATCTATCGTATTTTCGCTTTTTGTTTATATATATCTACCTAATTTTAAGTATCAGTCAATTCGTTAGGTTATCTTTTCTTTCATTCTTGCAAGGGAACCATGTACGTTTGTCTCTTTCTTTGTTCTTTTCTCTTCCTGAACATTTTTTTGTCAGAAACAATCAAGTTGATCCATATTTACCAAATACAAAAAAAGGCAGAAATTAACAGGATTAGCGATTTTATGAGGTTTTCAGGTCTTCCTGCTTGTCACATTGACTCACCATGCTAAACTCTTTTCAAGACTTGGTATCTCACCATCTATTCCCAATGAGATCTTACTGCCTTTCTTCCTGTCTAACATTCAGTCTTTCTCGGTGCGAAAACAAGCGAGTTTCCTTCAAAATCTCCTATCATTTCACGCTTCAGAGAGGCTACAAAGCTTTCTAAATTTGCATATGCAAATTCACCTGTTTGAAAACCTTTAATTTATTTCCCCTTTGAATACGAAGTTTTAGAACCGTCTCAATCCTTCTTCATTCCCTTCGCATCTCCTGTGAGACAGGAACGTTGTCGCTCAGGAGGTTTTGCCTATTTATGGGTCGCGTCCGTACATATCTACCTAAAGATGAAAGAGTCCAGCTTAATTGAGTAAGGCATAACGATCGCTGGGTAAAGAGGCGAGTCATGGGTACAAGAGGATTTGGGATGATTAGAAGTTGGTAGAAATCTGAATTGACAATTTTCGTTATGATGAACGTAAATAATAATACATATGTAGAACATAGTGACTACGTTAATTATTTGACCGAATAATAGCATTATTATGTATTTTATCATTGTTATCATAAAACATTTTCCCCATTATTGCGGTTTGCACACATCAATGCTCATAGTGTCTCCTCAATGTTATTATATTATGCCCTATTAAGCAAATTGTTTTCTCCTCTTCATATGTCTTTCATATCAATGGGGTAGATACAATAAAGGACAGCATCTCGTATAGGCAGAGTTAATCCCGGAGCAAAAAGGTTCAGCACCCTCCCTTCCCCTCTGCCCACCTACCTTATATGAAATTCTCAACTTGGTTCTACTTGTTTTCAAACCGTAGTAGCTGGGTCAACTCCATTGGTCGTGTTTGGTTCGACGTAAAAAGTAAAATCTAGATTGCGTTGAGATAGGAGCGTTTCAGTATCCACTGAGGCGAGACAATATGCGAGTAATTCTTCTCTCGCTAAGTTCCAATTTGCCTTTAGATTGCTACTCCATAGTGGTAACTTCTAATTTGCCTTGGGAGTGACACTTGTTGGTGGTAACTTTCAATTTAACTTTAGGGTGCTACATCGTAGTGGTAACTTCCAATTTGCCTTTTATTTGCTACATCTCAGTAGTAACCTTATATTTGCTTTTGAATTGCTACTTCTCAGTAGTAATTTCCTATTTGAATTTTATTTTATACTTCCCAATGGTAATTTCAAATTTGCCTTTGATTTGCTACTTACAAGTGATAAAGTTCGGTTTGCTTTTAAATAGCTACTTATCAATGGTAGCTTTCAATTTGCTTTTAGAAGGCAACCCTTCAGTTGTAACTCCCAATTTTGATTTGGGATGCTACTTCTTAGTGGTAACTTCCAATTAGACCTATATTTGCTATTTCTCAATATTAACTTCACATTTGGATTTGATTTGCTAGTTTAAGTGGTAAGTTCAAATTTGCCTTTTATTTGCTACTTACCAGTTATAATTCGCAATTTGATCTTGATTTGCTACTTCTAAGGGGTAACTTCTATTTTACCTTTAGACTGCTACTTTTCAGTTGTAACTTCCAATTTGGATTTGGGATGCAACTTCTCATTGGTACATTCCAATTTACTTTATATTTGCTGCTTTTCAGTATTAATTTCCAATTTTGATTTGATTTGCTAGTTTAAATGGTAATTTCTAATTTGCTTTTGATTTGCTACTTACCAGTATAATTGGCAATTTGAATTGATTTGCTACTTCTCACTGGTAACTTCAATTTTTCTATTTCTCAGTTGTAACTTTCAATTTGCCTTTGTATTGCTACTTCTCAGTGGTACTTATTTACTAGTCTAAAAAGTGTGTTCGCACCATTTTTTATGTGTGTAAATTTATCGTCATTTTGAAATGTGTTCTGTGGATTTTTGAGGTATTATATTTGGGGGTGATTGGAAGTGGGTGAGGCCAAATATTATAAAAGGCATTATATATGATTACTTATAAATCGCAGATAATTACCATCATGTTTAGTAAATGGGATATATTTTAGCAAATAATTTAACTTAGCTAGTAATTTTTCATACTTACCAAGCTTCCCTGATAAAAAAGATATATTTAACTAAATCTCTCAAATTTACATGTAATTTTGCATGGTTACCATTCATCTAAGCTTAGTCTAACCTAAATATTCTGTTAAATTAGTTATTAAATTATTCTGATTACCCCAAAAGGTTGGTATATGTGGAAAACGAATAAATTGGATAATATGCGTTTATTAAGTTTAACAAATAGGATAATAATTATGCACAATTACCGGTATTAATAAATACCTTCCAATTTATTACATTTACGCCAGCTACAGTAAATTCGCCCTTTTCCAAGTTTCATATAAAGCAAAGCTTTTCATTGAAGTATCCCTTTAAAATTAGAGCATATACAGGATTGTATACAAAATTAATTCTGGGAAATAAACGAATATGTATTCATTTATACAAGCCTAAATCTGCCAAGAAAAAAGAATAATTTTCGTCTTGAAAATAACTGTCATATATGTCATAACAATCAATCAACCTTCCTTGGAAAAATATAATATTCTTTAAAATAAATTGAGATCATTTTTGGATTTCTTCATTTTGATGTTATTTAAGAAATTATTGGCGTTAGACTATTTTGTACAGTTTGTTAGTTGAAAGTCGATATAATCTTGTGGTTTATATATAGCATCTATGCATTCGTCTAGAAAAAGGTTTAAAGGTATTATTTTGATTGCTGTTTGATGACATATTCAAAAGTTCGTAATTCAGGTACTTGTATATAAGAAAACTCCAAGCAACATTTTGCTTTAATTGACTAGAAAGAGAAATAATTAAACAATATTTCAATAAAGCAGTATACAGAATTCACCCTGAAAAGAATAGCTTAAATATAACAATAATAATAATATGACAGTAATATGCATTTTACCTTCGAGGAGAGAAGGTGCTGTGTTTTACACATTAAAATTTTACAAGGAGCTTTAGGCATAAGTTTACATAATTCATGAAATAATAGAGAAAGAGGAAGTTAGTAACAAACCACAACAATATCTCTCTATGGAAATCATTAATAAAAACAAACATTTTGGGTGCATAAAGTGTGAACATGTGTGGATCATTTACTTTTCCTTTTGTCTTTACTTATGCCCTTTACCTGTGTCTCTATTTCTCCGTTTTGTCTCTTTGTTTTTTCCCTTTCTCGTTTTCCTTACCTCTTCGTTTCACCATCTGCCTGATGGTTCTCTCCAAAACCATTCCTTTCAAGGTAGGTAACCATTCTTCTTTGATTGAAACATCCTCGATTAAGTATAAAAGGTTAGGGCTACGCTTTTGCTTACACGGACTCATGTACGCAAAAAATACTATATTAGCCTCAGTTGTCACACAATAACAAAAGGATTTTGGTCATTAATTCTGGCAGTGAAATCCTAGTCGAATCGAGATTTTGCAGTCAAAATCTTCACTAAGGAAATGTGTCTATTCCAGTTATCATCGCATTAATGGCGTGTTACTTAAATTCGTTTTAGTTCACTTTGAACCCAAATCTCAATGATCGTTCAACGAAAATGATAGATTGAGAGGAAGGTTTAAAAGGCATTCGACCTTTAATCTCAGTTCATTAAATTAAAGAAGGAATTTCGAATTCAACTGTGAATAACCTTTTCAAAGGAGTCTTGATGCTATTTCGGTTCAGAGATTTAATATTGGGGTAAATTGAAACGCCGGATGGGGCCAATCTAGGGCAGATATTGGAGCAATTCGGGTAAGAATAGTTAGAGGTGTGATTGACCTAGGAGTTTATCAGATCATCCTATTTTCTCAGAGACTTTTTAAGTCTTAATAATGATTCGCGTATTGAAGTTCTTCTATTCATTAACTGCGTGTTTTCTGAGCAAATAATCTTGTTCTGTCATTTCGAAATTCAAAGAAAGATCAATGAGGTTATAATGTGTGGAGCAGTTCGCGAAACATACACAAATGCACATATGTGAGTAGAATAGGAGAAGAATGTAATAAAATTCTCATTTTTAACTACATTTCCGTTATATGTGAAATTCACTCATTGCAGTGGATTTTTTACATCTTTCTTGTATTTTTTTATTGTTTTGTTTACAGATTAATCATACCTGAACTTCGGTACTCATTATAACTTTGTATTTTTCGCTTAAGTTAAAAAAGAAAATAGTAAAGAATTATATGGTAGTGTATATGGCTGTAAACTTCTAAACTTTGGTTCTTCCTCAAGTTTTAAATTAAGATTGATGGTGAATGGTCATTAATTTAACTCCAAGACCAAATATTTGATCGATCTTCAGTTCTGGTTAAGGAAAGCTACCACAAGACTAGAGGTTTTTGGATCTATCAAACTAGGGAAATTCTCTCTAAGACTTTAATTATGTTTCTTAGGGTATCATTTTCTCAACTTTCGCATGGCAATCAATTGATGCAAATCGTCTTGTTATCATAGGGGAGTAGTTGGAAATACTCAATCTTAAAACATATCAACCAAAGGAAAATTAAGGAGGATAATAAATAACAGCTGCAAAAGAAAAACAAAAGATTGAAACGATAGGAAGAATTTAACAAACTGCCATCAGCAAAGTTACTAAGAAACGACGAGGTGAATATGGCAGAACATATAATATATCATTAGTAAAATGGCAAACACAAGAATATAACCACTTAGACAAATAAAATAACACATATATATAATCTTTACAAAAGGCATATACATTACAATCCAAAAATTAGAGAACAAAATACCCAAATTTTTCACTTTGTTGGAGATATTTGTTTACTTCCAAAGGAAATCTCATTGAATTTTCTTTGTGATTTTCCCTTTGATAGTATCACCGTCTCACTTAAGAACTCGACGGCTAAAAGGTTATTACGAAAGTAATATATATTTGAAGAAGGAGGCGTCAAAAAATAGAGAACGACAAATATAAATGCATTCATACCTAGAAAAGATCAAAGTTATCTCATAGACAATTGAAGAAAATATTAATAAGAAGTATGCAAGTCTTATTTCACTATGAACTGAGCTTAGATTCGGCCAAAGGACATCACCAATTTGTTACATTGTTCTGGCGTGATTTTGTTGTATGCTTCTTCCAATCTTTGCCGGAGATCTTCAATATTCGTGGTTTCCGAGTCATAACAGTCTCATCGATTATAATCGATGAGACTGTTATGGCTCGGTTGAAATCAGGGTTATTGCACAAAACAGTTCCTCGGGTCGATATTTTTAGCATCCAAGAACTGATTTAACGTTTTTGCAGTGTGAAACGTAATATAATATTGCATGAAAACAGGCTCACGTACTTTCGATGCTCTGAGAGGGAGGATCACATGTTCACAAGCAGATTCGTGTATACCGAAGGGTTTATTTTTCCGCTAAAAGAAAAAGCGGAAAGACTACAGGGATTAAAAACATGCCTCACACAAAACACTGGCACCTCCAAATTTCACACTTTTTCGTGCATATGAAATTCAATAATTCACCTCTTCGCGCCTCGCACACGACTTCTCATCCGATCCGAAAAAAAATCCTTTATTTACTTTCTCACTTTAAAGCACTTTACATGCCATGCCCAGTAGCAGAGGCTAACAGAAGCTTTATTCGTTTAATTATAATGAGTTGTTTTGTAGCATGAGACGTTCTATGAGTCTCAACGCTCTCAAAAGGCGTGAGACAATCTAGCGAGACACATTCATGTTGTCAGCAAGTGACGTGAAATATCGTCTGCTGTCTTGAATTGGCCGTCTATTGAAATTTGTTTCATCATGCGATCTTCACTTGGAAGGAGTTTTCGATGGCTACTCCTTATTTCGTCTATTTTCACGACTTGGTATCCTCATAGAGCCTTTTTAAACATGAAATCCTCCCTTTGATCTATTACAAACCCTTGAAGTGTCAGGCAGTGTCATTTCTTCAATCTCTCACTGGACCCCATATTTTCTGAAGGATTTTTATACCTCAACTCGGTTAGCCATCGTAATAAATAAGTATTACCATCAACAGGAGTGTACTATACATATGGGACAGTTTTATTCTCTAATTTTGGACGCAACATTAATTTAACTGCAAATTACATGCCTCATCCTTATTTTTTTAGGCTGTTCTATAAAATAACCTGGCACACTATCAGAGGCAAATTTTAAATATTTTCTGTGCAATTTTCACTAAAATTAAACCAGTATTTGCAAGAAAATATAGTATTTTGTTACCTAGTTTGTAACGGTACCGTAGGAATATAAAATAGATAAAAATAGCTTAATAATCGCGGAACTCTATTCATCTTCTCAAGAAAGGATGGATTGAGGGAAGACCTCTTAAAAGATGTAGGTGAATACCTTACCTAGCTATTTGCTTTTATCTTTACAGCACCTGCATCTATAGGACTCTCGATCTGTCCCTGTGGCCTCCACGTTGTTCGCGCATAACTAACGGTCATTCACACATGCGCGTAAACTGCCGGGCTCGCGCGGTGAAACGTTTACTCATGGCAACTATATGATATGATATTATGTGAAATTATATGTTATATGACGGGGGGAGAGTGCGGTACTCTCCTGAATCTGCTTTTATCCCACAAATAATAGTAATAATCTTTTATTAAAGATATTTGTGTGCCACAATATAAGAATTTCAAACAATCTGCCTCTGAATTTATTTGCGACATGACATTTTATCCCTGGCAACGCCTGGTATCTATGCAATTGTTAAAATAATTAAATAATTTGCTACCCCTTTTTAAAATAGAAGATAGTGAAGAATTAAGGAACTATGTACATATAACGAACTTGAAGAATTTAAATTAATATTCCAGTTAACTAATGAATATGAAATGTTTATACATATAGAATATTGATCTTCATATCCAAAGATTTCGCATTAAATGCGCTACAGAAACAAAAGAAAAAAAAGACCTTCCGTAGTTTATAATCATCTATTTAGGATCCGCTTACCCAGTAAATAAAAATAAATCAATAAATAGGATTAAATAAAGAGACCCCATATCCTTATAACTGTTAACGGCCGTACTCGAAGTTATATTCTGGCTCCTGAACAGAGAGGAAAATATATATAATCGGAAATATTTGTCGAACTTATTTTTCTTCAATGCGAGAGGATTCAGTTAATGGCAAAAACATTTTTCGATTTCTGTTCAAACCCAAAAAATGAACGTTTGAGTAATGAAGATCAGGGTTAATCATTTTTTCTAACGATGGAAAAATTAGAATTGACGTAAAAAGTGTATAAGGGTGCAGAAGTATTAATATTTACAGCTTCAAAATCTAAAAATCCGCCTTGAAGTGGAAATTAGCAAAGGCAAAAAATATCTTTATTGGTTAGGAAAGCTCAGCTAAGTATTTAATGCGTTGTATCAGACCTAACCAAATAAGTTATAAATAATAAGTACAAAGAACAAGAACAAAGAATACGTTTGCAGGATAGATTAGAGAGAACAAGATTTCTAAAGTGGAGATAGATGCGAAAAATGCTAGTAGAAGCGATGGAACATTGCTGAAAGTAAAGTTATACTGGAGAGGTTCATAATCGTAAACTACAAGACTTAGAATACAAAAATATGGAGGAATATATATATATATAAAAATAGATACTAAAAATGGCAGACCTCCAAAGGAAGAGAAATGCCGAATAATGTTGAAGCAATAATACGATCCAATTGTTATAAATGATTTGCATTATATGTAAAGCGCGTCAGCATCCAACCACATTCAATTTGCATAAAGTGATCACATATACCAAAATTCACTTCAATACTCCACAAATTACTATATATTTTATCGTTTATTCTTCCTCCAATGGCTTCACTTGTTGTTTGAAATTTCGCGCTCCCCCATAACTTGCATGATGCAATCCTGTTTCTTCATTTTCTGCTCTTAATTTGCGGAGTTTATGACGTCAATCTGAGCGTTTTCGTCATCTGCGAGAAATGGCATTTGTTCCTGAGTAAAGACGGCAATTTTAAGCATTCCGAGATTGATCAGACATCTGGTTGTTGTCCCACAAGGAACTATGTTTGTACTTTCATCTATGAGTTATTTTTAGAAGTTATTTTTTTCCTTAATACCCCTGCATATGGTCTTCGTAGTTTCTCTTTGCACTTCTGTTTAAAAGAATAATTGGAACCATTCCTTTTATTTCTATTCATTATTAACCTTTGCTCTAATCATTCTTTCCCGAGTGGGCCAAGATGCTTTTGTTGGATAACATCATTTTTCATAGCTATTTTTGTAACTAAAAAAGGATTCCCTTTGTTCATTATGATAACAGGATTTCCTTAAAGTCTGAACTCATAGGAAATATCACAATGGTCTGTCTCCTCATTTAACAGAACTTATCCTTCTTGACTCGATTTTCTGGGGTAAAGTAAAGGAGAAGGTGTACTCACTGGTCTCCTCGTTCACAATATCTTAGCCTCTTTAACTTCTTTTTGCGAGGTATGTTAAGGAAGTGTATTCAATGAAAATCAAAGATAAGAAGCACCTGACGGAGCCAACAGCACATCATAAATGAATGTGCTCATATTGACAGAAATTTGCAGTTAATGCATAGGGTTCATCGGGTGAGGCGCGCATCGAACTTTGCATCATAAATGGTGAAAATCACATAGATGTTATTTATTATTTCAATTATATTAAATGTAGCTCAAATTAAATAAATTGCAATTATTTTTTTACTGATAATATGCATTTTGCTTATAGATCTAAATTTTACGGACATCCTGTACTTAGTGAAAGTTGGGTGATGCATTCTTTTTTTTTAATTATCTGGTTAGTTGTATGGCCCCTGTAATACTAACCTCCTTCATAATTAAATATACGTTAAATAGAAAAAATAGACGTCTATAAATCAAGAACTCTTCTGTTTGAGTATAAAAGGTCAACAAGGTTGTCCGAACCGAATGGTCAAATTTAATAGAATTAAAATTCTTCCCCTGAATAATTCAGGAATACGACTCCTGGAGACTATTTATGCTATTAAAGTTGATATCATAGAGGTCATTGCAGAGTGCCGATATATTCATACGTTTTCTAATAGAAACTACTCAAAATGGTAGCAAGTGAAAGTTATTCAATGGATTGTGGCTTGTTTATCTTAATTCAGTGGTTCACAAACTTTTATGGTTGACCCCTCAAACACAATCTTGTTTGGGCTTGGAGATCCTGAATACGTATATATATATATATATATATATATATATATATATATATATATATATATATATATATATATATATACAGGGTTTCCACAAAGTCTAGGTACATAAGGGATAAATACATACCTTTAGAACAAAACTATTTTATTTAATTATAATGTTAAGAAATTATATTTTCAATATGATTTCCATTATTTGCAATGCATAATTCGATGCGCCTTTCTAAATTCTGGTGAACTCGATTGAATAGGTGTAGATTGCCGTTGATTTCAGCACACTGACTGATAATGCGTTCTCTCAAGTAGTTCAGATTTGCAATCTTCATTGAGTAAACTTTCTCTTTTAACATACCCTAGAAAAAGAAATCAAGGAGAGAAAGGTCTGGTGAACGAGGGGACCACTCCACATGACCTCTTCTTCCAATCCAGTGAGGAAAAGTGCCATTCAGCCAATCTCTAACATTTGTAGCAAAATGGGCAGGGGCTCCATCCTGCTGAAACCAGTCCGGAAGGCCCTCGCCTAGGCGCTCAATTTGAGGCATTAATTTGTCTCTCAACATGTTCAGATAAGTCTCACCGGTTACATGTTCATCAAAGAAGAAGAGTCCTAGCACATGAGCTTTCCACAAACCACACCACACCATCACCTTTTGGCAGCCTTGCTGTTTGGATGGATCCATCCAATGTGGATTGTCTTGAGACCAGTATCGAAGATTCTGTCTGTTGACTTCACCATTAACATAAAACAAAGCTTCATCACTGAACAACAAAAGGTCTTTAGTAAAATTGACATTTTCATCCAATTTATCTGAAAACCATTCGCACATCTGCATTCGTCTATCGGGGTCGTCTACATTTAAGCGATGCAATATCTGTAATTTGTACGGATGGAACTTCTGCTCTAAAAGGATTTTGGGGATAGTTGACCTTGGAACACCCGACTCCATGGATGTCTGACGAAGTGATTTCTTTGGGCTAGCAGCAATCTTGGCAATGACAACCTCTTTCGTTTCGTCTGAAGTCTTTGGTCGCCCGGAACGGGGTTTATCCAAGACACTGCCTGTTTCTTTAAACTTCGTGACCAATTTCCCGACGGCAATAAAATAAATAGGTTGCTGATTAGGGTGTCGAAGGTTAAATTTATCGGCGATTATGCGATAAGACCATACTTTTCGTCCACTTAAGAGTACCAACTCGATTCTTTCTTCTTTAGCCAGAGCCATCATTCGATCTGGGGAGGAAAAATAGCATAAATAAATAAAATATTAAAATTCCTATGTACCCAGACTTTGTGGACACCCTTTATATATGTATATATATATATATATATATATATATATATATATATATATATATATTGTTACTTACTATATTCGTTTTGATCTATTAGTTTTCGATACTTTTAGATAATTTTATTCAATGAATTTATATTACTGACACAATGGATTTCAATAAACTTTAAATGGCACCAAATGCAAAACACATTTTGAGTAAAATGAGACCTTAATTAAAGATTTACTCAAATTACAGGTACTTAAAAATAGAATAATGCTATAAGTAACAAGTGATATCAACTAAAAATGGTAAAAAATATTTATGATTTTTATTCGACCATCAACCACGAAATATTAATTACAAACTTTCACAGGGAAAGATTTTAATGTTTTTGTAAACTCAGCGTTTACCACGAAGCTGCTTCATTTTTTGAGGGAGATCCTCAAAGTTGTGTTTTATGCTGATTGTTAAAGACAACGCAAATCATTGCTGCGGAACCAAATGGTTTCATGCCGTAGTTTTGATCTTAGCTAGACTTGCATACCCTTGTCCAGAAATGTATGTATGTTTTGGAAGATGTAGAATAACCTATCTCCCCTCGCGAGCCAGAATGGGCTTATTTATGATTGAGTTTGGTCTAAAATTTTAAATTGTGGAGGTTTTCAAAGCATTGTTTCTGCACTTAATTTTCCCAGAAGTTTATAAGTTCTTTAAACCCTAAAATATCTGCTCAAACTTCTTTGACGTTCACATTGAAAACATTCCTCATCGGGTCGTGCTTTTTGAGGTTGACGTTTTCTGGATAATATCTGTTCATTTCTTCCTAAACGTTTTTCAGATATATTCGAAAATATTTTATTAATGGTAGCAAGGAATAAATATTCTGATGAATCATCTCTCATAACACTCAGTTCTGGTAAGGCTCTAATTTTCCAATTAGATGGGTTTTCTCTTGAATGAGACATCTTGTTACCAATCCTCACTAAAGTAGGACTTTGTTCCTGCAGTAATGAATTCAGTTTGCTCATGTACATGAAGATGTCCAAAATAAACAAGCTTCGGAAGCTAAACAACATCTTCAAAGTAGACTTCCATTGCGTGGGTTTTCTTACAAACAAATATCTCACTTTCATATTTTAGTTCATTAACTCTTCTGAGGATCTTTCCTTGATATAGACAGTGGAGATCAAGGCGGAACGGGAAGCCTTGTTGATGTAATCCCAACTCCTAACATTTTATGGAAAATACCTAAGTATAAAGCCATGCAGGGCCTTCACAAAATACAAACTTCCATGGTATCATTTGAAAATACATGGAAGTCTAGTTTACAAATGTCAAGAAGCAAGGTTTTCTCGATGCAAAAAAATGAATTATTATATCAGGGTTTTCTGTTAAATGCAATTGCCAAAACCCACACGACTTCTCATCATTGACGGAGCTCTATCAGTACACATGACCAAGCAATTTAATTAGTCTATATCACGTTTCTTGGAAAAATCATCGATCAAACTTTAGATGTCTTCTCCAGTGTCAGTGCTTAGCAGGACATTGCAGAAGAGAAATTCTTCCAGAATGCCATCTTTTCCTTTGTACCTTATAAAAAACCTGTTGAGGATCACTTGCAATATTCACAGACTCATCCATCTGCCAAAGGATTTCCCGTTCTTTTTCAGTCCTACAATCCGTTGAGCCAAAATGTTCTCCGAAATCAAATAAATTCTACTTTTAATGCTATTCTCAGAAGGAGGTAATGATTTAACCATTTGGAAATATCTGCTGAACCATCGGTTTCAACTATTGGCACTGCTTCTGGTTTAAACAGCTCCCCTCCAATGTTTCGAGGCTTTTTGCATCTTTCAATTATCCATGCTACTTCAAAGCCACCAAGGAGGCCATCTTCAGATAAAAAGCCGCACTAGAGAGAGCATAAAATCGACTTTGTTTTTCTTACTCGACTTTGTCCATCCAATAGCTCAAGGGTTTTTCGGAAACTTTAGATGAACTAAGTGCACATGACGGTTTAACTTATTCTCTCTCATTGATTCAATCGCGAGGATTTACAGGCACTAAACAAACCGGTGTCGGAGGTTACCACTTCGTTAAATCATCTCATCTCCGTGAAGCTATATCTAGTTAGGAATCAGTTCTAGAAAGAATAAAACAGTAAAACAGAACATTTTTAGGAAACATCCCTGCTTCGAGAGAGTTAAGGGTTGATCTTTGATTAGAACTAAACAATTATTCGCACAAAACTGCAACCTTAATTAAATAATGGTGTAATTGATGATCATTACACAATCAAATACGAATTACAGTTAACATACTCCAGACAGAAGAATACTTATATAGAGGCTCGCAAAAATATATACTTAATAAAATTACGCATTAACAGAAGCACTAATTTATTTGCTTGCTTACTCACTCACATGCACGTAAAACAGTAATCACCATAAAACACATGCAATAATACCATTATTGATATCCCGAAAAGTATACATATATATTTTCATAACCGTTATTAATAGTAAAGTGAATACATATGCGTGGCCATGCGTATGCACACAATTTAGTCTTAATGATCGGACTTTGAGTCTGCGGTGGATAGAAATCCATTAACCTGGACATAGGACCACTATGAAATCCAGGATACCACACTATACCTTCCCGGAAATGAGGTCGAAACTCCTGACTAATATCCGGTACCATTCACAGATGAGTAGACACGGGCATCAATGCCATAAAGAGAAATTCATCATCCTCCCCACCCCCGCGCGGGGAAATCGAACCTGGATTCTTTCGCGTGCAAAGCGAGCGTGATAACTAACCCCCAAATTAAAAACAAGTACTATACTTACTGTTACTCCGGGCATTTACTAGGAGGGTATTCTTACTGCTCTACAATATCAACTCAAACTAAATTTCCTCCACTGATGGGACCACTTACATACTCATTAAAAATCATCCAGACATTTAGACTACAGTCAAGAGAATACAGGAATAGTTTGGCATCGACATAAACATTCTAGCCAAGCCCAGATGACAACCGTCTCTACGCTTTAAGCTCTACTAATTAGCATCTCATCAGTATCTTCGGCCCACGAGGGTGGAGAACTAGGAGTGGGTGTTCACAAATATTTGCCTCAACACATACAGCTTTACAAGAATTAACTACTGATTTT
Source organism: Ceratothoa steindachneri (assembly GCA_963969495.1). Taxonomy (NCBI): domain Eukaryota; kingdom Metazoa; phylum Arthropoda; class Malacostraca; order Isopoda; family Cymothoidae; genus Ceratothoa; species Ceratothoa steindachneri. Next base: position 47,369,917 of record OZ018337.1, read on the forward strand.
CATCCCGTAATACTTGAAATGTTTGCTACTTTTGAAGAATGTGCATGCGGGAAATAAATACTATTACCCTGGAACAAAAAGCGTGTTAGAAACTATAATTACTTATGGCATGATAAATACAATGATAGCATGAGTGGAAACAGAAGTGTATGCGATGGACACATGTGTATTATTCTGGTAGGAGGCAAAGTACATTCGTAAAGATTCCCAGCATAGCATCCGTTATAAAGGTGCTTACGTCAAAAACCTTTTGTACTTTTTCCACGTTATTCTCAATCAATATGATTAGAGTGAGCCGTTGATTTTCAGAAAACCTTCGACAAAGTTCCTCACAAACGTCTAATGATAAAGTTAAAATCGCAAGGAATACAGGCGACATTTTAAGATGGATTGAGAATTGGCTGAGCAAAAGAAGTCAGAGAGTAGTCATAAATGGCTCAATGTAACGGATTTAGGAGTAACAGTATCGAGTAACCTAAAATTAAATTGTGTCAACAATTCATATAATTACCAAGAAAGCGAATAAAATAATTGGGTTTATAGGCAGGGCATTTAAATACAAATCGAAAGAAGTAATACTTACTCTCCACAAATCTTTAGTCCGGCCTCTTCCATTAATACAAACATGATATAAACAAGCTGGAACGGATTCAACGTCGAGTTACTAAAATGTTACCATCTAAAAAACAAGTCATACGAGGATCGTCCTAAGGAATTAAATCTCTTCCCATTAACCCAGGGTAGAATAAGAGGTGACCGAATTTAGTATTTAAAAAAGTAAAACTGTTGCAAAATTATAGGTAAACTGTTTAACTCGCGCGAGTCTAAAGAAAATTTATTCCACCTAATTGTCAACTTATGGAATGGTCTCCAGCGTAACGTCATTGACTGCACTACAATTGATTCTTTTAAACTCAAACTAGACAAACACTTTGCCTCAAACGCAAGATTGCCTACGTTTATAAATGAGTAATATTTTTGTCGCCCTATATCAGATGAGCGAACATCACTGATTGAGGCTGAGCGAGTTTAATGAACTTAGCTACGTGTCAGCATGCAACTTCGTAAGGATCGAATTGTCTGTTTTTGCATGTTCTTTCCTTTGCATTTCCTTCGCATTCCTCAGAACCTAAAATCTCAAAAAAAGCAGCCATGGTTAAATTAATATAAATTTTCTGAACTTCTCCAATTATAATAATTTTCCCCCTTTCAAAATTTCTCGTTGCTAAAATATAAAGTTATAGAAGATATATAAAAATAAATTTTCTGAACTTCACCATTTTTAATTCTTTGGATTTTAAAAAAAACACAAAATTTCGATACTTATATTGATTTCTGAACTTCACCATTTTGTTTTTTGATATAAGAAATAACTTTGATAAAAAAACATAAGTCATAACCAAACTGAGATGAAATTATTATTCAAATACTTAAAAAATCCCCTTCTTAATTATAGAGTCAGTGATGATGATGATGTTGACGTCAAAAGTAAACAAAGAACGGCTACATATTTTCCCCCGGGATGGATATGCTTAAACAGTAAAGCTCCGCAAGGATAATTTTAAGGTCCTAATGTTAATATTTGTCAATAAGTTATCTTAGCTTTCCCTTAGAGAGTTTGTACTCTAAGGAAACTGTTCTCATTTTAAGATTAATATCCTACGAGAGAGTTTCAACGGAGATGACTCTTTTATTCCGACCATGTTTCAAAAATCACTTGAAAGATCATTTGAAAATTGAGAAGAAATGGTAACCAAAAGGAGATTTGCCTAATAGTAACCATTTAGTCTCTCGCAGCCTATTAATTCTTATAAAAACTCATAATATTTATTTAAGACTAATAAAACCTAACATTCTTAACTCTTCCTATATTCATAGACTCTTTTTATTTAATTCATAGTTATATCATAAAGTTGTATTGAATTATAAAGAATAAATACAATTGGGAGATTTTTTTATCATTTATTATAGCCCAAGAATCTTCTCCCCAAATATTTTTTTCCTGTCGTAATTTTTCGGAATATTTGGGGCACTTTTGGTAAATAAAATTTATGCAAACGACGTTCAATCACTTCCTTCCAATACACTCCACTCCTAATCTTCCCAACACAAAATTTCTCTTAAACTACCACCTATTTCCTTTACAATATAAGCCAACTTTTATCACTAGCACCGAGGCTCGTAATTAGCTCGTAAGCTCGTTGTACCGTGAAATCTACTAATTAACATTTGCTAACAAAGGACCAAGGGGTCTCTTAATTAACAATTAACTCCATAAACACTGAATAATCAAAGAAGCAGTTGACAAAAATAAACACCAGAACTTGAAATTAGCATCATTAAATAAAACCAGAGTTCCTAATTCTCTCTTCCGCTTAATTTTAATGATACCTAACAACTACCATTGAATATTGAAATATATCAGCAAACCTCGTTTGTGTTGCTAATCATTTTCTGCAACATAAAACCTACGTAGCACATTCTCTACCGGAAACCGAATACAGAAGAGAGTTTACAGCAATTAATCTAGACGAAATCACTACGCAGATGTCTGTCTGTTGTGAGAGTGAAGAAAATAATATACAAATCGCCGTGGCCCTCCCGCCCCCCTGTTCCTCATGAGAAGAGCAGAGCGGAGAGAGGGGGCGTGTCCCAGTACTCCCCATTTGTCCCCGAAAGCTTCCTTTCAACGGAGCCTTAGTAGGCTCCGAGAGAAAGAGCTTTGTAAGGGGGAGAGAGAGGGAGAAGAAGAGGAAATATTAAGGATAGACTTAACAGTTGAGATCCGAATCAGGGTATTTTGGGGTGTTTTTGCCCTATTTCTGATGGCCTCCGTTTTGAGTTTAAATGCATAGTTAAACTAACATAAATGGGTCCCTGGGTTGCATGTAGTCTATGGTTGAGAAGTTAGAGGCCAAATACTCAAAAGCGGGATAAATGGATTTAAAATGGAAATGATTCATCAAAAGTTATTTCTCCGGAAAGACATGAAAAGGAAAATAAAATGATTGAGTTTATACATATTAAATAAAATCCACTCCAAAAATCTAATAAAATAGTATTAGAAGTTATAACAAGAAACAAAACCCCCTTGTCCTGGTCTGGTTTACATCAGGATACTCGTGTTCAAATTCACCTACATCAGTTCCGCAAACTGCTTAATATTTTACGAGAACATGATTTAACAAAGGGGGTAGCATTATTTGGCCACAAAATATATCTGGTTTTGGTTATGGTAGAATTCTTTCTTCAATAAATGTAACCTGTTTAGGTAAAGTAGTAACATTCATTTGTTATGAATTACATCTAACTTGGGTTGTGGTAGCTCCGTTGTCTTGAATCACATCTTGTTAAGGCATGTGGTGGTTTTCTTTTGCCATTAACTCAATCTGGTTTTGGCATGTGTTATCATTTCTGAAAATGTTTTGAAAATGTAATAATTTTCCTTTGCCATGAGTTTCATCTAGTTGGGATTCTCGTGGCCTTTTTTGCCTTGAATTCCATATGGCATGTGCAGGTGGTGGCGTTCTTTTGCCATTTATTCCATATGGTTGGCCATGTGAAAGAATCGTTCTTTTCCATGATTTTCATCTGGTTTGGGAATATGTTAGCGTTCCTTTGCCTTAAATTTAATCTGGCTTGTATATGTTTTAATGTTTCATTGATATAAATTCTATAGTTTGGTAGGTGATCTCGTTCTTTCACCATAAATCACATCTAGTTTGAGCCTTGATAGCGTTCTTTTGCCATGAATGCCATCGGTTTTGGGCATTAAATAGAGTTTGAATTCCATCTGTTTGGGGGATGGGATAGTGTTCTTTTGCCATGAATGCTATATGTTTTGTGCATGATATATCGTTCTTTTGCTATGAATAGCATCTGTGTTGGGCATGTGATAGTATTCTTGTGCCATTAATGCCATATGGTTTAGGCATGAGGTAGCGTTGAGTATTTTGAAAGATACTCAACACAATTTATTTTATCCTTAAATGACTTTACAAGGGTTATGTTATTCTTAATTCATTTTATTTTATTTTGTCATCGGGTTTCATTCAAATCTGAATACCGATTTATAACTGGATATTTTGTATATATTTAAAATTAAAGCGAAGCAAACGAGGTTAGGTACACTAGAAAGGTATTGAAGAGGGGGTTGAAAAGACCATGGTGAATTGATGGAAGTAGAAATGTGTGAAAGGTCCAGACCATCTATATATCACTTTGCCATTGGAGATCTAGGGTTAAGATGAAACTCTCTTAACAAGAGGAGAGAGGGCACCTCTTTTTATGACCCAGTATGGATATCAGCAAACCATCTTATCTTTACAATTCTGCGATTTATCCCTACTTACATACCATATAGCCTAATATAACCATACCTGAATGTGTGGGGGAATACCTATACATCGTGAAGCGGAAGTTTGACCACTTCATTCAAAAGAGACACATTTTTAAGGAAGACACTTCACAGCCCCTTGAAAAGTATCTTTAACACACATCTCTGTGGCACTGGTGCCTAGTGAGCACCGAAAATTGGACCGAGATGTCTCATTTTGTTTGGGGGCCAATTAGGAAGTCGAAGATTTTCAAATTTTAGCGTTTTGTTTTAACATTTGTGTGCTTTTCTTATCGTTCAGGCTTTCTGAACTTGGCTCTCCTCTGTCAATGGTCTTATCGTCCTAATTATGAGTTCTCTTGTGAGGATTTAGAGTCACTTATTTTTTATGTTTGATGCTCTCACCCTCATCCTTGATTTATCCGTACCAGTGATTTGGGTTTGACAGCCCTTTTATTCTGCTTATTGCTTATAGATTTAAAGTAAACCGTTTATAATTTCTGCATGCTGAATTTCAAACTTTTAAAGAAATTATTCCAAAAAATTGCAGATTTGAAATTAACACATATATGTATTTTCTGAAATTAAACTAATAATATGAAAAAAATAATAGTGCTGAGCAATAGTTTACTCTCCTACTCGCATTCCAGCTTCACACTTACACATAGTTGAACCACATAATTTTGATTCCTGACAGGCTGGAGTAGTGATTAGATTTGACCTACTCTGAGCAGGTTCCCTATAATTAGCATTGATTCGGATAATACCTCAACATACAATTCCTACCTTATTCGTCCCAATTTTTGAAGAACATTAATAAATAGCATTGGTACTACATGATAATTTCTTCTATGTAATACCAATCTTAAAAAACAATTGATATAAATGTAATTTTTAAATACAATTATACATTAAAAAATATGGTAATAAAACACAGCCAAAGAACGATAATAATGTAATATATAATAGTATACCTTGTTTGGATTATAATTTATTCTATGTAGGTCAAACTTCTAAAAATATCTCTGTAAGAATTAGGCAACATCAAAATGAAGTATCTAAGGGATATAAATACAAATAATGATGTTGCCGTGCCCAGGCTTAAGATGGGGCACCAGATAAACTGGTCAAAAGCAGATACCATAATGCATATAAATGATTTTATTAGCAGAATTATCTGTGAATCGTTCCTAATTTCCAGCACAAAGGAGAGAAGTGTAAAGATTCGCCCCAGTTTGTTTTCCTTAGATCCAGTCCTATCTTTCTTCTTCAAATCAAACTTATCAGAGGTAATAAAAAAATCTGACCTTATAGTTTACTCTCCTACTCTCTATTTCATAAACCATTGTGAGTTTGAAAATGTTATTAAGATAACGAAAGTACTAACTCCAAACAATCTTTCTTGTTCCCTACGTGGTACAACCAAATATATATATATAGATATATGCTTGACAACGCAAATTCTCAACAGATCCGACAAAACCTTTAAATTTTCTAAGTCATTGCTATAAAAAACAACAAATCTGACTTTATAATTAACGAAATTTAACAAATATTAAACATTCTAATTATAATGATCCTAGCGTCTGTGTATCTGTCTTTCTGTGTTAATTTTTACTTGTATACCAATTTAGAATACGTTATGAAAAGAAAGAATTTCTCCCGCAGACTTTTTTAATTTTGTGAACGAAGCGAACAAGCGCCGCAGGCTTCGGAAAAAAAGATCGTCGGGTGGATTTTTGCTAGTTCATAATAATGATAGAGATTGAATATCAGACCGATCGGATTCAACTTATTTTAGTTCTTCTACCAAACATCTCTTCCCCCCCCCCCCCTCCCCTCCTCAACCAAACATATTTTTGACACACATATTTTAAAATTAATTTTGAACACGTTATTAATTAAATGGATTACAAGCTAAAATATTGATTTATATATATATATATATATATATATATATATATATATATATATATATATATATATTATAAGGTAAACCTACTACGTGGTTTGGGACGCACTAGAAAATTACGTCGTAGCGGCTGGGAAGTGCGGGTAGGAATTTAGTCAGGTAGACGCTCAGGGTAAAGGTTATAAATCGGACTCCCCCTGACTCGAAGAAGGAGAGCCGATCAAGAGTTCGTACAGCGAGGACCTACAATTACCTGCAGAGCCTTACCAGAGCCCTGCCAGTACTTGTCGCTACGACCTCTCCCGCTGCACCGAGTGCAAGCTCCCCATTTACTCGTCTCTTTCGCTCTCACCGGGAAGTAGGAATACGCTCGGGCTCGTACGACTCTCCCCGTTTCCAGGGCAACCACCCTCTTTGTATTGCCTCACTACTTCCGTGACAAGTATTTGGAGTATTTATTTTCATCTTAGGTTCTCGTTATCGAGACCTACAGTTATTTATAAAGGACGTAAGACAGGGGAGGGGGGAGGTATAATCCTGTACCGATGGTCCGGAGTAGCAGTGCTTATTACGAAATGTCGTTGATGGTTTATTCCTGTGATATTTGTAACCTGTTTGTGCGCTGTATTTATTTACTATGTGACCTGTTTGTTCAATGTATTTATTTAATGTGACCTGTTTGTGCACTGTATTTAGTAATACATTTTAGGAAGCATTCCTTGTATTATTATACCCTCGCAGATATCTCAGCACCTTCATGTTGGACCTCTCTTTATTTAGATTTTTGGCCGAGAGAACTTTATTCCTCATCTTGCCTTTATATATATATACTCGTATATATATATATATATATATATATATATATATAGTTGGGCAGTAAATTTTCTTCGTAACATGTTTAATTGAAGGTAACTTATTGTTAATTGTTTTCTTTTCGAGTCTCCTATATTTCGCTCTGTGGTTTAAATCCATTAAACCACATTGAAAGATAAAACGGAATAATTTTTCCTTGCACTAATATTTTTATCACCTTTTTTCGAAAAATTCCGTAGAGGGAAGTGATTCAAACCATGCACACTGAGGCAGCGAGCACCACTTTGATCACAGTTAAAAGTATGCCTTTATTACACTATAGTTCCCGTTCGAGCTTGCGAAAGTGCTCCTTAAAAGCTATTTCTATTCAGAAAATTTTTTGGTTCTCTGCGTAGCATAGTGCACTAAAGGCATACTTTTAATTGTAAACAAAGTGGTGCTCGCTGCCTCAGTGTGCATGGTTCGAATCACTTCCCTCCATGGAATTTTTCGAAAAAAGGTGATAAAAATATTACTGCAAGGAAAAATTATTCCGTTTTCTCTTTCAATGTGGTTTAATGGATTCATTTTCATCATTCTCTCGCGATACTTTGAGATATATATATATATATATATATATATATATATATATATATATATATATATATAGAAGAAGGAGCAAATGCAAGTTCTGCGGGTGATAACAACCACCACAGTGCTTTCGCCATATTTATTTTCTGCCTTTCAAAACAATTTTGAAAACAGAAATAAAGGTGCAGAAACCTTGCATTGCAGACTATATTACAATATAGTCTGCCAGGAATTTCAAACTTTTTTCCCCTGGCGTTATATCTGTCTTCTCGGTAAAGGATTGCCTTCATTGTGCCGCCCTCTGCTCTCTATGATTCTAGTCTTCTTCTAATGTCCCTTTCTCTTACCTCTAAAAAACTCCTGTTTCTTGTCTCATTGCTCATTCCGTCAAATTTCTCTTTCCTGTACTATATATATATATATATATATGAGGAATTAAACCACATTCTCCGAAGAAAATTTAATTCAGAACAGTTTCGGTGTATCTCACACCATTTTTCAACTGACACTGGATAGAAAATATAAGTAAAGTATATATAAGCATAACACAAGGTCTTTCGTGAAAGGGGATTGCGGAAAAAAAAGAAAAAAAAGAGGGGATCTTTCACGACCAGACCTTGTGTTATGCTTATATGCACTTTTCTTATATTTTCTATCCAGTGTCAGTTGAAAAAGGGTGTGAGATACACCGAAACTGTTCTGAATTAAATTGTCTTCGGAGAATGTGATTCAATTCCTCATCTTTTCTTGCGATATTGCATTAATTTTCATCATATATATATATATATATATATATATATATATATATATATAGAGAGAGAGAGAGAGAGAGAGAGAATAAAGGCTCCTTGATGCAATGTGGCCCGTAGAAACAATGAGGTCAAGCTCGAGGTCAGTCCACGTGAGCGACGACCGTGAGAACAGTCAGAATATCGAACTGCTTTCCGCGATAAGTGAGGGATTGGAATCTCGAACGCGCGCTTCTGTCGTCCCCCAGGGTCAGGGTATTATAAAAAAAAACCGGAAGTACTTCCCATCACTTAAGTGCCGTGTTGGCTCTTAGAGAGATTTCCCCACGCTCCCCCTTTGGCGGAAGCAGTAAAAAATCTGGCTGGTCCCTATATATTGTTGGTCCCAATAGGGCATCAATAGTATAGGCCTACTTTTTACAACAAAACACGTCATTCTCGATCGCGCTTCCTTTTATCGACGAGCCGAAGGCTATAATTATACCGAAGGATCTGAGCCCCATCCTTGGTTTCGGTACATTTGGTTTGGTACGAATACTCCCTTCAGTTTGTGTTACTGCTAGAAGTTAAACTCCCTGTTCTTAGAGTCCCTTAAATAACCATCCGATCCCCCGTTTCATCTCTTAAACCTCGAATCCAAGCCAGGCTGAGATGAATCATCTGTGGCTATCCGGCCAGTCATCCTGGTGTATGTATGTACAGAGGCTCGTATCTCCCTTCGACTCCCCACCCACCGTAGAGCCTGCTCTGAGTAGCTCTGGTACGTTCGGTTGTTGTATATGTACATAGAGTATCTATTGCCATCATTTCATTTAATCTATTTATTGTGTAATAACTGTGTATATGTTAAAATTTATTTTTGTACCTACTTTTTCATAAGCTTCATAGCCGGAACCTTCATTAGTTAATATAGGCCAACTGCACTCGATCTTTGGAATTTAAAATCCCTGCACTCCTTCCCCTCTCCCCTCACTTCTAACCCCATCTCTGTCGTCACCATAGTGGAATCTAGGTCACGCCTTGACCTTGAGCGACCATGCCTATTGGATAGAAGTGACGTATATGTCGGGGTTATTCTACGACAATATATATATTCGGTCGAAAATAATATTGGTTAATCCTGAACTCCAACGCTCAAAAGATATTCAGTAAATCCAAATTCATAATAATAATAATGAAGATCGACGAATGGGAAGATATATCTTTATATGCAACGACATTACTACAGAATAAGGATGATGAATTGGGCCATTGAAGCTCGACGAATGGGAAGATAGAACTTTTGATAACAACAACAGTACCATAGAATATGTAGGAATAAATACATGAATGAAATGGTAATTTATACTTTATGTTATTTTCCTCGAATAAATAGGATGAAAGTATATAATAAATAATAAACTTCTTTTAATAAAAGAAATTAATTCTTCGTCACCACTACTTACAGGAAGTTGCATTTCGCAAGTAAACCTTCGGTCTGTGGCCAACGGCCTATCCGGCTCTGGCAACTTGATTTTGCTCTAAAAAAATATGAAGTTTTCAGTACATATCTCCCAATAATTTGCCCTTAATCTATCGTTTTTCACATCCATGCTTATTTTCTATTCCTAGAAGAAAGATAAAATAATTTAATCTTGTCCGGTGACCCTGATATAGGTGATGTCACTGCTACAACTGCAACCTAGAGAATTACCACGCCCTCTAGACCCCAATGCTCTAAGAGAAAGTGGTTATCTCTCTCTCTCTGGGTATCTTTTGTACCTCTTTTAAATATTCCACTCTCTTTTACGCTCCTAGTTTGATTGATCAAATGCTAACAGAAGGGGTTAAAAATAATAAAAATAAAAAGAATTGCCCGGGGAATGTTTGAATTCTCTTGGGGTAAGTTTTCTAAAGGTTGTGGATCTGGTCATATTTAGGTTTAGTTTTGTCTACTGGTATTTCTCAGCTCCTTGATTGCTGTCGCGCTTCCTTTAAAACACCAGCTCGTCATTCTTGCCACCTTTGTTCTTCTGTTGTGGAATAATGAGCCATTAGTTATTATGGATCGTTTCAGTTACCCCTCATTGTTTGTGGGCCAGTAACTATTTCCTCCTGCTAAAGATTTAAATTTAAAATCTATTTTAGAAATAATTTCGATAAAATCTTTAAATATACGAAGAAACAACATAAAAACAGCCATGTATAAGCTATAATAAATATTGTGAACTTCACCATTTGTATATTTTTTTTGTTTTTAAAAATTCCAAAACATTTGATAATCATATTTCTTTATCTTGCACTGAACCATTTTGTTTTAATAAATTCCAAAGGTAAAATATACTTTTACGATAAAGTAATAAAAACTTCTAAATTTTATGAGGATTCTAAAGAATTCCATTATTTTTAATTTACGGTGGCAAGTTTTTAATACATCAGTTTTTCCTTGCATGTCTTAAAATACATCTCGCTGATGAAACCCTACTTAAAATCTTTTGTTTTTTACCATGTTATACATCGGTAAGCCCTATAATATAGTTGTGAATAGGCAGTAGACATCCCTCAGTCTAGGAAGACTATGATCTGCATTCTGGGATGTCAATCCAGGATGAGAACAGCGCCGAGTGTGGCTGACTAGTCTGATGCGGGAACTTCGGAATCTGTTTTTTGCCATCAATATCGCCTTCATTTTCAGTAATTTAACCAAAAGGTTAGGAAAATAACTCAAACCCCAAACTATTCCTTGTGAAACTCCATTGATTCTCTCAACCTAGATTACTCAACAGCTATTTATAACCTCACTTTCTCAACTATTTGACAGCCAACTAGATACCCAATCTAAAACTTTCCTCCTATGTTTGTGTTATAGCCTTTCAGTGTTGCGTTCACTAAAAAATAAAAATAAACTGGGAAAAATTAAGTTTTCCTCTGTGCGGCATCGTAAACTTCAATACACTGGCGAGATAAATCCTTAAAGATAATTTAAGAGCAGTTATAAAGTTGACATTTTAAAGCTCTTGATATAGGTCTCATGAGTATATTAGCATAACCGCCTCCCTCAATCTTACCATATTACTGAAATACAAACTATTACAGGTCCAAAGAGCCACTTAAGGATAGTTCATGAAAGAAAAAGAATGGTAAAAGTCAGATTTAGAGCATAAATAAAGAAAGAGAGAATATGGATAAATAATTAATATAAATAACCCTATATCTCTTTGTTATATTTTAAAGTGAATATATATATATATATATATATATATATATATATATATATATATATATATATATATATATATATATATATATATATATATATATATATAGGTGTATGTTGGGAACAGCTTCTCATCTATACATGTTTTGTTAAAGACCAGGTTGTATTTTCATTTTAGCAATTTTATTTTGGAACGTTCCAACTGGCGAATGAGGTTCTTTGTATCTGGTTGGATATTAAAGATCAGTTGAGGAACATCCATTTTATTTTTTACTACTAATTTGAGTTTTGGCTGTGAGCTTTCCACTTTCTTAAAGTATCTTCAGACGGAAGTCTTCGTTATTGTTGAGGCTGCATTGATTTTGTGTTTACCCTTGGTTTTTCCTCCTTTACCGGTGAGGTTGCTCATTGTTGGTCGTGAGCAGCGAAGAATGAAATTGATTTTCGTTCTTTGGTACATTTATAGTTTAAAGTTGGAGTACCTTGTTCATTTAGCAGAAAAGGTGAAGTACTCGCTCGGAACTGGCGCGTTGGGTGTTAAGTTTGGGGCCCATCTCTTTAATGAGAAGAGCCTCCAGAATCCTTAGGCGGTGAACAAGTTACGCACAAAAGACAATAGCAACTCTGGTCTAAAACACTTCCATACTCAGAAGAAACCCTGACCTTTGCCGCCTAAAGATTCTGGAGGCTCTTCTCATTAAAGAGATGGGTCCCAAACTTAGCACTCAACGGACCAGTTCCGAGCGAGTACTTCACATTTTCAACCAAAGAACGAAAATCAATTTGATGGTCATTGGAGCCATTTCTCATATTACATTGGCCATTGAGTGACCATTCATCTCGTCTGGTCGTGGCAAAGGAGGAAAAGTTAAGGAAGGATTTTAAAACGCCCTCACCAGACCGATATCCACCCTAATATCGCTTTGCGGAATAAGAGACTTTCCACGAAGAAAGAAACACACATACGCAAGAAGGAAGAGGGATAACAGTGTCCGTAGGGGGCCATGGGTTCGCCCAATCTCGAGCTTAAGCGGGTCCCCTCCGTACCGCCCGGGGGGCAACAAAACCACCACAAGGTACGGTCGTGGAAACAATCTTTGGAGCCCTAAATATAGCCCTCATCAGACTTATTGAGACTCCCCACGGATACGCCTCGCTATGTTGGACCAATGACGATGTTGATAAAATAGTGTCAGAAGAAGCCAGAGAGCCCCTTCGAAAAATTAGGCTTGAAGCTTCCGTACCCCAAGAAATCTTTGTAAGAAGAATGATAATCCTAAGGATGCTCAACCCATTCTCCACTGACAATAGTTGCGAAGACATCAAGGCCAAGCTAACCAAGCACCAAAAATGGGCTAAAATTTTCAAGGTTGAAAGATTCGGGAAATATATTGTCAAAATAATCTTCGAGCAAGTCGAGATGGTTCAAAAGGCCATGAAGAAGGGACTTCTTGGGTTCTACCTTCGAATAGTCCCTGAGCAGGTCGATGCTGAGGAATTCATCAGTCTGGAAAATAGCTTCCGTTTCTTTGCCGTGGAAAAACACCCCACGAAGGAAAGAGGGTACGTCGGAAAAACTAAGATGCGTGAACTGCGAAGGGGACTGCAGGACCTTGGCCATGAGATGTCCTGTCCACAAAGAAGCTCGCAAAACAAAACAGGAAGCAATAAAGCAACAAAAGGAGGCAAAAAATAAGACCTACGTCGAAGCGGTGGCGACGGTTACAACGACCATCAGTTGAACCACAGCTCCGAAGCTAGTGATGCCAGGTGAAAGCAAAGAAATAATGACTATGGTCATTGTTGCTCACCTGGTGAACCTAGCCAACCCCGGCACTATTTAAAATTCAAATACTCCTTTAGTGTTATTGAAAAATTTGTAGTTATTGGGAAATTTGAAGGCTACGGATGGAGCGCGCGATGTTCACCCCGGACTTGCGCATTCACACCGTCGATTTGTCCACCTACAAGAAGTAAAAAGTGGCCAAAAAACATCAGACATTGAGTAATAGTCTATAGTACGAAAAAGTGTAGAAAATAGCAAAAAGAGAATAAATAACGATAATAAAGTGATTTTTGTGAAAAATAAATAATGATAACGGAATGTGAATAACGATAATAAGTGGATAAATAGCGATAATAAAATGATTAAAACAAGTGACTAAAATAAATAATGATTAAAATAAATTATTGATAAAGAATCTCAAGTGAAAAAGTAAATAATATTAACAAAAAGTGAATAAATTCTGAGACTAAAGTGATTAAAATATGTTTACCATAAATAACCAGACATGAATAAAATAAATTACAACGAATAAAAGAATAACTCAAATTGGAAAGATGTAAATACTATAGTAAATGAATGCAACCAAAAATGGTATATGGTTATATTAAAATTTAATGATGTTAATAATGTGAACAACTTATTCTAAAAATTAGTAATATATTTTTATACCAAAACAAACCCAATAAATGTCTAATATCAAAGATAAAAATAACTAACGTTTAGATTAAAAAAAAAATATGATCCCTTGACAATTGCGGGGAAAACCCCCTTATTTCTTACTCATACTCATATCTCAATCTTCTCCGCTAATTTACTATTACTATTTATTTTTTTTTACATATATGTATTAAAGTTTAAATATTTGTAAAAACTTAATGTATTTCTGTATCTAAATATATCAATATCAATATCAATTTCATTCTTCGCTGCTCACGACCTGCAATAAGCTACCTCACCGGTAAAGGAGGCAAAACCAAGGGAAACACAAAATAAACGCAGCTTCAACAATAACGATTCCGTCTGAAGATGCCTTAAGAAAGGTGAAAGCTCACAGCCAAAACTCAAATTAGTTGTAAAAAATAAAATGGATCAAATATATATATATATATATATATATATATATATATATATATATATATATATATCCTATTCATAAATATATTTCACTTTCGACGAAATTCTAAGGCAAGTTATTCCAAGTTTGTGTTATATTAAAAGCAAATCAATTTTGTGGTATCGCATTACTAAATCTTTGGTTTACTAACTTGAAAACCCGATTTATAATGGTCGCTCGGTTTTCTGGATAAAATATCGAATCATAATTTTATTACATTGAGCCATTTTAGAATTTTAAGACTAAGTCTTCAATTTTTTACCCGGTTAGATTCCGATCTTCAAGTGAAAGTAAATTGAGGTACATAAGTGTGTCTTTGTACCATTTATTTCTAAATTCAGGAATTAATTTCGTCTCATAACGCCTTGGTACGTTCTAATATTACACTGTCTTTTTGCACATACATTTGGTTATCAAAATTCAACCGCATACTCCGAGGAGGTCTTACAAGCGTTTTATTTAACGTATGATTAATATCTTTCGATTTAAATACAAAATATTCAGCTATATGTCTTACAATGCTATTTTTGCACATCCAACATCCCTAAGCCAAAATCTTGAGAAGAATGATATAGCAACTATGATAATATAGTTAAAAATATTTAAAATTCAAATACTCCTTTAGTATTATTGAAAAAAAATTAGTTATTGGGAAATTTTAACATCAACATCTTAATTTTTTATTGCAACAGTATTTATTTAAATTCAATTCCACTATTTCTTTCCAACCTTAGAATTATTGTTATGTTCTTGCTATTGGTGGGGCTTAACATTAAACTTGTGAATTTTCGGTCTTAAGCTATTAGACTCTTTTGCACGTACATCTTAAAGATGTTGTGACGGTTATTTCAATACTAGTTACGTAGTTAGGATATATATTACTCTTAAATTCCGTTGTCTTTAGTCATTTTATGCGGTCGTTCAGTCGTAAATTTACATTATGGCCCCTGTAAAAGAACACATTTTCTTCCTTCTTGGGATAAAATCACAGTAAATGTTCTTAACGAGGTCTGCATAAGTCCATAAAGGTTGGTCATCACGAATATCCGAACACTCGTTTAGAGAGTTCTTGCAACAAAATCTTGATAACAAGCTCAAAATAAAACACGTAAAGAAAGTTTCACGGTTGCACTAAATAGTATTAGGTTGAGGAATAAGTTCTTGCGGAATTTTTTAATGTTGTATTGATTTAAGTTTTGTTGACGTGATTTGTGCACATATTAAGAAACAATAATAAATAATGAGAGCAAAATTTGCAAAGGTTAGGCTACGTCTCTTAACAGCGTAGACTATTAGGCTTTTGCTTAGGCTACGTCTTGAAGTTGAGTAATAAGTGATTGCGGTTTATTTAAAAGTTGTGTTAATTTAGTTTTTGTTCTGTCCGCTCAAAATGGAATGTCAAGTTGAAAGAAAGGTGCATTTTCGACACTTGTTATTCATTTTCAATCGAGACGGGAACAATGCAAACGCAGCCAAAGCTCGTCGCGATATTTGTGCTGTGTACGGAGAAAATTCTTTATCAGAAAGGATAGCTCAATGGTGGTTTTCACGTTTCAAACACGGTCATTTCAATCTTAATGACGAAGAACGTTCTAGGCGCCCCATTAAGTTGGATGAAGATCAATTGAACGACCTTCTTCATGAAAATCCTCGTCAATCGACTAGAGAATTGGTTGTACAATTGGCGTTTCGTTCAATACTGATGTGGAATTGAGAACCTGGTTAGACGAATTCTTCGAGTCAAAATCCAGAGATTTTTATTGCAGAGGTATCAAAAAACTAGTTGAACGTTGGGAAGAAGTCGTAAATAACAACGGAGAATACATTATTAATTAAATTGCATATTGTTATCAATTAAAAATTAAGTATTCCTCAACCCAATAAATAAATGGCTTAATTTATTACTGTAAATGTCGTGTTTATCAAATTAATTATCGTTTAGGGTCTATTCCAGTTTCGAGTTACAGGAGCTTTGGCCTTGAAGGATTCTGTAGAATTTGCTGATTATTTTTTGTTGCATCTTGGTTTGACAAAGAGCTCAATGACAAAGGGTTCAAATTGCATGCGACAAGATATTAAACAGTTTGCGTATGCAAAGCAAATAAATAAAGAGTATTTTTATAATAGTTAACCATTATAGGTTTTTAGTGGCAGCTCAATAATGAATGCATAAAGTGATTAGACCATAATTAAAAATTTTGACTCTATCTAGATGCAGCCACGCCACCCCGATATAATAAAATTTACGTACAAATACATAATTAGGTGGAAAGCACTTGAAAATTAACCATGATTGACATTTAACTTAATTTATTCGAAATAAGACAGAAAAATTTGAAAATTTACAAATCTTACCTTTAAAAGTTTAATGAGAAATTTGAGCTTGATGAGTATCAGATAGTTCTTCATTCATTGTCTGCAATCTTTATCTTTTCCTTGTTTTTATGGTGCACATCGTAGAGAAGCTAGTTTCAGAATACTTTCAAGTGTCGTTAGATGTTTTTAGAAATGTTTGAAATACATATTTTTGGGGCAATTTAGACATTTTAAAAATGATTTTTTGGACACTCCCGTGGACCCCAGTTGAAAACTATTGCTCGACTAGACAGAATCAAGAATATTGGGGGGTCAAAACCAATCACATCATTGAGTATAGTGGAGGACGCACTAGAAATTGAAGAAATCTATAAAGTGGAATTAAAAGACAAGTAATTAAAAAGACTAATTTTGTCTATATGATGAATTTTAAAAGATGGCTCAAAATCTCTCAATTATGGCATTTATGAACCCCACATCTTGAAATATCAAGAAGTTCGTAAGTTGTTTATAATATACTCGGTCAGCTATTGAGGTCTCGATTTCTGTCTCTTTTTTACAATTTCTCTTTCTTTTTTGTCTCATTTATCCACTAAAAATTCCTAGGGTTACACCAGCAATTTTTTTCTTTAGGAAAAATGGGCCATAAATAATATATTAGACCTATGAGAAAGGTTTAAATACTTAGCAAAGTTATTACGCTGGAGGCTTGAATAAAAAACTAAAAAGTTTCCCTGGTAAAATTGACCATTCTTATTAATTACATAAGTTACCCATCCCTACTTCTTTTATTTCCGTTTTATTTGTTGTTTCATTTTTTCCTTTGAATAAAAAAGAAAATAAAATGAAAAATAGTGGAAATATCGGTTTATAAGTGCGGTTTTATAGAGACAAAAAAGTGAATCTATTTCCCTAATTGCTCAAAAGCTTAGCTTTCCATCGAGACAGGCAAACGCATAGAGGCAAAGAAAAAGTATAGACACACCAGGCAATGGCTTCGCCACTCCCCCCAACGGGGGGGGGAGGCTTGCGCTTCGCTACTAAGATTAAAATTTAAAATCTAAAAAAAAGCAGCCATGGGTAAATTTTTATAAATTTTCTGAACTTCACTGTGATAGAATTGCCTGAGGCTGCCGCGCCTCGCTTCTATCACATATTGGTACTCATGCTTTTCACGTGTATCCTGCGAGAAGAGAGTAGCATGGCGTTCTCATCGCCCTAACATTTCCCGAGTATTATCTTTCCCCGCTCTAAGTTTAATCGAGGAGGTTCAATCCCCCGTGTGCCTGCAGGCGTTGATCTGGCCAGATTGAGTTAGGCTTATGGGAAGATAAGATTGTTCGAAGCGCTAGCAGGAAATTCCATGGAAGTGCCCCATTGACCCATACCCCGAGGGGCTGGCTCCGGCTATTTATGCGATAGAATTTCGCATTTGAATCATATCCCGATTATCTTCGTCAGGCATCACGCCAATCCGGTCTTCCTTGGGCACCCAGGAACTCTACCTCGAGAACCCCCCTTATTGTTCAGAAGAGGACAATATCCTTGAGTGCCAAGGTTCGTTCCCCTCGAGACGCCAAGTCAACAGGGCCCCCCTTGTTGTTCAATTATTCAGAAGAGAACAACTTTAGAACAGTCATTGTTCTTCGAGCCCGTTCCACAAGAAAAGGTTCTCGCTCCCTTGATATCACGTCAGTGGTAATTTAATTCCCCCCTTTTAACGTTCTTCAAGAAAACGCTTGGTTACCCCAATAACCTCAACTGTTCACCCAGAACATCTCTGGTATACTGTCTCAAGGATCGCTCGTACTTCCGAGCCTCACCTCGCTCCTACTCCTCGAAGTCTGTCCTTTCCCCCTCGTTGAGGACAACCCCCCTAAAACCCCCTCCTCCTGGGAAGGAAATCACCAGTTGGACCGAAGCCATTCCTCCAAATCGCCTTCATCTGCACGCCAACCTTATAAATACGTAAGCTACGAATTGCATTTAATTATTTAACTTTGTTCCAACGTAACTCCGTGCTTTAACACGGATTTAACCAACCCTTTCCCTTCTTGTTTGTTTTGTCCTTTTAAATCCCTCTAAATCTCAATCCACCGCTCAGTAAATTTATCCTATGACCTTTTCATTTCATGTGCATCTCCTATTTTTAATCCCCAGGCATGTAAATATTTTCCATGTGTTTATTTTGATAGTTTAATTAATAAAATTCTTTTTTATTAATGCTTGCAATATTATTTACCCTTGGGCTCCGTTCAACTTCTTAAGTATATTGAAGATAAATAAACCCTCTTCAGGCCTATTTACTAACGTAGAAGAATACTCGGCCATCTGATTAAATCCCCGCACTCGAATATAGAATAATCCCCACAAAGAATAGATATATAGTAAATCGTCGGGGGCCTTTTCTACGACATTCACCATTTATAATTCTTTTGGTTTTAAAAATTTTACAAAATTTCCATACTTATATTTATTTCTGAACGTCATCATTTTGTTTTTTGATATTATAAAAGAATTATTAGAAATAACTTTGATAAAAAACATAAGTCATAACCAAACTAAGATGAAATTATTATTCAAATAATCCCCCCAAATCCCCTTCTTAAATTATAGAGTTAGCGACTATCCGAGAAATACACCGAATAGGATCATTCTTTTTACCATTTTGATTAAGAGTAAGCCAATGAAGGTATCCTAGATATATTATGAAGGTAACATAAAAAAAATGGAAAACTTAAGGAGGGCGAAGAACTTAACTCTTCTGGACCTCCACACTCTAATACTACTCAAGCAAATCCTCTTGGCAGAGCAAGCGGGTAAACTAAGTAAGAATTAAAAAATAAATTAAAGATGAAACAGATTGGTAGGAAGAAAATAAAGACCCTATTCAATCGATGGGGAAAAGATAATTGTCCGCGAAGAATTAAAGACCCAATTCAAAGCATGAGGATACGATAAGTTTCCAACATTAATAAAAGACCCAATTCAATCGATGAGGAAGTCATCGATAGTTACAATCAATTAAAGACTCAATTCAATCGATGAGGAAGTAATCGATGGTTACAATCAATTAAAGACTTAATTCAATCGATGAGGAAGTAATCGATAGTTACAATCAATTAAATAATCAAATCAATCGATGGGGAAGAAATCGATGGTTACAATTGATTAAAGACCCAATTCAATCGATAAGAAGTGAGCGGTGGCTACAATCAATTAAAGACCCAATTCAACCGATAAGAACTGATCGGTGGCTATAATCAATTAAAGACCCAATTCAATCGATAAGAAGTTATCGGTGGCTACAATCAATTAAAGGCCCAATTCAATCGATAAGAAGTGATCGATGGCTACAATCAATTAAAGACCCAATTCAACCGATAAGAACTGATCGGTTGCTATAATCAATTAAAGACCCAATTCAATCGATAAGAAGTGATCGGTGGCTACAATCAATTAAAGACCCAATTCAATCGATAAGAGTGATCGGTGGCTACAATCAATTAAAGACCCAATTCAACCGATAAGAACTGATCGGTGGCTACAATCAATTAAAGACCCAATTCAATCGATCAGGAAAGGATAAACGTTTTCTATTGCCAAGTGAATTTTTCCCCTCTTAATCGCCATTATTCAAGTGACGACATTATATCATCTCTCTTAAACGGACTTGTACACAGTCGTGTTTTAAAAACCAATGAACCACCCTTTTCGTTCCCGCTCAGCGTTTTGTCATTATTTATCATTTGTCTAAAACTATTGATGAAAACCAACGCTGGCATCTTACTGAGAATGTTGCGAGGAAAGGTTGGTAAAGACAATGGGTTAGTTGGGGAAGTGAAAATAAGTGGAATGTCCTTTAACTGAGATGTATAAAAAGGAGGCTACATAACGCATAAGGAGCTGTATAGCATAGAACTCTTCTCATATTGCCTGCAACCCACATTTCTGGCAGATCCCCTCGTGGTGTTGTAGCAACATGGTACGCAACTCTACAGTGTGGTTGCTTGCGTTAAAATGTAGTCCCACCTCAGGTTAATAATGGATAAATTCATATAATCCAACGGAGTCGTGTCATCTTACACTGCGAAGGTGGCATGAATTAAAGAATGGCAAAAAAAGTAAATCAATTTCAAAAGACGAATCCAAAATCAATGAATGAAGACGAATAAGGAGCAAAGATATTAGTAAATAAAGAGCGCAAGAAGCCTATTTTAAATAAGTGACTGAAGAACTCAAGAAGAGTAAAAAGATAATTAAAGGAAGAGCACAGAAAAAGTAAAAAGATTAATGAATGAAGAGTAAAAATATCAATGAAGCAAGGGTAAAGAAGAGACAAAAGACCTGCAAATGAAGAGCACACGAAGAGTAAAATATCAGTGAATGTAGAGCACAAGAAGAGTAACAAGGAGTAACAAGGAGTAACAAGAAGTAACTAGGAGTAACAAGGAAATAAAGTACCTTTGGACTAGCAGTCGAGTGGGCACATCTCTGCTCAAATGCTTTACGTCTTTAAACGGCCACTTTTCAAGACCCTGTCTAGTCTTGACTTGAACTGATCAACAGATTCACTGTTGACAACTTCCACTCGAAGTGCGTTTCAACTACCGCAGATACTGTACGTGAAAAATTTTCCACGCAGATCGCGGTTGTAACGCTTTAGTTCAAGTTTAAAGCCGTGATTGCGCGTTCTGTTCTCACTCAGTGTGAACATATCCCGGTAGTCAACATTGTCGAACTCTCGAAGTATTTTGAAAACTTCGATGAGCTGACCACGCAGTCTGCGGGTTTCCAACGAGAACAGATCTAATTCCCTTAATCTATCTTCATAACTTTTATGTCTGATAGAGGGAATCAGTTTGGTTGCCCTGGCTTGCACGCGTTCCAATCTCGCGATGTCCTTTCGAAATGAAGGACTCCAAAATTGTACGGCATACTCCAGGTGCGGTCGGGCAAGTGAGTTGTACAAACACAGTACAATCTCCTTGTTCCGATATCTAAACTGGCGCTTTATGTAGCCTAGCATCCTTTGGGCCTTTTTCTCCGCCTTAATGCACTGTTTCGAGAACTTGAGGTCACTAGTGATTGTTACACCCAAGTCCTTCTTAGTGTCGGTGGATTTAACAGCAGTGCCCTTAAGGATATACTGAGATTGGGGACTTCGGTGGCCGATATGCATTACTTTGAATTTGTTCACATTAAAAGTCATTTGCCACGTGTTTGACCGCTCCCAAATCCTCCGAAGATCTTCCTACAGGCGGGCAGTATTTCCATCCTTTGCAACGTTCATACAAAGCTTGGTATCGTCGGCAAATTTAGAAATCTTGGCAACCAGGTCACTGTCCATGTCGTTGACGTAGATGATGAATAGTAGTGGTCCAAGAACAGAACCTTGAGGCACCCCACTAGTAACGGCACCCATTCAGAAGCCTGTCCATTCAACACTATGTACATGCTGCCGTCTGCCATTTCGCCAGTTCTCTATCCAGCCTGCTACTTTTCCGTCTATGCCCAGCGCTCGCACTTTCCGGAGAAGGCGTCGGTGTGGTACCTTATTAAAGGCTTTCTGAAAGTCTAAGTAGACCACATCCACCGCCTTGTCCCGATCGTGCTCACTGAAAACGAAGTGGAAGAATTCCACAAGGTTCGTAAGGCATGACCGTTGCCTTCGGAAGCCGTGCTGAGAACTCCTCAGTAGCAGCTTTGACTCTAAATGCGACGTCATTTTGTCCACCATGATGCTTTCCATGAATTTACCGACTATCGAAGTCAGACTGATAGGTCGGTAGTTCGACAGTAGTTCGAACAGTGAATTAAGAGAAAAGAAGTGTAAATAGTTTAGTGAAGGAAGAGCACAAACATAATAAAATGATCAAAGAATTAAGAAAACAAGAAGAGTAAAAAGATTATTGAATTAAAAGCACAAGAGCAAAATATCAACAAAAGTAGGAAAGAAGAAAATTACAAGGATCAGTAAATAAAGAGGAAAAGAAAATAAAGTGCTCAACGAGAGTAAAAAGATCTGTAAATGAAGAGCAAAAGCAAAGTAAAAAGATAAGAGAATGAAGAAGAGAAGAATAGCAAAATATCAGTCAATGCATAGCACAAGAAGAGGAAAAGGAGCATTCAATGAGTAGCCTAAGAAAAATAGAGATAAATAAATAAAAACACAAAAACAGTAAAATGATGCCTGAATGACGAACATAAGAAGCGCAAAAATATCAAGAAATGAAGAGTAAAAAGATCAGTGAAGACCAAAATAAAATTATAAGGATAATTGAAGGACGAACAAAAGAAGAGTAAAAGATTAATGAAGAAAGAGAAAAAGAAGATTAAAAGATATGAATGAGGATCAAAAGAAGATTCAAAAGATCAGTGAATGAAGAGCAAAGGAATACGAAAAGAATAGTTGGGTATGGTGAGTTGCGTGCTCCTCTTATCCCGTTGCAATCGTGTAGGAGCTCTGCCAACCGGATATTGATATTCACATAAAGATTAGAATGACAATCACTGACAATCTCTTAGGATCAGGAGCCGTGACTCGTAGGGAGAGGCTATGTAGACGAGGCGGTAGTACTACGCTTATCAGACCCCTTAGCCTGTGGGAAATCGTCCGTGGCCCAGTGGAGAACCAGCGCCCGCGTCAGAGGAGTGTGGATATGAGAACAAGTTCAGCAGGATTCGACACGGAAGAGTGTTTTATCTGGGCGAAGGAAGAGGAGTGGAAGAGACAGCGGAGTTGATATTGCCTGCTTGTGAGGTCAGAGCTGTCTCTATATTTCTCTCAAACTCGACCCACCGCTTGATTAGCGGCAGCTCCCTCGCCACCAAACTTTCTAATTTTTTAATCTTGTCTAGCCGGAAATCGAACCAGGTACCGTGGTGTAGAAATCCACCAAGCAAACGAGACCTACCTGACTGCATAATAAAAGAATCGTTAATAGGACTATCCTTTGAGTGGACTAAGTAGTCTTGCTTGCTCCCTGTAACTATGTATAGGGATCATACGAAGATCTACCTTCCCGCTAGGTACACGAATGAAGATCCTCCCCAGTAGCCACGCTCATATGAAGATCCTCGCCCAACACTTTAATATAAATAAACTACATAAGGGTCAAATAATAAAACAGTATTCAAAATACTTTTTGTATTGCAAGCAAATATGGGCGTCATCTTAATATTTGTTTTATGTTTATTCCAATGCGATTCTGTGGCCTAAGTGTAGAAACCAGACTCCGAATCCACAAAATTGAGTGGATGGTTCACTGTCTTGGGATTGAAGCCAAGTCCTTTATAATTACTATATTCCATCCACTTGCTACTGTCGATTATTAATTCTGGTCCTACTACTGCTTCTATTATAGGCAGAAGTGAGCCAGAATCCATTTTGTCGGCTATTTCCATCTATTCTGTGCCTGGCGACGTGCTGTATCAACCATTCCAAACACCCACATAGGAGTGTGAGATCCTGTGCTCCGATGATGCTTGGGTTTGTGAGAAGATCATGATTCATCGATATTCACAAGTATTCCTGAACCACCAAGTGGCACTGAATCATCCTGAAGATATCTACGGCACACTTCCCGGATAAAAACCGTAGCATTCGATCATATACTTTTCAGAACCACCAATTTGACGGCTTGCCCTTGATTAAAAAAATACGTTTACTCTCTCTCTCTCTCTCTCTCTCTCTCTCTCTCTCTCTCTCTCTCTCTCTCTCTCTCTCTCTCTCTCTCTCTCTCTCTCTCTCTCTCTCTCTCTCTCTCTCTCTCTCTCTCTCTCTCTCTCTCTCTCTCTCTCTCTCTCTCTCTCTCTCTCTCTCTCTCTCTCTCTCTCTCTATATATATATATATATATATATATATATATATATATATATATATATATATATCGTCGTCGGCTCCAGCTCGGGTCCGAGCATCGGTTTCGTCGTCACTTATCCGGTCTCCTCGAGAAAAAAAAGGCCTGAGAGAAAACAGAGACAAATGTCATTCGCTGAGGAATTGTGTGAGGGGGGGGAGGGGGGGAGATCGTGGCTGCGCGACAGTAACGCGTTCACTACAACTCAGAAGATTGAGACATGCGGTTTCTATGAGGCTGGTTGAATCAGGCTACCTGGTTCTTGGTCTATCAAGGCCCGCCTTTGTCATGCATGCCCGCTGGGCACTGCCCTACTCCGCCGGAGCCAGAGATAGGAATCTTATATGCCCATGTCTGCTTGGGCCGCCGTTGGGGTCTTACCGCCTTAGGTGACCCTGCCACGATTTTAAAACTCCCGACGGCATCGCTCTGGGCATCATTGGAACATTTAAGCCCTTCCAAACGCTTCGATACTCTTTTTGATATTTTCTTATTTGTATCATCTCAAGGGCATTACACTATAAAACGTCCTAAATGAACTTGTTGAAGAGGTAGTCTTTCTCTGGGCGACTATTCAAATACAAGTAACAATGAGATAATAAAGACATCGCCAAGACGATGATTTTGAAACGTAATTTTAGATGTTTTCATCTTCCAAGTCGGAAATCGTTAACAAGAAAAAGTGTGAACTTTAAAACTTCTTTCACACCCTATTTGAGAGGGGAACCTGCATTAGAACTCTCCTCTTTCTATCTCTTTAGTTGCAGGGTCATAGATTTGGGGTCGTTTGTTCCAATGTAGAATTTCTAAGTACAGCTTCTGATACCAACGCTTATCTTAATCGTTGCCCTCTGGTTTTAGTAGCATCCTGAAAGCCGCCGCTGAGTTTGAAGACAAATGTTAATTAGTTCTCAAAACCTCGATGAAGAACTCCCAGAACCGCCTCGCTTCTCTCCATGGTGTTAGAAGATTTTCCTCCTTAAATCCACCGAAGGACAGAATTTCCTGTCATAATCTGTCGTTGCTCTCTTTATTTTTTCAATGGTATAGTTTCGATCATTGCCAAAGTCAAGTTTAATTGTTATCTTTCCTAATTGATGGACAGAGCTCTTTTATGCTACCATCAAATTTATATCCGCTATGAACGGCGTGAAAGATTCCTCTTTTTCTTCTTCTTATTATTATTATTATACCCTCCATCTTCTTTTCTTATTTTATATCTCTTCTTCTTATCCTCCGTCTCTTCCTCTTCTCGTTTCACTTCAATTCACTCTGTTACGTCTCTTCTAATTCGCTTTTTCTTTTTGTCTCCCTCTTCTTTTTCTCCTATTCCTCTTGTCTTCTTCTTTTTTTTTCAATCTCCTATTCTTATCCTTCTCAACTTCTTCTCTTTCTTATTCCCATCCTTCTTTATCTCTTTTCTTCTTATGCTGTTCAATCTTTTCTTCTCTTTCTCCTATTTATTCTATGCTTCTCCCCTCTAGTTCTCCTCCTCCTCTACTTTCTTCTTCTTTCGTCTCTTCTTCTTTTCCTACTCTTCCTATTCTTCTTCTTCTTTTAATCCTCATCCTTTCTTAAACTTCTCCTTCCACTCCTCCTCTTCTTCCTCTTTCGCTTTTTTCTTCTCTTCTCCTTCTTCCTTCCTCATTCTTCTTCCTCTCCTCATTCTCACCTTCCTTCTCTTCTTATTATCCTACTCTTAGTATTCTTCTTCTCCTCCTGCATTTCTTTCTATTTAACCCATCCCAAAATTCCGTTCTTAAAATAAATTGTTAGGGACAAAAAGAGCGTCTTCCCCACTCCTCAGTTGGCTCTACTCGTTTTTAGGTGCAACAAAATACATACGAGTATTTCCTCCTGATAAAGATTAAAATTTAAAATCTAATTTAGAAAGCAGACAATGGCTTCGCCATTCTCCCCTATGGGAGGAGCTTGCGCTTCGCTACTAAGATTAAAATTTAAAATAAAAAAACAGCCATGGTTAAATTTTTCTAAATTTTCTGAACTTCGCCAATTATAATAATTTTAAAAAGGAACTCTAAACTAAATTTCTCCCTTTTCAAAATATCACGTTGCTTGAATATAGTTATATTTGTTTCTGAACTTCACTATTTTGGGGGGGATATTATAAAAAAATTATTAGAAATAACTGATAAAAAAAACATAAGTCATAACCAAATTAAGATTAAATTATTATTCAAATACTCAAAAAATCCCCTTCTTAAATTATAGAGTTAGTGATGATGATGCTGATGATTACTGATAATTTCGATAAAAATTTTGAATATACAAAAAATAAAATAAAAAAGCAGCTATGTTTAAATTTTATAAATTTTATGAACTTCACCAATTATAATAATAATAATATCCCAATAGATATATTTTGAAAGATGGTGAGGATTTTTTTTCCGTATACAGGAGGGAGCAAGCTCCTTACCGAACGACCGTTCTAATCCATCCTAATTAATTGAGAGAAAGTCTCTTCTGTTCTTACAATGTCCTCTCTCCTTTAATCCTGAGTTCTTTTCACGTGAATGGACGCAATGTGCGAGCCATCTTACACACCGGATGTTCCACCACTTCAATATGGCAAGAGACTGCTCTCGAAGGCGGGCATCACTGGTCCTTATCCATGTCCTAAACTCTCACGTGCTTGCTCCAAGCGCCAGGCCCTGGTACACCGCCTCAGCCGATGGGCTCAACCACGTTAGGGGATAGTGCTTACACTGCATCACCGAGCTAGGCGGAGGAGTTGCCTCTAGCAGCCAACGCTTAGCCGGGCGGAGGAGATCCTCGACTGATCCAACGGCCAAGTGTAGGGAAGTAAACCTTACAAATCAGGAGTGGAGCTCCAAATGCGGATCAGTATATTGTGCTCACTGACTCCGGCAGCTTCTGCAGCCAACCTGATGCCAAACGTACTGCTCTGCATTCCTTTGGGTAACACGGGCGAGGCCGAGAGGGGGATCTTGAGGTCCGGGCAACCCAGGATCCCCATACACTTCGCCCAGGCCTGCGCCCTGTAGAGGTCACTCCAGCCCTGTTGTCCCAGCTTTTACAGTCACAGCCGGCACTGCAGTTCCAGCACAGGCGGACTTCCATGGCGCAATCTCCATTGTCTTCCGGGACAGAAGGACACCAACGAAGGTTCTTGATTTTAGAAAACTGCAAACAAATACAGGTCATTCATTAAATAAGCCCCCCCCCAAAAAAAATTTACGATTTTTTTCACTTCTTTCTAAAAAAATCCGTTCTAAAAATATATTTATGGAAAAAACTAACCCCAAACTTTAGTAGAATCAGTTTATTACATTACAGGGATAGTTTCAGTATATATTACCATCTTCAACTCTACAATGTGAAAACGATCAACGACGTTTTAAGAAGGAAAAATGTTTATGGGATAGATAAGAGAGATAGGTAGGAAAAAGTATTTATAGAAAGAGTAAAAAATGTACTAGGTTGTCTGGTAACCTCAGTTGTTTGCCTATTTATTTTCCTCTTGTTTCCTTGATCACTTAAATATATGAGTCTAGCTTTTGAGCTTTTGCCTTGATTGATAAACCTACTTTGTAAGTTAAAAGAGTTTGTTGCTGAAGTATTCCTTTTGTCATTCATTTCATTTTTCACAGTTATTAAATTTTTGTCATCTTTTGATTATTTTGCCATTGTTCATTTTAAATTTTAATGGCAATATTTTGTCCAGTATGGATCTTTTTTTTTATTAGTAGTATTTTTCTCTTCATTTTTGCCTTATATATAATAATAGATGTAGGAGGGGTCACAAGGAAGGGAGGGAAGAAACAGAGGAAGACAAAGGCTACGAAATTGGTAAATGTGTAATGATTTGCGAAGCAAGTTTTGGGCCGAGAGAATTTTGAATGACTGTTAAATTTAAATGAACCTTCAGACATATTGTAATTAGGAATTTGTTGACTCAATTTTGATTCAATCCTGAATCTTTTGAAATAATATCTGAAATAGACTAGTTTAGCAGTATTAAAATCAATTTGGTGATCGGAATTAATCGTGTAGTTGGACAAATTAAAAGATAAGCTTCCTCTTCTTATATCCCTTCTGTGTGCATACATGCGTTTAGTAAATTCAACAGTTTCCCCTACATAAGACCTTTTGCAATTATTGCATGCATTAAGATACTTTCCAGACTGTTGTTTACAAGGTCTGTTCTTTGAAAAATACTTTTTTATAGTGTGATTATATTTAAATAATATTGGCATTTGTGGCGAAGTATTTTAGTCTGGAAAGTTGTGGGGCAAAGGGTAATATAATAAAGGTTTTGGTGGAAGCGTTATTTGTGTTATAAGAGCAATAATAAATCCGTCTGTCTCTGGAATGACATGATTTAATAAAAAATAAGGGATACATTAAACAAATAAACACAATTATTGAAATTAAGTTCGTCTTGAAGGCGCGGGCTTTGCGATGTGATAAGCTCTTAAGATCTGTGATAAGACGAAGGATTTCTTAACCGATTTATCATACATGAATAATTATGGATGTACGAATTTGAGTTTGGGGGTTTGCGGTATACTGAATATATTATCGAGCCATTGACCCTCATAAGAGTTTTGTATCGAGGAAAGGCAGCAGATAAACTGATTATATATATATATATATATATATATATATATATATATATATATATATATATATATATATATATATATGAAATGAAAAACTCACAAAGTATCACGTGAGGGTAGCAAATGAATGCAATGTCCCGCAGGAAAAAATGAAAAGGTGTTTCCAAGTACTTTCGAACTTTATTAAGTTCCTTATCAAGGATTACTACAAGAAATAATATTATATTAGAGGTATATATACGAAAGAAAAGTATGAAAGACCGCCTCAAAAACAAGAAATCAACAATGAGGAAGACGGAAGGGGGAAGGTAAAGATTCACATTAAGAATTACAAGAAGCAGGTAATAAGGTGAAACTGAGAAGACGGAAAGGGTAACAGATTAAAAGAAATGGAAATAGCCTAACGAGGGAGATTATAAGGCACGAGGAGCGAAAAATGGGGAAAATACAATGTACATAACAGAGCAGTGACAATTAAAAAAAAAATAAATAATTGGGGCCACATAACTGAAGATTGTTTTTAAAAAACTAAGAACAAAAGTCAGAACTAATTTCTTTAAGTATTAGTTTTTTAATTATAGCATTTATTTTATATAAGCCAGGGAAAAGGTTAAAATTATCACATTGGCTTTTAAAAGCACATTCAATCATATTGCTTTTTATAGGGTCATTGGAACGATAAAGAAATTTTGCCGAGTTCCAGTTAATTAGATGGTCCTTATCTGACATATGGACATAGATGTGAATTACTATATTCTTCTTTTTCGTGAAAGTTATGAATATAACTTAAAATTAATCGTGACCGTTACAATAAACCCATAGAGAAAATATTAATTAACTTTTTAAAAATAAATCGCTTTATTTTTCAAATTAAACCAAAATTACATTTTAAATTCTGCCAATTTTACCGAAAATTATAGGCCCATAAAATCTCTGAGGAACTTGGAATTTAGGATATTTTATCATTATTCTTTGTCACTTAATTTTGAAAGGGGATTAGGAGTTGGTTCCCCGCCAATAAAAAGTGAGTTTAAAAAAAGAAAGAAGAGTATTTATATTTTGGTGTCTTATTTCTACTAATATTTAGGACATTAAAAATATTCAATGAAGATTCCACTTAACTCGATGACGAGCGGTATTATTTAGAAACCCGTTTCTAGAAATAAGGTGCCTAATTAATAATCTAGATTCTAGTGACCTAAAAAGTAGAACAAGTAATTCTAAATAGGATTTATATTTATGATGACTAATACTCGTCTCTAACCATAAGAAAGTGCGTATCTAATTACTTATACTCCATCCTTGATACTAGCATTTCAAAATTACTAATAGTGGTGTATAACCTTGAAAAAAGTGCTATATAATTAATAATATTCCATGTTTAAAACTAGCATTTGTATAATTACTAATACTGGTCTCTAACCTTGAATTTAGTGCTTTGTTACTTATATTCCATCTTTGATATTAGCATTTTCCTAATTACTAATTCTGGTTTGTAACCTTGAAAAAGTGCTTATATAATTACAAATACTCCAGCCTTGAAACTAGCATGTTTACAATTACTAATACTAGTTAGTCCCTACGAATAATAGTAGATCTATATAAGTAAATATAATAACATAATCTCCTCTCTGACATCTAAACTGATCTAAAATTACTAATACTAGTCTCTGATTATTTACGCCACAGAGAAAATTTAGTGCAGAAACAAAACTCAAAATCGGAAACCAACGAGGCAATATAGGTATGCTAAAACGTTTGTAAAGAAAGAGGTGTACTGTATGTAGCCTGACCTAGGGTAAGGAGAATCCTGGAAATTCGCTTAGTAATGATTAGTTTAGCGATGGTTGACACAAATTTCGACTGATAAAAAAACAGCCTCACTCCAGAGAGGCCGAGATTTCTCGACTGAATAAGATGGTCGGATTGCCACGTAACCTCTTCGTAACAGACTTTTCAGGGACAGGTGCAGAGTGAAAAAGTGGTAATACGCTTACTCCCACCACCAATTTTCATGGCATTATTTCTTGCTCGGTAATTTCCATTAAGTTATCGAGCCAAAATCTGATTGCGAGAACTGACACCGAAATGACAGAAACGCAATCGCTTTCCTCAGCGACGCCCGGCAAAAGCTGGCTCACGCGGACTGCCGCGTCTTCGAAAGTGAGTGATTGATTTGATGCACATGCACGTCGGTGGCAGTTACATACATATTAAACCACGCACATGAGGGCTCCGCGAGTTATATGCATACGACACGACGTACATGTGTGCCTGATGATAACGAACTTGTTAAAGATGAAAGAGAATAATAGCCAACCTCTTCAATCCACAATACCGTGGCTCGAATAGGATGAATTATAAATATCCAAGAACAAGTTCGTCCACATCTACGTGTAAGAAAGCCGTCTATGCGATATGTATTTAACTCTTCATTTTCTACTGTATAAAGATAGGTCCTACTCCTACATCCCCTCGACCCTTCATCCTCTTCAAGCGGACTAGCGTAGGAAAAGAAGTGTGCTGATCAAAGAAAGAGTGTACAACTATGGACTTGTATATGATGCCTTACAACACGCGCTTAATTCCGCTGTACTTGTTGCCTCGCAACAGGCAAGAAACGCTAATGTGAATAGAACTCTCATTCATTTTAATTGTTTATATTTGTTTCTTTTTTCTATTTATTTCCTTCTTTTTTATCTTTCAAAAGTGTTATTGCCCTTAGGACCAACCGAAAAATGAAAAATTTCGTAGAAACTTCTTTCCGCCTTTTTTGTTAATTCCTTATTGAATTGAGCGCCAAGTCTTGGGTACCCTTTTTGAGCTTTATGAAGAAGAAATTGAAGCGTAAAATGGGAATTCAGCGAACCTACAAATATCAACCAACTGTGGAATATATATATATATATATATATATATATATATATATATATATATATATATATATATATATATATATATATATATATAGATATATAGATATATATATATATATATATATATATATATATATATATATATATATATATATAAGAAAAATTATTGCAGTAACACAATTAATTATGCGGTTAAAAGCTTATTTTTGGCAGACACAGTCTTCATCAAAACCATCGGAAGGAGCTCTTCTCACATATACGAGATAGTAAAACTTAAAATATTCGTTCTCTCAGTTAGTCAAAACACTAGCCTTTTAACCGCATATATTACTAATACTAGTTAGTCACTACGAATAATAGTATATTTATATATGTAAATATAATAACATAATCTCGTCTCTGACATTTAAATTGATCTAAAATTACTAATACTAGTCTCTGATTATTTACGCCACAGAGAAAATTTAGTGCAGAAACAAAACTCAAAATCGAAAACCAACGAGGCAATATCGCAATAACGCAATCATAATTATGCGGTTAAAAGGCTATTTTTTGGCAAACACAATCTTCCTCAAAACCCTTAGAAGGAGCTCTTCTCACATACACGAGAAGGTAAGACATAAAATAAGCCTTTCTCAGACAGCCAAAACCTATCTTTCGATCGGCCTTTTTAAATGTCACCCTTGCTTATCGAAGAGAATGGAAAATTTGTTTTATTCAATTTTGCCACGCCTTACAAATTGAATATACTATGATAGGTAAAAGAGATAAACGATGCTAGCCATCACACATGCGCATAATTCAGAGTTGCCAATAGCGACAAATTACACACAGCATCGTGTACCTTTGCGTTTGTAGGGATACGTTTGTGGAGGTTTTACACAAATAAAGATTTCTTGTTAGTTAAACTACATTGTAGAGGCAGCCATGGTATGCATGTATTGCATCTGTCATGCGTGGGGGACGCTGCCCATCCACACAAAATAAATAATAAAGAAGCAGAGGTATTTCAGACAAGTTAGCTATCGGTATCAGTAATGTACGGGTAAAAAATGTTAAAAAGGATTGTTATTTTAAGGGCGCCAATAAGTTTAAGAGGCTGAGTGTACTGAGAACCTGAGAGTTCTGCCAACTTTCCCACAGCCAGGATTTTTGTGGTTTGGGAGCTTATGACATGGGGCGTATATTCGTACAACATATGATAAGGAGAAACTCATGGATAAAATTATCTTCAATCGTGGGGGTTTATGTAGGGTCAAGGGTGGGGAATCTTTTTTGAGCCGTGGGCGAAAATTTGTAATGAAAGAAGCCGGCGGGCGATAAATAAAATTTGACTCCTGTATCTTTGTAAATGTTGTTTAAATTTATTACATGGTGCGATAGACTCATGAATTAATATCTAAAATAAATAATACGCAACATTTTTATTGTCTGCCAGCACGAAAATTGGACATAAAAATATTATTGAATTTCAGTATTGAAAATTTGTGCATACATACAAATATATCACTCAGGGGGCGATGAAAATTGGGCTCACGGGCTAAATTTCTCCCGTGGTTGAGGGTTTCCCCACCCCTGGTCTATATACAGTATATGGTGATTATATATGGAAGCTTTTATCTTGCTTGTTTGTATATGCATCCTGTTGCCTGTGGTAAATCGGATTAGTTACACCGGGCAAAACGCTTTGCTGAGACAGAAAAACATCAAATCCCTAAATTTGCTCTGAAAACTTTTCGAAATTGGACATAAAAGAGAAAATATCGGAAGTTAATTTATCTGTTATGGAGTCCAATACGGAGACATATTTATTAATAGTCTATTCCGGATTGATTTCAGTTCGGAGATCATATTTATGTTTCTTTTATGTTGAATTGAGTCCAATTCTTTGGTTGTGACCAACATTAATCTATCAGTCATTGAGTTCATTTCGAAGTCTATCTCTACCTTTACTCCCCTTTGAATTCTACCTTTTCAGTTTGAGTCTCGGGGGGAGGAGGAGGTTTATCTTTGTTTCTAACCTATCTCGGATTGAGATCCATTGAGAAACTTTGTTTTAATCTATCTCCGATTTTCTATTTGGCGTCAATGTTTATCATTAATATATCTTGGATTATGTCCAATTGGGAGACTATCCTCCTTTCCTTTGGCATTAATTTATCCATGTGGGATTTAGTCGAGTTCGGAGTTTATCTCTCTCATTAGGCTATCTTGGATTGAGTCTATCTAATGAGATGTTTATGACAACTTGACCTTAGGACCTACAATACTTTCAATGGTTCCCGAACTAACCATAGCAATTATAGGTTTCGAAAACAACATAAATGGTTTTAAATTTCGTTAAAATCGACCGAATAGTTACGATGTTATTGTCCTCCAAAACACATCAAGAAGTAAAACGGTTGCCATCCGATCGACCGACCTACGGACCGACAGAGTAATTTATAGGATCGCGTACGTCAAAGGAATAAACCAAATATCAATATTTTTAAAGCAATCAATTCGACAAAGAATTACAAATGGCTTCTACAGACCAACGCTCTACAGTAACTGAGACAAGTTTATGAGAAAAACGCTTTTATCATACAAGATAATTTATATTACAAACACACATTGGTTATTCCAACAGGAATTTTGGTAATTTGCTAATTACTATGAAAAAGGAGACCAATTCCCTACCCTCCAAAGAGTTGATGTCTTTCTCTGGGTACGGAAATAGTGAGCAAACTTACCTAAAAAGAAAAAGAACTAATGATAAAGAATACGACTAATATTGAATTCTAAATGATTGGGTCAGGAAGGGGCGTACTCCTACTTCCCCCCAGTAACTAAAGAATAACTGAAAAAGTAAAGGGATTCCTTTAAGGAAACATTACATTCTAACCAGTCAACAATTGTTCCTAAGGAAAGAAAAGGAAGATAAAAGCATCCGAGTGGTATAAGCAACTCGCTTATATAAATATAATCTCACACCTACCTTCATTAGTCCTCTATGAACTTGGCTATAAAAAGAACATGAAAACACAACTACGCTTCAGCGAGAATACCAATCACTCTAGTCCTAGCGCACCACAAAGGACGATACCGAAAAGACTGCCAACAGGCAACAAAAAAAATGCAGCGAAACCTTTTTGCTCTCCCAATTTCATTTTCAGGGCTTCAGCGAGGCCTCCTCGATAGAGCCAGCTCTCTCGCCACGAGCAGCAAACAAGGATTAGCCCGTTGTTGATACCTCATAATTTAATGTCTCTCTCTCTCTCTCTCTCTCTCTCTCTCTCTCTCTTTCTCTCTCTCTCTCTCTAGACGCTCCCTTGTCGTGGGGAGAGAGCTTGCGTGTACCATAGATTTTTCGAGCTATATCATCGGGGGTACAATTATGGTACCGATGGTAGGGTTACCCTTGTCGAATTGGTCGGAAATGAGGTTCCAGAAAAAGTGCGCCCATCTTCTACTTTTCTATCCTGTATTCTGTTACTGTTTTCTCTACCCCTTCGACTAATCAAAAAAAAGAAGAAAAAACCTATCCTTTCAGCTTTATCCTCCATCCTTCTATCTAAATTTAAGGACCTGACAGCTACCTCATGCTTCAGAAGAGAGGCTTTAGACGCTCACTGGTTACGGGAGACTAGGATAGAGGGGCATAAGGGCTGGGGCGCGATGAATAGGATGAGACGAAGTGCCCCGTTAACCCCTTCCCTGGCGCGTAATTACTGGTACCAACTGTCCAAGGTGATGGGCCTTGTTTCCAAGTTGGTTGCCAGGCCAAGACAAAGCCTTGGGTCGAGTCTCTTCGTGTGGCGGGATATCCATTGAACGATACGCTGAGATCCTGGACGCCCTGAAGGGAACTAGTAGGAGTTTAGTAGGGGGCATCTTCCGCTGTTCACCTGGTGCGAAATCGAGACCGCCCTTCGTAGGCTGTCAGTGCTGCTTGGTTGGGAGCCACGGCCCGCCGGGCTTGAACTACTCGGTTGGATGAACAGCAGTAAAAGGAGCGTTCCTTCTGAAAGATCCGAAACGTTTCCGATGGATAGGCAGGAGTGACTCACGTGGGGCGAACTGACCAACCCCCTTTTTTTTATTGAATGGTCGCAAAGTATTCAGAGGTATAAAGTGTTCAGCATGACTGGAAAGAAAGGACCGGCTGCTCTTAAATACACATGTTCGGTGTGCAAAAATGACAAGTGGTGCGTGGACTTCCTGGAGGGGTGTTACTGGAAATGTCACTCGGCAAGTATCTGCACTGACTGTGTCCTTAAAGAAGAAGTGCAAGAGATCAAGGATCTGTATAGATCATCTGAGGAAAAGTCTAAGGCATTGGAGAGGAAGCTGTAGAACCTAGAGTCTGAACACGCGCGTCAGATTCGCCGTCTCGAAGACAGGAGTGTCGAGTTGTCCTTAAGACTAGAGGTACAGTCAGCTCACAATGTATCTTTCACCCACGTGGATGGATCCGCCGACGAGACCCTCGCTCACTCAAGAAGCGAGCATTGCATCATCAGTACCATGCCAGCCTTCCAACGTCCCAGAGCTGGACTCAGCTGCTGCGGGACTGGCTCAACCTGCCAAAATGAAAGAGAGAAAGAGGAAGAAAGGAAAAAAAAGAATAGAAACTAGAAACAGAAGTAGATGAAGCAGAAACAGAATTGAAACCAGAGGAAGATAGAAAAAAAGAAGAAAAATATGGAGATTAAACAGGAATCTGCGAGAGTCAACCTTAAGCGACTCTCAAGAACGGGGTCTGCAGCCACTGTTATCGGCCTGCCTTCGCACTAGTGTGAAGGTGAGCTACCTACCAGGACAGAGAAACCACTGAATTATGGTAGAGGCGAAGAAATTTCAGATTTCTGAGAACTCAGTCGTTGCCCTGATAGTAAGTGGCCACGACCTCTACCTCAAAGGAGGTAAGGTAGGACCTGAAGGAAAGAGTTTACACACGGTTATGGGAGCCGTGGAAAACTGTGGGTTGAAAACCCACAGACGAGTTGTGGTCGGAATGCTCCCAAGAAGAAGTCCAACCCGGATAGCTTACTCGAGGAGCATCTCCTTGAACCGACATCTGGCAGATTTGTGTACGGCGGAGGGGGTCTTTTTGTGTGGACCCTTATCAAATCTTTTATGGTAGAAACGATCTCTACCAAAGGCTGGATTGCATTTTTCCTTTAAACATGTGTATTTTGGAGCGGATCTAAAGGAGTGTCCGGCCCAGAGGGAGGGTGGAACTACACCAGTACGCCCATGTCACTCCTGGAACGACCTTCTCGGAGGTCGCAAAGAGGGATACCTCCTCGCCAACAAATAAGCCGTGAAACGGAAGAGCGTAGAAGGTCCTACATTCGGGGACTCCCTGAAAGTTCTTCTGTTTGATGCAAGGTCGATCAGGAACAAGTTTCTTAAACATAGTGGTCTCGTAGCGACGGAAGAACCTGAGATGGTAGCCAAAACAGAGTCGTGGGTAGAAACCTCAAACCAAAATTTTGAAGGTGAATTCATGATTTCCGGTTACCAACTCTTTCAAAAAGATAGGCCAGACAGAAATGGTGGCGGTGTGATGTTGTATGTCAAGGATACGCTAAAATCGACAAACTGCAACATTGTATCTGACCACGAGCTACTAAGTGTTAACCTAGATATAGGTGCTACCATATAGAGGACTCTACTGCTTTACAGACCCCCTGCCCAACTCGTTGAAAAGGACAGGGATCTGTACCGGTTGACGGGTAAATTTGTTCAAGACAGAGTGTGTATCGCCATGGCTGACTTCAATACCCAAGTTGACTGGGAAACCAGAGAACCCTGTGGTGAGAACGCACCACTCTTGGAGTTCGCGAACAACGAGTTCCTGACTCAATGAGTGAGAGAGCCAACGAGAGGCAACAATACCCTGGACTTAGTTTTCACCTCTGAGGATGACATCGTTGATGATCTCTCTGTAGGTGAAGAGCTCGGTGGCAATGATCACCGACTAGTCAGATTTATAGTCAAGGTCCCCAGGATAGAGTCTGCGACTGGTAATTTGATGAAACTTGATTTGAGAAGAGCAGACTTTGCAGGTCTTCGTGCTGGATTGACTGGGGGGAGTTTATAAGTGTGCAATAATGTTGAAGATTCGTGGAATAGATTCAAAACTACGTTCATGAGTCTCCAATCACGATTCATCCCTTTGAAAATCCTTCGTCGGTCTTCCGTTCAACCAATGTAGTTTAATCGAGAAATTGGTCAACTGCTGAGAGAGAAGAGAACGGTGTACTGGTAGTCAAAGATTTCTGGTGACTTTGACGAGTACAGTAGGCTATCAAGGAGAGTGAATTCCAGCATAAGAGGGGCAAAGCGTGCCAAGGAGCTCTGAGTGGCGAGACTTGGCAAGAAAAATCCCAAGGAGATCTTTCGTTATGTCAACAGTTGTAAACCAATCCATCGCACGATTGGCTTTTTAGTGAATGAGGAGGACACATTAAAGCACTCAGATGCAGAAAATGCTAACCTCCTTAACGACTAATTCTCTTCAGTGTTTACTGAAGAGTGTGGTCCCATTTCCCAGCCGGTGGATTCTTACTTGGGGGAAAAGCTGGAGGAAATGGACTTCACCAAAGGAGAAATAGAAAAAAAGATCACTGCTCTAAAGACGAATAAGTCCCCTGGCCCGTACGGGTTTCTACCTAAAATGTTGAAGGAAGTGCGCGATAAAGTGTCACGACATGTTAATCCGGGTTGGATGCGTTTCTAGAGACTGGCATGGAGCGGAGGTGACTCCTATCTTTAAGAAAGAAGACCCTAGCTAGCCGTTGAACTACCGACCTATTAATTTAACCTCAATTGTCGGTAAACTCATGGAAAGCATCATGGTAGACAAAACGACGTCATATTTAGAGTCCAACTTGAGATTGGGGAGTTTCCAGCACGGCTTCTGAAGGCAACGGTCATGCCTAACGAACATGTGGAATTCTTCCACTTCATTTTCAATGAGCACGACTGGGATAAGGTATGGATGTTATCTACTTAGACTTTTAAAAAGCCTTCGATAATATACCACACCACCGCCTCCTCCGGAAAGTGCGTGCGCTGGGCATAAACGGAAATGTAGCAAGTTGGATAGATAACTGGCTAAGTGGCAGACGGAAAGGGGGGGGGGTGAATGGACAGGCTTCTGAGTGGGTGCTCGTTACGAGCGGTGTTCCTCAATGTTCTGTCCTGGGACCAATACTGTTCATCATCTACGTTAACCACATGGACGGTGAAATGATTGCGAATATTTCTAAATTTGCTGATGATACCAAGCTTGGTATAAACGTTGCAAAGGAAGTAAATACTGCCTGCCTTCAAGATGATCTTCGGAAGATTAAGAAGTGGGCGGACATGTGGCAAATGCCTTTTAACGTGAACAAATGCAAATTGATGCATATCAGCCACTGAAACCCCCAATTTCAGTATATCCTTAAGGAAACTGATCTTGAATCCACCGATACTAAGAAGGACTTGGGTATAACTATCACTAGTGATCTCAAGTTCTCGAGGCAGTGTATTGAGGCGGAGAAGAAAGCCCAAAGGATGTTAGGTTATATAAAGTGACAGTTTGGATATCGGAACAAGGAGATAGTACTGTGTTTGTATAACTGCTTTGTCCAACCGCACCTGAAGTATGCCCTATAATTTTGGAGTCCATCATTTCGAAAGGATATCGCAAGATTAGAACGTGTGCAAGCCAGAACAACCAAACTGATTCCCTCTATCAAACACAAGAGTTATGAAGATCGATTACGGGAATTAGATTTGTTCTCGCTGGAGACCCGTAGACTCCGTAGTCAGCTTATCGAAGTGTTCAAAATACTTCAAGACTTCGACATTGTAGACTACAGGGATATTTTTCTGCTTAGCCAGAGAAGAACATGAAACCACGGCTACAAACTTGAACTGAAGCGTTACCAGCGTGATCTGTGTGGGAAATTTTTTACATATAGAATCTGCGGCACTTGTAACGCACTTCCAGTTGTAGTTGTAAACAACAATTCTGTTGAACAGTTCAAATCGAGACTTGACAAAGTCTTGAAAAATAGCCGCTTGGAGACTGAAGCGTGACTCGAGTGCTCTTTTAGAGCATCAATCTGACCCTTTAGAGGACTGCGCCTGCTCAAGTATTCACTCAAAAGTACCCTCTTTGAATGAATCGTAACGTCTACTAGGGTACCTCTTTTCCCTGTTACTCCTTGTTACTCTTTGTCACTCTCTCTATCTCTCTCTCTGAGTTAGTTAGCATAATTTCTTGCGTCATGATAAAGTTACAAACCGAGTTTCTACTACTACATGTAGTGTCGTGACCTCACGCATACGAAGACACCCTAACTGGGCGTAATTGGTTCGCTCGCACGAGGACATTTCTCAGAGCGAAGTTTTGGCATATTAATCATGGAGCGTCTGCCAGTTATCATCTTTGTCATGAAGCCTCTGTCTCTCCTAATCACCTTGACATGTCAGTCCCTCGCCTCTTCTTTCAGCCAGTTTATGCTATCGGTAACCTACGAGAGATTTAATACTATATTTTTAGTCCTATTCGTCCTAAGCAGCAAGGCGAAATGGAAAAAAATGGCAACGCAAATTTCGGTTATCTATTTACCTGAGTTCGTATTTGCGCTTAGTTTAGAAAGTAGCTCCATCATACGAATTGCATACAGTATAAAATTAGACGAAAATGCTGAATTTTTAGCCAGTAGCACCCGTTTTTCTTCATTTTTTTTCCTTCGCAAATAATCAAATCGAGCTTTTCGCGTTATGCTTTCACGGAACCGCATGAACTTTCATCTAAAAATTAAACATCTATAACCATATAATACTCTCAAGGGTTTCAAATCTTTATGCCGCAGGGACGAGGGGACGGAATAAGAGGTAGCAAATGTATTTAAAGGAGGGTGGTTACAGATCCTTGCGCAATGTGAGGCAAAAGGAAGATGATGAAAAATATGTTTGAGCTTGAGTGAATGAAGAAGCTCGTGGAGTTATTGGTAAACAAAGTTGGGGACAAGGAGTGTTATTGGTTGAGGAATTGCATTCGGTAATAATTAGATATACCTACATTTTATGAGTTTGAAAAAGTGTACAACACGCTGTTACAAATGCAAATTTACATACTTTTAGTTACATTGTGTTTATTATATAAAGGTCTATGTGCGTTGTAAACGTCATTAACCTGCGTTAAAGGAAAGTATGTGAATTCTCATTTCTAACAGTGTGTTGTAAACTTTTGGGACCTACTGTATGTGGTTAGGTTAAGATCCGCCAGGCTAAAACTACACATGGACCTGAAAAGAAAGAAGTGAGTTTGAAAATAAAGGTTCTACGTCAAAGGTAGAGAGAATTGATAAAGTATATTAGATGATGCATGTAGGAGATTTAATTAGATAGCTAAGTGAGAATGGTACACATGGTAGATGCACAAGTCAAAAGTGATAATGCAAAGAATGTGGAAGGTTCTCTCTTGAGAAAAACTAGTGTTACAGATACAGCTTTCAGCACGAAAATTTACTTCAGCCCAAATGATTTGGATAAACAAGAGATGTTGCTTGTACTCCTGGTACTAAAAATATGCTGAGGAATATATCTGATGTAAAAGCTGTAGCGATATAAGTACGCAACTGTTAAATCCTATTATTGAACTATTTAAGGTAAAAATGGTTGTTATGGTGAGAAAAGACGTGAAGATGCAGAAAAGAAGGAAGAATGAAATTAAAAGATATAGATAAGTGAAACAGGGGAAAGAAGAATATGTGAGATTGCATGAAACCTATAAAAATTAAGCTTTCGTGTTAATGAAAATAAATAAACGTGAGACAAGTGAAAGCGAGAGTGTGTGGTACAAAAGCTGTAAGTAAGTCTGCTGCGTCGGAGGCACGTTAGTTGTGTCTTTATAGTCCATTAGAAGACACAAAGAAGGTGCAATGAAACAACTAATTGATAAGAGTAAGAAGGTGACTGATGAAGAACTCGATTCATGGCGAATGATGATTCGGATGGGAATGGGAAGTTTGAGAGGGTTAAGTAAGACACTAAGAGAATTAGAACTCTATGAAGATTGAGTACTGAAAGTACTCTTTCGGCGATAGGGAGTTTAAAAATAGATGACGAGAGTAAATACATGAGGTGTATAAAATGTTGCTAATAGGGTGGTATATTAAAATTTTTAACTACTGATACAAAAGTAATAAAATGCAAAGGCAGCTTTAGTACTTGATATAATAATCCTAGATGCTTAAAATAGTTGCAAATGTCCAAAGAAATGGTTCTCGTGGTTGTTTTGGAATCTCGTTTAAAAGTAGAGCTGTGCCTATTGATCGGGGGAAATGGTAGAAAGGTTAAATTAAAATAGGTCTTTATACTGTTGCAGGCAAGGTGGAGTAGAAATTCTGGTACATCTTGTATGGAGGATGCCTAAGGAAATGATAGAGGATGAGCAAATTGGGTTCAGTAGACCCAATGTTTGCCTTGATGTTGCTTGCTGAATACGCGTAGAATAAGGTTAGGTTAGGTTAAGTTAGAATAAGGAGAGTGGGGTCAGTGTGTAGTAGGTATATCGGCCTGGAGAAATCGTGTGATCTTGCGAATATGGAACGTTATGGCAGAATTTGGAGAGAAGGTAGTGTGTGGTAAACTGTTGTTTGATAAAGAATGCGCATGAGGGAGTGGTGGCTGATGTGAGTATTTTATATACGCAAGGGAGATGAAGGTGTAATATCGATGTAGCTAATTAATAGCTTTACGAGTTTGCGTGAGGGACTGGGTATAAAATTGATGTTCTCTTGTGTGGTGGTGTGTGTGATGATAGAACCTGCATGTAAAAGACTAAAGTGTTTTAGGTTGAGGATGAAGTATGTGTGATAATACAGCCGGCATGTAAGTTCGATATGCAGATTACCTTGTGTTAGTGGCTAAGAATGAAAGAAATTTGGAAATATGAATGGAAGTGTTTGACAGTGAGTAAGGGTGTTTAAGTTTGAGGATGGAGTGTGTGAGATAATAACACCCGTATGTAAGTTATATGTAATGTGTAGATACGTATACATATAAACACAAGTGCGGAATCGTATATATACACAGGTATGAAATTGGAGGACACCTTTCTAACCCTAAAACTGGATTTTTGTTGCCACTTTGGAATCCTCCGTAGCAATACTTTCAGGATAAATTAAAGGTTCGGTATTATTTGCTCGTGTAATGGATGTTTATGACTTTGTTATTGCCTTTCTGCTCAATCCTCTACTGTTATTCTATGTATTTATGGCCCAC
The DNA here is from genome assembly GCA_963969495.1 of Ceratothoa steindachneri. Taxonomy (NCBI): domain Eukaryota; kingdom Metazoa; phylum Arthropoda; class Malacostraca; order Isopoda; family Cymothoidae; genus Ceratothoa; species Ceratothoa steindachneri. Next base: position 47,413,326 of record OZ018337.1, read on the forward strand.
GGGGAGAAGTTACGTTCGTACTTAAGAAATTTTGTTTGTTTTACCTACTTCTTCCTCCAAAGGTGAATTTGAGCTTTCTCACATTGAAGGAAGTTGTTTATTGGGTAGTTACAATCCACCATTATCTCTGATTCCTTCAGTATCAGTATTACCGGCTGAATAATGATCGTTTATTCAATAAAATTCAGAATAATAGTAATAGAGGCTTAACATTAACTTACTAATATTATTAGTAGTAATAATAACAACTAAAACTGACTAGGATTAAGAGTAATCGTTTGTTCAATAATATTCATAATAATATCGATAATATTATTAATAATAATAGTAACAACTAAAACTGACTAGGATTAATAGTATTATTTGTTTTCATAGTAATGATGAATGTAGTTCCTTCTACATGTTTAACATTACGTCCATTCTGAATCATTCGAGGTAGAATAACGACAGCAATATTCTTATTAGAAGTAATAATAATGATCAATGTCCTTTAGATGGTTACCATCTAGTGAGGTGAAAGACAAAGGGGGGGGGGGTGTTAGAAGTCCCTAACTCCTAGTTTTTCCTGTTCTGTGGTATGACTATGGAGGGTTCTGTACTTAATTCCAACTTTGGATTGCAACTAGGGCGGGCAACGCGATGGAGGATAGAATTACTTTAATTTTACGCTGAGCAAAATATAACTTTGAAATTGTTAAAATTACCTAAGCAATTGGGGTAAATAAGGAAGAATATGAAAAGTGGTTCGAGTAGAATGTTAAATTAATGAAAGGGAAAATATATAGAGTAGCAAATGAACGAAACATGTAACGCTAGGAACCGGTAGGTTACGCAACTCTCCTAGCTACGCCTATTTCTTGTGTCTCAAGGTAAGGAGGGAAACAAATAACTGAAAATAGGATGACAAATAGGGAAGAATAAAGAATACGCTATTGAAGATAATGAAGATGGTAAATGATACGGTAGTGAAGATATTGAAGATTGTAAATACATAAATGAAAAGCTAAAACGTTATATGTATATAATTAGTCTCATAATCCTGATGTCTTTTTCCATTGCTGAGTGAAGCGTTCACCAAGAAGATCTAGTGCTCAAGGTCTCCGGGCCGTCTGCCAACGAACCCCATCCTGGCATTTTGTGAATTTTATCCTTTCGCTTCCTGCGGGATTGTCTGATTGGGTCTCTTTTATGTACTTTAGTATCCATCATGGAATTTTATTTAAATATCTTCTCTTGTTTCTGGGACTGTGTGCAGCCCATTTTAACTGAAGACCATTTATTCTTTTTGTCGAGGTATGGCCAAGTGTACGTGAATATGCGCACACAGGCTCTAAGGTAGGCCAATCAAGGCGACAACTGTTATTGTTTCTAAAAGTGCGATTTAAGTAGATAGTGGCAGCTGCGTGACCAAGGAATATAACAACAAACACAATGACAAAAATAGATTTTAATACACATGAAATAAAAGGGGGCAACAATATATATATATATATATATATATATATATATATATATATATATATATATATATATATATATATATATATACATATATATATATATATATATATATATATATATATATATATATATATAAAAATGGTACATAAATGAGATGGACTTAAGCTCTGAATACTAATTAGATAACCGTGGTTAGGGAATGGTTATAATGGGCGATTGAGGGTAATGAGGGATTTACTTCTTTTGAGACTCGAGGGTAAGTTGGGGCAAACTTCGGGTAACAATGACAAAAATAGATTTTAATACACACGAAATAAAAGGGGACAACACTCTCTCTCTCTCTCTCTCTCTCTCTCTCTATATATATATATATATATATATATATATATATATATATATATATATATATATATATATATATATATATATATATATATATATATATATATATAAATGGTACATAAATGAGACAGACTTAAACTCCGAATACTAATTAGATAACCGTGGTTAGGGAATGGTTATAATGGGAGATTGAGGGTAATGAGGGATTTACTTCTTTTAAGACTCGAGGGTAAGTTGGGGCAAACTTGGAGAAGGTCTTGGTGACCTTGATTACTAACGGGGAGTAGCCACAGAACCCACAGCGGGTGGCGCTACTCTTATCGAACTCGCGTTTGTGAGATGCGGGCCTCCTGTCCTCAGGAGGTTACCGAACGAACTTAAAAGAGGGGGGGGGGAGATGACTTCTCCACACTGGGCTTTAGCGAGCTAATAGGCTTCTTGTCGTAAGAGGTCACCAGAAGAACTTCGGAGGACGGCTTCTCCAATCTTTAATCGGAAGGCGGATGAGAAAGGCTGACGTTGCCTCACGAGACTCTTCTTCCTGAACCGAAGACACGGGGGTAATGTCCAGCTCTTCTGTGGCTTGCGACCTTCACTCACACTTCTTGGAAGAGAGCTCGTTGAATTGCACTCCTTTCGGAGAAGTCGTGTCTAACCGAATCTGTCTGTCAGCCTGGAGCGGGTGCATATATACCCGGAGCTATTCAAAACAGAGAGAGAGAGAGATTGAGACCTTCTTAACCTTCGTTATTGGGCGTGATAAACCGAGCGCCTTCTTACGAGGAAGTGTCAACGGCTAGAATCAGCAGCCAGATGGGCAAACGCGGTTCACGGCGAGTATACAAAGTAGTCTCCCGACCCCAGGGGTGAGGGGAGGGAAGGTTGAGACGACCGGGAGGAAGCTTCGGGGTAAATTTCATGGGAACCTGCCAGCGGGTCAAAAGAGGGAGGGGTCGGAAGGGGGGAAGGGAATAACGGCTCGCTTTCTCTCCCTAAATACTGTATTAGGATGTGGGGAAATAATATTATTCAAAGGGGATTCCTCCACACTTTTTATAAGGTCATCATTATATATAAGCAATGCACCATTTTTTCATGCTTATTATTATTTAATAGATAGAAATCAAACAAGTCTGTTTATTTTATATTTAAATAGGTATTTATTCATTAATTTAATAAGTAATATAATTTACATTAGTTTTCGCTAATGGAAATTACAAACTTTTCAATACCATGTTTGTAGAAATCCTTCAACTTTTAAATTTTAAAAAGACTTCCTTAAGGTTGTTTAGAATTCTTCTTTTGTTGAGATCTTCATTCTCTTCAGGTGATTCGCTAAACTCGGAAAAAGATAATAATCTGATAGGACTAATTCGGGTAAATATGGAAGATAATCTATTCGTTTCCAATCGGAATTGTTAAGCTTTTTTATGGCATCTCTTGCGAAATTAAGTTGCTCGTTTTCTTGATAAAAGAGCAATCTCCTTCTCTTGATTAATGTTGGCCTTTTTTACCCCAAGTGCTACATGTAAACTACACTACACTACACCTTTTTAATGGTAGTCTGATTTGTGCTAAGAAGTTTGGAATGGATTATGCTATTTCATATCCTATCAAACGAACTAAAGAATCATCCGTGGTTTAGTTTATTTCTATGCATAAAAGAGTAGTATTCAAATAAATTGCATCACTCTTATTTTGGGGGAAAAATAGATTTCCAGTCTTCTAGTTATTTATAACTGCTGTTAATTTTGTCTGTGTGACGTTCTATCCCTCTAGAAATGAAAGATTGATAGCACCGTTTAAAGAAATATTCATTACCCACAATGATGATTATTATCACATTGAGAAACGTTGCTTTATTAAGGACGTAAAGGTTTATGGGTAATGATTATTTAAATGCTAGTTAGTTTATAGATATTTTATTTTAACTTTTCTTGCTCTCCTGTTGTTTAATTCCTGTTGTCTAAACAAACACAAAACAGGACTGAGCCTATATCGACTATGCACTCAGTATAGTTTTCAAACGCAAATGATTCCCGGAATGGAACTTGGGGCTATAAATTGCTTCTCAGTAATAGCTGAAAAAGAGCTCCTAAAGAGCCTCATTCTATAAGTGTTGATCTTTGTGACGTTTGAGATTCGTAAACAGATCGCGCGCTTCTAACTTAGGTTTCGATGGCGGGTTTCTAACTCGCTAAAAAGACTACGTTCAAGTGCTAATATTTGTAAAAGAATGCTTTTCGTGCCCCATAAAAAGCAATAGGCACTCGTAAGAGAAACATTGAAAGTAATTTACTTGCAAAAACGTTGGGGTCTTTAGGCTGTATAGCCCCTAAAGAAGAAGACTCCTTCGCCAAATTGCAGCATTCCTTATTTATTTGTTCTTGTTACTGGGTGGTTTTCGCAACGAATATCCCTATGTTTTTTTAGTTATCTTCAGTTTATGTGTACTTTTTGGTTTTGTGTTAATAATTCACCTAATTATATATTCATTTGTATTATTGTTTATTTTTTTAGCTACCACCTCTGAACCAAAAAAAGGTTTAGTTAATATGGTTTAGTAGTAATACCATCATTATTATTTATATATTTTCCATCTTCTTCTTTCTTTACTTCGTTTCTCTGTATTTTCATCCAATTTCTTTCAAATCTGTTTTCAAGGGTCCACTATTTTTCCAATTAAATTAATGTTGAATAGCTAACAATACAAAATTTTATCACGTAAGTTAACACTGGTTTTCACTTGTATTTTAGTGGTACTTTTAACAAATTCTACTTGCATTATCTATTTCTAAACCTAGTTTGTGCCATTTTTGTTTGTAACACAAAATTGGAATAACACAAATTTGGAATAACTTCTTTATGAATTTAATTGAAAACACTACAGTGAATGTTTAAGATTAGATTCGATAATATTTTAAGATATAACTTTCCGGTTATAGTTGTTAAACAAATTCTTTATCCATATCCTTTCCCCCTTTACCTGTCCTTTACCTCTCCTTTCCACTCTTTGCCTCCTTTATTGAACTAACCTCGAGTGGATATTAGGGTATTTGTTGGTTCGTATTTCTGTAATATTTTGAGTCATTTTGCCAGGCACGCAATCTTAGCGTTCTCGTAAATAATTCATGACAGTGTCATTTTTATGATAGGATCAATATTACCCACTTACAAACACCGTTCCAGTCGTAGTTTTGAGTATATGTGTCCTTGGATACGTCCTTTTAACCCATTCCCGGTACATCAAGGAGATCATTTATACTTTCTGACGAGATTACATTCGTCTTTCTCTTCCTACACTGAAATTGAATCACAGGAATTATATCTCCCTCATCGTTCTAAGATTTTGTTATTGAATCACTTTCTTTGTTTCCTTTCTATAAGGAAAAATTGAAAAAATAATATGACTCATTTTTGTTTTTAATTTTTGGCGAAAATCCAAATAGAACTGGCGAATCCTGTCCGATGAAATTCGGAAATGTTTTCATTTCATACCACCTTTGTGAAGTGTATTGTAAGGGTCTTTGGTGACTATCTATCCATCTCTCTATTACCTATATAGGTAGAGTTAGCCATTTTAAATGTTATAGTCGAAGATGTGGAGTATTTATTATTTTGAATATATAATTTAGCGATACATGGAGAAAACGATCAAACAAAACAAAATGGGTAAGGGGAAATATGTTTAAATTACAAGAAACCCACTTGGTATAATAATTAATAGAGCTGAAAGTGCGAGAGGAAACCTGAATGTTGTTTTGAAAACGATGTATATAAAATGAGATAAATTTTAATCTTTACAAAACTAAGAGGTTTTGTATTCTTCCATTAAATTTCCTGATGCGTATCAGTAATCGAAACGAAAATACGTTTTCAAGTTTTTTTTTCATTCCTCCGTATCGTGTTTTCTCTTACATATACGAGTGTGTATAGTATATCTGTATTGTATGAGGACACTTTTAACATTTTGACTCCCATTTGGTTCTTTCTGGCTCTGATATTGATCTTATTTGGCTCCGTTTGCTCCTGTTTAGTCTCTATTTCTGAGTCATTGTGTAACAATTAGAACCCGTTGACCACCAAGAAGTGGATGAAAGGCATCAAATGTTGCGAGCAAAGCAAATGTATCCTGGTCAACTGAAGGGACCCTTTCTTTTTCATGATAATGTTCTTCCTCACTTGTTCTTTCCACTCCACTTTAGTTAAGACACCCTTGTTATATATAAACAATACCATGATTTTAACATGGTATTGACATGCCATTAAAAAGATTTCGGCTCTTCTCTTTCTGTTCTTCAACAGTCAATTCTTTATATTTTCTACTAAAAGTGGAAGCTATCCGTAAGGATTTTCTTAGTTAAATGAGGTTTCTTCTCAGCCTTTCTCGACTTGAGACCTTTGTCGAAAAGTCTCCGCTTCACTGTGCGCCTTGAAGCGTTCACATCTGTTTTGGGTCCAATCGTGAGCAAGTTTACCACTGAAGGCAACCCCTTCCTTGAGCTGAAACCTTATTAGGAAGCGCATTTGAACCTTTTAGAAATACAGAAGACTTCTTCACATGGGTGCAACCAGTTTTTAAAGTCATTAATGATCATGTTGACGGTGCTCCTTGGTGCAATACCCTTAGCAACTATCTCCTTGCCTTTCAGACCATTTTTTGCAGATCAACAAAGGTTTCACGTTTTTCTTTGGAAAATCCAATTTCTGGAATTAAAAAAGATTCAAACATTTATTTTTACAAAATAGATTATAATTACACAACAACATTCATCTAACCCAGATTTGTCATTTTTCCCTTTTGATCGAATAGGAAAATCCAGGTACTGAAACTCATCTCTTACAGGAACAGGATCAGAGCGCGGGAAGTTTAGAATCTTCGAGAAGGAAACAGTCCGGCGCTGAGTCACCCGAACCAGCTGTATTTGCTTTCGGACGCTCCTCGCTCCCCCCCTCTCCCGCGATAACGCCGAGTTCTCACCCCATGCTTCCCAGGCATATCTATTCCCCCACGAGCGCAGCCGTACTAACCTTACCCCCATATCATGAGGCAAACTTCGCTGTCCGATCCGACTCCTTATCTCGAAGTAAGTTTACTTAGACTGTCGTCGAGAATTCTCTAAGGACAGCTATTCCCTGGGGAGATCTATCGGACCAGCGATCTGGCTATTTAACCCTGAGTCTGCCATTCCTCGAGGAGATTGAGAGTCTGCCAGTTCCTCCGTCCAAACCGTTTTGTCTGTTCCCCCGTGAAGTCCCACAACCCCTGTTCGAGTCATACCTCGGCGTGAAGATCTCACCAGCAGATCTCCCTTCGTGAAGCTTTGGCCCCTTCTCGGAGGGAAACTATCGAGCCACCTTCTTCCCGGAGAACTGTAAGGCTCCCCTCATCTCGGACTCCCTTCAAGACTCCCGTTCCTTCGTGTCTGGGACTCTCTGCCAAACCACATAACAGTCTGGTCTTTGAGATTCCATCTCTCTGGAGCAAAGAAAATATCGTTCTTCAACAAGAAGTACTCAAAACCCCCATCTACGAGTCCTCCTCGTTAGGACTATCCGAAATATCTTCTCAAAAACCTATACCGTTGGTCCCCCCTCCCTCAGATCACCACGACGTTTCAAGGTAAAGTGATCTTGTATTGTAATCCCCTGATTATACCTCGTCAATCATCACCCGCAACCATTTTTGAATTGACTTCCCGCTCAATCATAATTAATATCTCTTGTTCGAGTTAACGTTAATTTTGCTCCTCCCGCTTAACTCTGTCATATTATAAATTGTCACAATCCAATCAGCTATCTTTATCGAGTAATTTGTTCACTCTTTTCGTATATATATATATATATATATATATATATATATATATATATATATATATATATATATTGTGAGGGTAAACGAGGAACTCGGTTCTCTCAGCCCAAAAATACACACTAGAGAAAGGTTACCAAAAAGGTTACCAGGACGGTGCTCAAATATCCGCACGGTTAAAATAAATACACAAGAAAATTCGACCGTATTATTTACAAAAAGGAGAAATAACCTGTCAGTAGAGTAAAAGAGGGTACCACCTAACGACAACACGTCGTTATTAAATAAAATCCGCGTATAATAAGGGATATTATAAAAATAAGCACTTTACGCCGAAACGACACGCGTCGTTAAAAATAATTAACTACACTACTTAGGTGGAGGTATAAAAAATAATAATCCCCCCCGTCCTACGTCCTCCACACAAAAGCAATGAGTCTCGACACGATCACTTAAGAAATTAAAGGGCGTAAGACGAAAGAAAAATTCCAAATACCTGATACGAAAACTGTGGAACGACACCCAGGTGACGGAAATCCAAGTGATGAAGAACACACGGGTGGTGTTGATTGAGATAACCAGGTACCAACGGATGGAGTCGATGATCTAGATAGCGCATGACCCACGGGCGGCGCGATCTAGAGGATGAATGACACACGGGTGAATGAAGTCTAGATGACAACGGATCCACGGGTGACTGAAGACTCGATGGCCAAGTATCCAAGGGTGGAGGTGGTCGAGATGGCGGAGTGCCCAAGGGCGGAGGTAGTAGAGTGACGAGGAATACCCTTAACTGCCCACGGTAATCGGCTTCCCAACGGAGAACAAATGCAGTAAGAGTCTGGAGACAGCAAAAATCGTTGTAGCAGCAAAAGGAATCAGCGTCAAAGCTAGCAGGGTATAATGGCAGAAGGTCCTCGATGAACGATGTCCAGAACGGTTCTCTCGCGAGTAGAGAAGGGGGCCCCTTTTATACGAGCTCGCCAGAGGAGCGTACGTGACATTGGTCACGCAGTCGGGGGCTAGATACACTGCTTTACGATAGTAGCTTAGTAGGTTATTTGGTGCGCGTGCGCGTACTTTTCACGAGAACTGACACATTTCCAAGATGAGTCAGTCGTAGGTTGCTTGCAGATTATGGCCTCGAGGTGGGCGCACGAGCGGAACAGGTCAAAAAATATGATGAATCATGCGGCCAGGTTGAGCTGCCCTTGCATATATATTGCCCCATTTATTATATATATTAAAATTATATTTTGGGGTCTTGTTCTTTATATATCCTTTGAACTTCAACTTGGAAAGCCATTAGATAAATCTCGGTCAACCCTAAATCGCACTCTGCATAAAAATCAAGGAGGCGGTCCCCCACTTCTTTAATTGCCCCAAAGCATATCGCAGGCGGCCTAGGGTCGGCTATCTGCCCGTGCTTGTGTATGCGCCCTTGCGCCTAGCGAGTCGTCACAGGCATACCTCGACATTTGATATTGCCCTTATGTACATCTAAAATTATATTAACGATGTCTTCTCACGAAACTATGGTATCGAAATTTAAGCCTAAAAACACCCTAGGAAATTCCTCTCTTTTATATTAAATGAATGAAATATGATACTTGTTCAGCATCTACAACCTAACATGACAAAATTATATAATTTATAGAACTGACCGACAATTGTTCTTGGTGTTTGGTTTATTATTTCAGATATAATGATTATTTTTCTTTGTGCAATAATAACTTTTTGTACTAGATAAAATCTTTATTTTCTATTAGCCTTATGTTTATCTAAAATTGTAATAACGATGTTTTCTCACTAAACTATAGTATGGAAATTAAGGCATTTTTTATCGAATGGATTAAATATGATATAATTTATAGAGATATATGATATATTATATGATATAATATAATTTATAGAACTGACCGACAATGGTTCTTGGTGTTTGGTTTATTATTTCACATATAATGATTTTTCTTTCCTTGCCTACCAATAAATTTTTGTTCTGGGTAAAATATTAATTTTTTTTCTCTGTTCTTTTCACGTTAGTGGTTTGAAAAACTTTCATTTAGCCCCGAGTGACTCCAAGGCACTAATGTAATATACCTTACGAATTTAGGATTGGAGAGGTGGGATGCTTTATTGAGCTCTGCGATCTCTTTTTCGTTACTTATTCTATCACTTCAATTTATATAATTTATCTCTATAATACACGTATCAATATAAATGTAAGTAGATTAAGGAGACTAAATTAAATATAAAGAGAAATTATGTAATCATAGCAGTAGCATCCAATTTAGTAATTTGTAAGTATTTCTCATTATAAAATTGTTTTTTCATCTTTATAACTAATTTATGGAAAGAAATCAAACAACATTTTAAGTTATTTATATTTAAGTTATTCTTTAAAAGATAGTAATCTGAGGGGGGCAAAGATAGGTGAGTATGGAAGGTGAGTGATTAGTTCCAAATAGAAATTGTTAAGCTTGTGTATGGTATCTATTTTGATCTGAGATCGGGCGTTGTCTTGATGAAAGATTACTGTTGATTTAGGCTGGGGTTTTTAGTCGCGTGCAAGTCTAGTCCCTATAGCTCACTATGTCGATCGGTTGGTCAGTCCGTCTGTTGGTCTGTCGGTCTGTCGGTCGGTCAGTCGGTTCCCGTTTATCTTTTTTTGATTTTGGTCATAACATTGTAAGTATTCCCGCGATTCTAACAAAATTTTAAAACCTTATGTTGTTTTACACTCTGTTTCGAATGATATAATTACCAAGGTCCTTTCAAGGTTAGTCCGAGAATTATGGAAAGTTTGGACGAGTGTAAGCTCATAAATCAGAATAAGTGAGAGCACGGGAATTTTGGGTAGCATACCTTGTTTTCTTCAAGTTTTGAATATAAATGGTTTAACTGGGCACAGGTAATCTCTTTAGTGATAATCTTATTTAGGTTAAGAAATTAAAAATGGATTATGTTTTTTATCATATATCCCACCAAACGCCAAAGAAAATCTTCCGTGGATGAGGCCTCTGTTTCTACAGTGGTATTACTGGTTTTACCCATAGGATTAATACATTTTCTAGAGCCTTCAATATTTTGGTATATAACACGATTTTCTCTCCCCAAATAATTGAAAGAAAATAAACCTTTGCAATGAGCACAGTATATATAAGGTAAGACACATCCTAAACAAAATGAAACAGCATGAAACAATCTGGAGAAAAAAAATATACTCGAGTTAATCTGGCGTGAATGACAAGCTAAACAAAATGAAATGGGGCCGGAAACAATCTGGAGAGTTTTAATCCCCAGGACCCATTGCATCCGGGGGCTTATAGATACAATTGGTGACTCTATTCATTATATATTTGGTAAATTTGTATTGCCCTTCAGATAAATTGAAATTACCAACTTAGTTAATGATGATGGATTCCACAATTCTCCTTTCAATATAATTGTTTGATTTATAAATGATTTTTGCATGGTTAAAATCAATTCTATGGTCGTGCGTTTGCATGTGCGTAAAGAGACTTGACAAATTCCTATACCTTCTGATATCAGTTAAATGTTCTTTCATCCTCTTATTAAAGTGGCCTGACTCTCCGATGTATGTTAATTTGCAATTATATCATGGTATACTGCAAACTCCAGCATCGAGATTGATTGGGCGCAGTCTAGTCAGGGATTTTCGAATGGTATTTGTATATTTAAATGTAATATTTATGTTATTTCCGTTCGCATATGATTGAAGAGAAGCCAAGGCTGGAGAATATGGGAAACTAATACATTTTTTAAAATCATCCCTTCGTGGCATTAAAGTTTTTTCGTGCTTTGGAATGGCATCTATTTATTAGGTGAATTGGATATTTTAGTTCAATGAAATTGCAGATAATGTGGCTAATTTCATCCTGAAGGAAGATTGGGTCACACGTTCTATAGGCCATGTTGTATGCCTGTACTATTGAAGTCCACAGCTTTGGCAGCGTTATTAATTTTAACGTGTATTTTCTTAATATTTCTTAGAAGTTTTTTTAACGTGGTCTTCGAGACGAGAAAAAACATCCGCGAATGACATTATTTATTCTTAGACGTCTTTCCACCGTGTTAGGTCATCTTCAGGAAATGAACAGAAATGGAATTATTCACAAATTGCTACTTTAAATATAGTCTTTCTACGTGAATATAAGTATTACAAAAATTGGCCAATCTTGGCGCGGGAAATTTTTAAGTGGAAACTAAGCGATACAAGAAACAATAAAATTGGAAGGCTCAGATTGTCTGACTATGGTATGCCAGGATGCAGCTCTGATACTCACCCCGCGAAGGCGGCACCCCTGGTTAGCGTTGGTTGATTCCACACTAACCAACAAAAAGTCCGCCGTACAATCACACCTCGTGAGGGCACCCCCGGGTTCACCCATCATCATCATCTTCCCATCCGGCAATCTATGTTCACTATCGCTGCGCTGCAACTTGGATGGGGTTAGTCACTGACTCAACCCATTTAACGAGAAATCACAGCCTCAAAAAAGAAGACTCAAGATATTCAACCATCGTCTAAACACCAGAAGAAAAAGAGCAGAGGCAAAATTCAGAACGGCCCCGTGGGGCCTCACTGAATGCAAAATGGCCCAAGAGAATACCACAAGAATATCTCTGCAGGTGATCGAAAGGCAGAACGATCCCAACCATTCAAATAATTCTTAACAAAATTTTCAGGGATTTTCTATTTTAGACCTCTTTTCAAACAATTTTGGGAGCTTATATTTAATGAGTTCTATTTCACATTCGATAATAATATCTATCAACAGACAGATAGGGTAGCGATGGGGTCTCCTATTGGCCCATCCGCTGCTGAATTTTTCATGAATTTTTACAAGACTTAATTTTTCATCAGTGTGCCGACGATTATAAACCACTTTTTTATCGTCGTTTTGTAGATGAATGCTTCGCAGTTTTTAATGAACCTTTACAAGCTCAAAGGTTTCTTGATTTTATTAATTTTTTACAGCCAAATATTTCTTTTACTATTGAAACAGAAAATAATAACAGTATCCCCTTTTTAGGCATTTCAATTTCCAAAGAAAACGGCAATATCTTGACCCCATCCATAGAAAACCGACTTTTACAGGGTTAGGGATTAACTTTTATAGTTTCTAGGATTTTAAATATGAAATTTTTACCATTAAGATTCTTGTACATAGGGGCTTTCACCTTTTCTCATCCTTCCTCCAAATCTACCATGAATTCCAGAACTTGAAGTGATTCTTGATAAAAAACAGCTTTCCGTCACTCTTAATTGAAAGGACAATAAAACATTTTTAAATAACATATATTACCCTCCCTTTCCTGAAATCACTGCAGCGAAAGAAGTTAGATTTCTTGTTGTTCCTGAGATGGGTTTTATGAATCGAACCTTCAGAAAAGATATTTCTAAACTATTAGCAAAATTTGTTATGCAAACTGAATTTAAAGTTGTTTTTTCCAACAACCACACAATTGGAAATCTTAAAAAAATTAACGATCAAACACCTAAGGACTTGTAGGGGTGCGAAGATGTATCAGAGAAAAATTCTTTCCAACTCGATAATATAAATAGCCCATTAAATTACCAACTCAGAACGGGCTAAGCCGTGGCCTAATGGCTAAGAGCATCGGCGTTTAAATCTATCGGTACCGAGTTCAAAACTCAATAGTTCAAAAAACCTTTTACGAAGAAATGTCCAGAAGAAAACGGAAGTCAAGGAAAACGCTGAAGGACCAACTCAAGATAAAATGGATCGCCTCAAGAAAGAAAAACGGAAGAAAACGACTTCAAGGACTAACTCATCAAGAATCAAGAAGGAATCATCAACTCAAGATAAAAAGGAAATGAAGATGCATCTAGAAAGAATATCAAGTCAAGATAAAATGGAAGACAATGTTTGAAGGGCCAACTTAAAGATAAAGGATATTCAGAAAAGTAAACAGATTCGATATAGACAAAAAACCCTTTACGAAGAATAATATCATTAAATAAAAAAACTTAAATAAAGAAGCCCCCCCTCCATAACTGGTGAGCCCGGTTATGGGGGAGGGCATTCTCTTTATTATTGGTTTATTTATCTATATTATTCTTCATCTAGATTTTGTCTTTATCGTATCTGTTTACTTTCTGAATTTCCTTTATCTTTAAGTTGCCCCTTCAAACATTTTTGTCTTCCATTTATCTTGACTTCCGTATTCTTCTTGGCTGGGTTGGTTCTTAATCTTCGTTTTTCTTTCTAGATGCATCTTCATTTTTATTGCATTTTTATCTTGAGTTGATGATTCCTTCTTGATTCTTGATGATTTGATGAGTTAGTCCTTGAAGTCGTTTTCTTCCGCTTTTTCTTTCTTGAGGCGATCCATTTTATCTTGAGTCTTCTTGAGTTGGTCCTTCAGCGTTTTCCATGACTTCCGTTTTCTTCTGGACATTTCTTCGTAAAAGGTTTTTTGGAATATTGAGTTTCGAACTCGGTACCGATAGATTTGAACGCCGATGCTCTTAGCCATTACGCCACGGCTTAGCCCTTTCTGAGTTGGTAATTTAATGGGCTATTTATATTATCGAGCTGGAAGGAATTTTTCTCTGATACATCTTCGCACCCCTACAGACTTACGTAGTGGTGTAGTTTATTTTTACTCTTGTCCAGAGTGTACCTCTGGAAAATATGTTGGAAGCACCCTACGTACCCTTCAGGCCCGTTTTTTCTCTCACATGGGCATCAGCCTTAGAACAGGGAAACTTCTTAATAAAAAAGAATATTATTCTATAAAAGAGCACTTGATTAAATGCCAAACAATTCCATCCCTGAATGACTTCGAGATTTTGGACTCCAACTCAAACCCACTGTCACTACGTATCTCTGAATCTATTTATATCAAAACACTATCTCCCTCACTCAATTCTGATGCCTCTTCTATTACATTAAACATCCTTTAAACGACCACTACTAGCGAAACTGTTATATTTGCCGTCACCTCTCTACCACACCATATTCTCACTGGATATCAAAGATTCAAGGTATGTTTCTCATTTGATCCGTTTGGTTTTGTATTGATTTTTGTTTTGTTGTTTTTTAAGCTTTTATTAGTCAGTTTTTTGGTTGTTTTTTTTCTGTAAAATTTTACTTTACTTCTTTTCTTAAATCGTTGTATTTTACTCCCCTCTTATTATAATTATAATTTGCGGTGACCACTTAAACCTATTTTGTATATTTGTATATTTTAATCTGTTTTCTAGAGCCAGAAGATGACCGTAAGGTCGAAACGTTGCACTACTCAATCTTAATAAAGATTTTTTGATATTGGATTTAAGTCTACTCCTCGCCATTGTTTTCTTATTAAAAATTATATATATATATATATATATATATATATATATATATATATATATATATATATATATATAAAGAGAGAGGGCACGATGGAAAAGAGATACAGAGAAATAACGCGTATAAGTTAGTGAGTGAGAGAGAAAGAAGGCAGAAAACAGACATACAAACAGTCACAATAGAACAACAGATAGCCTAAGAGAAAAAAAGAGGAAAGGAGAGAGAGGGGGTACAGAGGGAATAGACAAACAGTTTGTAGGAAAAGACTACCATAAAAAGAGTATAAGACAGAAAGAAAGATCTACAGAGTGAAATGATAGAGAGAGAGACACACACGCAGATGATAGAGATTAAAAGAACGATTGATAAACAAAAAAGTGAAAGAAAGAGAAAGACAAAGAGATTGGAAGAAAACATGAAAGAGAAGTTAATCAAAATAGTGACGTTAGGATAAGTGAAAATATCTGAAGGATGAGTAGTCTAAGGAAGAAACTATTTGGTCTAACTAGACTAACCGTGTTCAGAAAGAAACAAACTAGAAGCCCCTCTGAAGAGTGGTGTCGAAAAATGTGTGATGTATTTCATCTTAACATCCTACCTCCTTTTCCTTATAACGCAACGAAAATGACTCGGGGAGACAAAGAAACCGAGACAAGAGAGAGAGAGAGAAAGACAATGAAAGAAAGAAAGAGAGAGGAACAACTAGATAGAGAGAGAGAGATAGAGGCAGAGCCATAGAATAAGAGAGACAGAGGCAGACTGAGAGAGACAATAAGAGAAAGAAAGAAAGATAAAGAGCGAGAGAGAGAGAGAGACAGAGAAAGATAGAAGAGAGAGAAAAAGAAGAGAAATAGAGAGAAGAGAGAGAGAGAGAGAGAGAGAGAGAGAATGACACATCAATTGAAAAATTATGTTAATTGTGGAGAAGAAGAAGAAATAATCACCGAGGTGTTTCAACCAAGCGCGTAAGCACGAGTCTTTTTAGTGTCAGCCCGTGGGAACTAGAGGGACGTGATCTAATGGAACTGCGGCGAAAATCAATCAGATTTGGACTCAGAAAACTCAATTATCCCTTGGGACATTAGTTTGACCTTCATATCTCTAAATATGGCCGATTCAGCACCTTTAGCAACTAGGTAGCGCCACCTGGTGGTCAACTTTTATTATATTCGAACTCAGTGACCTCAATTACCTTTGGTAGCATTGGTTTTAGCTGGCTCCATTGAGCCAGCGATTCTTTGCGGGTAGAAGATGAACACAACACGATATTTGCATGACCCATAGACCTGATTGCTACTCACTCTAAATTTCATCCTGGTATTTGCACTGGTAACTACTTTAGTACCCATCTTGTTATTCACACTTCTACTCACTCTGAGAAAGTGTCTACTATCCATCCTGTTACCCACCTTGGTACTCACGCTGGTACGCATCTCGTTATTCACCTTTGTACACATACCGATACCCACTCTAGTACTCAATTCGTTATTACCCCATTATTCAAACCATGGCCCCTTCTGCTACCCATCGATTTACTCACCTTGATATCATCGTGGTACCCACTGTAATACTAATAGAGTTAACTACTCTGGTACCTAATATGGTACCCACTCTAATATCCATACTATTAACTAACCTGGTATTTATTCATGTACCTATTATACTACCCATCCCTCTACCCCCCTGGTACTTACTATGATACCCACTCTAGTACCCATACCTGTTAGTATCGACCTACCACGATAGTAGAGGGCTTTAGGGTAAGCAACTAATACCACGTTCTGGTTTAAATAGACCCAGAGCAAACAGTTTAGAATGCCCTATCTGTGAGGTGACGCCATCAGACCTCGGAGCGCGTTTTGCAACTGGGTTTAATTCGACTCAAAATTTATCCACTATTTTCACAAGCTCGGAGCAGAGAAATGACCTACTTTTGCCCAATGTCTTTGTTCTGAGAGCCGATGAAATTTTTCAGGCACGAGTGTGTGAGCGTAGCTTTCCTATGATGATAATAAACGAAGTAGCCCATGGTTCGGAGAAGGAGAATATTTGATATTAAGCTTTGATAGGAACCCAAACATTTGATTTTAGCTGGGGATTTAGAACTTTCAATAGATTTAGCCATCAACCCTAATGACACCACTTTTTTCTTATTTGAACTCGAGGTTTGATGTTTGATTTTTAATGGGCAGTGAGCCAAAATATATGTGTTCTCTTTCATAACTGTAGTTTAGAGGTAATGGGAAGCACTGTGCGGTACAAAGTTCCCCCGGTTGAGTTCGGGGCTTTAGAACATTCGGTAGAAGGGGAATTCGGATATGAAATTTGTAATTTAAGAGCTTCTTCCCCGAAATTTAAAATGGTTTATTAATAAAGCAAAAGTAACGGGACTCTCCTAAAGTAGTTGACTTGGAAAGTGGCGGTAAAAAGGAAAGGAACAGTACTGAGGAGAGAATTTGACAGGCAGTTTCGGATCAAGGTTGCTCACAGGTTCCTTGAGATTCAATTTTGAGGCGCCGACGGAGTTGCTAGATTTAGAGATTTAGGCGAAGTTAAGTTATTATTCGTCTAAAGGTTTAATTTATATTTGGCTTCTAAATTTAGTTTAATTTAAACTTGACTTCGGAATCAAAGACAATTTTAAACGACAATTCTTATTCAAGCAAAGATTCATTCACTTGTCTCATCTAGAATAAAATGCAAATTTGAATTATTTCTTCATTTAAATCTTCTGCAGAAACGAGAATAGATTTTATCCAATCAACCCTATTACGTAATTAAAGTTCAGAAATGGAATCTAAGTTAAATTCTGCATTGGCTTTATTTAAAATTAGGGTTATCATTGTTTTAATTAAATGACATCTTTTAACTAAATGTAAAAGAGAATATTTGAATTTTGATAGAATAGAGACTAAGTTCTCGCACGCCATTTTGTATAAAATTGAAATTAGAAAGGAAATGAAAAGCGTTGTGCAAAAAGTGTTTTAGGAAACCTCAATAGTTGAAAAGAAAGTTAAGAAATCCAAAGAGGAATTTCAAGGAAAAGTACTCGTTTCTGCAATGACCACAATTTTTCGAGCATAAACAAACACGCAACATTATTCATTACGAAGTTTGAAAAGAGTATATTTGTAAGGAGGAACAAGTTTTATGATGGTCGCGTCGGGTGAGCGAAAAAGTAATTAACCAACTAGTGAATCAGTTAAGAGACAGATTCTCCGAAATCAATCAGACTGCGTTTAACTTTCATAAATTGTTTCTCTAAAGTTTTGAAAGGCGAGACAAAATATCCTAATCAATCGGAACAAAGGTTAAATTTTTCAATTTTTTGCATCGATTTCCCCAATGTAAAGAAAGCTAGTCTTTACTCGTTAATAAAGTGCTTTAGTCCTCCAACAAACTCTGGTTGATAGTTTTGGAAAAGTTAAATGCCTTCCTAGTGATGCTATGAGATGAGTTGAATCCTATATTACTCTCGTTATTTAGTTGTTAGTTGTAGAAAGTAATGAAATGAGAGATGACCTGAATATTTGAAAATGAAATATTAAAGTTTCATTAGAAGAATGAATTTAAGAAAAGGCTGCAGGATCTATTGTGAAAGGGATTTGATAAATATGACAGTAAGTGCAAAAGAACCAGTGTGTTCCAACGCAAATCTTTTGACAGTACAAGGATACACCAATACGAAATAATGAATTTAAGCACTTAAATTAGTCCAGGAAAGAGCCTAAATTGACTGAGCTTTAATTAACAAACAGTTTACAAATATAATCTTTAAGAAAACAGAATTTAATTGGGAAAGCTCAGATGAAATTGCTGAGGTAAACGGACACAACGGTACTTTTGCCCCTGGGTGAAAGTTTTTTCACACCGAAATACGCGTGTACCTTAAAAATGGTGGCTCTTGATGCTCTACCTTCTAAAATGTGTAACTGATTAAGAAGATCCCACTCAATCCGCCCAGAGGGTAAACCACTCCTGATCCCACGCTTCAAAATTGTGTTTAAATCATAGCCCTGACCTCAAGTAGAGAGCGGGAGTCGTAACCCAGTATAATATCTCAGGGTCAGCGAAACGAGAAAACGTGGGTGTGTTGACTGCTCTCAGCTGGCCACTCCTCTAAATGTTCAACAACAGGGTTCTCAAACATACACTGCAGGTTCCTACATATAAAATGGATACCAGGACAGGTTGAAAATAGACAACAAAATACACAGACGAAAGAAGGGCAGTTAGACGAAAGAGAGAGGGGGGGAGGAAATCGACCAGTCGAAAATATTTTTTTAAAATACTATTAACCACCCTGGTACTCATTCTAGTACCCATCTCGTTATCTACTCTTTTACTCACCCTGGTACCCACTATAGTAGCAAAGAGTTAACGACCCTAGACTAACTCATTTAACAACTATACTACCCATTCCGTTAACCACCCTGGTACTTACTCTGGTCACATTTTACTACTCATAGACTTAACGACTCTGGTACTCACTCATGTAGCACCCATCTCGTGATTCAGCCTTGTACTTACTCTATACACACTTTAGTTCCCATCTCGTTTCGTTATCTACCCTTGTATTCACCTATCCTGTTATCTACCATCGTACTAACTTTGGCACCCACTCTAGTACCCATCTGGTTTCCACTCTGATACTTAGTCTGGTACCAACTATATTACCCATATTCTTAACCACTCTGGTAACCGGTATATTACTCATCCCGTTATAAACAATTTTCATACCAGATGTTGTACCAAGTTTGGCGCCCACCCTGGTTCTAGGTTTGGTACCCACTCCGCTAACCAATCTGTTACTCATCCTGGTTGAGTCACTTTGGATAGATATTAGGTTCAGTAAAAATAGAATGGTGCATTTGGGAGCTTTTTACAGGCCACCTGGGCAGACTGATGATATAGATGAACTAATGATAAGGGAAATAAGTAAGGGATGTGAAACAGATGCAGTTATTATTGGGGACTTCAACTTAAACTCTGTGGACTGGGAAAATATGATAGGTAGGGATAGAACAAGTGGCAGGTTCATAGAATGCTTTGAGGATAATTTTTTGAATCAATTTGTTAATGAGCCAACTAGGGGTGACAATATATTAGATTTAGTACTTTCTAACAGTGATCATTTAGTTCAAGAATTGACTGTTGGGGAAGCATTGGGAAATAGTGACCATCAGATAGTTCGTTTTAACTTAAGAATTGAGAAAGGTAAAATAACTGAGAATGCTGAAAAAGTTCCAAATTTTCATAAGGGAGATTATGTAAAACTTCGAAGCTTGCTAAATTTGGTAGACTGGGATATAGAATTAAGAGGTAAAAATGCTTATGGGATGTGGGATACTTTCAAGCATATAATAAATGTAGTCCAAGAACAATGTATCCCAATGAAGGCCATTAGGAACAAAAGTAGGAAACCATTATGGTGGAATCAGGAGATAGCTAGAAAAATTTCAGAGAAGAAAAGGGCATATAAAAAATTAAAGGTAGAAAATAATATTCAAAATTTAAGTGATTATAGAATGGCTAGAAATGAGTTAAATAAGATTATAAAGAAGAACAAAAGGGTGTCAGAAATTAAATTAGCTCAGGATAGCAACAAAGATCCTAGAAAGTTCTTTAGTTACTATAAAACTAATAACAAGTCTGGCAGAGTTAAAATAGGACCTATCAAATATGAAGGGTTTGTGAGAGAAACTGATGAGGAAATAGGTGAGGTACTAAATGGACATTTTGCATCAGTATTTACAAAAGAGAAACTAAATAGTCCTATGTATAGTACTCATAGGTCAGGAAAAGAGGTGTTTACGAACATTTGTGTGGATCGGAGGATGATAAAAGGACTAATAGGTGATTTAGATACTACCAAGGCCTCCGGCCCTGATAATATTTATTCTAGGATACTTAAAGAAGGGGTAGAAAGTATCTCAATAGCTCTGGACAAGTTATATACTAGGTCATTGGAATATGGAGAAATACCAGATGATTGGAAGAGAGCGAATGTAGTCCCCATTTTCAAGAAGGGTAGTAAAGAGGATCCAAATAACTTTAGACCGGTTAGCCTAACTCCTGTAGTCTGTAAAATTCTTGAGAAAATAGTTAAAAAAGGCATTTGCCAACATCTAGAGAGGGAGGGGTTAATCAGCGATGCTCAGCATGGGTTTAGATCAGGTAGATCATGTTTGACTAACTTACTAGACTTTCTGGAGTTTGTAACAGATCAAGTAGATAAGGGAGAGAATGTAGATATAATTTACTTAGATTTTAGTAAAGCATTTGATAAGGTACCACATAGACTAGTTCATAAATTAAAAATGATTGGGATATGTGGGGGTGTTTCAAATTGGATAGCTGAGTAGCTGAAAGACAGGAAGCAAAGGGTAGTGCTAAATGGTGTAAAGTCAGAGTGGAGGGATGTTATCAGTGGGGTTCCTCAGGGATCAGTTCTTGGTCCATTATTATTT
Organism: Ceratothoa steindachneri; assembly: GCA_963969495.1. Lineage (NCBI taxonomy): Eukaryota > Metazoa > Arthropoda > Malacostraca > Isopoda > Cymothoidae > Ceratothoa > Ceratothoa steindachneri. The sequence goes on from OZ018337.1 coordinate 47,434,757, forward strand.
GTCATCTATATAAACGATCTTGGGGAGGCAGTTAATAATAAAGTGTCAATTTTTGCGGATGATACAAAATTAGCAGCTGTAGTTAAAGATATTGATGATAATTTTAAAGTGCAGGGGGACTTAAATAAATTGTTATCCTGGGCACATAAGTGGCAAATGACTTTCAACCTTGATAAGTGCAAAGTTATTAACATGGGAAAAGATAATAGAGAATTTAACTATGAAATGGATGGGCATTGGCTGAGCTCAGTAGAGGATGAGAAAGATCTAGGAGTAGTAATAGATAAGTCATTAAGGTTTTCTAAGCAGTGTATTGAAGCAAGAAATAGGGCAAATAGAGTGCTGGGTTTTATTAAGAGAAATGTCAGTTACAAAAGTAAGGAGGTTATTCTTAAACTCTATAACTCTTATGTTAGGCTACATCTAGAGTACTGTATACAGGCATGGTCCCCACATTTTAGACACGATATTAACCTTCTTGAGTCAGTGCAACGGAGGGCAACAGAGATTATTCCTTCCCTGAGGCACCTTGAATATGAAGATAGACTGAGGGTATTAAATATGTTCTCGTTCGAAAGGAGGTGTGTGAGAGGGGATATGATTGAGCTCTTTAAAAATTTTTCCGGGATAGATAAATTGGATGTTAGCAAGTTTTTTGAGTTAGATGATGGAAATCGGACTAGAGGTCACCACTTGAAAATTAAAGAGCAAGGGTGTAGGTTGGATTTAAGAAAATATTTTTTCACCAATAGAGTGGTAGACTTCTGGAACAAATTGCCGCAGAGGGTAGTAGGTAGTCCAAATCTAAATGTATTTAAGGGTAGGTTGGATGAGTTTATGGGAAGGGAAGGTTGTGATGGTTCCTAAGTTTTGTATATATTAATATTGTTTGTATAAATCTATAGCTGCATGATTTAGTTCTTGACAAGCCTTGATTGGTGTTACCCTTGTTTCTGGATGCAATCCTCTGGATGTAGTTTTCCTGGGAGTTTGGGTGCCTTGAAAAAGAGGCCGCTTGACTCGGATGACCTATGATGAGCCCTTGTGGCTTTTGTCATCCGTTATATTATATTGTGGGGGACTTTGATTTTGTCTTCCCCTGGTGATGGTGCTTTTTGTGGGTGGGTTTTGACGGAGGCGGATGACCTTTGATAGGCCCTTGTGGCTTTTGTCATCCGTTATATTATATTGTGGGGGACTTTGATTTTGTCTTCCCCTGGTGATGGTGCTTTTTGTGGGTGGGTTTTGACGGAGGCGGATGAGCTTTGATAGGCCCTTGTGGCTTTTGTCATCCGTGTAATTATGTTATGTTATGTTATGTTACCTCCTCTCCCAAACATCCAGGAGAGGAGATCAATGCGTCCTTACCTGAGGATCTGTGAGGGTCTGCACTTCTGTTTCTTCCTTTCTCGTTATCTCTTCAAATCTTCCTTTTTTCTAATCTCCTCCTCGATTCCTTTGTTTTCCTAGTTAACTCAGTCCAAGGCTGTGTTCTCCATACTTTTCTTCGCCTTTTCTTCTCTTTGTCCTATTGACTCTCAAATAATCGTTTACCTTTCTATCTTGGTCTCTCTTCTCCATCTGCGTCCTTGTTTTCTTCCTGCCCCGCATCCTTTTCCCATTTTTTCGTCCGCTCGTTTTTTCCGGTCCGTTGTAATGGGTAAAGCTAACATAGCAAAACGCATTTCAAAACGAGTTTCCTTTTGGCCGAAAAATCACAAAGCGAATCCCTTTGATTTATCGATAGGAAAACATGAAGGTGAAGCCGCGCTCTTTAGCAAAAGGAACGCCAAAAAAACGAAAAAAAACAACCGAGCGAGATTTATGAATAACAACAATTCATCTCAAAATCACCCAACAAAGGATTGTAACCTTTCAGCCCTAAGGAAATAGATGTCTAAATCCTTAAATTTGATCGCTTCTTTGATAATCTACTTAATTATTTTGGTAATCTTCCTCCTCTGGCGGATAGGCATACACAAACATGTGTCCTTAAGCATACGTAAATGTACAATTGATCAAATTTAACGAGGTGAAGGTGTGTATACCTGACTAATTAACATGTACGAATTAATTCAATTAAGGGAGTAGGCGAATCTACATAAACAAATGTTGGGGTGAGGAGGGATATATTTAGGTGGGTGAATGCAAAATAAGCGAAATTTAATACTAAGTGGCAATAGTATGAATTGGTTGGAAGGCGAGAATGAGAAAGTATGACCGTTTGGCCAAATTCCGACATAAGAATAGTCAAAATGTGGCAGGAAAGTTTAATGGTATATGTGACTGTGAGTTGAGAGTCGTCAACAGTGACTTAGAGGAGGAGATTCAATTAAAGACTGGTAATTATCTTTTGTGCGGCGCCACGGATTTCTCGTTGGGAAAATACTCATTGCGGTCTATCTGGAACACATTGGCGAATACATCATAATCATCACTATCCTTCTTCACTATATTCATGAAGAATAATAGTGAGGAAGGAGACGAGGTTGGCACACAACATGTATAAGATTTTGCACCAGATTCCTTCTTCATGAAGAGAACTGCGGACAAAACACCCACAATAGACCTCGGCATACAAGTATAATCCACTACAACAATGGTATTACAGGCTGTATGGCATGGCAAACCTTCCCTAGCCTCTGACTCTTAATTGGGTATGAGCTGTATCTAGAATTAGCAGGATTGCGTACCTCTCCGGCTTCAATGCCCGTGGGTAGATCTGTGGCTATGTATTTACCACAAAATCTATACTTCCTCGCGTTAGCACCTACAACTCTGTTCCAAATGTGTGGAAAATCTGGTTGCATAATACCAATCCTCAAACCTAATCAACAGCTTACGTATCTCCAAATTATATCACCAAATCCCATAATCTACCCACTTTTCTATGAAAAATCATAGAACATCGACTAATTAACAAAATCAATCCACACACCCTTTTAAATTCTAGATTCATCCTTACAAGGATTGAGAGCATTGCCCTCGTAGAGAATATGAAATCCCTAACAATAATTGGAGAAGTTTAGATAGTTATAACTTGTTGGACTCTTTTTCTATATTGAAGGGATTAAGGATAAATTGCACCCTTTTGTGATTTAGTTTAGAAGAAAGATATAAATTATGAATATTACAAGTTGGTTTTTAAAAATAATAACAATTGAATCTCAATCTAGTATTATTATCGACAGACCCTTCTCTTCAAACAGGATTCAAAGAATTGCTTGCGGATAAACATAATGAAATCGACAGGCAAATGTGCTAACATATTTTTGACGCGAGCTGAGGTGGTTTTTGATTACACGAACTTAAAATAATACAAAAAATTGACATAAGTCATTGTCGAAGTATTGTTGGTGTCCTTTTTTTCTGTCAGAGAATTATATATTTAAGGACTTTAGAACGCCAGTCTGATACTTCCACTTAGGAAGGAAAACCATTCCTCTATTGGCTGAGAGTGCCACAGCGTTTAATCAGTTTTAAGGAAAGAGCCAGTCAAACACGTAAGTTTCTAGTGAAACACCAAGAATTAACCAAAAATATATCCTTTTAATTTATCCATTAACTCAAAATATTTACAATAACATATATAAGTTTAACATGGCTTACACGAATTGAGCATGGGCCTATTCCAGACGAGATTCATGACCAATGCAAAGTAGGCCCCACGTAAATAAACCAATTGCCAGTTAGTTCATTTATGGAGACCTTTTAGTATAGCGTTTAGCCACAATTTACGTGAAACTAATCTTAACTAGAAATAAGACAGGAGTCACTAAATATTTTCTCTCCTTTAGTTAGCTAGGGAACAGTATTAAAAATCCCACTCAATCAAAACAAATCCAAATTGTTATTCGTACTTACATAACCTTGAAAGCATAGGGGTTGAAGGATGTCGCTATATTGGATTTTTCACGCTTCTTTGAGTTGCAGCGGCCGACTGGAGTTTTTCCATGAGAAGTGTGTGTGGGGAGGAGGGGGGGGGGGGGTGCGATGTTAAAAATCTTCTTATAACTTTATCTCTGGTTATACGTTTAAAAGACGGAGAGAGGAGTTGTGCTCGCTGGTTCAAGGAGTACTCTTCTGGGTAGCTCTTGAAGCCGGTTAGTATCCTCGTCTTCTTCGAGGTGTTGCCCAACTGGGTTTTGGGCTTTTTCTCTCTCAATTATTGAGATTGCAATTTGTGAGTCACTCGAGGGTGAACGGGTCTTCTTTTCTCTTGCTCCCAAAATTCCTGTTTGGCACTAAGAATGTTGATCCAGCCAGACTTCTTACTAAGTCTGTAAAGGATAACTCGGTATGGCACCGATACGAAAACGTGACGATCTTCTAAGATATAAAAATCGATTTCGAAACTGGGTGAAGGACCGATCTCCTCGATCTAGTCCTCTATCCTCTCTTACAGAATTGTTCTTTTCTTCCCTTACGGGCATATTTATAGTCCGTTGACCGCCCCATCTTAGGGGCACGGGGCGAGGCCACTAAGGGGAGTGCGAGGGATGAGGGGAGGGCGGCACCGTGGAGCCCAGGTCGGCTTCTTAATCAGAGGCACCGATGACCGTCGCAATCCTTGGTGTTCTTTTTGATCTGGCACCGCTTTTTTGGGCGCTTTAACCTCGGGAATCTGGGCCTCGTAGGTAATCGGATCTTTTGAGAGCTGCTTAATGCCCTTTTGTGGTTACCTTGGTACAGCAGCTCGCCACCAACTACCTATTAGGCGGGGAGATCTAAGCTTCGGCAGTTTGGCTGTTAGTCCGACGACTAACGTTCTCACGCCCCTCCTCTTTTTGGTACGTCTCTCTCGCTGTCTCCGACGAGGAACTTTAACATATATTAGTTATGTTATAATTCCTCTACAGTCATGAATTAAGCGTAACTTATAGTTCCAAGAAAAGTTGAACATGTGATAATGGCTCGTGCCAGCTGGATGGTAATCATTGATGTAAAAGGTGTAGGAATTTTTGGGTGATGAGTCTTGCTGTAGCCGACGAGGTAAACGAAAGATGGTGAGGCTTGATATAAACAACAATAGAATTGTAAGATGAGTTTAATTTGTGTATTTTAGGTCAGAAGAATATTGATTTATATCTAAAGGTAAAAGAGAGAGCAAATGCCACATCGAAATTGCATCTCAATTCAGATGAAGATACACGGCGAAGGACGCAGTAAATAGCAGTGTGGAGAGGGAGAACAACCGTTTAGTTAGAGTAGAGACGACAGAGAATCACCTATATGGAGACCAGATACTTTTGTGAACTGAACCATAAATGCATTGGTAGAAAGCGGGTGGCAGGAAGAAGCGATTGATCCCCTCAAATGAACCTTATCAACATTTGACGATGAAATTAACCCACCTAAAATTTGCCATGACGAAGGGGATCTGACAAGAGTCTTCCGTTTGCTAGATCTTTCTCTCTCAAGCTCTTGCTGCATGAATCTGGTTTGGATCCCATTTTGGTGATGATGTGTGAGACAAGTGCTTTCACGTATTCACACTTTGAGATTATTGTTGTCATCTTGACACGGAGTACAGGGAAAAACCGTTAATCAAACAGGTTGCGCCTCTCAGGGCTTCCTGGCGTAGGTACAACTGCGGAAATAGTGTCTGATTTTGGTACACGTTGACATATGACTACCAATTTTACAGTCGTAATTTGATGGAGCGTGAAAGTGAGGGTAGAAAATAGAGATTCCTGCTCAAAGATATCGCCCACCAATTCAGATGAAAAGCTCTGGAACGTGGTAGATCAAGCTCAACAATATCCCACTAGTGTTAACATTTGTCCTTGGTTTTACCACCTTGGCCAGATTGTCACTGAAAACACACATGGTGCGTCTTCGTGGGTTAGAGGGCAAACAGACCACATGGATAGAACAAGTACTGCAGATCCTAACATTACTCAGGTCATATAAAAGAGCGTCGATTAATTCATATCCCCGTCACAGTACGCATACTCATTCTCTCCAACAAAATACTCAACATCTCACTTGATACCAACTAAAAGAATTGCTTGCCAACTTTCTCAAAGGAAAAACAAGCACAAATATACAGTACACTAGGATATGGTTTTCCGATCAATTCGCATAAACAACGGTGTCCTGCAAGGATCTTTTCTTACCCTCATCATCTTCAACCTTTCTCTATAAGATTTCCCCCCGTATGATCCCAAATTATGCTGCAAAGCTGCGCAGATGACCGATATTTTCGCCCAATGCACGAAAAATACCAAAGCATCTCTAGAACTGCAACTTTACATAAAATGATTCAAGCGCTGGCTTCAACAGAACACCGTCATCAAGTACACTCACCTTCCCTTCTAACAGAACATCAACACTGCTTGGGGTCACAAAGGACTAAATTTCTGACATCACAAAATTGTATAAAACAAATAGAACACATTCCACGAAATCAGAATAAGCACGGGGAAATTTAAGTTACAAATTATCTACACCTGCAAGATGACGCTCCTGTATATCAGTATGCCCCTGTAACCCATTCTTGTCTTTAGTCACTACAACACACTACACATGACAGAAAACAAGGTTAAAACGCCTATTATTAGGAACTTCCCTTAACCACACCACCAATACTCGGATAGAAAACTGATGGCCATAAAATACCAGTTTCACCTCGACAGAGCGAAATTTGTCCATATGTAGCATACGAAATTCGAATCACTCACACAACAACATGTAAGCTTCATACTATTCTCAGCAAAATAGGTGTTGAATACGGCGACTAATGCCCAAGTAGGCAGTCGCCAGATGAGCTGTTAAATTTTTTTTTAATAATCAGCAAACTAGACGCAAACTCCCACGGCAGATAAGAATGAGATACCCCACGGAATCCACCCTCCCTCCATTAAATTAATACGGCCCAAAACACCCAAATAACATAAGAGGTCACATAAGTCAAGAAAAAGATCCGAACAGCGTCGACCACTTGTTGCGATGTAGTCGTCCACATAAGCCGAACACAAACGAGCGCGGGCCGGCCTCAACCTCAACCTCACCCTACATCTGCCACCGCTACCAATAGGAACCAAACAAGTACTTGCCCATCAATCAAAAAACTTACACAACACCGGCAGATACGCAGAGTTGGGGATCTGGGGTAGAACCACGTCTGATCGAATGAGTTTGTCATGGTTACCGGCCTGAGAGATAGACTGCCGACATTAACACTGTCACCGCCTACCATTCTTACCAACGCCACATGAAGCAAAGCCAAAGAATGTTGGCACGAGGTACTACATAACACTAAGATAAACTTGAAAGCTAAACACATACCTAAACATTTGAAAAGGTCTTTGAGAATAAAGACGAAAGCGCTCGGAATTTTTTTTTTACTTATAATTTTGGGGTGTTTCTTCATAATTTGACTCACATGTAATAGTGTGAGCGTTTTTCATACCTAAACACAATTAGAAAAAAAGGTAAAATTTGAAGGCACATAAATATACACAAACGATACCAAGTTAAAATTTGAATACATAAAAAACCTATACACATATGAGACAAAGTTAAAATTCGAAGACAGACAAATATACTTAAATGGAAACAAGTTTAAATTCGATAATATATAAACATACACAAATGGAACGAAGTTAAACTTTAAAGACAAAAATATACACAAACGGAACTAAATTAAAATTCAGACACACACAAATATACACAAATGGTACTAAGTTAAACTTTGATGACACATACAAATATACACAAATGGAACAGTTAAACTTATAAGACATACAAATATACACAAATCAAAGAAAATTAAAATTCGAAGAAATACGCATCTACACAAATGGAGCCAAGTTAAACTTCGAAAACCAACTATATGCAAAAAAGGAAACAAGTTAAAATTCGAAGTTACACAAATATACACAAAGGGAAAGAAGTTAAAATTCGAAGACGCAAATATACACAAGGGAAACTAAGTTAAAATTCGAAGACACAAAATATAGACAAATTTGACAGTTAAACTTCGCTGCACACACAAATATATATTTATATTTTTATCATTTGTTTTTTGAGATTTACAGGATAAGAATAAGCATTGTAATATTAAAATTATCGCAAGCATATTAGAAATCCAGCATTTTAAAAGAAATAAGAAAAAAATGCATTCTTTCGTTGAACCTAAAATTGCCCTCTGATCCTGTTCCTGTAAAAGGTGTGTTTCAGTCTCTAGAGTTTGTTATTTTCTTTGGTAAAAATATATGATTGAATCTTTTTCACTTCCATAAATTGTTCTTCCCAATGGAAAGCTTGCAACAATTGTTGCTCTGCATTAAAGGAGCTAGTTGCTTAAGCTATTGATCAAAGAACAGCATCTTTGGGGTCATTAATGACTTTAAAAAGACTGGTTACAGTCTTAAGAAGAGTCTTGGGAGCGCCCAAGAGCTTCAAATCAACGTCTAGATCGCCTGATAGTAAGGTATTTGCTCACGAGTCGGGCTGCCTCTAGTGCCACGCTTATTCACTAGTGGGGAAAACAGGTGTGAACGATTGAGCAAGAATAGTGAAGCGGAGACTTTTTGACAAAGGTCTCAAGTCGAAAAGGGCTGCGAAGAAGCCCAATCTCACCAAGAAGAACCTTACGAATAGACTCCACTTTTGTAGGAGATATAAAGAATGTACTGTTGAAAATTTAGGCAAAGTGATTTTATTTCCTGAATCTCCCTTACCCTTGTTTGGGGAATCTGGAAGATCACTCGTTAGGAATAGAACAGGGAAGAGCTTTCACGAGTCCTGTGTTGTGCACTCGATCAAACTTGGGGACACTCTCCATGTTAGGGGCTGCTTCTCATCTAAGGAAACTAGAGCAGTAAGAATAGTGCTCAAGACGACTGCCATAAACTCAAAATGGTACCAAAACTTACTCCATCAGCCCTTTTTCTCAACAGTTCAGGAATTATTTGAGCATGAGAATTGTTTGTGGGCAATAATAAAAATGGCGGTTGATAAAGAGAAGCCATCCAATTGTAAACATTTGCGTTTGTTAATTGAACAAAAACGGGGTAATATCAGTCAAGATATCATCACAAATTTGGTTTCTAGCATGTCAATACGAATATATATATATATATATATATATATATATATATATATATATATATATGCAGATGCACCCACAAAGAAGGGAAAAATGATTCCGAGCGCTTTCGTCTTTATTCTTAAAAACCTTTTCAAGGAATGAACAGAAGGCTGGACATACATTGCCTTAAATAGTGGAACAGGGGATTAGACTACCCACCTTTGAACCTTAATTAGGGGGTAAAAAATCCTGAAACAACTTTATTAGGGATTTTATGTATGTAGTGATAATGCGGTTGGACGTTAACAAACCAGGGCTAAGATTGAAATTTGGAAACGCGATAATGGAGATACATTCTAATATATTTCTCGAAATATAATTACTGCATTTTATGACTGGTTTGGAACTGTTCCAGTTAATGCTATGGTTAAGATTGTACATATGTAGAAAAAGCGCAGATTGTTCACTGCGATTACTTACATTGGCTTGACGTTGCTTAACCTGACATCTAGTTCTTTCCCGGTTTGTCCATAATTACATTTTTGGCCTATCGAATAAACAATGACAGGTCGGGGGAAAATTTTTGACAAGGATGCGATAAATTGTAGTCTCGTACTTAAAAATAACATTTATGTTCAGAGGCCTAAGTAAATGAGGTAATTTAATGAAAATATGGTTATAGGGTAAAACTAATAAGTTTTTGGCCTGAAACTTAGAGATATTAAGTTTAATTTGATAATAGGAACGCTTGGCGGACTTATAACAATTGTCGAGAAAGTACAAAGGGTAGCACAAATTTATCCTTATTTTATATATTCTATCGACTTCTTTGTCTAGGTATTCTGGTGAGACAATTGTAAGGGCACGCAAAAAACATAAAGAAGAAAACACTTTGTTTGATGCTATTATGGTGATTAGAATAAAAATGTATATAAGAGTCTATGGCTGTGGGTTTTCTATATATTTCATATTTGAAACAATGGTTTGTCCGATGAATTAAAATATCTAGGAAAGGGAGTGTGCGATCTTTTTCAACTTCTAAAGTAAATTTAATCGAGGGCACTAAGGTGTTAACTTTAGTAAGAAATGTATTAATATTTAAATTATTAGGCCAAAAGCAAAAAATGTCATCAACATATCGCATCTAAGCTATAGGGGTTTCATTACTTCGGGGAAGTATTCTAGATTCGATGAATTCCGTGTATAGGTTTGCGAGTACAGGGGACAAACAATTCACTTTTGCCATTCCAAAGATTTGGCGATAAAATTTTCCATTAAAGGTAAATTTGCAATTGTTGATGCAAAGAGCAATGAACTTAATGAGTGTAGAAGCGGGTATAGGGAGAGCAACTGTGTGAAGGTGTTCTTCAAGGAAATTCAAGAGATCGAGTAAGGGAACTTTAGTAACAAGGGAACAAACATCGAAACTAACCAGGCTAAAATTATCAGGGTAGAGGAGCTCATTAAGTTTACTAATGAGGTGCATATTATTGATAATATGTGAATTGGAAATGGTCCTAACCAAAGGGCTTAGTAGAGAGGCTAACCATTTTGATAGGGTATAGAAAACACACCCAACAGAACTAATGATGGGGCGCATTGGGATATCAGTTTTATGGGTTTTAATAACGCCATAAAGGTAGGGAAGGGAAGCATTTGAAGATTTAAATTCCCTAATGAGGTCAGGGGATCCTTTAATTAGAGAGCGAAAAGTTGAGTGAAATTCTCTGTTTATGAGCTTTTTTCATATATATATATATATATATATATATATATATATATATATATATATATATATATATATATATATATATATATATATATATATATGTGTGTGTGTGTGTGTGTGTGTGTGTGTGTGTGTGTGTGTGTGTGTGTGGAAAACTCACAAAGTATCACGTGAGTAAGCAATAAATGCAACAAAGCCCACAGGAAAAATTAATACGAGGATTCCAAATACTTTCAACTTTATTTAGAGTTCTTTATCAAAGAATAATAAAAGTATTGAAAATTGTAATATATATAAGAATGATACAGGGGAGAGGGAACGCCCACAAAAAACAAAAAAACAGTCAACGAAATGAATTAATATGAAATGGAAACATTAGAAGGAGCGAAAAGTGACAGAAAAAAAAGAAAAAAAGAGAAGAGGAAGATAAATAAAACTAAGATCATTAAATCAGGTAAATTCAAAAGACTAAAGGTTGACAAGGGGATTAAAATACTGCCAAAACAATTAGGGAGGGAGAAAAGCTGAGCGAGGGATTAACATCAGAGGTTAAGATTGAAAAACCAAGGTAGAATAAGTACAAATGTTCTAAAGACTTGACTCAAACGAAAATAAATACACATACATAAACATAAGGCTTTATAGATGCACAAAAAAATAAAATTAAATAGTTTATAAAGATTAATATAAATATTTAGTCTCAAATTAAAAGTTTCAACAGTGAGTGCATTGTGAATATAAATTAAAAAATAAGCATCGCGTTTATATAAGCCAGGACTTAAATTAAAATTTGTGAATTTACTAATAAAGGTCGATTCAATGATATTTCGTGAAATTCTATCGTTATTATGACAGATGGTTTTAGCAGAATTCCAATCAATATTGTCATTAAGATATGACCTATGAACATAAAATGAACTGCTTTCTTCCCCGCGAAGGACCTTATATTTATGCTGAGAAATTCATTTTTTTAAATATTTACCTGATTGGCCAAAGTAATATTTAGAGCAATCGATACATTTTACGCAATATACTGGTACATTACCAGTAGGCAAAAGGGCATTCTTGACTAATAGTTTAGAGATAGTATTATTATAGTTAAATACAAAACAAGTGCCTTGAGATTTTAAAATATGAGGGAGAGAAGCAAAGGATGGATTAAAAGGAAGTACAAGAATATTCTTGTTATTAAAAGGCACGCGAAGTTCAAAACGATAAAAAGACTTTTTAGCTAACTGAAGGCATTTATCAAGGAAATGAAAAGGATAGCAAAGTTTATGGCCGATGGCAGAAATTTTGGAAACTTCAGAGTCAAAGAATTCAGGACTAACCAAATGAAGTGCACGAAGAAACATTGAAATAAAAATAGATCTTTTGACTTTAATTTGGTGAGAGGAGTAAAAGTGACTATAAGAACAAGAATTAGTTGGTTTCCGATAGACAGAAAATTTGAAATGAGAAGGCGTGCGGTCTATTAATAAATCAAAGAAAGGAATACTTCTATTATGTTGTATTTCAAGGGGAAATTTGATAAAAGGTATAAGTGAATTAAGTTTGTTCAAAAAAGAAAAATATTTTTAGAATTGGATCACAATCAAAGCATATCATCAAAATACCGAAACCAGATTATAGGAAAATCTACAATAGAGGGGAGGAAAATTGTTTCGAAAAATTCCATATATAAGTTAGATAAAACGGGGGATAAACAATTACCCATAGCTAAGCCAAATTTTTGGCCAAAGAATTTACCATTCAAAGTAAATGCACAGTCTTTGGTACAGAGGAAGATAAGTTCTAAGAATAAATTTGGGGGTATAGGTAATTCGACGTTACCAAATTTATCTTTAAGAAACTGGAATAGATCATCAACCGGAACTTTAGTGAAAAGGGAGCAAACGTCAAAGCTAACAAGGGTGAAGTCTGAAGGGTAAGGGATGGTATTAAGTTTTTCTATTAGGTAGGAAGTATTTACTATATGGGAATCAGAAATGCATCCTACAAGAGGGGTAAGATAAGACGTTAGCCACTTTGACAAAACATATGAGACAGAACCTACAGAACTTACAATGAGGCGTAAAGGATTATTAGGTTTGTGGGTCTTGACAAGGCCATAAAGATAGGGACGTTAAAAATCGAAGACACAATTAAATATACACAAATGGAACCAAGTTAAAATTCGAAGAAATACAAATATGTATACACAAATCTAACCAAGTTAAGATTCAAAGACATACAAATACATAGAAATGAAACCAACTTAAAATTGAAAGACACATAAATTTACACAATTTAAACAAGTTAAATTTTGAAAACATACAAATGTACACAAATGGAACCATATTAAACGTCGAAAACACAAATATACACAAATGAAACCAAGTTAAACTTCCAAGACACATAAATATACACAATTTGAATAAAGTTAAATTCCAAAATACACAAATATACACGAATGAACCAGGTTAAAATTCCAAGACACAGAAATATAAAAAATGTAACCAAGTTAAACTTCAAAGTCATACAAATATACACAAATGTAACCAAGTTAAACTTCGAAGTCATACAAATATACACAAATGTAACCAAGTTAAACTTCGAAGGCATACAAATATACACTATGAAACCTTATTAAACTTCAAAGACACAAATATACAAAAATGGAACCAAGTTAAACTTCAAAGTCAGAAATATACACATGCCTGCAGTGTATATGCACTCAGGCAAAAACTGTTCTGTATTTCAAATTTGTCAACATTTTAAGCGAAAATTTCCTTTCTAAGTTATCTTTCACTTTGAATTGATCAATACATACAGTTCTGACGTTTAGACGGTGATGGTTCCGTTCAATTTCCTTTCCATGAAAGAAAATTAAACAAAGCATTCGATTTTTCTTTATGTCATTACATGCATAATTATGCCGGCACTCAACCATTAATAATAAATTCTGTCGAAAAAATTTAGCAAACTAATTAAAAATCTTAAATAAACCCATTTGTACCGCTTTCAAAACTTCGCCCTTAGAACCAATTTTCTTCTATTCGTATGTAAATTACCACTGCAGGCAATGTCCTCACGTGGGCGTTGAGGGCCGACATCTATATAGCATGTAAGTCTAAACACGTTCTCACCTTTCTCACTCTCAACCCCGTCTCCCGTATAGTCCCATTGAATTGCTTTATATCTGAGAAATAGCGAAAAACTATCAATTGCTATCCAAAGCTTTTATTGAATTTGCAAAAGCGAACGTGGAAACCGCTATCTATACCCGCTAATGACATGACTTGGTCTGTTGCCGACATAAATTCAATATTGGCCATCGCCCGAGATTTGCTGGTATTGAGAGGATCCAGCAATATATTTGTCTGGGCTAACTCGCTGAAATAGGGAAACGCATAAAAAAATAGTTATTTCAACATTCGCCATTCAGCATCTATATTTCTGTAGAGAAGAATGTACGAGCACGTAGGTGAACGTAGCGAAATCGTGACTCTTTCTTTTGGGGTTTATTTGTTCGTTTACCTTTATTTTCTTATGTGTTCTTAATAATGTACCACACCAATTATTGAGGTTCTTGATCATGTATACAGGAGTTCTATCCGATTTATTGTTCTTAGAGGTATCATATCCAGTTAGTGGCGTTTTTTAATGTGTTATTCTTATTTTATCGTAAGTTTTTACAGATTTTGCTATTTCCTCTTTCTTTTCTCACCCTAACGAATGGAAATTTGTGCTTTGGTCTCCATGTACTCTATATAGAAAGTTGCTGCAGTCGTAGTTTCCCAAGTTGTCTCCTACCACTATTTAGCTTCACTACATTTTTTAACTTACCTAACTTCACCAATTTCTTTGCCAGTCGCTTTGTTAAAACATCCTCTTGGCAACTTTATCCTCTTGGAATTTGGTTTTATATATTCAAAATAAATCATATGCGAAGAAGCTTCGATTCTGTCGCCATCCTGATCTCTGCTTCGGGGGCTGAATCCTTTTCATTCATTATCTTGTGCTTAGGATTTCTTGTTCATTTTCTCTCTCCTCTTCATCCTATTATAGAATGGATGTGGGTTTGTTTGAGCCTGTGCAAAGAAGGATGACTAAGATGATTCATGGGGTGAGGAACTTACCTTAGGGTGAAAGGCTTAGGAAACTAAATCTACTTAGGTTAGAATGGAGAAGAGTTCGAAGGGACTTCAAGTGAGGAAAATCTTATTCGGGGGGAGACTAGGGTAAGGTTCTAATTTCTAGTGAACAAATTAGGAATGGTCACAATGGGTTTGATTTACAAATCTAGTGGTGAATGAAAGGAAGAGACTCACTAGTCAGAAGATATAAGCGTCCTTCCTGCGGAGTTTTAAGGATAATTTGGTTAGATTTATCGATGAAGATGCTAGGTGCTTTCCTTGTTCTTATTTCTATTCCTAAACTGATGAGAAAGAGGGCGTTAAGATCTTTCTGCCATTCACGGATTACCCATTACCGTTAACTTGGATGATCGAGCGTGAAACCATACGTCCGACTACTGACCAAATTTTGTTAAACAGACCAACGGAAAAGTAGTGCCTCAGTTTATTATTTTTAATCTTACTTTTGCTCTTCATTGTCATTCCTTTTATGTAATTAATAATTACTTCCTTATTTCATACAAATATCGGAATAATTTAAGCTCACACTGTGGCTTTTTTTTTTACCTTTTCCTTTATCTTACTGGATTACTTTCCCCACTGAAGACTTTGTGTTTGTAGCTTTTAGCATTTTCTCTTTGAACTGAGTATACGGCTGGGATGATAATAATAATAATAATAATAATAAAATAATAATACTACAAATAATAAAATAATAATAGCAATAATAATAATAATTATACCCCACTCAAGATATTTACTCACAGGTTTCAGTAGCCATGACAACCGTAACCTAAGCGTTTCGCCTTATCAGCCGTTCATCCTGCGGCTTATAGGGCTCTAACCGCATCCTCGACAATTGTATCCAACGCCACACAATTCCTTAGTCACACATTTCATTCGCCACCATTCTCTCACACAGTCACTCCACCTCGCATTCGCTCACTGGTCGCCTCACACAACGTCACCGCATGATGACGACATCGGTCGTTCTTCAGGGCGAATAAAAGGGATGACGACGACGACGACCCCAATTGAAAACGGCGGAGGGGGTGGGGAGGAGACGTGGCCCTTCCTTGCTCGCGCCGTCGCCTTTCGACCCGAGGACGCGGCGTCGCTCCATCCTCTTTAGGAAGGTGCGGGGAGCCCCTCCTCCCACCCTGCCGGCTCCCTTGCCCGTCCCCCTCCCTTCCCTAACCCCTCAACACTACCGGGGATTGTCGTTGCGATGCCTCGATGCCAGGCCGGCACCGCTACCTGCTGGAAAAGGGGAGGGTTGCGCCCGGCACCGGTGCCAAGCAGCGAGACCGATAGGTACAAGGGGAAGACAGAGAAGGGCAATTAAGGAAAAAGGGCGAAGAAGAAAAAAAGAAGATGAAGAAAAGAAAGAAATAGAAAGAATAGAAAGAGGAGTTCAAGAAAAAATATAAGAAGAAGAAAAAGGAAATAAAAGGAGAATGAGGAAAAGAAAGAAATAGAAAGAGTGGGAGAAGAGGAATAAATGCAAGAAGACGAAGAAAAGAAAAAGCTAGAAAGAATAGGAAGATGAGATAAAAATTATAGAGGAAGAAAAAAAAGGAGAATAAGGAAATGAGGAAAGAAGAAGGGAATGTGGAAAAGAAAGAAATAGGAAGAGGTGGAGAAAAAAGTAGAAGAATAAAAAAAAGAAGATGAAGAAAAGAAGGAACTTGAAAAAATAGAAAGAGGAGATCAAGAAAAAAGGAAATAAAAGGAGAATAAGGAGAATGGGGAAAGAAAAAGAGGATGAGGAAAAGAAAGCAATTAAAGGGGAAGAAAAGAAGAAATACAAGATGATGAAGAAAAGGAAATACAGGAAGAAAGTGAATAAAAAAAGAGAAAATGAAGGTGCTGGAATAGATAAAAAAAGGTAAGAATCGAATGAATGAAATAAAAGTAATTGTCAAGTTTAGTGGGCAACGATTTTGTTAGAAATTACTACTAGGGAATACTACTAGATTATTAAAAATATCGGAGGTTTACCCCCATAATTAAAGAGGGGTATGAGGGCAAATCCACTATTTCGAATACACTATGATGCTCCCAGAACCGAAAAATCGCAAAGAAAAATCGCGCGCCGCTAAACCAGTTAATTCATTGTTCCTAAATTGAGGCGGATATGTGAATAACCTATAGGAAGATCCAGGGCCAAGCTGGCGGAATTAAATGATCCAGAGACGCACGTAGGATCTTCTCGAGATAGATCACTTACCTTCCAGAACAATCACTACATAAATAGGAATACATTTATTTTGTACTCATTCATGTGCACACGTCTATTTGTGTTCAATAATTTTCGCGTATGTAGTTGTGCTCAATTGTACACATTATGTTAAAGCAATTGTCCTCATTTAATCTACATATTTATCTATGATTATTTAATTGAACTCTTTTAACCGTGTTCCTTATGTTGGATTCATTCAGTTAGTTCATTTTATTGGGCTAAAATAAATTTCGATATTTTATTGAATACATTAATTGTTCTCTTTCAAATGTACTGTCAAGGTATGCCTATGTAGACAAGCTCGGCGCACAGGTTGTACACAAGCATGGGCAGAATGCTGACCAAAGGCCGCTGGAGATATGTTCTGGGGCGATTAATAGAGATTGTGATTTACGGTTGACCCGGTTTTGACTAATGGTTTGTCAAGTTGCAGTTCAAAGGATATATAAAGAACAAGACCCCAAAATATAATTTTAATACATATAATCAAAGGGGCCAATTTATATATATATATACAAAAGAGGTGAACGAATTACTTAATAAAGGTAGTTACATGAATTATGTGAAGATTAACGAGGTAATCTTGGGATGAAAATACAAGATCGCTTTACCTTCAAGCGCGGGCGACTTGGGGGGATGGAGACAACGGCGCAGGTCTTCAAGAAGATACTTTGGGGAGTCCTGACAAGGAGGAATCGAAGATGGGGTTTGATTACTTTGTGATGAAAAATGAGATTTTCTTTTCTCCTGAGAGACGTAATTTCAACTCGAAATGATTCTGCAGATCGTTATGGGGTCTCAATCTCGAAAGGACGGGAATCTTAAAGGGGTGTTGAAGATGAGAGGGCCGCACAACTCTCCGGGAAGAAGGAGGCCCGATAGCTTTCCTCTGAACAGGGGCCAAAGCTCAACGAAAGTAGATCTGCTGGCGAGATCTTCGACGAGGTACGACTCGACACGGGTTACAGGGCTTCACGGGAAAGAGACAGGTATTCTAAACGGAGTGAAGGGTGGGTTTTGAATCTCTTGGTGAAATGGTAAGCTTTGGGATAAATAGCTGGGTGGCTGGTCCGATAGATAGCGTTAGGACGAGTGGCATCCCAAAGAAAACACAGCTGTGACGGGTGATTCAGGGAGGGACTGATTCTTTCTCGAACTTTCTATAATTCTCACGCTAGGCGCACGTGGTCTTGAAAGAAGATATGGGTATTTCGGGATGGATTCCTCTCATAACAGATTTTCCATTCTCTTCGATAAGCAAGGGTGACATTCGAAAAGGCCAATCAAAAGATAGTTTGGGGGCTATCTGAGAGAACACTTATTTTAAGTGTTACCTTCTCGTGTATGTGAGAAGAGCTGCCTCTGAGGGCTTTGATGAAGACTGTGTTTGCCAAAAATAGCCTTTTAAACGCATATATATATATATATATATATATATATATATATATATATATATATATATATATATGGGTAAAAATCACGAAAGGTAAGGCGTGATAAGTATAAATACTTGTGTATACCACGTAAGGAAAAGTGAAAGACTGATGGAGTTAGTCCTTTCGTCGTCTTGACATTTTCAAACTCAATGGTTTACAAGATATAGATACACCGTATTTATTCAGGGCAAGGTTCCCTATGAGGTCAGATTTTTCATGATCTCTGATAAGTTGAAGATTAAGAACGATTCAAGGATATTTATGTGGATAAAATCATTCATAGGCATTATGGTATCTGCTTTTGACCAGTTAATCTGGTGACCCATCTTAAGCCTGCGGACGGCCAAATTATTATGGGAATATCCCTTAGAGACTGCGTTTTGGTGTTGCTTGGTTCTTATAGGAATATTTTTAGGATGTTTGACCGACATAGAATAAATTACAATCCAAACATTACATATTATCGCTCCTTGGTGGGGGGGCGGGTTATCAACACATTTTTTTGGGTATAATTGTATTTAAAAAAACTACACTTATATTAAGTTGTTTTAACATTGGTAATGCATACACAAATATATATATATATATATATATATATATATATATACTTCCCCCAGTTAATCAATTTTAAAAAGTTGGCACCGACCAACAACATCAAGGTTTCCTTCCTTTCAGTACGAGAATACGATCAAAAATAGCCTATCCCAAAATAGATCGATCGATAAAGAATAGGGAGTTTATTTTATTCCATGCAAATCATTTAATAAATTATATATCGGTGAAAGCAGCAGATTTTCCAAGAGAATGAATGAACACAAATGCGATATGCGGCGTGGTGCCCTCTCCTCGAGTTTATTTCTACATATGCCCAAATGAAAATCATCAAATTGATATTAATAATGCTAAAATAGTTTATAAGAGAAATTCGCAATTTTAATACTTCCGAAGGCTAATTCAATACTAATACCTTAATAAGCAAGAAATTCCTACTTCCCTTTCTCAAAAATGCCGACACATTCTCACATATCCCACATTAGCGCCACTTATTTGTGTGTTTGTACGTTAAGCAACTTTTGTATCTCACTTGTTCACTAGCTACTGACAATGACGGATGTCTCCGTCGAAACCTGGTTTCGCATATTAAATTACTCCTATTACTGTGGTTTTCGTACGCTACTGTAATTTTTTGGATATATATATATATATATATTATATATATATATATATATATATATATATATATATTGTTAAACGTTGAGACTATATATTATACCCTTATTTGCATATATATAATATATATTTTTCGTGAAAATTTCAATTGAATGGAATAAATATTTCGTAAGTTATGAGGAAATACATAAACTATCTTCCAAATTGCAGCAGCCAAAAGTTAAAGGTCACTTAGAAAAACAATATAAAATGGAACAAGAACAAAAAAGAAACCTTTAATAGCTTATAGCTTTCACTATAGTTTCAAAGCTATAAGAAAGCTGCAGCCAAAAGTAAACAATGCAACCGTTGGTGTCAACTTCAATGAATCCTGCATAAGGTGCTTCCAAGTGCTTTGGAACTTTATTCAGTTCATTTTCAAGGATATCTACAGGAGAAAATAATATAGTAAGGCTTTATATATAAGCTATTTAAAGATAAAAGACCTCTTCTAAGACAAGAATTCACCAATGAGGAAGTAGGAGAGGGATGGGTAAATTCACATTAAGATTTAGCCTATTGTTCTGAACTGTCTTTCCTCTGCAAAAAAAGACGTTCTATAATAAAGCTCCTGCTACTCCTTTTAATGTTAAAAACATTTTGGTTTTATCCTTCTCTGTTTGTTTCAGTGCCCTTCCCCGTCTTTTAAAAAACTTTAACATTTTAGGTGCTTTCTAATACGAGTCAACTATAAAAAAAACATTATAGTTCACAATAATTGTAATAATATTTGGGGAGTCTATTCGATCGAAAGTTCTGTTTGTCCAAGTAAATATTTTGAACAAACAGGAAAGCAATTATCTGTCCGTATTAATCAGCATAAATAATGTTAGGAGATCTGTAAATAATAGTGCGTATTTGTGCATATGTCTGAAAATAATCACTTAATTAATTGGAATTCAGCAAAATTAATTTTTCGCCCAAATGACTAAATTAAAAGAAACCTTGTTGAATGTTCATGTATAAGCCAATTTAATAACTTTAACATTTCTCCTGGCCTTTTTAAAATTGATATTGTTATGCAAAAACTCATTCTTAAAGAAATTAGCTTTGACTTATGTTCCTTTTTTTTTTTTTTTTTTGCAATTTTCATTTTTGTCCGAACCCGATGTGTCAATTTAATTATTTTATTGATTTTGTATTAACATTATTTTATTTCTATTTTTCTCCCCTTCGTTTCAATTTACTTCTTGTGTCTCTCCTAATCTCCCTCTTTAGACTATCGCTTTATCAGTTAATCGTTTTAACCTTTTTTGCTCTGTTCTTGATCCTCCGTTTGACCTTGCTACCTGTTATAGCTAAATCTTAATGTCAATTTACCCATCCCTCTCCTACTTCCTCATTGGTGATTTCTTGTCTTAGAGGCGGTCCTTTATTTTTTACTAGCTTATACATACCCTTATTATATTTTTTTATCTTGTAGTTATCCTTGAGAATGAACTGAATAAAGTTCGAAATTACTTGGAAGCATCTTTTTCATTTTTCCTGCAGGACATTGCATATATATATATATATATATATATATATATATATATATATATATATATATATTTCAATTAAATGGAAATAAATAAATGTGAGAATTAAATTACTACAATTACCTGAGCAGACATAAATTCATATAATAAAATTTATAAATTTAAATAGAGAGTAGTGTACGAGAAAAAAAGAGAGAGGTTCTGTGTGTACGGGAGAGAGCTACAAGGAGCTACAAGGAAAATAAGTACCCTAGAAAACCTTACGGTCCTATCAAAGAGGGTACTTTGGACTAGCTGTCGACCGGGCACATCTCTGCTCAATTGCCTTACGTTATCCCTAAACGGCCACTTTTCAAGACTTTGTCTAGTCTAGTCTTGAACTGGTCAACATAATTGCTGTTGACAACCTCCACCGGAAGTGCGTTCCAGCTAACGCAGATACTGTACGTAAAAA
Source organism: Ceratothoa steindachneri (assembly GCA_963969495.1). NCBI lineage: Eukaryota > Metazoa > Arthropoda > Malacostraca > Isopoda > Cymothoidae > Ceratothoa > Ceratothoa steindachneri. Next base: position 47,456,460 of record OZ018337.1, read on the forward strand.
ATTTTCCACACAGATCGCGGTTGTAACGCTTCAGCTCAAGTTTAAAGCCGTGATTTCTTGTTCTGCTCTCAACAAGTGGGAAAATATCCCTGTAGTCAACATTGTCAAACCCTTGAAGTATTTTGAAAACTTCGATGAGCTGACCACGCAGTCTACGGGTTTCCAACGAGAACAGATCTAATTCCCTTAATCTATCTTCATAACTTTTATGACTGATAGAGGGAATCAGTTTGGTTGCCATGGCTTAAACGCGTTCCAACCCCGTGATTTCCTTTCGAAATGAAGGACTCCAAAATTGTACGTCATACTCTTGGTGCGGTCGAACAAGTGAATTGTACAAAGAGAGTACTATTTCCTTGTTTCCATATCCAAACTGTCGCTTTATATAACCTAGCATCCTTTGGGTTTTCTTCTCCGCCTCAATACACTGCCTCGAGAACTTGAGATCACTAGTTATAGTTACACCCAAGTCCTTCTCAGTGTCGGTAGATTTAATAGCAGTGCCCTTAAGGATATAATGAGATTGGGTGCTTCGGTGGCCGATATGCATCACTTTTTATTTGTTTACTTTAAAAGGCATTTTCTCCGTGTCCGACCACTCCCCAATTTTTCCAATACCTTCCTGCAGCCGAGCAGCATTTCCTTCCTTTGCAACGTTCATACCAAGTTTGGTATCGTCGGCAAATTTGGAAATCTTCGCAACTAAGTCACCATCCATATCATTAAAATAGATGATGAACAGTAGTGGTCCTAGGAAAGAACCTTGGGCAACACCGCTAGTTACGGGCGCTTACTTAGAAGAAGCTTGTCCATTCAACACTACCCGCTGCCGTCTGCCTCTTAGCCAGTTCTTTATTCAACTTACTACATTTCCGTCTATGTCCAGCACACGCACTTTACGGAGAAGGCGGCGGTGTGGTACCTTGTAAAAGGCTTTTTGAAAGTCTAGGTAGACAACATCCATCGCCTAATCCAAATCATGCTCACTGAAAACGAAGTGGAAGAATTCTACAAGGTTCGTTAGGCATGATCGGTGCCTTCGGAAGCCGTGCTGGGAACTCTTCAATAGCAGGTTTGACTCCAAATATGACGTTATATTGTCCACCAGGATGCTTTCCATGAGTTTACAGACTATCGAGGTTAAACTGATAGGTCGGTAGTTGGACGGTTGGCTTTGGTCTCCTTTCTTGAAGATCGGAGTCACCTCCGCCTCACGCCAGTCTCCAAGAACGCGTCCAGTCCGGATCAAAGTGCTGAAGATTGTGGTCAGCTGTGGTGCCACCTCATCACGCACTTCCTTCAACACTTTAGGGAGAAACTCTAAGGTTTCTTCCTAAAGTGTTGACGGAGAAAGAGAGAGATATAGAGAGAGACTAGGAGAGAGAAAGAGTGAGAAGGAGAGAGAGAGAGGGTGAGATAGGGTGAGAGAGAGAACTCACGTACCCCCACTTGATTACTTGTGGAAGTTAAGTTAAGTGTCAGCTGTCAGATTTCATTCCGCAGTGCGATTTATTCAGGTAGTGGTTCATCCCTTGGAAAAAAGAAGCAGTTAGTGATGATTCACGTTAACTTCGACCTTCGGTCGTTGTAGTATTTGCATCTAAATAACTCATAACACTAGGTTACGCCCCTTTTCCTCTCGAAATAAGCCAATTTTGCACCATTAAATAAAGTAAATTCACTAAATTGAGAATGTTTACATCCGAAATTATCGACTTATTTCCATGTGAACAAAATCTGTGTGGGAATATTTAGAATAAATTTAAATTTACCTCGAAACAACAGTACATGTAAGTTGCAGTAAAACACATTTCGATATACTTATATGTAAACCAAAATATTTATTTTCCCATTTAATTACCGTTTAATCCCTGGTTGTCTCTTTACTTTTCATTCTAATGGTACAAAGTATCGGTTTTTATGATCGGTTCAATTTTATCAAGCACTGTTAATATGTGAGGAAATAATTACATATGTAGTGTGAAGTTAGATCATATTTTTCTTTTAAATTTGTCTTTATACGGAGAAGGAAGAATACCACTAGTCTTTCAGTACGTGAAATAAAAGGCAACTAATTCCAGATAGTGGCGGCTGGTCTGGGATCCCGTGCACGCGAAGGTTTTGTTCCTACTAGCGGAATACTCAATAGCGAAGATGGATGGAGGTGTGGTGGAACAGATGGATTAATTCATGTTAATCCACGTTAATGTGGATAGTGCAATAGCACCGATTGGCTGAGAGTTTGATAATAATATATGACAATGTTATTTGATTATATATATATATATATATATATATATATATATATATATATATATATATATATATATATATATATATATATATATATATATATATATATATAAATTCTCCACGACTGCAGTCTGAAATAGGGTTTGAATGATACCAAGCTATCATAAAAGGTAAGCCCTTACTTTTCCGCTTGATACGAACTTAATTGATTAACTGAATTACAATTAACAATCAAATAAAAACAATAAGTGGGAAAGTCAAAATTGAAAAGTGTAAAGAGGACGGTTTAAGAACACATAAAAATTAGGGAAGTTTGAAGTTGTTCGTTGTCCTCCTGTCCTGTGCCCTCTTTGCAGGTATCTGACCTCTTCAGAGAACGAGAGTTGGGGAGAGTACTCGGTATGAAACCTGAAGCGCTCTGAATTTTGAAAGGAAAAATATTTCCTCTCCAAATTGAGAAAAACAACGCTCCCCAGGCGAATCCCTGACCCGCCGCAAGTGGAGTGTCATACGACTCATCCACAGGGGAAAAGAGACACCCTAAGCATCCACCCACAAGTTCAGGGAGCCATAAATAACAGTGCTGCTGCCTAACAAAGTTTGGTATAAAATGTCCTAAACGGAGGCAACCGATGGTCAACAGCTCCGGGTACTGAGATGAAAACTTGAAGACACAGAACATAGGTTGAAGTGGACACGGACCGTACAAAAGACCTGTCCAAAATATGGGTTTGATTAAGTTTACCTATGGCATAGACACAAAGAGGTCAGATAGAAGATAGTAGGTTAGAACAAAGGAAGGGGAAGATCCATCAATTGTAACTATAATTTTAACAATATGTGAACTGAGTGGGTGGGTATATGTGATGGTTAAATAAAGAGAAGTAGCAAACTTGCAGATGTTTGCACTATGTACGATAAACATGAAATGAAATGAAGCATTTTGTTGAATGTAGTGAATGGAGTGTGATCAGTTGTGAATTCAATTGTAAATCATAGAGGTTAGGGTCAAATAGAGAGTGTGAACAGGCCAGAGATCGCATCAAGGTTGCGTTGATTATTTGAATATGTGATTGATTGAGGGGGAAATATCAGTCGGGAGGACATTTGGATGGGATTTTATATGAGAGAAAGTGAGAGAAAAGAGAAAGATAGATAAGAGGAGAGAAAAAGAAATAAAAGAGAGAGAAATACAGCGAAAAATGGGAATTCAAAAGACAGAAAAAGAGAGAAAACAGAGGGAGAGAGAAGAAAGAGTAAAGAGAGAAGAAAGAGAGAGAAAGTGAGAGAAAAGGAGAGTGATAGAAAAGAGCAAAAAGGATAGAGAAAAAAAAGAAAAGGGAAAAAGAATGAAAGGAGAAAGATAAAAGCTAGAGAGAAAAATAGAGGAAAGAGAGACAAAAGATAGAGATTTAGGGAGAGGGAGAACAGAGAGAAAATAAGGAAAATAGTAAAAATGCGAGATCTAATAAACAGAAATAACGAGAGAGGAAAAGAGAATGTAAGAAAAAGGTAGAGCCCGATAACAGAGAGAAAGAGAAACAGAAAAATAGAGACAAATAAGATAGTAAGAGAGAACACGAGAGAAACGGAGAGATAAAAGAGAGAAAAGTTTGAAAAAATAAAGTGAAAAGAGAGAGAGAGAAAAGAGAAGGAAAAATAAGCAGAGAGAGAGAAAGAAAAGCGAAAAGAAGAAAGAGAGAGAAAGGTGAGAGGAAAAGCGAAAAGAAGAAAGAGAGAGAAAAGTGAGAGAAAAAGCGAATGAAGGAAAAAGAGAAAGAAAAGGAGAGCGAGAAAAAGAAAAAAAAGAAAAAAAAATGAATAAATAAATAAAGAAAAGAGTGAGAGCGAACTAGATAGAGAAAAGAGAGACAACGAGTTAGAGAGAAAGAGAGGGAGAAAGGAGAGAAAAAAAATTGATTGATTGATTTAAATTGGCTCGACTATATGGGCATTGTTACCAGTTTTACAAAACATATAACTACATATAAACATTTCGACTATGTGGTCATTGGCACATTTAAGATTTAATCTTTAAAAGGTTATAAGGTGAGCTAAATGGAGAATTTTATTAAAAAAATAAAATAAAACTTTAAAATTATAAAAAAACATACATATATAAATTTCGCATACATAAATTACATGTTCATTGCCACCAATTTCGAAGTTAAAACTAAATAACTAAAAATAACTAAAATATAAACATTTAAAAACAAAAAAAACATTTAAAGTTTTTCAAGAATGTCGGCTTCTTTAATAAATAGAAATATACCACTGCCAACATAGCGATCATCCCCGTGGATTGAGCCAAGCGAAAAGGCACCGTCTCTTTCCCGGTATTTAAGGAGGTGGCAACAACGCGGCTCTCCAAGGGTTGGGGAGGCACTATGTGTTATGTGTTTGACTGGAAGGGGAACCAAACAGTCTTCATAAAATGTGGAAGGGCGTTCCTCTATTAGGTGTCCATGTGTTAACCTTGTGTGGCCAATTTGTAGCCACACGAGCGCGCTTTGCCCCCTCCAAGGCAGTCCGTCGTAGTTCCATGTGTTATGAGTATTTTGTTGGATGTTGCGTCTTCTGTTAGTGCTCGCTGTATCCCATCGTTTCCGCCACCAGTTTCGGATACATCCGGTGTTCTCCTGTCGAAGGTCACGAGCTGGCACAGGATTCCGGCTCGTGACAAGTTGTCTCGATGCCGTATTTACCGGATCACCTTCCATCTCATTGCCAGAAATACCTACATGAGAAGACAGCAGCTAAATTTTACTTCATACGCGTTTTTATAGAAGAAAAAGCCACTCATTTATCGTACTCAACAAAAAATGGGAAGGATGAAATCGGTCATTGCTTGGAGAGCACTACAGGAGTCACTAAAGATAGTAAAAGAAGGTTGGGGATGAGTAAAAATTGTCATGACTAGAATTAAGATTGCGTTAAGTTCAGATGTAAAAATATATGAAACGAGAGACAAAGTATGTAATTTTCCAATTAAAGGAAGGAAAAACAACACCAGATCCCACCCTTTCCTTGCATATTGAGCTGGCTATGAAAATTTAGATGGAGTTCTTATGCTTGGGAAAGGCACAGATCCCTTATCATTTGATATGCCATTACAAATGGTTACTTCCGGAAGGAGACAAGGACCAACTCGTATAGGTTTTTTGGGGGGCATATCTACACATCAGAGGACGATAATGCCTCAAGCAGGGGTTTGACTCATATGCCGAAAAGCTTGGACAGAATTGGTCAGGGTAACTATGATTTGGACCAAGAGTCAGTTAATACGGTTCCGCAAGCTAGTGAATCGAGTAAACGCAGAATCCGATGCCAACATCGCAGTATTTGAGACTGGCGTCGAAGGTTTAGAAGCAGGATGTCTGCATTTACTAGCAAGCTTAGAATGGGAGGTAACCTGAAGGCTCCTGTTGCCAGTCAAGTGCCATTTTGTGAAGCTGGATGAGTGTCTTACGGTCAGCTCCCCAAAAAGTGTTTGCAATTATTTTTAACAGATCCATGGCAGTCTACCTTGATAGATTGGAGGTGAGGAACCCACATTAACCTTTGATCAAATATGAGTCCTAAGAACGCGGTTTCTTTGCATGGTATTAATTTTCCGTAAAGGAACATATCTGAGTCTGGGAGAACTTTGTGGAATCAAAAAAAGTAAACTGCAACAGTCTTTGAAAATGAAAATTGGAATCAAAGGTGAGTAGCCCATTTGCATATTTCATTAATGGCAGATTAAAGCTCTCTTTCTGCCACTAACATTTTTGCAGCAGCAAATGATATAGAAAAATCATATATGTATACGGTACTAAGTAAACAGTCCGGTAGCGCATTTACAATATTAATTATGGCAATAGCAAAGAAGGTCACACTCAAGACACTGCCTTGAGGGATTTCGCCTGGGACGGAGTATTCTGACAATAGTGTAGTTCCAACCTAAATCCTTGGAGAATGGTTGGTCAAAAAATTTTTAATGATAGTAGGGAGGTGGCCTCTGAGACGGATGTTATACAAAAACTGCTAGATACCATTTCTCCATTAGCTCGTTCTTGACAAGTATTTACCATGAACATTTTAAAGTTGCTTTACCTGCCATCTTCACTGCCTTTGTTTAGCTTGCTCTTAAAACTTAATTCGTGTATCTTTCATCTACCATTCTTATTATTTACACCACCTGTGTCCTTATTCTCCAACTTCTAATTTGCTCCTAATAGGTCAAATCAATTGGTCTCTTTTTCATTTAATTTAAAGATATTCTCAGAAGTCATGACTTATCTCGAATCAGCCATCTTATATAAGCACCGACAAATCGATGACTGCTTCGATATTCTCAGGTAGCCGAGGAAGAAAGATACAGCCTAATATTATTTAGGGATTTGTGGTTGGAAATTCTTGACTGAATAAATCACGTTCTAAATTGGAAATCTCAACTCGATTTTGCAATTTAACTGAAAATAAATAGGAAATTAGGTCTCACGTTGTGGGAGTTATAACACCTAACGGGGAATAAATACAACCAAGAATCTAAATGTGCTTATGAGAAACCTACCACACATTTTTAGTTATTTAATGCGTACTGTTACTCTCTGGTGATTTCTATCTAGCTGAGTTATGAGAAAAGGGAAGAGAGGAGAAGAAAATGAATAAAATGATGAAATAAAAAACTCGGTATTAGACAGGATCGAGGCTTAAAAGAAATTGAATTTTCAGAATAAAAAAAGAGGGTTTTACTATCATTCCGCCTCTTATTGCTCCTAGGGACCTAGTTATTAACGTGGGATCCGAAACACCTGTCTCTAGAGAGTATGGCAGTCGTCTTGAAACCGGCTCGAATCGAGACTCCATACGGCGGCAAACTACACCCGAAATAATTTAACTAAAAGCGGAAACGGTGTTTCCACTCGCACTAATTTAAGCATTGGTTATTCAGTCCCGCCCTCACAATTGGGAACAGAGAACCTCCTAGTAATGAAAAGGAAGACTTATGACAGTGGTGGAGATGAAGAAGCTTCGGAGTGAATATGATGGATGAACAAGATCAACAGACCAAGGTCGTGTGCTCTCAAAGATTTCAATAATTTTGAAAAAGAAGATTTAATTAACAAATGTATTATCAATTAACAAACATCATCTGGCCTTACGACCTTCAAAACTTTCAAAAACGCATTGAAAAGTAAAATGTTTACCACCCGACCGACGACATATTAACTTATAGGCTGGCGTGCACGCGACTGAAAATGACGTCATTTGGTCATCGTGATGATACCAGAGGCAGCAAACCAAGAAAAATGATATTCCTGAGCCAGAGGTCAGGTGGCAACTTTCTCTGAATGTCTATCTCTTCTACAACTGTATTTTATGTTTGTCTGTTTCTACAGCTGTCTTTAGATGTCTTTCTGTCTCTCGTATATCTCTATTTATTTGGGGGGTTTTTTCTGTATCGGTTTCATCTGAATCAAAGTTTCTATGCTGGATCTTTATTCTGTATCTCTTCATCTGTCGCTATTTTGTTTATATTTGTGTTTATCTGATTATTTCTTACGTATCTTTATTCTTAATCTGCTTCTTCCACACATGCATATCTGTTTGTTTATTCCCTATGAAATTATCTATTTCTTTTGCATCTGTCTCTGTCTGTCTGTTTTTTTTAAATTTTACGTTTTTAACTACTCAGATTGACAGGTAATTATTATACTCACGATCAAAATTTCGAATCTATTAAAAATTTTAATAATTTAGTAATATATTTTATCCTTAGATCTAAAACGAATAAAAATATTAGATCAAGTATTTATTTCTATTTAGTAATATCACATTTGGCTTGTCTTAAATCTCTACAACTGCAGGAAACTCATAATGCCGCCTATGTGGAAAACATATTCTTAAATGTCTTAACAACCCTTAAGAGCAGCAATGGCTCTTTAGCCCATTAAAACGCACTAGTGTATACTATTTACGACCCCCCCCCTCCCCTTAGGACAATTTGTATAAGAATTCGGATAACTGTCGTCAGTTCTGACACTTATTTGTATAATATTTATGACAGACCCGACACCAGAGCATATTTAAGCGTGATTCGATGACCAATTATAATTTATGTGCTTTATGTTCTTTATGTGTGCCGAGCCCATCTGTAGATAAGAGCGCACTTAATAAAGTCATGTCACACCTATTTGCTAACAATCGGTGACACAAATGTAGGATACCGAACTCAAACAAAGCCCTAAGAATGATTTTTGTATTATTCATCACCCATCTCTAGGAAACACCATTTAACCGGAGTTCTGAAACCTATTTATGAGTTCTTACAGGTGGGGATCCAGGGGGTTGGGATGAATCCCCACCCCTAAAAAAAATATTCAGACCCGTTTATGTTTATATTTTATTTTTAAGTCATAGTTGTATTCTGCTATTCAGAAAGTTATGTAATAATAGAGAATATATATAAAAACTTTTAAACCGTTGTGATCGAATGTAGCTTATATAATACATGTCTAAAATACAGGTCAATCTCAAAAGATGATTATTAAATGTAGTATTATACTTTAGCTGATGTTTAAAAACTACAATAAACCACAATTCATAATTTTCTGATGTGTTGAAATAAAATTCGGATCTGAGCGATTCGTGCTCACTCCTTTATGAGATGCTTTCATTTATAATTATCAATGCTTTGTAAGATAACCATTATTAATCATCAATGCCCTTTTCTCAGGGTACTCAGAGGGAAGAAAGAGTTCAGGTTAGCCCCCTCAAATTTTTATCCTGGGAGTTGTTAGAGCCTACTTAAAAAGGATTTAATAGGATTTTCAGATCTATATATTTGTTAACTCTTCTTTGGCACACCTGTATGATAGCGAACTGAAAAGGAGTTCTGTAACTCACCAATAAGATTGTAGCGATAAATGGAGTTCGCAACCTTTCTGCCCATTTCATTCCGATGTTTTATTCATATACCGAAGATGGTTTGACTATTTTAAAGGTCATAATAGTTCAGTGGAAGGCCATCGTGAGCGTTAAGAATATTGGAGACGATTTTTATGGCTAACTTTGCTGAATGCAGACTATTTTTTCCCCTCGAATTTAAAGCGAAATGCGATTGAGGGCTTATCAAGCCGAAAGTTTGTAGAGATCTGTAAAAAAACTGATGAAGGGAGAGGATGTAAAAATGTGTAGAATATATATAGTTGTAAATCCTCTTATAGGTGTTGGGGTTAGGAAGGCAACCTGAGGGTGTTAGGGCCGGTAAGGCATGCAGTCCAGATGATAGCCACACTAAGGTTGCCCATGCTGAAACAGGGCATCCCTTTGCAGGTATTTGTTGGGTATTGGGAGATGAGACATATAAAACGGAAGGCCATTTTCAAGGACTCAGTCTACATTATGGGATTATTTTAACAATCTCAATTTCTTGACGCAATATTCCAGAACTATAGGTATATTCCACCGATGTGGGAAGGAATTTTTAAAAAGGGCTTGTTTATATGAGTAATAGTTTGAGTCTCCTCATAAATAGTTTATTCATTACTATTTGTTCAGTTATGTAATTTCTTTCAGATTTCAAATCGGGACCCCTTTTGTAAAGAAAATTTTGGAGATAAAAATCCACTAAAAAATCAACAACAGAGTTATATCACTAAAAATTGGCACAACTGATAAAAATGAGTTAAATTTTAAGAATTCACAGTTTCGGTGAGAAGCCCAGTTATTTTAGAGATACTAATTTCATTTAATTACTTGTTTTTAAGGCACTTGTTTCTTTGAATACAATGAAAAGTTGAAAGATGTACAGCCATGGCCAAATGTTTGGGCAGATGCCAAACCTTTGTTGTTCGTAAGTTTCAAATGATTCAGATCATTCAACTAAATTAGTCACGTGTTTCTGGCGAATCTTGAAGAATATTCAGTGTGTTATAATAAGTTCTAGACATTTTGGAACCCTCTCGCGCAAAAGAGATAAAATTAAACAACTTCTGGAATTTGTTTTGGCTCAAACTCAATTTAAAGAGCCAATCTTGAGTGATGGTTCACCATAGGCGATTGTCATAATTTGAGGTCTTCCACTTTTCAACCCGTCCTTACGAGGGTTACCCTCAATCTTAATAAGATCTGGTGAGTTACTAAGGGAGAGAGAGGGAGAGAGTACACAGAGAGAGTGGGCACGAGAGAGACAGAGTACAAAGAGAGAAATAGAGAGACTGTACATGGTAGAGATAGTAAGAGAGAGAGAATGTACGGGAGATAGTAAGAGTGTACAAGGTAGAGGTAGTAAGAGAGAGAGAGAGGGGAGAAAGAGAGAGAGAGAGAGAGAGAGAGAGAGAGAAAAGAGAGAGAAAGAGTACGAAAGAGTGTGTACAAGAGGGAGAGAGTAAGAGAAAGAGAGAGAGAGAGAGAGAGAGTGTGTGTGTGTGTATATGTGTACTGGCTATCTCCCTTCCTGGACAACACATGAATATCCCATTAAATACTTTAATCTCTCTCATACGAACTTCTCTTACGGGAAACTCTGGTACCATTCTTTGTTTACACGGGTGTTTATGGGGCTCTTAAAGGGGTTCTCCCCTCCCGCATTTAAAGCGCAATATCAACGAGGGCGTATTGATCTGAATGTTTGTAAGGAGAGAGAGAGAGAGAAAGAAAGAGAGAGAGAGAGAGAGAGAGAGAGAGAGAGAGAGAGAGAGAGAGAGAGAGAGAGAGAGGACTCGTTGAAGAAAGAGTGGTGGAGAAATAGGAAGTGGTGAAGAGAGAGTGGTGAATAGAGATGACTTGTTGAAGAGAGAGGAAGTGGTGAAGAGAGAGAGAGAGAGAGAGGACTCGTTGAAGAGAGAGGAAGTGGTGAAGAGAGAGGAAGGGAATATCTGCGGAAGATATAAAGCTGCAAATCCTCTTGCGGGCATTGGGGACAGAAGGGTAAAATGATGGTGTGAGATCTGGAGGACAGACAATCTTTCAGATGTCACCCGCAGCAACGTTACCCAAGTTCCACCCGATATCCCAGGACGCCTAAGTGACGTCATTCGGGCCGCTCAGATGAGGATATTCATTTTCCTCTTTCCCTCTTCATTTTCATTTCTTCATCTTTTTCCTCTTTTGTCCGTAAATTTAATATTTTTTGACTTTTCTTTCATCTTTATCTTTTTTATTTGTTCCTCCTTTTCTCTCATCTTTCTTTTTTTCATTTTCTTACCCTTTCCTTTTTTTTCTTTTCCTATTTTTCCTCTGACTAAATCCTAATTTTCTTTTTTTCCCTCATTTTCCTTTTTCTTTTATATTTTTTATGTCATTCTTCAGCCTTTTGTCCTATTTGTCCTTTTAATTCCAAATTTCTTCCGATTTTATTTTCTGTTCGTCCTTATCCTTTATCTCCCTTTTCTTCTATTTACTATTTTTCATTTTTATTTTCTGTTTTCCTTTTTTTTCGTTTTTATTTCTTATTTATCCTTTTATTTCATTTTATTTTATTTCCTCATTTTTTTCTTTAGACTTTATCCTCAGCTGTACTTCCATTTCCTAAGTTTTCCCCCTTTTTACTGTCCTCTTTTATCCGTTATCTCCTTTTTCTTTTATTTTTCTATTTCCCTTTTTTCTTTCCTTGTACTTACCTATTTCATTTCCTTTTCTTTATTTTTCTTTTATTTATCTCTTCATCCCATTTCTTTCCTCTTTTTCCTTTTTTCATATATTTTCCCTTTATCTTACGTTTTAATAACTTATTTAATTTTTTCTTTCCTCTTTTCCCCTTTTTATCATTGTTATTTCCTCCTTTTGTTTTTCTTTTCTTTTTATTTCCTTTTAAGCTTTTTCTTCCCGTATTTTTCTCTTTTTGTTACTTAAGTTCCGTTTTTTCATATATTATTTCTTTTTTCTATTTTTTCCATTATTCATCAGTTTTATTTCCTCTTTCGTTTTCTTTCATCTTTCTATCCTTATTTCATCATTTTTCTTTTCTCATTTTGCTTTATATTCTCCTTTTTACTTCTATATCTCATTTTACTTTTCTATTTATTCTTTTTCCCTTTATTTCCACATTTCCTTGTCCTATCGCTTTTCTCTTTATTTTCCCTCATTTTATTTCATTATTTTTATTTTATTTCCGTTTGTTCCTTTATTTTCATTTTTCGTCCATTTTTCTCTTTCGTCCTTATATTTCTTCAAATTTCTTTCCTTTTTATCGTTTATTTTCTCGTTTTTTTCTTTTCTCTATTTCCACCTTTTCATTGTTCTTTCCTCTTTTTCCTGACTTTTTGTTTTCTGTTTTCCTTTTCTTTTCTCCTTTTCCTTTTTCCCTCTCCTCTTTTTTTGTTTTTCCCTTTTTATTTCCTCATTTTCCTAGTCTTTTCTTTTTATTTCTATTTTACCACATTTGTCTTTCTTCATTTCCTACCCTTTCTCTTTTGTCCTTTTATTTCCTCGTTTTTCCTCTTTCCTTTTATTTCCTTTTTCATCTTTCATTTTCTTTCTTCTAATTTATTTTTATTTCTCCTTTTTCTCACTTTTTTAAGGACTTGAAGCAAGTTGATGACTGTTTTTTTTTAACATTTTATATATGGCCAGGCCCAGTGATGAATCTCTGTACCAGTTGAAGGCAGTTAAGCTACACTGGGTGTGGTTAATCTACGGATGGAGTCCCACTTTCGAGTCGAAATTACGGTAGCTGACTGGCGCGACCCAGAGTTCGGACCCGAGTTAGAACCAAAGATTCCCTAAGATATGTACTCAAAAGTGAAAACAAATCGGTGGTAACACGAGTTGAGATGATAGTTAACAGTGTAAGATCGCTGGTAAAGTGCAGATATGTGAAAACAAGTGGAATAGGATGATAAAACAAATAAAGGTCGGTGGTAAACACGAGTGGAGATTGGTGGTAAAAGTGAAGATTTGTTGCAAAACGAGTTGAGATGGGTGATAAAACGAGTAAGGATCGTTGGTAAAATGTGCAAAGATCGGTGGTAAAATCGGTAAAGTAACAACTACATTCTTTATTCTATGGGTATAGGCCTTTATGTAAGATTCCTGCCTACATTCAGGGCCTATTTAATTCTGTGATAGAGAGGTTTCGAAGACGCCTTAGAGGAGAGACAAGTGAATCGCTCTGTCTGGATGGGTGTCAATTATTTTCAATTATCTTCCCTATTAAGAGGATTAGGGAAAATTCAGGAAAAACGATAATAAAAGTAATAAAGAGTAGTAAGGAAAGATATAAGGGATAAGAGAAAAGGAATTCAGAGAACGTAGGGGATAACGAAACGCCACTGCCTCTGTGCGTAAATCGAAGTTCAATGAATCAAATGTACGACTTTCGCTGATATAATGACAAGGCCTTCCAAAGGATCCGAAGGTCCGGTACCAACACCTATCCACATCCAACCGCGCTGTAAATCCAATATCTCCCTAACGGTGCCGTCGATAGCGGCTCTTCTAAGGAGGAGAGAAAAGGAGCTGAGGTGCTATACAAAGACCCAGTGTCATTGACCGAGTTACTGGTTTATGTTTCCGGTGAGTATTGATATCGTGGGTATCGAATGTGGCCAAAAATGACGTTTGCACAATCCAAAACAATCCCAGAATCGATTGGTGGTCGTTAGATTAGGTGTGAGCGAATGGGTACACACATTTGAAATTATATATTTGTGTGTGTATAGAATGGGCTAAGCCCATAATGTTTTCCTACGGTTTCGCCTCTTTTCATGCATTCTTAACGAAAATTTACGACTCGTTATGTGGCACTGCAACGGCATTTTCGGTGGGGAGGGGTGGGTCAAATTCCAGTGCCATGCCATTTCAATTTGGGCGCTTGTATGAAAACACAATTTTCCTGCCACAATATCTTTCCATCTTGAAGACTTTCACACAACCTCATTTTCCTATCATCTCATTTAGGTGTCTGTGTGTGAGAGAGAGGGGGGAGGGGGGAGTAGGTACATATAACCACTATTCTGTGGACATGAAGCTTGGTTCAAGAAAGTTTATTTTCCTCTCTAACCTGATTTTAGGCTGAGAGAAAGAGAGAGAGAGATAGTTACAAAGAAAGTAAATACCTTACAGACATATTGGTCCATGCCAAGAAGGAACTTATAACTTGTCTATAACAATATAATCAGATTGTCCTATGGATAGTAAAGTATAGATGAAGTCGCTCTCCCTCCCCCACTCCTATCCAATCCGAACACCAGGCATGGGGAATTAAAAAGAAAAATACCTGGTTCGGTTTCGAAAGAAAAGTATTAACAACATATTTAAGAGTTATATTTTTTCTAGTTAGGTTCGAAAGTGTTTCAAAAAGAATACCATCCTTTTCCGTTTGGCTTGTGGTCTATATACAATGATAAACTTCATTTTAAAAGTATTATATTCATTTTTTTTAACATAATTTGAATTATTTTTGAAGTTAGCAAGAAAAATTAACAATTTTAACATAGTTTTATTATATTTACACCTTTAGCTTGATCTTTAATTTTAATATTTCTGATCACTTTATCCAATTCTTTTTAGACTTTCGATATTTGATATAATTTCTTCGGACAAATGATTCTAGACAACAATTTTATAGGAGAAAAAGTTACCACATCTTCTCTACTCTTTTGTTACAAGTTTTATGGTATTATTACGCGCAATATTTATATTAAAGTAAACCAAATAGAGTCTTGTTACATGTTGTCTTTTTCTTTTTAAGATTTTATACAACTTATTCAGCTTCCGAGTGTAGATATAATAATTGTAGCCTTGGCTTCTATTGTTTATAATCTTTTTATATTTTTAGGAAGCAACGTGACCAAACCTGGAAACAGTACTTCCATTATGGTCATACTAGAAGATCCTACAAATTTAAAATTATCGTTTCATCCTATTAACTAATCTGTCGTTTAATATGTCTTGCAATCTCTATGGCTCTCTTTTCTACTTCAACATTATACTGCAGAAACTAAAGATTATTAGACATTCTAATGCCAACGTCCTTTTTGGCTATCGGTTACAGATGTTGTTATGTTAAATAGATTGTAATCCGCTTTTGGATTTTTGTTTCAGACCTGAACAACTGCAGTTTCCAAATGATTGCGGGCATTTCCCATTCTACGGACCAATGACTTATCTGGTCAATGCAATTTGAAAGTCTAAAATATCATATCTCGCGGGGTAGTTATCTCTTGCTTAGTTTGAAATCGTCTTCCGGTTTGGAGATTTTTAAAGAAAAAATGATCCCACCTCGATATCACTTACGTAAATAATAAAAAGCAGGTGTCATAGAACCGAACAGTGAATCTAATTAGTCTATTATCGATTCATAACTACTTAATCTATGCGGTTGCTAAGCCAATTTTTCATCGTTTTTTTCTTCGACTAATCTTAAACCAGAGTATTCAGATTAATTTCTTAATCGCTACCATGACAAAAGACTTCTGATTGCTTAGGTCAAAAATCTAACCATACATGTCAGTGACATGAACTGTGATTATACAATTAAAAATTCTATTACATTAATGAGACATTGATCTAGGTTTTCTAAGCTCACGGTTCGGTTCAGTTAATTGTTTGTTAGATACTAAATGAGCTATAATCTCTTTTTTCCTGCGATAAGGCTATCTAGAGAAATCCAGACAAGCCTATAGTCAAGGAGATAGATAGGGTTGAACACGCAAGCATTAACTGCTTGGTTCAGACACATCGGAAACAAATGAAAATCCGATTTTTCAACCGCTTTTCTCCTTTATTCGCCTTGCTTTTACTTCATACCTGTCGTCAAATCCTTACTCTCTACCATACATTTGTCCCCATTACTTCCCTTAATCTCACTCTGATCGCAGTGGGGAATGAATTAATGGCAACCTCTGACGAGGAATTAACTCATTTAGACTGACCTTCCTCAATGGACCGCTAAAGCCCATCCCAACCAATTAACGCCGGACTTTAAAGCCAAATCAGACCGCTAATGCTTCGTAATTAAGCCCATAATTCTCTTCCACAAGGGTTAATTAGGGTGTTAAGCACATTGACCCCCAAATTCTCTCTTAGGGATTTGTTGATTATAAAATTGTTTGTTGATAGTTCAAAAGAATGGATGTGGTGGATATAAGAGTAGAACCTGGTAGAGAGGAGGAACCCGTGGAAGACAACATACACCTCTCTTTGGTCTCCCTCTTCCCTTGCAAAGATATCCTGCCTCAGAGACAGGGAGAGGAAGCGTGGATGTGAGTGTGGTATTTTTCAGACGGGATCAAATCTTGGACAAACGAAGATATTTCGGATTAATCCTAGACAGAGACCCCAGAGAACACAATTACTAATTAATGACCTCTTTGAAATTTCAATCCTAGAAGATGCCCCTACCCCCCCAAAAATATCATAGTTGATGACCACCACGAAATTTATTGGTATATTTAAAAAAATAATCGGTAAAATAAGCTCTATTAAAAAAAACACTAACAAATTAAACAAACACAATTAAACTGAAAAAAAAATAATCCAAGGGGTAAAAAAGAGAAATATGAATGCAGAAATTTTCAAATCCACTCAAACTGAATCACTCCGGTTAAATAAGTTAGGTTCGGTTAGGTTTGGTTAGGTTACGTTTGGTTAGGTTAGGTTAGGTTAGGTTAGATTAGAGCTTAGCTAGGTTAGTTTTGTCATCTAACCTAACCTAACCAATTTAATCTAAACCAAATTCAATCCCAATTGGCATTTTTACTCTATCTTTTTATCTCAATCTTTTTATCATTTATTATTTCTTATTTTAAAAAGATCAATCCTAAGTAATAACCCCCCTAAAAGATCATTCCTAGATAATGACCCCTACCATAGCCTGAGGTCGTTGTCGAGGGCGGTTCGCTATGATCCTAATTCAGAAAATTAGCAAAGAACTTTTGGAAAGGCAATTGTGGTCAATTCCACGAACGTGGCCTCCCAAAGGGTACCACGGATTGGAAAACCTTAGAGGGCGAGCGGCTTGGTTGCGAAGTAATATCGACACGTAACAAGGTCAACAGCCCTAAGTCGCGTGCTCTCAATTATTCTGACTCATGACCTTACGACCTTCAAACTTTGTACAAGAGGAGCAATCAAACCCATAATTAGTATTTTTTATTTTTTTAATTCTCGAACTAACCTTGGGAGGAACTTGACGTTTATATCATTTCGAAGAGATTATAAAACAACATTAGGATTTCAAATTTGGTTAGAATCGAGCGAATAGTTACGGTGTTATTGCCCAAAAACTCATTGAAAAGTAAAATGGCTACCATCCGACCGACCGACGACCTAGGGACCGACATAATAACCTATAGAGTCGTGTGGACACAACTGACAAAAATAATTGCAAAGGAGCTATCGGTTAATGGCCTCTCAGATAGGTAGCGTCATTAGGTCCCTTAAATCGAGAAAAAGATCCCCCGAACGGATAATGAAATGCACATCAAAATCAGTATGTCACTAACTGGTAGGCCCAAAGGCAGCAGGGGCTGCTGCTCGTTACGAGGCTGGAGGAGGCTCCAGATTGTATCAATTTTTTTTTTTTTACACCAGGCAATGATGGTAGAAGCCGTGATGCCCCCACGGGGGGGATCCCGTTCCATGCCTGGGGTATGTTGAGATAAGTAAATCCATAGGGTTCCAGAAGGAAGAAGAATGCGTGTGTTGTGCTATGAAGGTGGGAAGGGGAATTATAGCGGTTTTGGGCTTGGCTATGTGCTTGGTGATGCATATGGGGATATTTATCCCTGAAAGAATGATCATCAGCGTATCCACTCAATGCCCTGATGTCAGAAATCCATCGCAGTGTTGCGGGCCTCAAACCTACACTCTAGCCCCAATCTATCCAATTCGCTTCCTAAACTAAGTCAGACGTGAGAAATCAAGGAAGAAATGAAACGGATTGTATATACAGTCCTTTATTTACAAAAATAGCGATAAATATATTTACAATCTCGATATATATACAAAAAAAAACAATCCGTGCGAATACTACCAATTAAAAAAACAAAAAAATACAAATAAAGAAACAAAGAAACAAAGAAAGGCCTTTCTCTTACGTGGTACCACGTTTTATAGGGATTTAGGGTCCCCGGGATAAAGTCTTGCCGGCCGCCACTCGTGTAGGTAAAATTGTTGCGTACGTCTTTAAAGGCCTTGGTTCCGAGCTCATATGTATATATAAACGATCCGGTCGCGGTCTTGAAGCTATTAAATCCATCCCGTCCAAACAAATTATATGGACGTTCAAATTCGATTTTAATTATTCCACAAATTACTCCACCACACTCCTCCTTCCTTAGGCCATTCGACCACAGTCACTCACAATACACTCTAAATCCTTACTCACGGTACCATTTTTACTCAATCGCGCCATTCTGCACCTATTCACATTCGTCTACAGGTCCCTAACTACGCGTAGCAATCTGTCGGGGTCGCTCATCAGTCATCCTGTCAGTCTCCTCGTCACTATCGATCATATCGTCCACCATACTCTTACCCTTCATCACTAGCTCTTCCATCTCTCGACAGAACTCTATCATACTCTTCCGTTCAGAACCTTCACTCTTCATACTCCGATTCATCAGCTCCTCACCCACAGCTCTCATCCAACTCAAGGTACACTCTTGCGAAGCCGACAAATGACTCACATGCCCTCTATTCTCAGCAGATATACCAGAAACCCCTTCAACTGGTTCCCACCAGAAGCCAGAAAAGTCAGTCACCTCCTCCTTTGTCACATCAAACTCACCTTTACCCTTACCATTCGTTATACCAGAAAAATCAGCCGCACTAGGTTCATTCTGCCCAAACACACTATCATTCCTACTGTTCCCAAAACCAGAAAAATCAGGCACAGGCAGCTCACTTACTCCTCTACTTACACCAGCCAAATCACTCACCTGCTTATGCAAACACTCAATCTCTCTCTCAAGCTCCCTCATACCAGAAAGACTCTGCCCAGACTTACTTTCATTCGTACTTGCATCTTTCCTTTCACTCTCCTTTGTACGCTTTCTACGCCTCGAGACCAAGACAAGCTCTTTCCCAGACAGATCCATACTATCACAATACATCTCTTCATCATGCACCTTGTCTCTCTCTCTCTCGCCAGGTAGTCAAGAGATTCTCTCCACCTCCTCAACTGACTCTGATGAGCCCACACTCTCTCAGTCATACACTCATTCAAACTCTCCAAAACATACGTCACACCATTCTCCCAGACTCTCACAACTCTATACGATCCTTCAAACTTTTCACTCATTTTCGACACATTCAACTTACCTTCTACTTCTTTTACCTTCAATACTTTTGTACCTATTTCAAACGAACGAATCCTTTCATGCGCCTCACGCCAAAATTCATAACAAACTGACACGGGGACATCTCAGTTGCACTATGCAGCGTCGAATTATGAGCCCATAACTCTCTATCCAACCATACATCCTACTCATTTAAAGTCGTACTCATCATTCTCAACATCTCACACAAAGTCCTAATTGTACGTTCAACCAACCCATTCAAAGAAGAGAAATACGGAGTCGTTCTTTCTCAACATTCGCTCAAACACTTCACTCGCAAACTCAGGCCCATTATCACTCAGACATCTCCTAGTCTTCCATACACACATAGAAAAAAACAACTGCTTAACTACACATGCGACAGTCACACTCCTTTTACCTCTCACAGCCGCCGAAGACGCAAACTTAATTTTATGATCAACCATAACAACTATACCAACATTCCCAGCACTGGTACGAGGTAAAGACACACAATCAATCACTACCACTTCAAATGGTTCTTTCGCATCATTCACAACAGTCCTCAGAAACGGATGGAACACACGCTCCTTCATACACTTTCACAACTTATACTTACCCATATGCCCATAATTATCATGCACAACTTTCACCAGACCAATCATACCAACCAAGGACATCACAGATACAAACATATCATCCCCATCCTTCATAAGCCTCAGAAAATATACAACATCCATACAAACAACAAAATCCTTAGCATACCTTTTAAAATCACTTAAACATTCAGTTTATTCATTCAAATCAACACGCGTCATTACACACCTCTTCAACTCACTGACAAAAGGACACATCTCTTGCATCTCTAGAATATCATCATCACTTAAAATCTCATTCTCATCATCCATGACCAATTCAATCATACTGCAAAATTTGACAACATTCTTCGCACACTCATTCAACCTCATCAACTTACATTCGCCTTTCATAAGACAATCCTTATCAGCATCCAAAGACAAATCATTCAATCTCATAAAGTCCACCCCAAGCAGAAAACAACATGGCATTTGCTCATCTTTCAGAATCACAAAGTCATGCTTTACATTCACACCACTGCCCAAACTCACTATGAGACTAACCTGTTCCCATGCCACTATCATGCCATTCCCTAATCCACTTATCCGTACCTTTACAGGTTTATGCTCGCAACATCTAAACTCATCATACTTACTCAGAATCCTCTCATTCATTAAAGACACTTGCGCTCCAGTATCAATCAAACTACAGAAGAACTTTTCACCCACTTTCACTCTCGCTTCCATCATACCAGGTCCTTTATGTTCGCAATGCACAGAAGGAACAACCACACCAACATCAGTACTGACATTCACACCGTCATCAACTCCCACATCATCACTCACCACACGCTCATCTTCATCCAGACAATCATTCTTCTCCCTTATATACGAACACTTTTCAATCACCCAATTGTAATGCACACCGCTCAAACACTTTCTCATCCTTGTACACAATCGGCCTCTCACTACCAAAGTGCACATAAACAATCACTCCATACAAATGACTCACTACAATCAACACTTCTGGACCCTTGCCATGCCAATACTTTCAGGCTTCCTACATACTTCACTCATTACCTCCTTCCTTAAGTCATCCACACTATCAGGCACACTCACATATACTCCATCACTTCAAATCTTGCAAACCATTCCATACACTCAAACAAGGAATCACCATCACCCTTACCCTCCTTTCCATTTATAATCCCTTTTGGTAAATACTCAGGATCACTCATTCCACACACATTTTCATCATTCGTACCAGGATACCTTGACATAAAATCAGCCACTTCATTCAGTTTACCAGGCACTTAGTCAATCACATAGTCACAAATCACTCAAATCTTCTAAAGTCCTCGCAATCCCACTATTAACCTATTTCATACGTTGCAAATATACAAGAGGTTGGTGGTCTGTTTTGATCACGAACCTCACACATTACAAAAACGGACGCAACACTTTCAAACAATACCTTATCGCAGCCAACTCTCGCTCCATAGTCGAATACTTTCGCTCTGCCGCATTCATTGCCTTGTTTACATACCCAATCATTTGCCTGACATTCTCTCCATTCAAACGCTGCTCTTGCATCAGAAAACCTCTCATGCAGTACACACTCGCATCCGCATACAATTCAAGCATCTTAGCATTCACACCATAGTCCCGATATGACAATTCAACATCTTCAGCTGCTGCCTCTTTCAGTCTCTCATACGCTTCACTCATTCTATTATTCCACCTGACAATTGCACTACCTTTCTTGCCCATTCACTCAGCCTGAGGCTTACTCACACTTGACCAATCACGTATAAACTTTCGTTGAAACTCAATCAAATCCAGAAACGACTTCAGCTGCTTCACAGTCACCGGTTTCGGAAACATTCGCACCTTCTCAACATACTTCGGTGACTTTTGTAACCCATTCTCACTCACCATATGCCCAAAGAATTCCACTTCTTTCGCAAACCATTCACACTTCACTACTTCCACCTTCTCACCAATACTCTCCAACGTTCTCAATACATCATTCACCAATCTCATATGCTCCTCAAAAATCTCACTCATAATTAAAATATCATCTATAAACACCATCACATTCTTACTTGCAAACTTACTCAATACAACATTAATTGCCCACTGGAAGGCACGGGGAGCATTAGCCATCCCAAAGCTGAGGTTCCGGAACTGATAATGCCTTTTCGTAGAGGAAAACGCAGTCACCGGCCGGCTCTCCTCAGCAATGGACATCTGGTAATACTCTGTACCAGATGCAGCTTTGTAAACCACTTTACAGTCCTTTCGTTCACCTTTCGATAATCCACACACAGACGCAATCTTCCATCTTGCTTACGTACAGGCACAATCGGACTATCCCATGCACTCTCACTTTCTTCATCACACCAAATCGTTCTTATTCACACACTGCTCCTCAATTTCATCAGCAACCGGACGCGGGAAATGTCTTGGCCGCTGATAGATGGGGCTCTCTCCTTCAGGATAATCTTAAATTCCGAGAGGTTTGCTAACCCGAAATCCAGATCGCCCCTACTGAGGACTCCCTTTCGCTCAAATGGCATTCGATGCACATCCTTCTTTTTATACTCAGTCAAACATTCATCCAATTTCACTATCCTTTTCACTTCATCATACGTCCACTCACAAGTTTTTTCATTCACAACATTCACCCTGACATCAGTTAAATCATCCACACCTGCCTCACTGACAGTGGAGAGGTGACCCAGCACATCGCCAACTTGGATCCCTCTCACCTGCCATTTGACCTTGGGGTCCACCTTCACACATATAAAAGGATCATTCATTCTCATCAAGCCATCAAAAACACACAAAAAAAACACGCCTTATCTTATAGTGCGAACCCTTTCCACCCAATAACACAGTGTTTTCACCCACATTCAAACTCACATCCTTACTCCAACTTACTCTAACAGCCATCCTTTCACCCTTCAGAAGCCTTACACTCTCGATAGCAGTCCCCTCAATACCGCAAAACACACTTCTCAAAACAATATCATCTTTCCCTACATACAACTTATACACCCCATTTTTACCAATCTTTCTCTTAATCTGATCACTCGTAGGATGCACAACCCTACGGTTCACTTTCATAAAATCATATCCCCAAATCACACCATACTCACCTCTCACCTTATCAACCACAGAGAATTCACATTCCTTCATCAACATACCATGCATTCAAACAGCTGACCTCATCTTTCCAATCACAGGCACTCTCATACTACCAATCCCTACCAAACTACCTTTAACTCAGACAGGAGGGCTTTTTCACTCAACTTGTCATACACATCCTTATATACTAAGCTCGTCTTGCATCCAGAATCTATCAAAGCCGAACACTCAATCCCATTCAATTCAATCTTCACACTCAGACACCGATACTTCCTACCAGCCAGCACTTTCACACTAGACAGACTTACAAACACATTACTTGCACTCATGAAACCAGAGGATACTTCATCAGGTACCCTCTTACAATTCAGTTTCCCGCTTCAGACTGTCCACTCACACCTTGCAATCTCATTCTAATCCAACATTTTTCACTCGAATGACCTTCCATCGCACAATAGCTACATACATTCTTCTAGTCACGACACATCCTCGCATAATCCCCAATGTTGAAGTAGTGATTGATTTAATTCCTTTGGACCTCGAAAGTAAAGCGGGGCGAACTTGGGGGGAGGTCTTGGTGACCTTGATTACTCACGGGTGTAGTTGGTAATCCGAAGGGGGTGGTGCTACTTTCTCCAAACTCGGATCGTGCGAGATGCGGGCCTTTTGTCCTCAAGAGATCACCGGACAAACTTCGAAAGGGGGAGGTGATTTCTCCAAACTCGGATCGAGCGAGCTATCGAGCCTCTTGTCCTCAAGATGTCACTGATCGAACTTCGAAGAGGGGGGAGGAGCTATCGAACCTATTGTTCTCAAGAGGTCACCAGAAGAACTTCGGAGGACAGCTTCTCCAATCCTTGAAACGAAGGCGGTTGAGAAAGGCTGACGTTACTTCACGAGACTCTTCTCCCTGACCCGAAGATACGAATGTGATGTCCAGCTCTTCCATGTCCTGCGACCGTCACTAAACACTTCTCGGGAAAGAGCGTCGTTGAATTGAACTCCTTTCGGGGAAGCGTGGTCTAACCGAATCTCCAGGTAATCCTTGGGAGGGTGCATATATACCCGGATTTCTCCAAAATAGGGAGAGAGAGAGGGGCCTTCTCGAACCCTTGTTATCGGACGTGACAACTGAGCGTCTCCTTGCGGGAAAGTGTAAAAGCCGGGATCGGCGGGTCAGACCGAACAACCAGTGGCTGGAGCCATAAAAGCTGTTCGAGGCAACCCTACAAAATAGAAGAGTAATTTCCCCACTCGGGAGGGGCGGGGGGAGCGGAAAGATTAAGACGGCGGGGAGGTAGCCTTTAATTTCAGCGTCATGCCTCGGCGTGAATTTTTCAGTGATCTGGCAGCAAGTCCAAAAAGGGTGAAGTCGGAAAGGGAGGAGGGAGATGACTCGCTTTCTCTTTCGAAGTAATATTTAAGGAGGTAAGGTGGGGAAATACTACTATTTTAGTGGATCCCTCTACAACCAGCCTTTCCGCAATTACCCCAAGCATACTTCATACTCCCCCTAGTAGTTGCCCCACCATTCAACTTCGGACAGTCTCCCTTCAAATGTCCTCTCTTTTTACATTCGAAACATTCTTTCACACTTTCTTGACAGTCCTTTACAATATGCCCTTTCTTTCTATACCCAGATCATGCACCAGACGTCCATCTGCATTCCGTCAACACATGTCCCTTTATTCCACACCTACGGCATTCCACAATCCTTTTCACCCCATTCGGCCTCTCATTCGCTGGGACATACCTCGGTTGCTCCCTTATATACCCATTCACCCGCTTACCAGTCATCTGTCCCCTTCCATTGGCCCAGGAAGTTCGGCATCACCCCAGCTGGCGCAGCCCTCAGGGCATCCCGATAGCTGACAAACTTCTGGGGTGGAGGAAAGCCCCAGCCTTCCTACCACCAACATTCACACTATACCATCCATCCTCATCCAAATCACTCTCTTCATTAAATCGCCCATCTTCCAGAAGCTCCAACACATCTTCCCATATCAACCGTTCCCTCGTCAGCCTCATTCTCTCCTTTCTCTTCGCATTCAGCCATTCACTTATCTTTCGAGGGACTGTATCAAGAAACATTCTCATCAATTGCTTACATTCACTCACACTATCATCACCATACCTCTTTCTTCCATACTCGCAAGCCTATACGCATACAATTTCACACTTTCACTCTTCCCCATGCGAGCCTTCTCAAATTCATTCACCCGTTTATACTTCACACTCTCTTTCATTCGTTTAACTTGCCTAATCAATCGTTTCTTCACCACCTATACCTTGGCTCACCCACACCCGTGATCACGCGGAAAAGCTCTAGCACCTTCCCTTCCAAGCACTCGCCTAATACATTCACCCAATATCCCTTATTCTTCGGGTACTTAAGCTTACAATAACGCTCAAATTTCCCGGAGAATTCATCCACACTTTTCCCACCATGCAACCTAAACTTATCAATCTTTGGCACTTCCCTTATGAAAATTCCCTTTCCCACATTCACCTCACTTTCGCTAGAGCTACTCACGCTCTCGCTCATACCAGTCACAACATCACTATCTCCTTTATTCAAGTACAATGAGTCCACACTCTTCCCTCTCACCTTTAAATCCCTCCCATTTGACCCAGTCTTCCTTCCTATCATGCGTTCTACTCTCTTCCACTCTCCGTCCTTCATATCACTCACTGTATCCTCCCTAGACATCGGTAAATGGGGTGAGTGGAAGTGTATGTGAATACACTTCCACTTACCTGATTTGCTGATGTCCCTTCAGTCGGAGCAGGAGTTAGGCTTGATGGTCCTGGGGCCGGTATTAATTCCTTCATCAGGTAATACAAGTCCTTCATTCTTTGGTCGACATGCTTCTGTCTGCCGTCCATTTCTTTCTTCATCCTGTCTGTCTTCTGATCCATACTCATCATATCACTCATCAATCCCTCCATCATGTTCCTTAATATTTCACACTTTTCCTCCTTCTTCCTCAATTCCAGCCTCAATCGTATCACTTCTTTGTGTAATCCATGCTCAGCAGAAGCCATTTTCCCAGATTAGTAAAAAGGGATAGAAAAGTGGAAAAACCAACCAAACTACTTATCACTCTAATTGTTGACTGCAATTCATGCCCAACAATGCTCCCGGTTTCGAGATCTCACGTCTCTATTCGGGCGCTGAATGTAGCGGGCCTCGAACCTACACTCTAGCCCCAATCTATCCAAACCGCTTCCTACACTAAGTCTGACGCGAGAAATCGAGGAAGAAATGAAACGGATTGTATATACAGTCCTTTATTTACAAAAATAGCGATAAATATATTTAAAATCTCGATATATATACCCCCAAAAACAATCCGTACGAATACTACCAATCAAAACAACAAAAAAATACAAACAAAGAGACAAAGAAAAAGCCTTTCTCTTACATGTTACCACGTTTTATAGGGATTTAGGGTTCCCCGGGGAAAAGTCTTGCCGGCTGCCACTCGTGTTAGTAAAATTGTTGCGTACGTCTTTAAATGCATTGGCTCCCGAACTCATATGTATATATAAACGATCCGGTCGTGGTCTTGAAGCTATTAAAGCCATCCCGTCCAAACGAATTATATGGACGTTCAAATTCGATTTAAATTATTCCACAAATTTTGTAAATGGCCACCCTTTACCACAGGAGTATTATCGCTAAATTCTAACAGAATAATAGAGTAGATTCTGGAAAGAGAATTAAAAAAAAAACAAAAAAAACATGAAATCCAGAATATATATTATATATATATATATATATATATATATATATATATATATATATATATATATATATATATATATATATATATATATATGTAAACCATCTCCCCATTTACACACAAATTCTTACAGAGGGAGGGAGAGGCGTGGAAAGAAAGGGGGTGGAAGAATGGCCCTACAAACAATCACATTCTCTCCACCACAACAGTATCACCCCGGCTCTCGGCTGGTGCCACCCTGTAGTGTAATCCTCTCTTTTGAACGTCCATCGACAGGCCGCTTCAGACTATATGCCTGGCTATGAAGCCTTTTCATCCTTGTAATTTACATACCCTTTGCGACGACTTTCCTGAGAAATATTTTCTTAATGATTACTTTCTAAATAAACTAAAGAGAAATGGATAAAGAGATAAATGGTAAAGTATGTGTTAAGGGATTATCTTTAGTTTCTCTGAGTTCTTAAACTACAGATTTATTCCTCGATTTCCATCAAGGAACAAGATGTGTACTAAAATTTTAAGATGCATCAAAACAAAATGTGTTTCAACAAATCATTTAAAAAATTTGGCATGATTTTAGTTTTTGACAATAAATTATTTTTTGATTATCTTATTTAGCCAAATTTCGGAAGTTCAAATGATTTAATTAAGATTAACCTTTAAAGTGGTGTGAGGTACAAGATTTGTACCAAGATTTTTCAAATGCACCGACACAAAATGTGTTTCAATCCATCATTTAAAAGAATTCCTGCAATATTTTAGTTTTTGGCGATTTTTTTTTCCATCTGGTTTATCTTTGTGAGGTTTTATGGGAAAGTAACATTTACTACGATGGATTCGATCATCTTTTCCACTCGTTTCTTTTACCTATTTCTTCGTCTTTCTTATCCTTATGTTTCCTCTTTAATTATCTTTTTTCTTTCACAAAGAGGGATTATAAGTTCCCCCAAATCAGTCTCTCTTTCTATCTCAATCTGTTTGTCATTGCATTCCTCCACTAATTTTCCTGTTTATTTATCCACCGATCCGTCTTCGATGATAGACCTATTTGTCCGTCCATCTGGTCGTCTATCAATGGATTTCTTGGTTAATCCACCTGTTTGTCCTTTTATCGATGTATCCATCCTTCCTTCCTGTTTGTTTTCCACGGGACCCCACCTTTATATCCACCTATTTATCTGTCTGCCGATAGTCTTATCTTCCAGCCGACCTGTTTATTTGTCAATGGTTGTGCCTATCTGTCTATCCCTTTGTGAATTTTTCGATGTAACCATCGGTTCCCCCATTTATATGTGTCTGCCTATTTTCGATGCCATTTATGAAAGATTGATTGAAATCGCCTCAGTTTCCGTGAGGCTGGGAGTCAATGTATGGACGTGGATGTGCAAATTCTTGGTAGGCTTTGCCTTGTCTGTTTCCTCTCCGTGTCAATTCTCTTTTAGACTACAAATCGTGGCGATCCGATGTATCTCTTCCTCCTTTTCTACCTATCTTTAAGTATTTATGTTCGGCCTTTCGTTCCTCTTTATCTACACACACACACACACCTACATACAGCTACGTGAATGCGTTGGATGTCCACACGCTGCCGTCCACAAGCAGTAATTTTGGTGCGACGGTCACAAAATTCGGGCGGAAAGGTACTTACTTAGGGAATAACTGGAATACGTTACCCCGTTTGCGAAAGCTTCCTGTGAGGGCCTCTTATTTGGCCTATTTTACGAGCGTTCGAAGCGAAACGTGTGTCTCTCGTTTCAACCATTTTTAGTAGGCTCCGACCGAAGCAGCGATCCAGGAAAGCTTAGAATCTTTTGGTTTCTTACGAGTCGTCTTTCGTTCCCACATGGGTGTGTGTGGGATGATAGATGAAGTGAATAACGTAATGATTGAACGGGTGAAAAGAGCATTGGGATTAAATGTTTTGGATAAGTTTAAACAATGGATGAGGCGGATTAGTGTGTGGATGAGAGAGTTGAATTTAGCGTAAGATGGATGAAACCTCGGAAAAGACGTGGATTTGGACGAAAGATGGATGAAGGCGTAGATTAATTTAATGTTTAAAAATTGAGATTGAAGAGCTGAATGAGGTGTAGATGGCTGAATTTGGAAGTGAGAAGAAATAGATAAACTTGAGAATAGAAAATCCATGGTAGAAAATATCGATTTGATGTTGCATGAATAAATAAAATAATGGTCGAATGGATAAAAACCGATGGGTACATGCGGGTATTAAAAGGCTGAAATCATGGATAAGTGGCGATATGTGTGAATAAGTCGGATAGTGGAGTGAGTGATAATTTCCTACGATTTCATCTAGCAGTCGTTAGCATGTGCAAAACCACTGAAATCACAAACAAAAGTCTATCCCTAAAATATATTAAAAACTAAAAAACAAAAAAAATAAAAAATTACCAAACAAAACCCGCCAAACCAACCAAGATGAAGTCAAAGATGATCCGGTACCGAAAAGAAGCCTGCTCTCTCCGAAACCCAGAAGGCGCAACCAACAAATTAAGTATCAGGAAGGAGGTCCACCTCCACCAGATACTGGACAAATCCGAGGTTGGGAGTGCATGAACCCGTCACAAATAAAAGGAACAGGGGGGTAGTGACCCTCCTCGTCCAAGTACTGACACAATTGGCGGGCGTGAAGTTCCCCCACACTGGGAAATTCTACGAGAGTACGGCAAACGGTCTGAGGAACCAATCAGTCGTTGCAGAAGAGTTCGGCAGAGCGCTCTATTCCGTAGCGCCACGCCGTGTGAGTGTGTTCTAGCGGACGACGACAAAATATGACCTGGTATCATTAAGGCTTTGGGGGTATAATTCCATGAGAAGAGTCGCAGCGTGGGCATGGCGAGTAATCTGCCCGGCGGAGCGGTATATTACAACCAGCTCAGCTGTAATAATGGAAGCAGTGCCCGAAAGGGCCCCTTTGGCTCGAAAGAAGGGAGGAGAACGCGTAAAAGTCACCTCTCCTTTCGTTCTTTAAGCCATCCATGTATGTCGAGATGTGCAAGTGTGCCACGGTGTATGCTTCAATAATTTTTAAAGCTATAATTCCGTGGCAGTAGAATCTTTGACAGCAGAAATGTAGCAACAAATTTTTTGAGCTGGTATCCACCAGCGTCGTGTTATGAGCAGAACCATTCTTACCCTCAGCGTATCTTTTCTACAAAGGCCGTATCGAGATCGACCGCGGCAAAATTGAAAGTTGTTAGCGACTGTGGGAGACGAAACATTGCGCCTATAAGCGAACCATGAACTGTGTACAGCTTAGGTCCAGCGGCATGTAACCCACGTCGATAAGAAGGTTCTCGTTTTGGGACGTGCGGAAGGTACCAGACGCCAAATGGAGACCAGTTTTAGTGGATTGTGTCAACCTTCCCCAATAAATCCTCGAATCCGGTGCGTATAACTTCCATATTTGTATTATAACTTAGAACGAACAAATCAACGGTAAAACAATATAAGACAATTCCAATCAGCATTGCGTTTGCTGAACACCACGGAGAGGAGAATATCCATGGGGCGGGTTTAATAAAGCTTAAGGGTGCTTATGCGTGCCTATCAGGAAGATTAAGGAAATGGTGCGACTCCACCATAGTAAAGCGAGTCCCAATTAGGAAGCGATCCTTGTTTGGGTGAAAGAGCGGAAAGTGCGTAAGTACACCGCATTGATCTTAGCAAAAATCTCCCAAAACCCGTGCGCTTCAGGATAGCAAGAAAATGCAGTTCAGAGACCGTTGAGGTCTGCGCTCTAAGATAGGCATCTGGGAAACACTAAAAGAAATCGAAAGATTGTCTAAGGACAGCGTAGAGAGAACATCTTCCAGCAGTAAAAAGGAGCGAGTTGATTCCATTGTGCTCAAAGCAAATAAAATAACACTGAGAACACTTCCAAGTGGGATACCCTCTTCTTGTCCTAATTGGCCAGAGATAGCTTACCCCACTCGTGCGCGTATTGACGAATTCGCAGGAATTCAGATAAGAAGATGGAGAGTCGTCGCCGCCTCTTAAGAGTAAATAGGAACTCAATGATATAACATTGTGACGCAGTATTATACCCTTTTTGCAAAACGAAGAACACTGTGGCGAAGTGCTGTCCACGAAGAATGGCGCGGAGATAGCGTTTACACGCCGAAACTGAGCATCGGACTTGAAGAGAAACTTGCAAAAGCCACACTGTGTAGGAAACAGGTGGCATCGTCTGTCCAGAAAATGATCTCACCTGACATTTGCGTTTTTACAATGAAGGAAGTTTGAAAAATTGGGCGAAAACCGTCCCGGGTGGAGTGATCTCCCTAGCTTGCATAAAGCAAGCATGGTACCCATTTGCAAGAAATATAGGATGATACCATCCATCCCGATCATAATGAACAAATGTAACTAAAATGGCATGCATTGGTCACCCATATGTGGAAACATGGCGTACGGGATGAGGGACGAGGAACATTATCGGCGCACGAAACTAGAGCCAGAACGCAGCTCACTTGCATAAACAGGTCGTTGCAAGGTTCTCTCCCTTTGGAGGTATGTCCATTCGGCGACCGTCAGTGAGTACACAACGTGCTTTAAATACTGATTAAACAGCATCTTTGCTGAAGAATGAGGAGAAAGCTAAGGATTCCGCTAGTCTTAATGTCCAATGTTGTGATCCCATCTTCCTGGCGGACTGGAAGGTGACGCTGTAGGAGTTTTCTCGCAATCCTTTTGACATGCTTCCATACCATTGCAACAGGCGAGAGTATATCTTAAAGAAACGAAAATTGACCCTCTCTCTATGAAACTCACTGAAGCTGAACTCGCATGGACGGTGCTAATAGCGCTCATAGCCAAATTGCTTCCCTTCTGAGTGCTGCCTCACAATCGACCTACCACCATGGAAGCGTACGGCGTGCCAAAAACACCAGACGCTCAAATGGAAGCCAAATTCTGATGATAATGTTGCCGAAGAAGAACTCTCACATCTCGTCAACCGACTTACACTCTGCGACTGGGATAGAGAAGTAAATATATTTTTTCCTAAATACAGACCACCCAACCCGATTCAGACACCACCATAGATTCCATTAGAGCGGCAGTACCCAACCGAAAGATAGTTGAATTTGAAAGTGATCTCTCCTAGAAAGGTCGTCAATCACCTCCAATCCAACGTCCATCTGTGCACCCAGACAGCAGAGACGGTTCGAACGAGAAACTGTCATACACATTAAGGTCAGCAATTGTCATTCTCATTGTCATTCTCTCCCCGGCGTTTCATTATCCGACCGGGGAGAGCTCGTGGACGATGCGAGGGTCGAATGGTGCAACTACTCACCTCCTAACAGAATTGGTGAAGGTTTTAGGATAATTTATTCCTGCTTGCCAGTGACTGTCATTCTCATCTTTATGTGCGTTTCATTGCCCGGCAACGGGGAAGCTCGTAGACGATGGGAAGGTTGAGTTCTATACATAGAATTCAGGGTTATTTCTACTCCCAAACAAAAAAAAACACAAACAAACCTATTTCCTAGAACTTCCGTTTAGAGCCTATTTTAGAACCTATTTTGAATCGGATATTTCAATGCAGAACCGAATAAATAATACAAGTTCCTACGAATGGTTAAACCTTAACAAACAAGTATTATTCTTAATATTGCATAGCATAGGTATTTCTATTAATATTATTGCTGTTAATGTTATTTATATTACAGTTATCATTATTATTTCAATTTTATTCTTAATTTTATTGTTATAATTATTATTTTCGGTGTAGTAGTATTATTATCACTATCATCATTAGTAGTAGTAGTATTGTATTATAATTTTTATTGTCATTAATATTATTATTATTTTTCAAATCATCATCAAGCTAATAGAGCGAGATTAAAATATAAAAATTAAAGGAAGAAATAGGCGTAACAACCGGTAAAGTTAGGAGAAATGAAAATGTGTGAAATTTGTATATGATGCCTGCAATTGGTTAAAATGTGTTAAATGGTTTAAGGGAACTTGCTAGAGTCGCGGGAGGGGCGGGGGTGAGGGGGGGGGGCTATCTCTAGACGGGTTGAAAGGAGCTATCCTTTATAGGAGGGTAAAGAGGGGAAAGGCTTAAGCGATTTGGGCCATTCTGATTCAAAAAGGGGAGTAAGAAAGTTCACATTGTAGGGCCAAATACCGGTATTAAAAATAATGAGGCAATATCGATACCGAAGGATCAATTCCGGTTTTAGAAGTATGAATTTCCCCTTTATTTTTTTTTTTGGGGGGGGTTACATTATTACTGCTTCTATTGTCACTATGACAAAAGATAGCAACAAAGCTATAATTAGGTTTAGTTCATAGTCGCGTGGACGCGACTCTATAAATTACTATGTCGGTCCGCAGGTCACGGGCAGAGGGTAAGCATTTTACTTTTCAATGAGTTCTTTGGTAATAACATCGTAACTATTCGACCGATTCTAACGAGATTTGAAACCCCCTATGTTGTTTTACATTATCTTTCGAATGATATAATTGTCAATGTTCTCCCAAGGTTAGTCTAGGAAGTATTTAATAATTGAAAGCACGTGACTTGATGTGTTTACCTTGTTTTGAGTTTAAGTTACACTACCATAAGGAAGGGGATTTATTGAGGGTGGAGGGGTTCTTTATTAAACTAGTTTTGAAGTATCCATCGTCGCTCTAGAAATAATAAAGACAGAGCGATAGAAAACCACATTAACCTCTTAAAAAATGTCGTTATAGATTTGGAATCGAATCACAACTCCCAAAGGTTTACCCGAGTATATACGGGCCCATAAAAATATTGATGCATTGCAGAATTCTCCCCCTAAATATTACATTCGTTGACTCATCATCGGCACGAGTGTTACAAATAAATTCCAGAAAATATAGTCATTTATGTTGGTTTGATAATTGGTTAAATAAATAGTAATACGGCTTGTGTCACTCGGTTTTATTTATTTCATGATTGACGATTGAATCTGGACAATTCTGTCTCCGAATAAAGATTTGGCGGGAAATCTTTGCCGGGAAAATATTTGGCGGGAAAGATTTAGCGGGAAAATGAGATATATTCCTGTGCCATCATGGAATTCGATATTAAACTAATGCGATTCTACGTTTTCTGTTGGTCGAGAAGATATCGAACCTGTGTAGATCGGTATACGTTTACTTTGACATAGCTCGTCTATGGGCACTGCTTGGTGCAGTACGGTGCTCTTAAAAATACTTTTTCCCTTTGTAACTTAGCATTAAATTTAACTCTTCTATGATAACGCAAAAGATACGTGCTGAGAATTGGTTCATTATGGCAGTCAGGACAAGGCCAAATGCTACAGTGCCGCAGAAGTTCAACAATATCAATCGGAAAAGACAGAAAATGTCAATCTTGATTATAAAAGATTAAAATTTAAAATCTAAAAAAAAGCAGCCATGTTTAAATTTTTATAAATTTTCTAAATTTCGCCAATTATAATAATTTTAAAAAGGAACTCTAAACTAAATTTCCTCCCTTTCAAAATATCACGTTGCTAAAATAGAGTTATAGAAGATATATAAAAATAAATTCTCTGAACTTCACCTTCTGTATGGAGGAGTGGCGAAGCCCTCCTTTTGTTATCTCAATTTTTAAAAATCCACAAAACACACCAAGTCATTTCCAAACTAAGAAAAAAAAAGTATTTACTATTTTCCAAAAAATCCCGTTCTTAAAATATAGAGTTAGTGAATAATTAATGATAATTTGTTTAAACTATAGAAACCATGTATTCCTTTGATTTTATAAACAGTTAAATAGATAAATTTCTAACTTTTTCACCTTTCAATAATTCAGTAAAAATAGGTACATTTTTTTAATTCTGGAATCAACAACGGTATCGGTAAAATAATCGGTATAAATTTCGGTATTGAGGGAATCGCAATTTTCACATCCCTTTAGGAATATTTTATTAATTACATCATCAACAACTCTATCGGTGAAATAATCGGTATCAATACCGGTATTAAGAGAATCGAAATTTTTACATCCCTTTAGGAATATTTTTTAATTACGTCATCAACAACTCTATCGGTGAAATAATCGGTATCAATACCGGTATTAAGAGAATCGAAATTTTTACATCCCTTTAGGAATATTTTTTAATTACGTCATCAACAACTCTATCGGTGAAATAATCGGTATCAATACCGGTATTGAGAGAATCGAAATTTTTACATCCCTTTAGGAATATTTTATTAATTACGTCATCAACAACTCTATCGGTGAAATAATCGGTATCAATACCGGTATTGAGAGAATCGAATTTTTTTACATCCCTTTAGCAATATTTTATTAATTACGTCATCAACAACTCTATCGGTGAAATAATTGGTTTAATACCGGTATTGAGGGAATTGAAATATTTACATCCCTGTAGGTATATTTTATTAATTCCTTTATTAAGAACTCGTATCAGGAAATTAATCGCCATCAATACTGGTATTAAAGCAATCGAAATTTTTACATCCCTGTAAAGAATGAAGGGTGAAATAGAAAGGTGGATTTGATTTAAATTTAGGATGGAAATGGGAGTTGTAAATTGTGTTTGAGTAGCAAATTTAAGAGTGGAAAGAAACTTGGGTAATCTTATTAAATTCTGCCTACTAAGAGGAGCGAGATTCAAGAAACGAACACAGCTGAAGATGAAAAGTGGCCGAATAGAAAGAATGGGAACTGTGGAGATCTCGCTTGCCTTGTGCGTGGGATTTCCACACCGAAATACTGGGTTCAATACCGATTTATTACCGGCTCAGTTGAAATAGTGCTGCCTGTCAATCTGATTTACCGGGTTGCAAGTGTGCTAAACTTTTCTTATAAGTGGCATATGGACGAGAAGTTTGTCAGTCGAATTCAAAGTAAATAGTGGAAATTTATCTTAACTGACCGAGTTAAGTGAGTGCTACTTAGACTGAAGGGGAAAATAAGTGGTAATATTGGGAAAAAATCTCACCATCGAGTTGCAAAGCCGCACTTGAACCTTCCTCTTTATGTTCTAGTTTACTTGAGATTATTTTAAGGGGCAAAATGTTACTAATATATCGTTCTTTTAAGGCCGTTCATAAAATCCAAAAGCCGTTTTTTTTTACGACAAAGAAAAGGGTTAATTTTAGTTTTATTACAACTCTTAAATTTTTTTTATTCAAAAGTTGTTCTGAAAGTTCAATCATGTTTTTCTTTGTGGCTGTAGAGTGAGAGAGATTGGATGGGTGAGAAAGAGAACACAAGATGGAAACAGGAGAGAGGAAAGGATATAGAAGGGGAAGAGAAAAAGTAGAGAGAAAAAGGAGGGAAGACATTCAGAAACGTGTTGTTTGCAGATTCCAATTTTCAGAATCGGAAAAACCGTCTATTTTTACTGTAATTCATTAGTCAATGTTAATTTACTAACCCTACTTATGTTGCTTAATAACCTATGGTTGCCTCTTTCAGATAGCGGCACTTCTGATCTTCTCTAACACTCGGTGGCACCGTAAGGCTGCAAAGGTGCCAGCGACTCAGAGCAATATAATCAGATGCTAATTCGCGTCTCTTCCCGCGGCCAGCTCCAATTCTGCTCTGCCCCTCTGTATTCCTGCTCACCCTAGTCGTCTGGTGAGCTGTAAGGCAGGAAGCCGTCTCTCTTCAGGGTCGACCTTGCTCTTTCGTCACCCCATGTCTTGGTTCCCCCGGCTTGGGGGTAGGCGAGGTGGGTGGTGAGCCTGTAAATGGGATGAACGGTGTTGTGGTGCCGGTTTGGGGCCGTGCGGTGGATGATGGGTGATGTTTACGCTGCGTACGGTCCCCTCCCGTCTAGTGTGGGCGTTACACCCTCGCCGCCCCCGGAAAGCGCCGTTGCCCACGAAAGGCACCGCCAGCACCATCAGCACCACGCTTCGCGCCAGAGCCTGCACCCATCCGATGCTGCAACGGTGGTGTCGCCCACCTCACCCAACAAGGACTACGAAAGCGACGGGTATCACCACCAGAGACGTCATTACCAGCATCACGCTCGCACTTCCTCCACCCTGGGCCGCTCGCGGGGGCGCAATCGCCACAAGGAGGATGTCTTGCGATCCCAGCAGGACCTCCGGCGCTGTCTGTCGCGGACGGCCATGGAACGATCCCCCGAGCCGCTCCAGCTCCTGCAGAGACTCGATTCCCTGGACAGCACCGCGGCTCGCCTCAGGGGCTCGCTGCAAAAGCTTGATTCCCCCATCTACCACGACCGACGAAGGAATGGGTCTGCCATCTCGGCCACCACCGGGCTTGGGGGCTTGGAATCACCTTACGGGGGCAACACGACCCCGTGCAGCATGCACGCCTACAGCAGCTCACTCAGCAGGAGCAGGCGGGACTCGAGGGCCCACCTGGAGGAGGAGGAGGAGCAACGGTGCTGTTTTCAGTCCACCTGCTGCAAGGTGTTCCTGTCCATCGTGGCTTGTCTACTGATTTTGGGTGGCGTGATTGCATCCCTCTACTTCTTCATAAAATGTACGTAACTGGCTCTTATATGTGCCATTTTTAGGCCATCTTTAACGATCCGTTTCCCTGGGAGACCGGAATAGGAGTGGTGTCTCAAGGGAAACAAATGGCGTGTTAGAGGCCAAGCTCTTTCGCTACATTTCAAGATTTCATTTTATTTCGCTCAACTTTTTTATATTGTTAGATTGTTTATTTTGTTTTTTTACGTATTTTATCAGACTTCATTGTTTGCTTTTCTTTTGTCGGTTTTACGTTTGCTTGTTTTCTATTTTTACAATACTTGTATTCATTTCGTTCGTGCGTGCTTTGCATTTACTTGTTTGGATTTTGGTTTGCTTTATTCAATTTCACTTTGCCGTATTTTTTTTCATTCGATTTTAGTCGTACATTTGCTTTACGGTTTGGTGGCTTTGTTAAAATGTTTCGTGTTTCCCAAAATTTGATTCTAGCGGTTCCGTTTTATTTCGTTCATAACCGAAAATTTAAAACTTCCCGTCAAGATGTGCACCACCCGACCTGACCACCCCTGCAGAAGGTCCCATCCAGGGGGATGTACCCCCCTCTCATTCTCTCTCTCTCTCTTGTGGATTTTTTGACAATTCAGGAGAGTTGCTTGCATTTCCCTACCCAAGAGCAACAAGTAGTCTCATCTTTATGGTTTTATTTACCTTCCACACACATTTCACTTCCTCAACTTCGTTATTTTTCGCTTCATAGTTAATAATAAAGATAACAATAATCGTTAATAAAGATAAAATAATACACTAACAATCAATTTTAAAATATCTATGATAATAAAATAATGATATTCCCTTGATAGTTCATTGGTGTTTCTTTAAATTTTATTGATTCTTCCTTGGTGTTTTCTACATGTTTTTTCATGTTTCCTTAGTGTTTCATGTTTTCTTTGTTTCCTTGGTGTTTTCATGATGATGTCTTGATATGTCCTTGATGTTTTCTTCATATTGCCCCGATGTTTCCTTGATATTTCCCTGGTGTACCCTTATGTTTTGTTTGTTTCTTTGATATTTACTTTGTGTTTGTGGTGTTTCCTTAATATTTCCATAATTATATTTGAAGTCTCCTTGATATTTCTTGGATTATATATTTGAAGTTTCCTTGATATTTCCATGATTATAGATTTGAAGTTTCCTTGATATTTCCTTGATTATATATTTGAAGTTTCCTTGATATTTCCTTGATTATATATTTGAAGTTTACTTGATATTTCATTGGTGTTTCCCTTATATTATGTGGATGTTTCCTTGATATTTATTTCGTGTTTTTTTGGTGTTTCCTCAGTGTTTCTTTGATATTTCTATGATATTTCCTTGGCGTTTTCTTTATATTTCCTTGATTATATATTTCCAGTTTCCTTGATATTTCCTTGATTATATTTTTTAAGTTTCCTTGATATTTCCTAGGTTATATATTTGAAGTTTCCTTGATATTTCATTGGTGTTTCCATGATGCTTCCTTGATAATTCCTTGGGGTTTTCTCGATGTTACATTGATGTTTCTTTGATATTCACTTGGTGTTACTGGATGTTTCCGTGGTGATTCTTGATGTTTCTTTGATATTTCCTTGACTATTTCTTTGGTTTCTTTTCTTTGATATTCCCAAGATGTTTTCTTGGTGTTTCCTAGATATTTCGTGCTATTTTTTTTATATTTCTCTGCAGTTCCCTTTGTATTTCCTTGTTTCTTTGATGTTTTTTTTGTGTTTATTTGTTCTTATTTTTAACTTTCCTTAATATGTGCTTGATATATTTTTTGTTTCCTTGCGTTTCCCTCATGTTTACTTGATGTTTCCTTGGTGTTTCCTTGAAGTTTACTTGATATTTAAATATATTTTCTTGGTGTTTCCTTGATGTTTTTGATATTTCCTTGCTAATTTCTTAATGTTTCCTTGATATTGTCTTGATTATTCCTTGATTTTCTTTGATATTTCTTCAACGTTTCCCTGCTGTATCCTTGATATTTTCTTAATGTTGCCTTGGTGTTTTCTTAGTTTTCTTGATGTTTCCTTGGTGTTTTCTTAGTTTTTCCTTGATGTTTCCTTGGTGTTTCCCTGACATTTGCTCGATGTTTTCTCGATAATTTCTTAATGTTTCATTGATATTTCCTTGGTGTTTCCTTGATGTTTCCTTGCTATTTCTTTCGCTCCCTTATGAGCTTCACAACTTTTCTACGCTGAGTTTTCATCATTGAAAAGTGATGAATTTTCCCGGTTTTACTTTTATCAGGAGAGCTGCGCGCTCACCCTAGCGATCCTAGTTATCTACGAGATGAGTAGCATTCACACATTCTCACTTCTACCTCCGTTGGTTTACCCTTTTCTGTTTTGGTAAACACCATACCCCATCTCCTCCATGTCTTAGTCCACACGAAAACGGGAAAGATGGCGTCACGCTACTTAAAAAACACATGACGTCCATATGTGTTTACGATGAAGTCGAGGGAAAACACCATTATTACTATTACAATTATTATTATCATTATTATTATTAGTAGTAGTACTATTATTACAATTATTATCATTATTTTTAGTAGTAGTATTACTATTTTTTTGTTATTGTTTTCGCACACACCCGGAAGTGCTAGAGATATGGAGAGTTCGCAACTCTCCCGTGTCTCTGAGGCCAGCCTACGGAACGCTCATTATCTTCCCTTTATTCCTCTCTTTCACACATTTTTATTTCTACTAACTTTACCACTTTCCATCAAATTTCCTTTCGGAATCCTTTTGCTCGAGATGCCTTCGATGGTTTTTGTTTTAAGCAATTAATTAGGATTTTCCTTCTTTATTAATATGTTATTTGTTAATCTTTTCCCCTTTTCTCACATCTTCTTTTTATACTTTCCTTAATCTGATCCCCTCCCACTGTATTTTCAAATCTACGCATAATTTCACCGAAATAGGCCTCTATTTCGAACAATACCTGGCCTACCGGTTTAATCTACACCGTGAAAACTTAACTTCATCTCAAAAAAATCTGTTGGGCCTACCTGTTCACCCACCATCCTAAGACTTTCAATTCATTCTCCAAAATAAGCCTATCATCCAAATCCCCTCTGGCCTACTTCGCCTCTAATAACTACCCCTCAATGACTCTTCCGCCATCAAAGTTCACGAAATACCAGTTGTTAAGTAATGATGAGGTCGAGGGGAGACTTCGAAAGGACTTTACGAGGGCTAAAGTCGTCATCAATTACCACCAAATAGGGGTGGGGGGAGTGGTAAGGTGTATCACCCTTGCCATCTACTTCCTTGAGAGCGAAGAGGCTCGATATTGCAGCCTGTTGCCATGGTTGCCGACTTTCCTTTACGGCCCGAGTCACTTAAAAAGAGACAAAATGGCTTTGACAGCAGGAAAGGGACAAATTTTTAACGGTCTAAGGGGAAACTTTCAAAGCGTTATTGCGGACCTCTCTCTGGGTGATGAAGAATGCAGGTATTTTTTGGCTGATACGAAATTCTGAGGAATAATTAAAGGTAACTGACTAAAGGCCTCACCTTTATTCAGTCAAACATTCAGACTTATGTATATCTCTTAGAGCAATGGGGTAAGCTGTTTAACGTCAAGGCGACGAGTCGTGATTGGAGAGTCGAGTTGAGTCGATTTAAATCGAGTAGATAATGCGGCACCTGTCACGTAAGTGGCCGGTGGTTCACTCCACTCTAAATAGATATGGAAGAGGGTATAAATTCACTGCATAACTTCTACAACAATGAAAAATGAAGATAAAATTCTATAATGATGATAATTATAATTATATATGCAAGATATAATCCCACCGCGTCAATTTATCCATCAATGAGTTTCTTATCAAAAAGAGCCTAGCAACTGAGGCAGCTTCTGCCCCTAAAGGTAGGTCTACGCAGTTCAGTTCCCAAATTAATTGATGCAGTTAAGAGAGTCGAATAGAGTGTGAACTACAGCGTGGGCGATATAGAGTTCGAGTACAAGAACGAAGATACTCGAGACATTTCAGAAGCTGAAGGTGTGGACACAAAGCCCGACCATGCAGTGGTGGAAAACGAGTCTCGGAAAGGATATGGTGGAGTTAGGTGAAGTGAAAGTTTAAGAGAGGTAAAGCAAGTGAGGTTGGTTTAAAGGAGATATAAGAGAGAGGTAAAAGAGAAACTAAGATAAAGAAGGACCAAAGAAAAGCCGCATCAAGCCTAGAAGACTCCGAAACCGAGCTATTATCATTTTGATTATTATTATCTTTATTATTTTTATTAATTCATTATTATTTACATTATTATTTTTATTATTCTTATTATTTTCACTATAATTATCATTATATTTTCAATATTATTTGTACTACTCACTATTGTTTTCACTATTGGTATCATTAATATTTTTATTATTTTATCATAATTATGTGTTTTAATCTCATTATTATCATGAAAATTTGTATTATTATTATTATTTTCCCTATTATTATGACTATTTTTATAATTAGCATTATTTGTATTCTTATTGTT
Source organism: Ceratothoa steindachneri (assembly GCA_963969495.1). NCBI lineage: Eukaryota > Metazoa > Arthropoda > Malacostraca > Isopoda > Cymothoidae > Ceratothoa > Ceratothoa steindachneri. The sequence goes on from OZ018337.1 coordinate 47,498,393, forward strand.
CCATTATTATTATCTACAATATTATTCTTATTATATATAACTATTTGTATTATTATTATTGCTTTGTGGGTTTTCGTTTCCAGCTTACGAAGAATCTTTCTTGCGTTGAAATTGAAGCGTTTTAAGATGATTCTGGATCCAAAAATGCAACTTCGAATGTGAAGAACTGAAAAAAACTGGTTCAATATTTTTCATTAGGTTCGCATTACAAAGTCTTTAAATAGTTACAATTTTAATAATAAAAATCTGTCTTTAATAGTATCGTATATTGATTGGGGAATTAAAAGTCTATATATTTACCTGTTAATACACATAATCATGTCTGTATAATGCATGTACAATGTATCCAGTTATGTATACATAGATAGCCCTTTGGGTGCAGCTTTTACCCTTTTCCCCTTGACTTCGTGTCTCATTAACGTTAGCCTCTGAACGGTCACCTACCTGCGTAGATGATAAGCTTATTCCACCATTCCATTCAGACCTGCACACTTTGTATAAAAAAGGTGGATCAATTTAATTTTAGTTAGTATGTTCTGAAGATACAGCGCAATAGCAACGAGGACGGTTCCCCCAGAAGGCCAGTTAAGATCGGTAAAAAAAGGGGGAAGGGGTAGAAGAAGCCGCATGTCCCTCTCCAGGCATTGGTGTAGGGAGGGGGGCAAGCTGAGTTCATAACTACGACAGCTAGGGCAGGAAGGGCACGCTGTTCTCCAGGTTTAATTTGAGGCATTAAAAAATAGCCTCTTATTTAATGTTAAAATTAGGTTAAAAAATGTCTTTAGGTCTTAATTTTCATGAGTTGAAGCAGCCCGATCTTTACAAGATTGGGAACCCTACTCGAACCTCGCCCTCCTATAGCGACTGGTGCAAATGCCTCCGTTGGTTTTCTTCTTTTTCGATTGGATACTAGTAGTGATTCACCAACTTGTCTTTATCCAGGATGATCCCGACTGGATGATGAAATCTACATAAAGGTCAGTATGACAATCGCTGGTGAGTCTGAGAGCACCAGAGGCTGGTCCTCTTTGGGGAGAGGTGCCAGGATCTATTATAATGTTTCTGACACCAAACAGCGTTCAGGTGGAACCTCCCCCCGCCCCTGGAACGGGGGGGGAGGTACCTGTTCCGCGTCAGAGGTATGTGAATATAGATATCCATTGGCAGGATTACTTGGAACAAAGAGTGTGTGTGTTTGCAAAGAGTGTGTGTGTTTGGTAGCCAGATCTCTACGTGCGCTGAAGTTTGTGTCCGCTCATGTCGGGTTCGAACCCGGTACCGCGATGTGTTCGCAGACCACTTGGCTATCAAAAGCTTTAGGGCTGATTCGGTAAAGGCAAAATATCAGTCCTAATAAGTCTTAACGGGTCTTAATTGGTTTAAACATGTCTAAATAGGTCTTAGTTCGCATAAATAGAGCTTAAAAGCATAGAAATTTAATAGCAGGCATCCCCTCACATCGCCGCCGGAAAAGTATACACAATTTGTGAATCTTATTTTAATCCTAAAATTTTAACTTCAGATAAAACGTTTTATTATTATTATCATCATCTATAAAACTTTATAATTATATAGCGAATACTCGACTTCGGTGAAATAGGAAGAACTTCCTCTCAAGAGGGTCGGATTATGCCCTTGTTAGAGGGCGCTAGATGACCAACTAAAAGAAAATGGGGGGGGGGGGGAAACTCCTTCGTGCGCACCAAGTTCGATGCTAATCAATAATTTGCGTCGAGTAGATGGCCAGACAAATATTAATAAGCGAAAACATGGGAGTGGCTCAGATTTAGCATTATATGCCCCCCTCCCGCCCTCCCCCCGCTTCACAGGGGGTTTCAAATTGAAATTGGTCGAAAAATTGGTTAAAATTGGTTCGTTTAGGTTTCTTATACACCCACTTGGCCTTAGTACTCTGTATGGAAGAAGTTTCTGTAAGCATTCTTTCCCGACCTGGTTTTATTTGTTATTATTTTTGCGTTCATTGTTATCTTGATCTTTCGGTTCTCACCTTATTCTCTCTCACGCTTGGATCGACCCAAATGAGGATGATAGAGGGTATTAAGGTCCCTTAAAAGAACATAATTGCATTCCTGGTGAGGTTTGAACCACAATACCTAACCCCCCCCCCCAAAAAAAAAACAAAAAAACGACACGGGAGCCTAATACATTTTCTCAAATGTATTAGGCTCCCGTGTCCTCTTTTTCTCTTTCTTTAATTCCAGAAAAATAAGGGGAATTTGCCTAATCTAATGAGGTCAAGTTCGTTGAGCTACGATAACTATATAACTAGAACTAATAAAGACTTAATGTCCACTCCAAGCTAGCGCATGCGAAAAGAAAGTAAAGACTAGAAGAAATCAATCCTGCGGTGGTGCCACGTTTCGTGTTATAACCCTTTAGCGAAAATCCGCCAAGCCAGCGTAGGTAGTAAATTCAACGGGAAGCTAAAATAGTGCGAAAAATCATCACATATACACTAATTTATACAGATTTTTTAAAAGATTTTATTAGTCGCAGATTATTATTTCTTTTTCGGACCAATAGGTTTCATCGAAATTCCTCTGACTCATTTTGTAAAAGATTACCTGTATTTAGTCGAGTGCTCATATTTATGTTATGCTGTTGAGCGAGGTACGTATCTTAGTTATTTTTTTAAGTTTACTGACGACGGACATATTAGAAATATCACCGAAATAATATACATTTCCAATCACAATGAGATATATTTCGTGCTGCAGCTGATTGAATCCGTTATGGGACCATTTGAACACTATGTGCCCCTCAAATATTCCAGTGTCTCTCCCCATTTCAATATGAACCAGTTTCCCACAAAGATAGGTCGACGTTCGTCAATGCTGTCAATAAAACTCCTACTAGCCGTTCCCATACTCCCTTTGAGTCCTGTGAAACGATCCATCCATCCCTTTAAGCATCGCTGAAATTAAGTAATTCTACTCCATCCCATTAAGTTAGCTTAATATTTTAAATGGGTCTATTAATTGAACCATTACCATATAAAATGAACACGAATAATAAAAACAAATCGAAATTACAAGAATTATAAAACACATCAACCGTTGATGGTCGAACATGGCCGTTCATAACCCGAAAGAAAAAGCTCAGGACACACCAACAGAATACTAGACTTTACCGTGAATCAGACCATTCAAATAACACGTTTGATCGAGGCCTATTTGTATGTATGGCCTTAGATGTCGACTTGCTAATTAACTGCTTCGTTAAAACAAATAAAAATCGAATAAATATGAATATTTGAGTGAGGTTTAAGGGTGAAAGTATGAAAGGAAGTGAAATGTTGAATTAAAGTGAGTTCAAACATTGAAGCACGCGAAAAAAAGAGAGTTTTATTCAAGAGGTATTTATTGTGAGAAGAATCCTGACTTTTCGAGGCATTCCAGTTACTGAAGAAACTGAAAGAACATAAAATGATCAAGGAAAAAGGTTGATAATGTAATTGAAAATCAATCTAAAAGAGTTAGAAAATCAATATAAACTAAGAAAATTGATATAAATAAATAGAAAGGGATAGAAATCAATAAAAAAGGGATATAAAAATAATAGATAATAATAATAATAGAGGTTTTATATGGCGCCTTTCAAAACCTTGAGCCTTCCCAGGGGTGCCGTCCATCGACTAGGCCAAGGGATGGCGAAGCTTTTTAATCGACGTCATTTTTAGTACTTTTAAATTTTGAAAAATATAAATGGGTCAGTTATTTACTTGCCGTGTTATTTTTTAATATTTTAGTTCGAGGTTCATAATTTGTTGTCTTTAGTCTCACACATGCAGCACTCATGTTGCGGGTGGTTGATTTTATGAAATTTATGGATGAAAACAGTGTTTCACATGAATAAGAGGAACCAAACATTGTGGGTCAGCTAAGGGCAACTTTCTCATTGACGCAAAAGAGTTTGGTATAGAGTTCTATTCTTCAAGTATAAGGTTCTCTATTCTGCTTTCTAATGATTCATGTTCTTTCGTTACATTTAAAACTTCAGGTTAAGGTTAATACATTTTACTTTCTACACTCTACTTTCATGGAAGTCAAGTTACTAAGGTCAAAGACACTGTATAGGAGCATTAGTAGCATAAGAAATAACTAGAATACACAAAGTTAACGCACAAAAATCCACTAAAATATAGTAAAAACAATTATTTAAAATTAAATAAAAATAAAAATAATAATGGGTCTGCCTGTTTCAGTTAATTCCTTAGAGAAGCAGATTAATCATGAAAAATAAGCATTAACAGCAGATTTAAAAGCATTCATGTCAGCACAATGAACAATTTCATTTGGAAGATCGCTCCATAATTTGCTATAATTTAGAACAAAACATTTGGAAAACTGATTAATTCTGAAGTTAATATTGAAAAATGCATAGTCATTCAGAGCTAAGGTACGCCTAGTAGGTCTATTGTGGATAAAAGGAGCAGGTAGTCTCAAGTACAAGTGATGGTTAACATTATAGAAAACCTTGTACATGAGAGACGAACATCAATTTTTCTGCGTTTCTCCCAAATTGATTGATAAATCTGGTAGAATGAAACAAATACAATTTAAAGCCATATAGGTATACAATACTCAAAACATGGTAGGATGAATGCGTAAAAGGATTTTAAAACAGCGTCATCATTACTTAGTGCCCTGAAGCACTTACGAAGAAGTCCAGTTTTTGTGCACTAAAGGAAGCCAAAGATCTTAGATGCTTCTCAAAAGTAAGCTTATCATCTATCAAAACACTCAAGAGTTTAAGGAAGCAAGATACCATCAAAGAAGACCCACAGAAAAAACAAAGGTGGATGAGGAGGGTCATGAATCCTCGAACTACTAACAATTATAGATTGATTCTTGCTTGGATTTAGCTTTACGCCCCATTAAAGACACCACGTCTGTATTCTAGAAATATCTCTATTCAAGGAATCAGCCACAGAAGCACGATCACTAGGAGAGTTAACTGAAGCATACAAGGCACTATCATCAGCATAAGCAATTAATTTATTTTCTAAACTTGACCACAATCGTCAGTGTACAATATAAAAAAAACAAGGACCCAAAACACTACCCTGTGGAACGCCAGATAAACCGTTTTAAAAGAGCCAGAATTCCATCAACTAAAACACGCAGCTGACGGCCAGAGAAAAATTCTCTGAATACATTGATAATTTGGGGCCACCAATACCCATCATTGCAACTTATACAATAAAACCTTATTTATGATTCACTAAATCAAAAGCAGAGATAAAATCGAGGGAACTAACCCTGGCCTCTGAGCGAGCATCTAAGGAAGATTACAAATCATGAGTTGATACCAATAAGGCATCAGTAGTGCTAAGACCTTTTCTGAAACTAAATTGCATAGCAGGCAAAAGATTTTTGTAATTCACAAACTTGTATAGTCTTCTTGTTAATAACTTTTCATAAACCTTTGAAAGAAGTGGAGTAATAGAAATTGGTCTATTTTCCTTGTTTTTGCCTAATCCTTCTCTGGAATTGGAGAAACATTGACAGTTCTCCAGGATACTAGAAAGCTAGCAGAGGCCATAAGACTTTGAATATCTTGGCAAGTTTAGCTTAGATAAAGTTTTCAGAAAAAGTGGAAATATTTCGTTTGGATTCGTACCACTGAATGAATCCAAATCATCTAAATTCTAAGGACTTAAAAAGGCAAAATATGAAAGTTCTGGATTAGGATAACAAGTTAAATGGAGATCCAGTTCTTGATCACTTTGCTTTCTCTGAAAAACAGATGAAAAAACTTCAGCCTTAACAGATGGGTCAAAAGATATTGTTCCATTCGAATGGGAGGCAATGCAGAATCAATCCGCCTGCTTGAAATTCTTTAAAGTGGACCACCATTTGTGAGGTTGTGATACATTGGTCACAATTTTACGTAAATGACTATTATATTCTTCTTGTGCATTAACATAAACAGATTGAGCGCGAGATCTAAGTCTCACATAATTTTCCCATTACAATCTAGATTTATTGCGAGACCAGAGGCAATAAAAAGATTGCTTCTCTTGGTAAGCCATTCCCCAATCATCAGTAAACCATCACCTTGTCTTTTAGTCTACATCTTATTCTCTTAGTTGGAATTCTACGGTTTATTATAATAATATGGGCAGCATTGAAATCATCAATAGGATTAGGAGATTTATATATATTACTCCATCGTATATTATTAAAGTCATGGAATACACCAGGTCAATGTGCCCGAGACTTAACATAGACTTTATGAGATATACTTATATTAGGAACCTCAAAATTAAGTTTCAACTTAAAAGAAATAATAGAATGGTCAGACCTGCCAAGAGTAATAAATTGTAGACATCCAAACAAATTAGCAAAATCAAGTGCAGCCTCCCAAGACCTATCAGTGTCACTGACTGAGTTGAGCCATTCTCTATGATGAACATTTAGGTCACCGACAAAAATAAAAGCTGACTTACAGTCAGACTCCCAAATTCTTTTCATAAACAAGGAGACAATAAAATATCTTATTATCTAAATCTGGGTTACGGTATAGAGTATAAGAGGAAAGCGAAGACAAGGAGGGAAATACAAGGGATGGATGTATTAAAACAAGGTTTGCTGACCAAAAGTCGCGTGCTCTCATTAATTCTGATTTGACATTTCGACCTTCAAAACTTTCAATAATTCCCGGACTAACCTTGGGAGGAGTTTGGCAATTATATCATTAGAAGGAAAATGTAAAACAACATGAGGGTTTCAAATTTCGTTAGAATTGTCCGAATAGCTACAATGTTATTACCAAATAAATAAAGCAAAGCGGGGATCGACCGACATAGTGAAATATAGACTCGCACGCGACTAAGAACAAAAACAACTTAAAAGGTTATAAATTTCAGATTAAAAAATTACATCCTCGACTCAAAATATTGCTTTGATAATTTCCCCTAGTAAGATTTTAGGCACAAGTTCTTATAAAAACACAAAATCAGAGAAGAAATAATTAAAATCCTATTTAAGGGTCGGATCTTTGTTATAAGTTACCCTAAATATAATATTGGGTCCTGAACTCCAGCTGGAGGCTCCTACAAACTTCAAGTAAACTTTAGTTTTAAAACTACCTCGTAGATTAATCGTAGCCAGGACAAGTTAAAAGCTTATATACATTCAGATCTGCGTAACACCCCTAGTGCGATTGAAGAAGTTACATACATATATTTTAACCTTTAATCCAGGGACATTAATCATTGCTTGTATGCGTAGACGTAAAATTCTTGTTAACATATCTGCTATACAACTTCAATCCAACTTAATACAGTTGTATTTTGATACTGTTATGAACGCGTAGAAAACAAAGAAGTATGACGCTACCGGGATGGAAAGGTGATAATGAAGTTACGACAGTAAACAAACGGCAACAAGAACTTAACAGACACCTATCGAATGGTTCAGTCAGCCGAAGGACAGAATTTCAATATCGCCTCAAAGGAATTCTATTTTAGGTCTGTGAAGAAATAAATATCTCGAGGACAAACAGACGCTAGTTTGTTTATAGAGCGTCAACGGTTACGTTCCATATGCGCTGATACTTTACCGCCCCCTTCCCCCACTCTTCCCTTTGCCCTGCTGCCCCAAATATCTTTGAGCGTCGCTCACCAAGAAGGATTACAATCAGCAAATTTTGTAGTCCGTTAATATAAAGGCTCACTATCCCCTCCGATTGTTTATGTCTATTTTCGCCAAATAGTCGAAATTTCACTTTCTCACTACGTAAACCAGAAAAATGAATTGTCACGCACGTTAGAAATTTATGCCCTAGGAGAGAGGCCTAAAGGTGGGCCCTCCTTTCCCCTCCCCTTTCCCAGGGGATAATCGACGTATATATAGTTCGATCTGGAGAAAGGTAAGGAGAAGCGGAGTAGCAATCAGGAGAAGAAGAGCAGTCCCTGAATAAAACAGGGAATCAAGAAGACAGTGGAACCGAGTGGGATTTTCCTTCCCGAGGCCGTTACTTTGATCGCTTAGAAGAGTAGACCAGTGGGATCGAAACCCACTCGCCATACCATTCCCGTCCAGAGAAATACCTTATCTCAGTTTTCCTGAATAAAAACAGAGATAAACCTCACCATTGAAGAATACCAACGTGAATTCCCATTTTAGAAAAGATTCACCTCTTGGTCAAGTCTCATCATCGAGAAGCCCACAAGTGTAACACAGGGATTGGAATAACACGTACATCAACAATCCCCTCGCTTATATCTTCAAGTCAAGAAACATCGCCACGCGCTCCCCACCTACCTCGGGATAAGCATCAGCTAGTTTTCCCGAATCGAGTCACTAAGCGTCTCCTTCACGCAGAGAGACGATCAGCTGTTTTCCTAGCCAGTCTTACACCAGCGAGAGGACTCCCATCAAACTCATCTCTCATCATTGCCTCGAAGAGGTTCTCGCTCAAGGTCATCCAACTCCAGACTCCTTCTTAGTTAAAAGTAAAAGGTCCAAAACATATTCATGTTCGTTAGTTACCATTCCGTGCGAAAGTGAACTTTGAGTCAACCATCGCGTATTACTCATTGGTAGTATTAATTTTTATTAGATCCTCTTATTATAGCATTAGTTTTTTAAAGTTTTAATATTTCATTTTTTTATATAATTAAAAGTATATTTTTGTCCGAGCTGTTTAATTAGATCCTCGAAATGCTGCAAATGGCAATAGATATATAATATTACGAATCCTCCCTGGTTAAAGAATCAAAGTAAAAATAAAGCATTCTTAGGGAGAAGTGGAACGGAGTTATTCATGTACGGAGCAAACGTACATACGTACTCGGCCGTATACCACGACAATGTCGATTTTCTGGAGTCTGACTTCATACACCATGTCCTTTATTACCTCTTTCCATGGACAAAACGTGAGGAATAAATCGCACGTATTCGAGTCGTCCTTAAGGGATTGGAATCTAGGATTTTATACTTATATGAAATACATTTTTTACCATAGCGAATTGCATCAATAAAAAGATAAAAAAACACTATTTAAATTGGATTACAAACATAAGCATCAGTATTTTTTATCTTGCCTCTTTCAAGTGAAAGTTAAAAAATAAACAACATTTTTGAACATCACGAACGACACTTGTTTCAAATAACTATTCACCCAATTTTGGCACGAATAGTTAAAATAGTTCACCACTCCAGCTCTAGATGGACGATTTATCGGCCATTGTGAGAGAAGTTATGAGAGGGCATAAATCTCCCCATATAGCCCCCCTATAAGTTGAAGTGAATGCGGTTATGACACTACGAAAAGAGAGAATTAATTAATGCTTTTGAATGGCTATGGTTGGTTTTGTTCCCGCTTGTCCCTCGTGAGGTCAACCAAGGCTTTCCGACCCGCAAATCAGGAGCTGAGGAAAAGTGGTCTATTTTTGCTCATTGATCTGCATCACTATTCGATAAATCTCCTTTTGGTCATGTCTGGTCTCGTCTTCACATTTTCTACATTTCTTCTTAACGATTAAAAAGTAGGGAGAGAGAAAATATGGAAAAAAATATTGTGTGAAAAATATGGTAAAAAATTGGCGTAAAAAAGATACGTAAATAAAATATGGTGTGGAAAAACATGGCAAAAATATGGTTAAAAAATATGGTGATGAAAAATATTGGAAAAATATGGTGTGTATGCATCAACTAATGAGTGTGGAAGTGTATCCCATTTTTTTCTCGACCATCTCTTGTCTCCACATTCATTAATTATCCGGCCCTTACTATCCACAGAAAGTGGGGGAGTGGATCAAATTGTATAATTGTAGTGATGAGTGGGAGGAGAACAGATGATAATATTGAGGGGGAGGGGAGTGGAACAGATGATAATATTGTGGGGGGGAGTGGAACAGATGATAATATTTGGGGGGAGTGGAACAGATTATAATAGTGTAGGTGAGTAAAACAGCTGATACAATCGGGGAGTAGTAGAACATATGATAATAATGAGGGAATGGAAAGGATGATAATACAGGGGGGGGGAGTAGAACATATGATAATACTGAGGGAGGGGGAGGTAAGAACCCGTCTTACTTTGAAGTTTCGTTTCCTTCCCTCCTCCCGTCCTCTCCCGTCCCTAGTAGAGAGTTAATTCTCTAGATTGGATTTGATTGATGGTCACATCAGCTCTTTCCAACTTTTTTTTGCTTCCACAATTCCATTTTTCTTATTTGACATATGTACCCTGGTGGGATTACACCTATATTCTCCTTTTGGTCATGTCTGGTCTCGAAACAGTGTATTGTGGAGAAGAAAGCCCAAAGGATGTTAGGCAACATAAAGCGCAAGTTTGGATATCGGAACCAGGAGATAGTACTGTGCTTGTACAACTCACTTGACCGACCGCACCTGGAGTATGGCGTACAATTTGGGAGTCCTTAATTTCAAAAGGACGTCGCGAGATTGGAACGCGTGCAAGCCAGGGCAACCAAACTGATTCCCTCTATCAGACATAAAAGTTATGAAGATAGATTAAGGGAATTAGATCTGTTCTCGTTGGAAACCCGTAGACTGCGTGGTAAATACTTCGAGGGTTCGACAATGTTGACTACAGGGATATTTTCAGCCTTAATGAGAGCAGAACAAGAAATCACGGCTTTAAACTTGAGTTGAAGCGTTACAACTGCGATTTGTGTGGGAAACTTTTCACGTACAGTATCTGCGGTAGGTTGAACGCACTTCTGGTGGAGGTTGTCAACAGCAATTCTGTTGACCAGTTCAAGTCAAGACTAGACAAAGTCTTGAAAAGTGTCCGTTTAGGGAGGACGTAAGGCAATTGAGCGGGGATGTGCCCGCTCGACAGCTAGTCCAAAGGTACCCTCATTGAATGGACCGTAAAGTCTTCTAGGGTACTTATTTTTCTTGTAGTTCCTTGTAGCTCCTTCTCAACCCCACAATGAAATGTCAGATGCACCATAAGCCACCATGCTGCAGCAGACATCTGTATGATTGCATGCCTCCCCGCTTCAACATACGAAGGTGGATCTGGGGATAGATCTCTTCCATATATTTCACTTACCCCAACTTTACCACTTACCTTTACAGTTCTCTCCTTACCAACTTTATAGTGACGCTCTCGTTGGCCTTCGCTTTCTAATTTTAAGGAACAATGTAATGATATTCTTCAATAATTAAATTTATAATTGTTTCAAATTGGAAAGAACCTCTTAAGAACGCATTCAAAATTCAGCGGCGCAATTAATCCCCGAGAAATTAATAATCTTATGAATGTACTTAATTTAGCGCCCAGTGGGCGAGAGTGTGCTTTTTAAATTGTAGCCACCCTGGTGGGCAAGAACAAATAGAGTGGTCAGTCATTCCCCAAGTGGATATGACATGCCCACTTCACTTGGATGCATTCCTGCGGTGGGACCACCACTTTTGGGTGTATTCCGTGTAAGGTTAAGTTGCAAGAGAACTTCCACTTCCTAGCTTTATAAACCGCTAAGACAAGGGGTGCTATAAAATCCCCTTCAGCATGCAACACCCTCCCTTCACTCTAACCTGGTTCCTCAGGACAGTCTTGCAAAAAGCGTGGTAGCTCTTAATCTGTGTAACAGAGTGCGTCCTACAACGTGGGCTATAGGATCAAACCTTCCTTAATCTCTTCAGCGGTTGGAAGGAGCAGGGATGCCATCTGCTCCTGGGAAGCTATAAACAACTCAATTTACTTTCTCTGTAAAATGGTCGTTTGCACACTTAATTCATTTCACACTTTAACATAATGAATTTTCTTATTTATATAAAATAAGGATTGCTAGTTAAGTTAGATACCTGAGCGATCACTATAACGAATTCCATCTTCTTAACAAAATGAACAGAGACAATCTCACAAAGGATTTTCTGCTTCTTTCTTAAATATAGCTTGTTATCACACTACACAAAACCAAATGATCACAATATTAGAAATTAGCTAACTTTTAACCTGTTAGTGTACACAGTAATTTATGTTGTCATAACATTTATATTTTTTTAGTTTTTTATCATTATTCTCATTTGTTTCTTTTAAGCTTTATTTTTGCCTATCCATTCTCTACCGCCATTTTGTTGAGAAATAAATTGCCCTGGCAAGTCCTGTGATATATAAGAGGTTAAATTCAGAGTATTCATTCATTTGTCACTAAAGAATTAATATACGAGTAGTATATTAGAATTTATTTTGTAAAATATAACTGGAAAAAACAAAAGGCAAATATATAATTCCAGCTAATTAATTAATAGCATAAAGTTTGATTTGAAAAACGTATAGGTGTTTGCATGGATGGTGCACCTTCAGTGGTTGGATCATTCAAAAGATTCTTAAATTGAGCGAACTTAGAAGCATATGCAATTTTGAAAAGTTATATCACACAAAATGTCTTCTTCTTAAATAGTATCTAAATGTAAGCTATGTAAAACTGGTGCATAATATTTCAATCTTCCTCTTCAGACGGAAATATGATGGCTTTTTAAATGTAAATTTTGCTACGTGTGTTAGAACTAAAGCAAAGAAATTTCGAATATTACTAGCAAAAGATGCAAAATCTATAATATGAATATACCTAGAGGATGTCTTTGCATAAATGAGAAATGTAAATTTAAGAATGATCGGAAAAAGTGAAAATATCCGAGCCTTCAACGATAATATCTCATCCCTAAGAGACAAATTGAATATATTCGCTACCAAAATAATGGCTAGCGACAAAAGTATGTTCTCAATTGTTTCTCAAACTGAGAATGACCAGATTATATCGATAATTTTTTCATCACCTAAAGGCAAAAATTCAAGAATACTTTCCACATTTAGACCTGGAAGAGTATGACTCGTTCAGAAAGCCATTTACTAATTGAGAGTTAACTGCGTCTTAGTGGAGGAATGATACCAGTTGAAAATTAAAACAAAAACAATTCCCTCTCAAATCGTTCCTGATATATACTAAAAATGGATATCTACTAGTTGTAAATCGTTACATTTTTTTTGCATCCTAATTTAATAAGTGTGGCATTTGTGTGCAACAAATATGTAAAACTTACAAGAGAAAAGGAATACTACCGATTTAATAAGCAAAGAGAGTATATCAGTTTAGTGTGGTACCAAATATCAAGAGGATCTATAAATTAAATCTGGTTAAATATCTCATCAAAAAGGTTACAATAAAGAGATTTGTAATGTTACAGAGTTTGTTTTAATTAGTATACTTTAAAAATAATTTAAACTCAAAATCGCTGCTTTAAGGAACGATAACTTTCAGGAAAATAAGCTGAAATGCTCAAAGAAAAGTTTAAAATATGTGTTTATCTCTTTTCCCTTTTATAAGCATAATTTAACAATATTTCATTTATTTTATTATTTCTCTATTTCTCCCTACTCATCATTTGTTGTTTTTGTTAAGTGAGATACGTTATGAATTGCTAAGTTATGGCAGGTATGTCAGGTCGGTTTAGTCCCTGGTTACTGGTACCGAGTCTATAGGTGAGTAAGTGGTGGCACGTTGGAGGTCGCTGGTTTTAGGCCGGCAGTTGGCCTATAATGGTCGATTTCCAGTATTAGGGATGGAGGTGGACACGGTTGTTTCCAAGCCAAGTACTAACCCTTGCCAATGTTGCTTAACTTCGACGTAGCGCTATTCGGGTATTCGGATAACAGCTGCTGACTTTGGGCTGACTTCAATTGTGGGCGAGATACTCTTATTGCTTGGTTCTAGTGAAGTAGGCTGTGTAAGAGAGACGGGTGGATTATTCTTAGGAAAATTACAATCGGAAGGCAGATTTAATAAACTCTTTCTTTATTGGGCGGAAAATTCGATAGGCTTAGGTAGAAAGAATTTGATTGAACTTGTGTTGGGTTTATGAGACAGGCCTACTAATGTATAGGCCTATTTTGACTATATTCCTGACTACCGGGCCGTCTGCCCGACTGGCTATCTTTTACTCTTGACTCAATTGACTCTACAGCCTCTAGGTTCTACCCAGAACTGTATATAATGGATCTAAAACCCATGGGCTTGGACTTCTGATGACCAATGACACGGTTTGGGCGGAGCTTACTCTACAGGGTGTTTATTTGTGTGTGCTCGGGGGTAGAAAGAATCTTTATCTCAAATTTTGAGAATACAATTTGCATTTCGCAGACCCTGACAGCAAATAAAGTCCGCATCTTTCATGTCTTCAGATCGTTGTCAATGAAGACACCTCTTGGTACGTTTGTTGGTACAGATGTAGCGTTTACCAGAACCTTAGTGATATCGAAAGGTGTGTAAGTGTATATACGCGTGAGTGTGTATGCTTGTGAAAATTCGTTCTGCCAGTAGTCCTTTATAAGAATATTCCATATTATTGTTTACATATATGATCAGACGATGCATATTGCCATCTCTCTGACAAAATGTTATATGTTGGATTAGCTGTATGTGCATAATTATGGGCGTGCCCATAACAAGCCTCCATAGGATATATATATATATATATATATATATATATATATATATATATATATAATATCTCTCAAAGTAGCGCGAGAGAATGATGAAGATGAATGCAATAAACCACATTGAAAGAGAAAACGGAATAAATTTTTCTTACACTAATATTCATTACCTTTTTTGAAAAAATCCGTGCAGGAAAGCGATTCGAACCATAGACACTGAAGCAGCGAGCACCGCTTTGGTCGCACTTAAAAGTATGCCGTTAGCATAGGGTACTAACGGTGCTCGCTGCCTCAGTGTCCATGGTTCGAATCGCTTCCCTGCATGGGTTTTTTCGAAAAGAGGTAATAAATATTACTGTAGGAAAAATTTATTCCGTTTTCTCTTTCAATGTGGTTCATTGCATTCATATATATATATATATATATATATATATATATATATATATATATATATATATATATATATATATATATATCTATATATATATATATATATTCATATATATATATATATATATGATACTCATCTATGAGGCTTCATTGTCAATCCTATTTTTCCTTGTAATGTAGCACTACAAAGTAACGCCTTGTCTCTGAATTATAACGAAACTAATTCTTAATACATTTTTTATATGCACTACGACAGCCCAAAATGGTAGACTTGAAAAATCTACTCCTTTTGTACGTAGCCGTTTTAGATTTTCAAATACGACCACTGCCAACTCAGGGCACTAATGCCGGTGAAGTTATAACAGTACTGTACTATGAAAGTTGAATGTTACAGCTTGTTAGATTTTTTTAATTTTATCCCCCATTCTTTGTAACCTGTTCATGGAACACTTTTAAACTTCCCTACTCACAACTATTAAACTAAATAAAAATTTTGTTTGATATAGGTATGTAGATGATGTGATTTCCAAAGAGCCATTAAACCAAATAGACTCCTTTGATAATTTTCTAAGCCAAAATCGCAAAATAAGGATGCAGGCATCGATTTAATCCCATTTAAAACCCCAAATTGCCCCTCCTTCTATGTGGAAGAGACAGTAAGAGGAAGGTCATTAAATATACGCATATATGGACATAGGGGGGATATTCGTAGAGCAAGCAAGGCTTCTAGTAATTTTAACCATGTGTAAAACTCCAATCATACAATAGATTTCCATAGTGCCCAAATAATCTACCATTGTAACTATTTTAATAAAAGAAAAATGATTTAATCCGCATTAATCAAAGAAATTGAAATTTCAATCTGTCTGAAGGAAACCATAAATGTAGTCCCTACGTATCAAATCTCATTCTAAAGGATATTGCAAATCACCTAAAGCTAACGACTCCAGATTAATGTCAGTTGCTTGTTATTATATATTCCAGTTTTTCTTTGTCCTTTTATTAAACTTTATGGAACGAAAGTAATGTCCAATTTTTAAAGTAAATTTTAGGTAGTATTTCCTAAAGTTGTGCCTCTTGTTAGCGTTTAGAAATGCTACAATGAGTAGTTTACATCCTTTTCTTTCGGATTAGAAAAATATTGTTGATACTCTGCTTCAGTATTTACTTCTATGTCCTCCTATCTAAAGATTACATTAGTCATGTTATACTTTACGGAACAATCTATTCTGAGCAGTTATGGGGATCATGCAATAAATTTTAAAAATTGCTTTCGCTACTGCTATCCCCGTTGTGGAAGTGAGAATTTCAGTCTCAAAGACGGACCAAAAGAAGCTGGTCCTAAAGAACTTGATTCCGAAGAGTTGGAAGCTGTTGTTGTCGCATCAAATCCTGCTACGAGTTTTCCAGAGAACTGGCAAAACAATTTACCTTTCTCTACACGACTGTTCTACGCCAACTGTTGCGGATTGGAAAGGTTTTAGTGATTCTAAAACGGGTCTCGCACGGACTCTCCACGGGGAATCTTGCAACAGAGGGTTATTCACATTGATTTTGCCTATTAATTTAGTCAGGGAGGAGGTT
This sequence comes from Ceratothoa steindachneri, assembly GCA_963969495.1. Taxonomy (NCBI): domain Eukaryota; kingdom Metazoa; phylum Arthropoda; class Malacostraca; order Isopoda; family Cymothoidae; genus Ceratothoa; species Ceratothoa steindachneri. Next base: position 47,514,809 of record OZ018337.1, read on the forward strand.
TTATGTATATTTTTATTGGTCTAAATATACACGTGGAATTTGGGTTCGGTATATATTTTCTCTGTCTTTTATGAGGATACATTGATTTTAGACTTTTTTTTCATTAGTGATAAGATAACGTTCAAATAATGGCTCAACTTTTCTTTATTTTAAAAGCTCTGACTAATGAGCTTTTAAATTCTAGTATATACATCTATTAAGTTTGCAAAGATAAAGTGTATATGTAAGCGTGTATGATTTTTGTGTGAATATGAGAACACAATACCAAAATTAGAGAACAGAATACCAAAATCTACGTTTACGTAAAAAGCTGATTTAATTTCTGATAGTGTTCAAATTTTATTGCATAGAACAGAGGATAAGAAAAAGTGATGATGAAATTATTGTGTATTTAAAGAAAGAGCGGCTAAAACTATAGACTGATAAGATAACTTTCAATTTGCGCGTAAAGACTTGTTATCTATGTACGACAACATTCTCACGTTTATTGTACAGATATACTGCTGGTATTACTCTTTTTCAAGGTAAACAAATTCTTCAGAAGCAAGTTCTCCACTAGAATAGTGAAGGACTGACAATGTCTGACATTTCGAGGAGTTGAAATTAGTCAAATTGTGTGATTTCATTCATACATTGTCCCTATGAGGATACTGGCTCCTGCAAGTTCACCAGGAAAATGACCCGCTGTAAAAAAAAACAACCCCCGGGGAGTATGGCACGTTGCGACGGATGTGGATGAAGGACCGATTGTAGCAAGCAACCGGTATTTAGGTCAAGAAGAAAGGACCTGAATGAGCCTCGCCAAACTGCCTCTCGTTGCTTGAAAGAGGTCGACCTCATACCACGCTCCCCTGTTTAGAAACTACTCATAAGTATAAATAATAAAGCGGCAATGTTGGCCTTCGCTACTGCGCATGTCCTGTGTAATTCTGAAAATTGGGAAATGATTTATGCTAAACAAGCCAAATGTATTTTGTAAAGTATTGTACGGGTGAAAGTTTGAATCTCATAGGCACGAAAGAAACGTTTAAATTTGTAAGTGGCAGTGTTATGGTATGCGATAGATTTTCAAGCGAGGGAGACTGTCCGCTCGTCTCTTTGCTTAGGAAGGTAAATGCTACAGTATACAGAAATCTGTTTTAGGAAGATATGATCTCTGCAGGACGATGCTCCATCCTACCGCAAAGACGCTGTAGCACTTCATGCATGCTGAAAATATCGACACGATGAACTTGGCCTCCGCAAAGCCCTGATAAAATACCGATATAAAACATATGGGCGATACTCAGTGAGAAGATTATGGCTCATGAATCGACGAATGTTGAAGACCTTTAACTGAGAAGGAAGAAGAATAAAATCATGGCTGAACAATGCGATCTATTGGTAAATTCAGGCCGCCAGAAATGTGCTCAAGTTATGCACAAATCGGGCCCGCAAATTTATTATTTTGTTCAATTGCCGATGAGATAATTATGTTGTTTTTTGGTTATAGCTGTATTTATACTTATCTTTATCTAGTTTTGGATGCATCCTTTTTTTTAAAGACACATTACTTTTCTCATATGTTTTTGATACGCTGTCCTATGCAATGAAATTTGTATACCCTCAGAGGTATATTTCAAAGAATATTCTATGCAATTTTCATGGAAATTAAACTAATATTTTCAAGAAAATGTTGATTTTGCTATTTTCTGTTCTCTTTTTAGCGATTGCATAGTACTTTCAGATATATGGCGTCCATCTTTTGGAAATAATTAGAATATAACAATCTTATTTGAACTTCATATGGAGGCCGGCCAACATTTAATGGTAGCGTATTGATACGTTCAAATTTAGTTTAGTGGGAGACAAATATTTCCCTCCAATTCAGCTACGAGGTAATTGAAGCATTTAGGAAAGCATCATGGTATATGAGTGCTCTTTATCCATGCTAAGAGAGTGTTTATCCAACAGGCCCATCTTGAAATCCTAAAATTTATTTTTTTAAATTCATTTTGGATTGGTTTGTTGTATACACTCACTTTTGTGGCGTAGGGTGGGTGGGGGTGGTGCCCCATGAATCTCCAAAGTAGTGTGAAACTACCTATTCTTTGCCTTGGCAACCGAACACCTTGGCTAAGTTTATGCAGTTCAGCTGTCGAGTTATATTCTACCATCTTATTCTTACCAATGGAACTAATTGAACTTCACCGGAGTTTGGTAGCTATTACCAGCTTGAATTGTGCCATGCTTGATTGAGTTCGTTTGTGTGTTATATTATCATATAAAGTAAGGTGGAGTCAATATGACGCTTTACATTTCATTAGCATAAAGGTCTTTATTAGTGCAACAGCTTGCTTACTTAGGCTGACGTAATGAAGACGTGGCCAACAGCTTAGATGCAAGGAAGCGAATCTATCCTTTTAGTTATTTGTTTAATAACAAAAGCTAATCATTTCAGATTCAGGTCCATTTTGCATCTAAGTATTGCAACTTGATACCAATTGTTAAGACGTTTCTATTCATTATTTTAGTTTGACATTACGCTATCTAACGTGTGCGCAGACGGTCGTGTATACTGAATGTGTGGATTTATGTATGGACGGATACATTTAGTTATTTAATTGCATTCTATGTCAAGTGGGTTGTATCCAGCATCCAATGTGAGAGACTGGTTTCTTCGTTGTGGCAATATTGATTATGATTGTGGCAAGTTTCGAAAAATTTAGATGGTTGTAGAGGAAAACATATGTACAGACCGGACATCTCGGAAGCTATTCCATTACATGAGTGTACTATGCTCTCTAGAAATGTCCGTACAGTCGTAAGAAAGTGTTGATGAATGGCTTCGACAAACGATATGTGGAATGTAGTACCTGTCCAACGGACATCATATCAAATGGGTAAAATGTCCAGTGGTCCAATTTAAGAAGGACTGCTGGGATTATCTTAATAAAAAGAAATACTGACGACCTTTAATTCATTGGATAAAAACGGCCAACTATGGACTGATAAAAACGTCAACAAATTATTCTATTTAAATTTCTGTTAATTATTTTGTAATTGATTGTTTAACTATTTTCCGAAGCTCTTAGTTAGGCGTTTGTTTATGTTTGTAGTGTGGTCCTCGATGTTATTGCGACTTTCGATGGGGACTCGACCGGGGATTGGGTTGACGGACTCTTTATTTTCGATGGAGAATTCGCTAAACTTCTTCTTCCACGCCATCCTTCGAGGGGTCACCAGTCATGGAGCCTACCTCTTTGGAGAGCAGAACCCCATAACCGGCGACAAGGCCTACCTCTTCAGGCCTACTGACTCTTTAGTCTGGAGGCAGGACGATGGGACGCTAATAATAATAAAAGGACTTTAGGAATAATGCTAGACTTGTGTCTATCCGAACAGATGACTTAACTTATTCCTCTTCGTAATGTTTACATTCGTTTATTTATAGTTCACTTGCTTAAGGGGAATGATCCCTTTTTTACCTTCTATAGGTACGGGACGGCACTAATGATCGGAAATATATTCGTTAGGCTCTTCGCTGACTGTTGGGCGGAGCTACCAGAGGTGTGTGCGTTTTTACAGTAGCTGTACAAATTTTAAGACCTGGCTGACAAACCCTATAAAGATACGAAAGGTTATTTTTCGTTTCACACTCTCACGAAACTCAACCGATCAAAACATACATACTGTATATTTGCTCGGCTCTCCTAGTTATCAAGTATTGATATATTTTCGCCCGGCAGCTCATCCTTGGTGTGTATATGTATGTGCCTGGTCACGTGGGAAACCAGTTATTAGCTTGCCTCTATTATGCTTTACCTAATAAATGTACAGTTGTGATATAAGTATTTCTCTATTTTACATTGGTTTACTACTTAGGTCATGGAATATTACCTAATTAATCAATGTTTGTACTCAATTTTAAGATTTCATAGATCCACCGAGCATCCATTTGTGCGGTTTTCCCACTGGGCCTATTTTTCCTGAAATTTGGGTTCCCACAGTCCTACTTTCCTCGCAATCTGAATGCCACACTAGCTACCCCGGGAGCATATCTGCTCCCGGCATCTCTGCTCCCTCCAACCGCTTGGGAGATTAAGGTAGAAAACTTTGATCCTTCAGCTTGTGTTCTAGGGCCTAATCAACTTTACCACAGTTAGGTGGGTCCTTGCCTTCTGTGAGACTGTCCTAAGGGATCAGGTTAGAGTGAAGGGAGATTATTGCATGCTGTTGAGATTTTATAGCACTCCCTGGGCTAGCGGTCCATGCAAAGGTTAGGAAGCGGAACTTGAATTGCAACTTAACCTCACGTGAAATACATCCAAGAGCAAGAAGGGTTGTCTCAGGATTGGAAATCCCATTGTTTAGAGAGAGCCGACAAACCATGGCATTGACTGCTAATTTGGTGCCATTGATTTGACTGAGATCAACCGAAAGAACCGAAGCAGCCTCAAATATCCTAATCTTCAACCAGCACGCCGTCCTGTAGCTTAGTGGGATGAAATTCAAGTACCTGACTGTGGCGAGCTTTCTTGATATTAGTGACCATGATTACTCCAGTGTTGAAGAAAATAAAGAAGTATAAGTGGTTTTTGATGACGATGCTCCACATTTTTTTTCTCCACAATAAATAAATAATCTAGTTCATGATCTCAGCTTGTTAAAGTCCTCTGCAGAATTGTTGTCATCTAGATTGAAGGAAAATACATCCTCTCTGACAGTGCTCTCTTCACCTTCGACCGCAACAGACATCAAGAGAACCTCCGTTTTTTTCTCTGAAGAGGAGTTGGTGTACTGTACAAGGTGGCGTGCTACATAACTAACTCAAAGATTGGAGACTGTTCATTAACAGCAGCAAGTGATCACTGAAACGAGTTCTGCTGCACAACGATAACCAGTTTGCCTCTGTACCCCTCTCTCAAACAACTATACTGAAGGAAAAATATGAACCGGTGAACTACATGCTGAAAGAAATTCGTTATGATCAGCATGAGTGGTTGATTTTTTAGACCTGAAGATGCTGAAATTTGTTGGAATAATAGTATGGGGTCACCAAGTACCCATGTTTTCCGTGCATGTCGGATAGTAGGGACTGACCTGTACGGGAGAGATTGTTGGCTAGACAGAGACAAGATTCTCCACTCACTGCTGCACATAAGTTCGGTTTGATCAAGCAGTTCACAAAAGAACCTGAATAAGGATGGCCACTGCCTAAGTTACTTGTTCACGCTTTTCCAGGATTGACCATGGAAACGTTAGGTGATGGCATATTTGACGGTCCTCAACTCCGTCAGCTCAAATGAGATCCAGAATTTGAAAATTCTAAGTGGAAGTAGAAGCGTGAAAGGTTTGTTTTCTGGTCATGAAGAACTTTCTTGGCAAAAAGAAAGTTAGAAATTGTAATAAACTTGTCATCAATATGCTGACTACTTTCAGAAACCTCGGGGCAACATGAGCATCAAAATGAATTACTTATTCTCATACATGGATCGGTTTCCTGAGAATCTGGGATCAATGAAAGACGAGCAGGGAGAGAGATTCCATCACTATATGAAAGAGATGGAGACCAGGTATCAAGGACAATGGTATGCACTCATGATGGTGAATTACTGTCGGATTCTGAAGAGAGACATTCTTCTCGTTGAGCATTCTAGGAGTTCGAAGAAACGGAAGCTAATGCCCTGAATTATGAACAAGGATGACCAAATATCTAATTTACATGTAGTTTTATCAATGTACATTAATGAATTTTTGTAACGTTTAATTAATAAATTGTGTTATAAAACGATTTTTTATCTTAGGCAAGTTACCTAGACCACAGCTGGCAGGAAAATGACCGAACATAACATGAGATCGATCTGAAGTAAGTTGCTATGCAAACAATGCTGCTTCTCTCTACAAGTGACTTTAGCGTCTCGATCATTTTTGGCCCTTTATTTCTTCTAATAAATTGCTTATGTACCGATAAATTTCGTTTTAGTCATCCAAATTTAGATAACATTTACATATATATAGTTTTTTCATGTGTTATCGTAAACCAATTTTGGAAACTTTGGATTTTCTCTAAGTTATGGTAGATGTAATAGAAATATAGACGTTCTGATGTTTTGGATGCTACTGTATGTATTCACTATATATATATCTGGGAATATAGTAAATGTACCAAGTTCAAATATGTTTTATACATCCACATATAGTGTATTCAAGTGTTGGTTGGTCACATGTGTACTTATGTATAAATCTCCGAGTGCTAGCCCCGTGTAGGTGTTTAAATATCTGTGCATATCAAACGAGCTCACCGAATATGCACAAACATCTCTGTGCGCCTGCAGGTGTAAGCATGAGTATGTGTTGATTGAGAAGAAAAGATGACAAATATTTGAGGGTCGATCGAGCTTAGGCGTGGGTTAAGAGAGAGATCGAATGAGAGTTGCTATATATCCAAGGAAGAAAGACAAAAATTAAAATTGAATCAATCTCTTTAAAATGCGAGTTCCTATTCCTCTGCCATCATTGCCCTTGTGTGGCATCGTCGGATGCTTCATTGCCACATTTATGGCAGAAGAATAGGAACATGCATTTTAAAGGGATCGAATCAATTTCAATTTTAGACTTTCTTCCTTGGATTTTTCATTCTGCCAAGAAAGCAATATTTATCAGTATTACATTTATAGCGGATTTCTTTCCACACCAGGGACATGATAGCAGAGGAATAGGAACTCGCGTTTTAAAGAGATTGATTATGGCGGATTTATTTCCACACAACGGAACTGATGGCAGATGAACAGGAACATGCATTTTAAAGGGATTGATTCGATTTCAGTTTTAGACTATTTCCTTCAGTTTTTAATCCTACTTGGAAGGCAGTTTATAAATATGTGCCACCCATCTATTCTCGAACTAATTATAGAGGGTTAGTATCGAACCTGTTGTGCCGGTGTGGTCTAAGGTAAAAGTACTTTTCTAAAGCCCTTTCTAAGACCAGACATTATCGCTAATCCTAATTATACCCATTTGGACGATTGGTATCATGGGCTCCTTCTCTGAAGATGAGGTATATAGGAAGTACCATCATACCTTTTATCCCCCCCCCCCACCCTGGGACTCGAGCACACCTGATACGACGTTGGATCGAATCGTTAAACAAGGCAGGTAAATAATCATTAGACACCTTGGTAATTATATCCTTTCTTCCTTTTTGTGTCAAGGGGAAGTGTGAGGAGGGAAGGGGTATACCCAGTTTTGGAATCCTCGTTACATTTTCCCGAGTAACATATGAGCCGTCAAATCATAAGGTTTTAAACGATGTAAAGGACACGATGTAATCCAACGAGGAACAGGCCCCCCCAAAAAGCTACATGCGCTCACGTCGGCCTCGCCCACAGAGAGAGATGCGAGCCCCACTCAACTTTGAGTTCCTGCCTGGAATCTTTTTCCTCAAGGACGAGATCGTGTAACCTTGTTCCTCAAACCCGAAGGACGAGTTCTTGTAGCTTTGTTCCTAGAATTCTAAGGAGGTGTTCGTGTAGATTTGCTCCTTGATCTCTAAGGAGGAGTTCGTGTAGTTTTGTTCCTTGAGCTGTAACAGAGAGTTCTTGTAGTTTTGTTCCTTGTAAGCTAACGAAGAGTGCGTGTAGCTTTGTTCCTCGATCTATAAGGAAGGGTTTATAGAACTTTGCTACTTTAGCTCTAAGGACGAGTTCGTGTAGATTTATTCATTGTGCTCTAATAAAAGGTTTTTGTGTCTTTGTTCCTCGATCTATAAGAAAGGTTCGTGTAGCTTTGTTCCTTTTACTCTAAGGAGGAGTTCGTATAGTTTTCTTCCTTAAGCTCTAACGAAGTGTTCTTGTAGCTTTGTTCCTAGATGTATAAGGAAGAGTTTGAGGACTTTATTACTTGAGCTCTAAGGAGGAGTTCGTGTAGTTTTGTTCGTCGATCTATAAGGAAGGGTTTATAGTACTTTGCTACTTTAGCTTTAATGACGAGTTCGTGTAGCTTTCTTCATTGAGCTCTAACAAAAGGTTTTTATAGCTTTGTTCCTTGATCTATAAGGAAGAGTTCTTGAAGCTTTATTCCTTGAGGTCTAAGTAGGAGTTCATGTAGTTTAGTTCCCTGAGTTTTAAGGAGGAGTTCGTGTAGTTTTTTCCTTGAGCTGTAACGAAGAGTTCTTGTAGCTTTGTTCCTCGATGTATAAGGAATAGTTTGTAGAACTTTTCTACTTTAGCTCTAAGGATGAGTTCGTGTAGCTTTCTTCATTGAGCTATAACAAAAGTTTTTTGTAGCTTTGTTCCTCGATCTATAAGTAAGAGTTCGTGGAGCTTTGTACTTTCAGTTCTAAGCAGGAGTTCATCTAGTTTAGTTCCCTGAGTTTTAAGGAGGAGTTCGTGTAGTTTTGTTCCTTGAGCTCTAAAGAGGAGTTCTTGTAGCATTGTTCCTCGGTGTATAAGGAAGAGTTGGTAGGACTTTGTTACTTGAGCTGTAAGGAGAAGATCGTGTAGCTTTCTTCGTTGAGCTATACAAAGAGTTTTTGTAGCCTTGTTCCTCAATTTATAAAGACGAGTTCATGCAGCTTTGTTCCTCGGTCGATAAGGACGAGTTCGTGTAGCTTTCTTTATTGAGCTTTAACAAAAGGTTTTTGTAGCTTTGCTCTTCGATCTATAAGGAAGAGTTCGTGTAGCTTTGCTCTTCGATCTATAAGGAAGAGTTCGTGTAGCTTTGTTCCTTGACCTCTAAGGAGGAGTTCATGTAGTTTTGTTTTTTGAGTTGTAAAGAGGAGGTCGTATAGTTTTGTTCATTGAGCTCTAACTAAGAGTTCTTGTAGTTTTGTCCCTTGAGCGATAAAGATGAGTTCTTGTAGCTTTGTTCCTCGATTTATAAGGAAGAGTTTATAGAACTTTGTTACTTAAGCTCTAAGGAGGAGTTCGTGTAGCTCAATTCATTGAGGTCTAACAAAGAATTTCTTAGATTTCTTCCTCGATCTATAGGGAAGAGTTCGTGTAGCTTTGTTTCTTGAGCTCTAAGGAGGAGTTCGTGTAGTTTTGCTCTTTGAGCTCTAACTAAGGGTTCTTGTAGCTTTGTTCCTTGAGCGGTGACTAAAAGTTATTGTAGATTTGTTCCTCGATCAATAGGGAAGAGTTTATGGAACTTTGTTACTTGAACTCTAATGACGAGTTCGTGTAGGTTTCTTCATTGAGCTCTAACAAAATGTTTTTTGTAGCCTTGTTCCTCGATATATAAGGAGAGTTCTTGTAGCTTCGTTCCTCGAGCTCTAAGAATAAGTTCGTGTGACATTGTTCCTTGAGTTCCAAGGAGGGGTTCGTGTAGCTTTGCTCCTTGATCTTTAAGGAGGAGTTCGTGTAGTTTTGTTCATTGATCTCTAACGAAGAGTTCTTGTAGTTTTGTTACTTGAGCGCTAACGAAGAGTTTTGTAGCTTTGTTCCTCGATCTATAAGGAAGAGTATGTAGAACTTTGTTACTTGAGCTCTAAGGAGGAGTTCGTGTTGCTTTCTTCATTTAGCTCTTACAAAATGTTCTTGTAGCTTTGTTCCTTTCAACTCTAAGTAGGAGTTCGTGTAATTTTGTTTCTCGAGTTCTAAAGAAGAATTCGGGTAGCTTTGTTTCTTGAGCTAAAAGGAGGAGTTCATATCAATATATATATATATATATATATATATATATATATATATATATATATATATATATATATATATATATATATAAACAAGATGGCCAGGACTGAGCCCGTAGATGCCTCGTAACATTTATTTCAAACGTTTCAGGATTATAATTAATCCTGAAACGTTTGAAATAAATGTTGCGAAGCATCTACAGCTCTATTCTCGTCATCCTGTTTATACTTCACTTGAAGTTTGCGTCCATCAATTCGTTTGCCACTTATATATATATATATATATATATATATATATATATATATATATATATATATATATATATATATATATACGAGGGGCGGTCAATAAGTTTTGCAATTCGGATATAAGGAAACAAGATATGAGGAAAAAGTGTTCTATTATTTTTCTATATAATTACCCTCGACTTCAATGCACTTGCGCTACTTGTCCCTGAGGCTTCGAATACCCGACAACCAGAAATCTCCCGACTGCTGTTCCATTTACTCCTGGACGGCGAGCTGGACATCTTCATCGTCCCCAAACCGGCGTCCACGCAGTGCGGCATTGAGCTGGCGGAATAAAAAGTAGTCGCTAGGGGCCAGAACTGGACTGTAGGGGGGATGGTTGATCTCCTCGAATCCGCATTCACGCCGGGCAGCTTGTACAACTCTGGCCTTGTGGACTTTGACGACGTTGAAGTCGATCATGGGGCGTGAGGTTTCTAGGGACCCAACGGGCAGAGACCTTGGTCATGACCAAATTGTCGTGGATGATGTTGATAACACTTCCATGTGATATTCCAAGTTCTAGCTCGATTTCTTCGACCTTCACCCGTCGATTTTCGAGGATCATCTTCTCCACACAGGCCACATCGTCCTCATTGGTCACGTCTGACGGGCGTCCTGGAGGGGGGTCATCTTCAAGGGACTCACGACCATGGCGGAACTCCCTATTGCAGCGAGCAATGGTTGCATAGGAAGGGGCGGTGTCGGTGTACACTGCAACCATGCTTTCATGGATCTCCTTTGCATTCTTGCCTGTTAAGAAGAAGTGAACTAAACAGCGCTTTATTTTGACATTTATCCGAAAATAATCACCCCATTGACTGAAACTCTGCAAAATTCCTTTATCATTCCGCTGATTTCACAAAAAGAAATAATGTCGTCTGTTCATTAATTGGCATGTTGCCTGATATAAATATCTTCCCTGGCTTCTTTAAACTCGACCCTGTTTTAAAATACTTGTACTAAATGAATTAACTTCATAATGCAGCCTGTTGTCACTCTTTATTAGTGTAATATCATTCGCATTGCCTCCCCCAGCACGTGTCTTTGTTGCACGTGTGGATTAATTCTTAGCCCTAAATGTTTTCGCTCTAACGATAATTCTTTAAAATGTTGTTTTTTTCATCCAACCATATTCCATTAATATACATGGCGTTGTTGTGTTTATTTCGTTTTAGGGATGCGCATGTCTATAATTAGTTGCCTATTTTACTTTTTTCTGGTATTTTTCTGTCTTGTTTTTGTGTCTTTTTCATTGGTTTGTAGTAAGTGACGGGCATTCCCTTCGTATCTTTGTACCCTATATAAGGTTGTCTTCTCCATTTTCATGCTATTCCTTGAAAATGAACTTGCAAATATAGTTTGAAAGTGCTTGGATTCATCTTTTCATTTTCCTGTGGGTTAATTTTCATATTATTGCTTTCCTCACGTGCCACTTTGTGAGATTTTTATCATATATATATATATATATATATATATATATATATATATATATATATATATATATATATATATATATATATATATATATATATATATATATATATATATATATATATATATATACTTGCCAACTAAAGGGAAGGGCAGGAATCGATTTTTATAAAAGTCAAATTTAAACAGAGATAAACTTGGACTCTTTTAAAATATTTGCAATAATGGACAACCAATTTATCGAACCATTTACCTGCCTGGTCATTGAGTAAATTATAGAAAAAAGTTGTTTGCGAAATATGTAAATTAGAAGTCGAAATAAAATTAAAGTTATTCAAAATTTAGAGTAAGATACAGGGTGCTCGAGCTAAATTTCTCGGTTTACATAAAAGAAACCCCCGCAATATCTCAGCCAAAAAAAATGAATTTTAAAAAAGAATTTAAAATATCAAATATATTATGGCTGGGAGATAACAGTCTACTCAAAGTAGCCGCCTACAGCTTCTAGCATGGCTTTAATACGGCTCAGGAACTTGGCTTATGCGTTCCTCTCTGTGTCCCTGGGAAGATCTTCGAACATCTCCTTTATCTTGGCCACCAACTCAGCCGGCAGAGCGGTTAATGCATTTCTCAACCGCGCCTCACACCTATTTCTCTAGCCAAAGCCGGGAGGGACTCCGTTGCTCGAAGCCTTCCATCAACTTTCTCTGCAGCTTTTGGATGAAATCCGGCGGGTGGACGCAGTTAGAACGCATACTATATTTCTTTCTTCTGGCCACGGCTTCGTAGTCTCCATTGCGGCTACTCAAGTCACGTGTTACTGCCATTACAGTGTTAACAGAAAATTGCGAACCAGCCATGGTGTCGGCATTTTGATACCCTAAGCAACTCATCATGGTGCAATTAACTCTTTTCCAATGAATATTCAGATGGCTTCCATTCCTCCATGTCAGCTAACTTGTCTCAACTAAAACTTACTCAATATGATTATCAACGCCGTTGACTCTTTACCGATACATCAGTATGTTACTGAAAAATGAAGACATTAAAAATCGTCAAATTTAGCCCGAACACCCTGTATATGAAGTGCAGTTGAAGACTGATTAGAACGGTGTCTCCCAACATCACTATAACTTTCCAGAAAAACGTGTCCTATAGGTTTTTAAAAAAAATATATATAATTTTATAATTATTTTGATAGTGTAATTTTATTTTTTTGAGTACAACTGAATCTAACATATTTATTGACCACAAAAAATAAATGGTTCACTTTATTTCAGTCAGAACCTTGCGCCTGCCGCTTAAGACATGTCCTTCATTCGAGGAGACAATTTTGTTAGCTTCAGCTATAAATCACTACGTTTTGAAATTTCAAGTCGGTTTCTCTTGACTCGCAGTAAATCGCCAGCACCACTGAAGCCACATTCAACAAAATAAGTGTAGGAGAAATGAATCAAAAGTTTCCTCGTTAATTTAGCAGTGTCAGGGGATTTTTTCCTTTCAACCTCGTCTTATAGACATATAATGGTACCAACAGGAATATTTAGCCCCTCAAACAATGACACTAAAACAGAAAATACGGTGTCAATCACAACTTACCACAGATGACAACGACAAAGCAAGTGAAAGCGACTGTGCTAAAACAGCTAATGAACTAATTTTGATCCCACTTGATATACCTATTGTTTGCCAAGTTACCATTTAGAAAATTATCAAAAAACAAAAAAAAACAGATAGATGGTCATTGTCAGAAAACTATTTTTGGATCTCACACATGGACCCCATCAAAGATTTTCCCGGCCCCACTTTGGGAATCACTGGACTAGAATTTAATTCAGAATTCAACATTAAATGAATAATGATTCTAAAATATTAAGGTCCAACGATTTTAAAATTTGAGGGGGAAAATGAGGAGTTACAAGTACTTCAATGCCTTTTGACTGAATAAAATTCTGCTTTAGCAATCTGTAAATCTGTGTAATAAGATACACCTCTATATTTACTGATCGTCAGTTTCAATTGTAATGTAGTTTTACTTACGTTGCAAGTTTGCTATCCCACACACAGAAGTTGATTAACAACTGAAGGCCTAAGTAGCATGGAGGTCTCTACTTATAAGGCAGGTAGGTTTTAAGAGATACTACATTAATTGGGATAAGGTAGAAATTTGCATGTGGATAAACTTTTGACAATAACTGTATTAACTCGGACATTAATTTATTGAGAGTGAACTTATTCGAGGTATTTACCATACATTTTCTGCTTTGAACATAAATTTGAGAACAAGAATAGCATGTATTTTAGATGATGCTGGGAATAAATTAAATGTACATATTTTCTACGTACGGTGAATTCTACAGCTTACAGATGATATTTTAAAACGGGGTGATAAACATTCAAAAGAAATAGTAATAAGAATAGAGGTGATGGGATTCTATACAGTGAAGTGGAGAAGTCGTTATCTGAACGGGTAATCTTCATATCTAGAAATGAAGTGGAATCATTAGTTTCATGTTCGATTGTAAATTTGATGTTAGGATACCTGGAATTTATGTAGTTTGGAGAACTGGGGAAAATGGCTCTTATCTTTAAAAAGAACAAGACAATCCTTGCCCTATCTTTTATCGATTACAGGTTTGAACTATCGTGGACATTAGGATCCCGTCTTGTTATAGATTACACAAAATTGCATTTGTAAATGATGGAATCTAAGATAAACCTAAGGTGAACCTTTGGTAATATAGATATTATTAAAAATAAATATTGAGTCATCAACAGCAAGTTTCAGGAGCAAATCAAAGTCAGATTTGTTCATACCAACAACTTTAGAATTAATGTTAAAGAGTGAATCGCATATTATATTATAGGTTTCATAAACAGGGTTATTTGTTAATAGTGACTAAGATCGAAACTAGTCATATGATATTGTGCAAATTCAGAGAAATTAATTAAATTTTCAAATTTCAAAGAATCGCGTAAAGTAAATTAGTTTTAGTACAAAAAAATGTTCAAAGATTAGGTTCAATTACCGAAGGGATGGAGCGGATTGATAATCCGATCTTATGGGCCTTTGGAAGGCCATAAAGTATACTGGGAGCTAACTCTGAGCTGACTATGACAATGTTCTTTAAATAACCATTTATACTTAAGTTTACGAAGAAAAATATCAATTTTATCCTATATCTTAATGACAATTTGAAATGAATCTCCACTAATTTTAAGAAATTTAGAAACGTCATTGCATATAGAATTCACTTTGTCTAAATAACCAGTCTTCTCTATCAATACTACACTCCTGCCTTTATCTGGCTTACATAATACTAAATAAAGATATTGTAGCTCTTTAAGATACAGTATTAATATAAGAAAAACTTAAAACAGGATTAAAATTATAAAAGGGTTAAACTTGTGGAAGTATGAATGAGATAGGATTTTATGTTGTTAAAAACAGAAGATAAATCAGACTGCCATAGTGGCAAGCGTGAAACCAATAATTTAAATTTATGAAAATAATCAATGCGGTTAATTTTAAATTAAGGCAAATTAAAATATAAACCTAAAATAAAAGATTTCTTTATATCGTGTTAAACAGACACAAAAATTGAAAATGACCTTATCTGAGACAATTATCAGATCAGAAGAGGAAATTAATTTCTCAATTTCATTAGAAGAAACGCCCCATACTACTCAAGTTCTAGGTTATTTATCAATTTCTGTGTGTGGGTTGCCAAACTCGTTACGTAGGTAAAACTACAACATTAAAAGGTTGATTCTGTTACTATATCTCCCATTTTCTCTCTTAAGCTTTGATGGTACACGTAATAATAATTTCCTCAGCGTTTTGCCGGGTTGTGTTACCAACTTTAATTTCTTTGGGTCTTTAAAATACATCTATTATGTATCACGTATCATTTAATTTTCAATTATTACAAACAAAAAGCCTGTTCCCCCTCCTACTAGAAAAACACTTGTCTTCTTTCTTATTGGATAAAAACCTACACTGGAAATGAGCGTCGTGGTCACTTTAGTGATGACACAGGTTCAAATCCTACTACTTTATTCATTTTCTTATAAAGGTTAAAATAGTTTGCCGCTATTTTTCTGTTACTATATCTCCCATTTTCTCTCTTAACTTTAATGGTACACGTAATAATAATTTCTTTAGGGTTTTTCCAGGTTGTGTTACCAGTTTTCATTTCTTTGTGCCTTTAAAATATATCACGTGTCATGTGATTTTCAATTATTATATATATGTATTCTTAATGTTCGACTGAGGCTGGCATGACAAACTCCGTGCCGAAACTGGTCTTGAGATAATGAGATAATAAACTACTACGCTCCTCCATAGTGGTTTTATTTACATATATATATATATATATATATATATATATATATATATATATATATATATATATATATATATATATATATATATATATATATAAATACTGAAAGTCACTGTTAAAAGGCAAAGATAAATATTCAATTAGGCAATTGTATACAGCACCGAATCCTATACAAATGTATAATTTTACTTTCACTCTCGACATATTTCCAGGCGTTGTTTGCATGCTTGAAATTCCGAAGGTTTGAATAAACTAATTTAGACTTTGATTAACACAAATGGTGATTTGATCAATTAAATTTCGCCAGAGATTCATCGGAAAGTTTACAAATGGAAACTTGACGTTAATCTTGAAGGTACATGAATTCTCGGCTGCTGGAAGTTGTATGCCTTCGAATTAGTCCAAATGAGACAGTAATTCTCGCCATTAAACGAACTCCCATTCTTTTAGTTTTGTTTATGATTTAGTAAATAACCTATGGTTGTATGCAGTGCGTGAATATCCCCATATAATTGTCGTATAGATAAAGAATCACCTGCAATGTCATCAGGCGCGTATCGTTATAAGCATTTCTATAGACACTTATAGCATTAGTCTATATGTTTAAAACAACCATCTAAATACTTAAAACAATGTTATATATATTTAAATCAATTAATAGGTACTTAAATAATTTTTATAGATACTTAAAGAAAGATTATAGATACCTAAACCACTGAATAGAATTTTAGACGCTTGTTCCTGATAGTTAAATATTTATCTGATAATTAAAGCTACAGAAATCCATAGATTTTAAAGCAAAGTTTTAGAAACTCGATGCAATACTCTAGATACTAGTGTTTAAAATATAATGAACTTGATACCTTATGCCACATTCTAGATACTTAAGAAGATGCTTTATTAATTAAACCTCTTTTTTATTAGAATCAAGGTAATTCTTTAGTTGTTAAACACATTGTTTGTATGTTTAAATCAATGTTGTATTAATTAAACACATCGTTTTGAGGTTTGAAGCAACAGACTTTTATTCAAGACATAGCTTTGATGTTTAAAACAATGCTCTAGTACTAGAACCCATCGTTTTGATGTTTAGACAAATGATCTAGTACTTAAACATATCGTTTTGATGTTCAAATTAATGCTCTAGTACTTAAATACATTGTTTCGATGTTTAAAGCAATTCTATATTACTTAAATACATTGTTTTGATTTTATAGCAGGTCTAGTACTTAAACACATCGTTTTGTTGTTTGAGGCAATGCATTATTAATTATACACATAGTTTTGATGTTTAAAGCAATTCTCTATTACATAAACACAATGATTTGATGTTTAAATCTATGCTATTATACTTAAACACATTGTTTTGATTTTATAACAGATCTAGACCTAACTTAACCTAACCTAACTTAACCTACTAGTACTTACGTTTCGATGTTCAAACCAATGCTCTATTAGGTAAATGCATCGTTTTGATATTTAAAGCAATGCTCTACGTAGTACTTAAATACATAATTTTGATGTTTAAAGCAATTTTACATTACACACGTTTTAATGTTTAAAGCAATGAGCTAGTATTAAATTAGAGTTTTGATGTTTAAAACGATGTTCTATTAAACATATCGTTTTGATGTTTAAAGTAATGCTCTATTACTTAAATACATCATTTTGATGTTTAAAGCAACGGTCTAGATACAGAAGAACTTGTCAGGATTTTTTTAAATTCCCTTTAAAAACACGACACATAAACCTATAAAAGCCAAAAATATCACCGCTGCCCCTCTTTCCCTCCAACTAAAGAACCAGCTACTCTTACGTTATGGTTCCATGGAGAAAATGGGGTAGCTAAAAAAATATCTTTTCGTCCATTAGTATTGGAGTGCCTCTGAATTAATAACTTGTTTTTGTTTCTTGACAGCTGTCATATTTCATCTTCATTATTTCCTTCACGATAAACGTCATTAGTTTTTCAAGAGTCGTTTTCTTTATTGAAGGAGTATGAAGAGAATGGAAGGGAGACTTATTTATGTGAAGGAAGAAGCAATGTTCAAATGTGCAATAGAGGCTGGTGGAAATTGGAGGCTTCTTTTCACAAATATGAAAGCTGCTTGAAGAGAAAAATATCATTTTGAAGCGAAACGGTGTTTGCTTATTAATTTGTTTGGGGATGTAGTAAAAACTGTTCTGGATCTGAGCGAAAGATATTAGGATAAAAGACTAAAAAATGTTTTAGAAATCGTGTTTTTTGTGAAAAAAGAAAAGTAACGACTAAAGGACATGAAAAAGAAGTTTGTCGCCAAAGTATTTATGTTAAAATATATTTTATTTAATGAACTTGAAAGTTAGTTGTAGAAATGAACATAAGATTTAATCAAAAATTATTGTTTGTCCGCTATGAAGATTTTTTTTCCATAATATTAATGCAATTAATATAATATTGCTAATTTGAATAATCGGAGATTATTTTTGATAGTGCTACGTCGCTATGAAGCAGTGGTTTTCAACCTGTTTATGATAGTGGCACCCTAATTGTTATCTATAAGCAGCCGTGGCACCCCAATATAAAATAATTTACGTATAAATACATAATTACGTAGAGAGCATTTAAAAATTAACCACAATTGACATTAGATCTAATTTAATCGAAATAAAACATAAAAATTTGAAAATAAATGAATCTTGCCTTTAAAAGTTTAATTTGAGTTTGATGAGTATCACATAATTCTTTAATATTGGGAAGTATAGACAAGGCAACTCTCATTTTTTCATTCACTGTTGGCAGCCTTTCTCTTTTCGCTGTTTTCTATGTTGCACTTTGCATAAAATCTCCAAAATAGGGGAGACCGGGGCTAGTTGCATGCAGGGGTAGGTTGATACATCGTCAATATCTTCATCATATGGCAACAGTGGGTGCCGAAGCTCTTGAGATGTTTAGGCGTCAGTACCAGCCTTGTCCTCGTTGAGTGCTAATCAAGTTGAACACCTGTCAGCGGAACTAGAAGCAAAAAACTGTTTTTAGATACCCTCAATAAGTATTCTAACCGTTCATATTATTTCTATAGACCTTAATGAAACTCATGTTCATGAAAAATAATGTGATTTTATGAAATAACTGTCTTTATGCTTCATATGTGATAAGACTTCATTTTCCCATATTTTAAGTGAATGGCAATTTTTTGAGGAGAAGGAAAATAATTTCTTCGGAGCTAGTTGTTAAAATCAGTAACAACTTGCCCCCCAAATGGTGAAAGTCCATTACAGGCTACTGAAGTTTGCATAGGCTGCAAGAACCTGTGAACCTCATCAAGACCATTCAACTCCTCAGCACATAACAAGCCTTGAGAATATGATTCCACACCCTGTTCCAAGTACAAGCAAGGATGGTTTAGATAGGCCTTCCATATACCAATCACCTTCTTCCATAAAGACAGAACAAAGGCCTACAGGAGAAATCAAATCCCCAGAGGAGTTGCGACCATTTAAAAGAGCTAATCAAAGAAAGATTCAAAGATGCAACAAAAGAAAACGCCACACAGCAATCCTAACAGATACACCTGTAAAGATGAAACTACAGGATCAAAATGAGGATTCACAAAAAAAAGGCTCAAAAGTAAAACCTGTAAAATGAATCTGAATAATAAATGGTTTCTGAAGTCTGTTGGAGATAAGAACAGAAAAAAACATTAAAGATTATTGGCGTCTTGCATGTGGTGGTGAATGGTTAAATTCAGCCTCATGGGAGCAATGGGTGTAATGCATCAAATGCAAAGATTGGGCCCATGAAAGTGGCACAAATGAAAGTGCTTATTTTGTATGTGACCTATGTGGTATGAAGTGATAACTGATTTATTTTGTTTCTTTAAAGGATGTGATTCTTTTCATATTTTGTAACAATATACCCCATGGTCTGTAACAACTTGCCCTCCATATGGGGCAAGTTGTTTACAAAAACGTTTTCTGTTATTTTCAATTATATCGCTGGAATTAAAAAGTATTTAACCTTTTTATTACATGATTATGATAAACACATAATAAACTTTTCATACCATCAATTTGTTTAAGTTTCCTTAATTAGTTATTGAATTAGACAAAAAAATGGTAACAACTAGTGTCGGTAAAAAAAAATTTAAATGTCTGAAAAACATTTTTTTTTCTATATTATTAATCCAATTAATATAATATCGTTAATTTGAATTATCGTTAATTGTTATTGCCAATGCCGCATCGCTATAAATGCTCATAGCTCGGATAAAAATGATAAGTAGCAGTCAAATTGTAGTTGCATTGATGCGCACCAATCTCCTTCTTTTGTATGGAAATGATTTACTATAGTAATCACAACTTAGATTTAATAATTGTATGAAATTAACCGCAAATTTGGTTTATTACTTGAGTTAAAATTAATAAAAACTTTTTTACACAAGCGTTTAATGGGAAATTTCACATCGTAATGTTTTTACGAGCTATTTGCTAGCATATCTAGTACTAGTCACTGCACCTTCGATACTAAGCATACCTATATTTACCCTAGGCGAATTCGGGTAACTTTGTTCTTCGAGTTTCACAGAACAATTCGAGGTCTTATCTTGAAGCCCTTGTTTGTATAACTACGACTTGGAGTGCGGATGTTTAAAAGTAAACGTCCCGATTTTTTTCGGACTATTGTTCATTGTAGTAGCTATTCACTCTCACAAATAACACTTTCAAGCAATACAGGGTGTCCTAAAAGTCACGACATTAAAATTAGAGCCACGCATATACCGTAAGTAATGTTTACACGTAAAAATGAAGTGGTTGGGGTTTTATGAATATCCTCGATCATAAATTGAAACCTTATTGCTATATCCCAAACAAGATGATTGTTTCTATTGTTTGGGCTATTAGATATGGATGATTGCTTATGGACCACCCTGTTTTGCAATCTATAATTATTGTTTTTTTTATACGTTTTACCACCTATTATCAACTTCGGATGCGCGACGCTGTGAACCAAAACCTTAGGGTAGGAATCGAACCATGGATCACTATACCATATGACAGTTCTACAAACAAACTAGACCCGAATCATAACTCCATCCAGCCACTAACCACAGTCGGTGTAGCTTAACTTATCTCAACTGTCCCGCGGTGTTTTCACTCGACAAGGTCATCACCTCATATTGGTGGGTGATGGGCGGTTTTATCAAGTGTTTTAATAAGATTGTAGGAGTGAATCGTTATTAAAGAGGAGGATAGTCAGAAGAAGAAAAAACACGTGTGACAGTTATCTTTTATTATCATTATTTATTATTATGATTTATTATTATTTAAAATTGAGGAATGATAACCAACGTGAGCATTGCAACAGGAAAGCTTTGGTAGAGGATGGTAAAGAAATAGCAAAGTTAGGGCACATGAAAATGTCCGAAGGATGCATAAGTGGAGAAAACTTGGGGGTTGTGAGTGGAGTCGCGCAACTCTCCTGAGCCTACTAAGCCTCCGCGATGAAAGGCGTCTCCTGCAGAGGTTGGGGCCCAGAAGGCACGCATGCTCCGTCATTTGTAGCACGGTTGCCTATAGTACGCCTTGCTTAACCATGCAGGTGTGATTGTACAAGTGTGTGGAAGATAGAGTTTTTTTAGTCTCCTCATGAACGAGAAGTCGCGCAACTCTCCGTTTCGTGCCCTTTAAACTCACCCAAAGACTCCTATTCTGATGCTAACCAGAGTGGATGTAACTTAGTTTCACCCAAGGTGAAATCGCTAATCAAGTGATCGAAGGCTTCATATGGATGTGATTGATTGATCAGTGGTTTTATGGCGCCAAGGCCACTACGAAATTGCTACGCCCTCTGAAAGACGTCGATTGGAGTTATTATTATTATTATTATTTCCTTTTATGTACACCTAAAGTAATCTCAATTTTAAGGCCAACTATAACGTATGAAGCAGAGGCATTATCTGTGAAGAAGGGTAATGAGAAGAGGATGGAAGTGGCAGAAATGAGGATGCTGCTATGGATGTGTGGCGTGACGAGGGAAGACAGAATTACAAATACAAGAATCAGAGGAATAACAAAGGTCACGGAGATTTTGAAGACACAGGAAGCAAGACTTAGATGGTATGGACACATAATGAGGAGGGATGGAGAGAGTGACGAGAGAAGAGCTTTGGAGATGGAAGTACAGGGAAGGAGAAGGAGAGAAAGGCCCAAGATTAGATGGAGAGACTGCATACAAGCTGACATGGGGGAGAAGGGACTGGAGATCAGAGCTGGGCGTGTTCCTCGATTTTGAGTAGTGCATAAGCGTTCCTGCCTTCCTCGATTTGGGGTAGTGCGTTAGCGTTCCTGCGTTCCTCCATCCGCGGTTAGTGCGTTCCTGGAATAGCGTTCTCCAAACTTTTTTGCACTCGGTGCGTTCCTGCGTTCCTCAAAACGCGGTTAGTGCGTTCCTGGAATAGCGTTCCTCAACTTTTTCCCCGCTCGGTGCGTTACTGCGTAAGCGCTCCAAAACTATTGAAGAGTCCCTCAAAAAACTTGAAAAAAGTAAAAAAACACTGCGTTCCTCAGAAACACTACTGTGCGCAATACGTTTCTATGATTGGTCAAACAGTTCCCTGCTGTCGTCTCTCACTTTTTGGGAAGAGCTTCCCGTCTGAACGTAAACGACAGAATGTTGCCGCGTAGTGAATGTCGTCTTTGTTTTTTTCCATTGAAAACGTTTTGAAAAAAAAATCGTTTCGGAACGCAGGAACGCTTTAAAATTTCGGGCGGTACGTTGCTCTTACTCGCGTTCCCTTGAAAAACTTTGCGTTCTTACCTTCCTAAAGCGGTGGTGCGTACGTACGCAGGAACGCATTAAAGGGACGCACTTGCCCAGCTATGCTGGAGATCAACATGGCAAGAGACAAAAACAGTGACCTCGTATAAAGACGGGCTGACGACGAAGAACTTTATTAGTTATATTATTAATGGCAATAAGATAATGATCTATAATAGATAGATAGATAGATAGAAACCTATGCTCTGAGTAGGCTTGGTAGACCATCTGCCCGCAATCAGGAGACCAAGGGTCCATTCCCCTCCAGGATAATTCAATTTTTTCCTTTTGCCTCTTTTCAGTATGGATCGCCTTCATTATAGGGTGTTTTGCGCTCTCTTTGATCATTGTGTCTTGCAAAGTGCCTTTCTCTTGCCTTTAAAAGACTCCTGTTTCTTCTCTCATGTGGTCATTCACGTCAAATTTCTCTTTCTCAGGGACTCTAAGTTATATAGTTTGCAATGCAAGGTTTGTTCGAACGAAAGTAATGTCCGATTTTCTAGAACAAAGTTTTAGAATCGGTGCTTATAAAGGAAATTCCAAACTTTAATACCTCCGATGGCCAATTCAACAGATTTGTACTTCCTTTACTCATAAATGCCGCCAGTCCCCTATAACCCCCCCCGCCCTAATCAGATTCCGACTTGCAATTTTGTGTGACCGTACGTTAAGCATCTCTTTTAAAATTTCATTAGTCCACCAGCGATTGACAATGACGGAGGTTTCCGTCGAAACCTGGTTTCGCGAATAAATTGATCCTAACACTGTGGTTTCGTTCCTGCATATATATATATATATATATATATATATATATATATATATATATATATATATATATATATATATATATATATATATATATATATATATATATATATATATATTATATATTTATTATCATCATCATCACTAACTATAATTTAAGAAGGGGATTTTTTGAGTATTTGAATAATAATTTCATCTTAGTTTGGTTATGACTTATGTTTCTTTTATCAAAGTAATTTCTAATAATTCTTTTATAATATCAAAAAAACAAAATAGTGAAGTTCAGAAATAAATATAAGTATCGAAATTTTGTGAATTCTTTAAAACCCAAAGAATTACAAATTGGGAAGTTCATAAAATTATTTTTATATAACTACGGGTGCTTTTTTTTTAGATTTTAAATTTTATCTTAGTAGCGAAGCACAAGCTCCTCCCGTAAGAGGGAGTGGCAAAGCCATTGCCTGGTATATATATATATATATATATATATATATATATATATATATATATATATATATATATATATATATATATATATATATATATATATATATATATATATATATATATATATATATATATATATATATATATATATATATATATATATATATTAATTGTTATATCCGACAGCATTTTTTAGTTTTTTGATAACTTTCATAAATATTATCCCTTAAAAGAGGGGGGACCATAAATATCATTTTAAATCATTATTTATTATTCGCCCAAGGCCTCTTTCAACCACATTGGTCATCTTCAGGGGCTATACTGATAAGTTTAAAGAATTTCTGCTCTATAAATACAAAATATATGTAGATATTTTACAAGATTGGTGTGAAATCAAGTATTATTTTAGAAAGAGATGTGTTAGTTTTGCTGTTTTCTCAATTTATTTTTTCTAACATATTTTCGTTCTAAATAGTTTCATTTTAAATTCAAATATTTTTCATTTTGATCTCAAGTTTATTTTTTCTATGCTACTCCTCAAAATTTTGTAAAATATCTACATATATTTTGTTAGATATGATTAGCTTTATGTTTGCGGTCAGATATGGTTAGCTTTAGGTTTGCGGTCAGATATAGTTAGCCTTAGGTTTGCGGTCAGATATGGTTAGCTTTATGTTTACGGTCAGATATGGTTAGCTTTAGGTTTGCGGTCAGATATGGTTAGCTTTATGTTTGCGGTCAGATATGGTTAGTTTTATGTTTGCGGTCAGATATGGTTAAATTTATGTTTGGAGTCATCTTCTGTTACAATGATAAGATTAACTCTCTCTATACAAATGGTCCTTTCCAATTTTACATCTCCTATTTAATATTTAAATTTTCTCTTTCAGAAAATGAATATTGAATTGCTAAAATACTTTAATTAGCTAAAGTGTAAACCAGAATAACAAAATAAGATATCATTTTCAATTAAAAATATATCTAGAAAAATCCCTAAGACAGAAAGAACTTTACAAGTATTTTGCAAACATGTAATCAGTATAACAAGAAAGAACGGTTATATGGCAGCAATGAAGCAAATAGGGTATCTTGTTACTTACTATTTTCTATAAATAATACGATGATATAAATAATATAAGAAATGCTCTAGCTAAAAATAGGAGGACAATTGATCTTTACAAAAACATGTGTAATTAAAAACATTTGAATATTCGCGAATTAACTTAATGATAAATCTTCCATGAAAACTTAGCATTGATTTCTATAATTTAAAAGGGGTGGCAAAATTATGCAAAAATAATTACCCTTCGTTATTAATGTGCAGCTATATCTATAAATATGTACTATACGCAAGCAAAAGGAACAAAGGTTATTGTAATTAACTTCTATGTATTCGAAATTTGCATATATTTAAGATGGCCAGAAAAGCTTTACATAAGCTTCAACGTGGCCCACTGGTAAAAATTATTGCCCATCTCTGTTCTAGAATATTTAGAACTCATAAAGGAATAATTGCCTCCGTTAAAAGAGTTATGCGAAAATTTGAATAATATCTATGAAAATGTCTTCGAACCATTTGAAAAAGTCGTGAAAAAAGGAGCCTACCTTTAATAGTACAGAGTATCCAATTAAAGAAAAAAGAACACTTATTTTTTCTTCAATATTTTAAGAATGTGAGAAAAATCAGGATTCTAAATGCACCGAGGACTTTATCTTACGCGATCTTTGTTATATTTATTTTATTGAGTGATATAAATAATCATTATGATATTAATAATAATAAAATCCTACGCTGTCAAAGTTATTAAATTGTTAGTGAAAGTGATTACTTACTATTTCTGTGTTTATCCTTCTACCCGGTCGTTTTCTGTCTCTCCCTTGTTTCTATTTATGTCTGTCTATATTTATATATATTTTAACCCCTTGATTTTTCCCTTTAAATAACCTTCCCATTAAATTATTAAATGAAAAAAATTATCAAGAAGGACAAAATTCCCGAGTGGCAGACTAACAACATGTAAAGTATGGTGGTGATTTACAAATAAAAAAAAGAAGCTATACTTAACAAAAAAGCTCAGCTTAGAACAAAAATAATGGCATGAACGCCTGGAATAATAATAAAAATAAATAAGTAAAAAAGCAATAAAATAAAAATGAATAAAACTAATAATAAAAAAAGAATAATATCAAAAAACATGAATTGAATACTCCAAAAATGTAATAAATAAATGTTTGGCCAAAACAAACAAGATAGAGATGCCCTCTGTATCAGGGCAAAACATATATTGAGTCTTTCTTCCACTATCTTTATCTCTTTCATCCCTACTTTCATCATCAATTATGAGGTGCCCGAAACCACGCGACTTTTGGCTACAATGTATTTAATAATAAGGAAGAAAGATAAGGAGATTTAAAACTGTAAAGTTCATTTCGTTAATTAACAGTGAAATGTTTAGGATTATTAAATTGAAAATAAATTTGATAAAAAACGCACTGAAAACAATAGAAAACTTTTATTCAGACTAATACAGATCTTATTGGGATGAACAACAAGCAATTGCGCAAGATCAGCCTAATAAAGATATACTTGTTTTCATTTTTAAAGATGAACTTCCAAAAATCTTTTCTGAGGCAGTTAAGATTTTTCCCGTTCAATCTGCTCGTGGCAGACACGGACAGTAAAAAGGAGGAGGCCAGTTACTTTGGCTTTGATCGCCATTGTTGTTTCTGTGAAGACTACTTTAAAAACCTGGGTGTAGCTTTTGATTTTTACCACTTCGGCTACTTTCGCCCAAGAGTGATTCCGAAGAATCTCCTCCGTTATTTCGTCTGTAGAGTGGTCTCCAACCCAGGAGTCGAGGCGGCGCCAGATAATGCTCCTACGGGAGCGTATTTGTGCTGGTGTTTGTGGCTTGAGGTTGATTTTGAGTAGGGCTTCCATGGCACGAGGGAAAGTGAGGACTTCAGTGTCCACCTTTGCACAGATAGCCGAATATCCATTGGGGATGCCGATGAGGCGTTCGAGAGCAATATTTAGCTCAGCGTAAATCTTTTTGAAAACCTTAAACCTGTCCCGTTTGGGCCGGTCAGGTAAGGTTCTCAAGGCTATGTGCCTGGTTTCCTTAATCACTCCTTCATATCACCCAAGGGTATGATTAGGAAGAGAATCGGGAGGACCGGGTTTCTGGGCTTGTGTATTTGTGTGTGAGAGTGTCTGTTTAGGGATCCGTTATGAAAAAGAAAAATTATGTATCTAGGGAAGGTGGAAAAAGCTGTCCAATGAATACCAGCACTTTACCGTCAGGCAGCGAAGAAGGGCGCACTTCCTTTCCCCCAACTAGCCTTCAGTGAGGCCAGTCAAGGAGAAACTAGTCACTTTAGAACGTATCACCACTGATAATATTTCCGGTTACATACAACAATGCGTTCTACCAAAACAAAACACTTCATTCGAATTGAAAGTTCAGATCAAATTTCCCCCCAAATTGACTGTACCGCCCAACGAGTATGTAAGAGAGCAATCCAAGCGACCAGTGAGTCATAGTCAGATATTCTGAGCCATCCATTTTATGTTTCTCGTAGCGCTTAGTTTGCCTTTAAAAATTTCTCGCGCCGTGATTAGCCAATTTTTGTAATACTTATGTTCATGTAGATAGAATATATAGAATGTAGCAATTTGTGAATAATTCCATTTCTGTTCATTCCCTGAAGATGACCTAACATGGTCGAAAGACGTCTAGGAATAAAAGAGGTTATTCGCGGTTGTTTTTTCCTGGCCTTGAAGACCCCGAAATAAAACTTGTAAGAAATATTAAGAAAATACAAGTTAAAATAGTACATGCATAAAACATGGCCTTTTATCTAAGTATATATATATATATATATATATATATATATATATATATATATATATATATATATATATATATATATGCGGTTAAAAGGCTTTTTGGTAAACACAGTCTTCTCACATACACGAGAAGGTAATACTTAAAATAAGCGTTCACTCAGATAGCCAAAAACTATCTTTCGATTGGCCTTTTTAAGTGTCACCCCTGCTTATCGAAAAGAATGGAAAATTTATTATTCTCCATTTTCGCCACACCTTATAAATTGAGAAAAAATATTGCAGTAACGCAATTGATTATGCGGCTAAAAGGCTATTTTTTTAGCAAACACAGTCTTCATCAAAGCACTCGGAAATAGCTCTTCTCACATACACGATAAGGTAACAAACTAAAGATAGTTTTTTTGGTTATCTGAGAGAATGCTTATTTTAACTGTTACCTTCTTGTGTATGCAATAATTTTTCTCAATATATATATATATATATATATGTGAAAAAAGCTCAGAAAGTGCACGTGAGTCACAGTTAGGCAGATACACCCGCAAAGAAAAAGGTGAAA
Organism: Ceratothoa steindachneri; assembly: GCA_963969495.1. Classification (NCBI taxonomy): domain Eukaryota; kingdom Metazoa; phylum Arthropoda; class Malacostraca; order Isopoda; family Cymothoidae; genus Ceratothoa; species Ceratothoa steindachneri. Next base: position 47,542,907 of record OZ018337.1, read on the forward strand.
AACGATTCCGAACGCTTTCGTCTTTATTCTTATTATTAAAGAAAGCCTTTTCAACGAATGAACAGGAGGCTGGACATACATTGCCTCAAATAGTGGAAGGGCGGATCAGACTACCCACCTCTGAACCTTAATTAGGAGGTACAAAATCCTGAAACAACTTTATTTGAGATTTTATCTATGTAATGATAATGGGGTCTGACGTGAACAAACCAGGGCTAAGATTGAAATTTGGGAACGCGTTAATGAAGATACATTCTAATATATTTCTAGAAATATAATTACTGCATTTTATGACTCCATATATATATATATATATATATATATATATATATATATATATATATATATATATATATGAGGAATTAAACCACATTCTCCGAAGACAATTTAATTCAGAACAGTTTCGGTGTATCTCACACTCTTTTTCAACTGACACTGGGCAGAAAATATATGAGAAATGCATAAAAGCATAACACAAGATCCCCTCTTTTTTCCCCCAATCCCCTACTTGTGGCTAATCTGGAGGGAGGGGGTAGGCCTTAACATATTGAAGGGCTGGCATTGAACTATTTTGTTTATTTGCGATCTTATTACAGGATTAAAAGAAAATTGACTCTCAGATAGATTTAAATTAGGAACTGACGATATCAAGCTCGATTCTACGATTCTTCTCTTAACATAGTTAGCCGATTTAAATAACATTTTACTTCCATTGAAATCGATCGTATGATTCTTGTCTCTAACATGGCAAAATATTCCACTACTTTCGCTGCCCACTCTAATATCTCTTTTGTGTTCGTACAATCTCTTGTCTAGATTTCTCCCCGTTTCCCCTATATAAACTTTATGGCAATCGTTGCATGGTATTGCATATACTCCTATGTTATGATGTTCTTTGGGTTTCCTGGCCATCATCAATTGGTTTAAGGAATTATTATATTTAAAGGCTAGATTAATACCCACTTTTTCAAATATGTCCTTTAAACTATTTAATTTATTATTAAATGGCAATGTTATACATTTGTTGAAGTCATTAGTGCGGGAAGGCTTATTACCATAGAATGTTTTCCTAGCTGCAAAATGGGCAGACGATATGAACCAATCGGGGTAATACAAATTAGAAAAAATGGTCCTGATAATGACAATTTCTTCATCTAAATAGGAAGGATGACATATTTTGTATGCTCTAAGGAAAAGGTTATAAATTACCGATTTTTTAACAGTATTATCGTGAAACGAAAAATAATGTATATAGGCATTCAAGTGGGTTGGTTTCCTATACACGTCAAGTTTTAATTCATGGTGATCTTTATTAATGAGGACATCTAAAAAGGGTAATCTATTATTATATTCCCATTCATATTTAAATTTGATGGAGACATGTAAATTATTCAAATTATTAAAAAAGGTATCAAAATCATGGCCATTAGGCCATACAGAAAATACATCGTCAATGTACCTTAACCATATAAAGTTAGGGGGAGAAATTGTGGGAAGGAGTTCAGTCTCAAAATATTCCATGAAGAGACATGCCAATATCCGAGATAAACTATTTCCCATGCTAAGGCCAAATATTTGTCTATAAAACTCATTATTTACTCGAAACACATTGTCAGAGAGACATAATTTAACTAAATCGATAAATTTACTCGTAGAAATGGGAAGATCCAAATTAAGTCTAGGTATGATTTCCCGCAGAAGGCCCATGGTTTGGTCAACCGGAACTTTGGTAAACAAAGAGTTTACATCAAAGCTCAAAAGTTTTCCATCCGGTAATTGCAAGTGGTTGAGGCGGTCAACGAAATCTTGAGTGTTCATAATGTGTGCAGATGAGATTTTTCCTACTGCTGGACATAAATGCTTGGCGAGCCATTTGGAGAGCTTATAAGTGGGAGAATCAATATTGGAAATGATTGGGCGTAAGGGACATCCCTCTTTGTGGGTCTTTGGGAGCCCATACATATAGGAAAGTGAAGGGTTCATACTCCTGAACTGATTAATTAAATCTGCGCTTTTCAATATTCTCTTCAATTTGTAACAGATGGTTTCGAATTGGGGATGGATCAGGTTTTGAAAGGTGTAGTCCGGTTCTTTCAGATCTACCCATATGCTTAATGAAGTGGGAGTAAAGCGTACTCCTTGTTGCCCCCACATATGATACAGTGCTACTGAACGTACAACGAAAAACATATATAATTTTAGATTGCATATTTATGGGTGGTTGATCTTTGAGCTTAAATAATGATCCCAATCTGAAGTCATTAATGAGAACAATAAATGGTAATAATTGAGGATAGACTGAATTTAACAGTTTTAACAACTCTTTTTTAAGTTTTTCGTATTGGTAACCAAAGTATGGTAAGGAAAGGAAGATCTTTAATTTATTGACAGTTTGTAGTGGAGGCAGAGTCAAGTATTTTTTATTGAGAAACAGTCTAATTTGTCTCAGAAATAGTGATTTGAGGTAGCCATTGGAGGTAAAGAATTTTGTTAAGAATTCGAATTCTAAATGTAGGGCTGGAAAAGTTGAAGACAAGTTTTATGCTCAATGGAGGAGAGTATGGATGGATTAATTTTGAATTTAAAATCACAAAAACTAAAAAAACTTAAACCGAGGTTTGGAGAAGTGGGTTTTCGGTAAACATTTGTCGTGAAGTGATTGTCTACTCGGTTAATCTTCACGTCAAGAAAAGATATGTTATTATTTTTTTCAAGCTCACAGGAAAACTTAATATTTGCGTGTTTCAAATTTAAATAAAAAGTATCGTCTAAATAGCAGCTATATAAAACCGGACGAAAATTAATAGGGCAATCATCAAGCCAAAATGTTTCATAATGACACATAAAAACATTTGCCAACGAGGGGCCTAGGGGAAGTCCCATTCCAACCCCATCGAGTTGTTCATACAAAATCCCATTTGACAAAAAGAATGAATTACAAACAGCAAGTTCAAGGAGAGTTTTGAATAAGTCCTTAGTTAAACCTATTACGCAGGTGGAGTTACGGAAGAGGAAATTTACGCAAATTCGAATCGGTTCAGCAAAAGGAATATTAGTGAATTAACTCTCAACATCAAAGCTGGACATGATGCATTTGTCTGCATGAGGAATGTTCGTAATCTCTTTCACAAGTAAATGCGAATTATTAAGATTAACTCATTAAAGGGTAGAGGGGCTAACACATGGCCTAGAAACTTGACCTATGCAAACGAAGGGGTCTTATATGATGCAAAAATAGGCCTTAGTGCCAAATCAGTTTTATGGGCCTTAGGAAGTCCATAAAGAACTCCAGGTGTAGATCCAGAATAAAACAAACTGTTATACACATCTTCAGGGGGGAGCGTTGGAATCATTTATTTTTTTAAGAAACTTATAAATTTTGTCTTCAATTTTAAGTGTGTAAGACTGCACAGTATTAGTCATTTATTAAAATTTAGTAGAATCTGAAATGACCTGAGAGATTTTGCTGAGATACGAACTTTTATCTAAAACAACCACACCCCAACCTTTTTCAGGTTTGTCGTGACAATGCCCTCGTTATTTGCAAACCTAAAAAAGGTCGGGGTGTTGTTGTTTTAGAAAAAGATGCCGCTTTAACATGTTCACGTGGAACAGCTTATCTCCATAGAAGGTTTTAATTAGGTTATCAACGGGGCAAAAGCTTCGAGGACGGGGAAGGGGCCTTTCCATTGACTAAAGAGCTTGTTTGTATCGGTGTGCAAAAGGAGCCAAACTTCATCACTGGGCCTAAATCGTCTCTCTTTTGACTTGACGTCAAAATAGGTGAGGTACTTCTCGAGATTGAGATCGACATTTTTATACGCTATGTCTGCACACTCTTCTAGACGATTGCGGAGATCAAATAAATATGAATAGGAAGACTTTAAATCTTCATCCAGTCGGGGTTGGCGAACAGCTCGTTCAGGATGCTCATAGGGCCTCGTACATTCCTCTTAAAGAGGAGCTCGAATGGTGTAAATCTCAGAGTTTGATGAGAGATTTCCCTACAGGCAAAAAGAGCCACGGGCAAGTACCTATGCCATTCTCGGGGCTGAGATTGGCGCAGTTTCTTTAACACGGATTTTAAGGTTCCGTTTAATTTCTCGCAGATCTCGTTCGCAATGGGATGATACGAGGAGATAAACAGGGGTTTGATGGCCAGGAGCTTGCCGACCTTCTCCATCAATTCTGAGGTGAATTTTAGGCCTCGGTCGGAAAGGATCTCCTTCGGGAGACCGACGCGGGAGAAAATAGACATGAGGGTCTCCGCACAGGTCGCACTATCTATTCTCTTGAGCGGGACTGGTTCTGGCAATTGCGTCGCAAAATCCACAAGGGTGAGGACTTAAGAATGTCCTTCGCTGGAGGGAGGATGAATCAGGCCGATCAGATCAACGGCCACTCTGAAAAAGGGTTCAGAGATTATCGGAGTCTTCTGGAGTGGGGACTTAAGAATGTCCTTCGCTGGGGGGAGGATGAATCAGGCCGATCAGATCAACGGCCACTCTGAAAAAGGGTTCAGAGATTATCGGAGTCTTCTGGAGTGGGGCTGGTCGTATACGCTTTTTTGCCGTCGTCTTTTGGCAAATATAGCAAGACTTACAAACTTGGCAATTTCTTTAGCCGAGCTGGGAAAAAAGAAATATCGGAATGTTCTTTGAGCCGTCTTATTGTGACTAAAATATCCCATCCAATAGACCGTCATGGGATTGATTAAGAACTTGGTCGACGTAATCACAGAAAATACACAAAGTATGACTAGCAGGGCTACTTCCATCACAACAGATACGGTACAGTAGGCCTTCCTTAATGAGGTAGGAGACCATCTTTTGTCCACGGGCCGTCTTTTTTTTTTACTCCTAGATTTTTCCCAAAAGGGAAGGAGAGTTGCGCACTCTTTATGGGCTTGTGCAAATTCCTCGCCATGGAGAGAGATGAATTCCAGGTCATCAGGGGCTTTTAAGGGAACGGGAGACTCGGGATTCTTCTGGTCTTGGGTCCGAGTAATTACGGGCTGAGCCAACGAAGAAGGTATTATTTGGGGGCTTTGGCCGATCAACACGGCAGAGAATTTGATCGGGGCCGCTACTACTTCGGCCCATCCAGTAAAGTATTGGCATTCTAGGTACGATCTGACAACAAGGAAACGGTTTTCTCGTCCAAAGTATTTATGGATCACCGCGTGTTTGTCATGATCAGGGCCTACTGTGGGAATCAGTTCGTCTGACACCACAATACAGGTGCAACCAATGTCCCTTACTAACGTAGACACCCTGCATCCATTTACGGATCCATGCTTATCAAATTTTAATTCACCAGGGGAGCTCATATTTAATAGGAAGTTCACATGGTGTCCCGGAAAAGTATCCTACGAGAGAGTTGCTGGTGCTTCCGGGCGTGGTAGTTAGGAGCCGATCAGAATTGAGAATTTTAAGGTCAGTACGGTCTGGTGAGGCCTTCAGTGCCACAAGCGAAACAAATAATGGGTCTTCAGGGGTATGCCGACGGAGGGGGAGACGAAATGATGGACTTGATATCCGTCGGCTCAGACGGGAAACGGTTCTTCGGTTTAGGGGGTCCGGGGTTCTTCACATAACTGTGAGCGTTTTTAGGGGGGAACCGGGAGATACTAGTCTTACTTCGGGGGTAAGGAGGATGTGTTTTCGTGGGGTCCTTTGGGGAGAGGTTGTGACTGGCCGCGTAAACATCCAGCTCTTCAATGCATTTCTAACCAGAAATTGAAGTTCCTCTTCAGGATGAAGCCAAACTGACGGAATGTCTGTCCGGGCTGAATTTTGGAGTGGCGGAACTTCGACCGGTAAAATTCGGGATTCATATTAACTGCAGATAGGAGTTCCGCTTTAAGAGTCGAATAATCTATAATTGTTTCAGCGGAAAGGAAAATAAAAATTCACGGAGTTGAGTATTGAGGAGGGGAAGTAATCTGGCGACACTATCGGCCTGTATGTCCCAGTAATTAACTTCAAATATATTTTCAAAATGCGTGAGGTATGCGCCAAAAACCTCACCATCTTTAAATACTGTTAACTTGACGGATGGGGACTGTGGGGCTTCAGTTCTTGAACTGGCGGAAAGGATTTTAAGCTGGTTGCGAATGAGCTCGCGTTCGTGTTGCCAAACTCTTTCCCTTTCTTCCATCTCTCTCTATCTCTTTTTCTCTCTTCTCTCTCTCGCTGTTCTCTTTATCGCTTTTCTACCTTTTCATTTCTTTCGTTAGTTCCTTTCCAGTTAAACCTAAAGCTTCTCCTTGGCTCTTGGAGGGTTCAAAGGAAGAATTCATCCTTGCGTAAAAGCTCGTTCAACCGTGGCACGCGAAAAGAACTTAAAATTACGTTCGTGGGGCTCTTGCGAACGCAAACTTTACCGAAAATTGACGAATATATTTCCTATAAATTTAACCATGTATGATCAAAGGGGTCTGAATATTTTTAATCCTGTACGGGGATTAACCAGATTATTTCAGGAGCGACTGGTTTCCGAAACGGACACCAAATAATAAATTGAAACTATCGGTCTCCGGGGATACACAAAATTAAAAAAAAATAACTGGCACAATTAAAGATTTGATACACTATCTTAGAATAACCTGAATGTCCTTGGCAAAAGAAAATCAGCAATTGACTGGGGAGCTTTTAAAATACAAAGTTTCTTTAACCCAACAAACAAACAAAAAACCCCAACTTTACCCGACACCAGATTTTTAATAGAGAGAGAGGCAGCGAGCACCGCTTTGATCACACACACTTTCGTGTGTGTACAAACAAAATAACAGATAAATACTTATCATTCCAATTATATTCATGAAGCTATTCTTCATTTCTTCCTTTGTTTGCTCAGCCTTGTTATAGGAACCATTAAACACGGGTTTTAAGCTTGTGGACAGTGGCTCGAGGTTTGTGGCTTGTGGTTTGTTGCTTTTAGTTTAGGCTCGATGTATGCGGCTTCTAGTTTGAGGCTAGTGGCTCGAAGCTTGAGGTTCGAGGTTTGAGGCTGGTTATTTGTAGCTCTGGTCTTGTGGCTTTAGATGGTGGCTGGAGCCTTTTGGCTGTAGATTTGACGCTGATGGTTTGATGCTTGAGGTTCGAAGTAGGTGAATGAGGCTTATAAGTTGAGGAATGAGGCTTGACTCTTGAAGCTTGAGGTTTGTGGCTTGAGGCTTTAAACTTGAGGTTTGAAACCCTAAAATAGCAGCTGTGGGCGTGACCAATGAATGTTAGAAGTTCTCAGAGGTGATTCTTCTGCCACTTCATCTGCAAAGAGGAGTGTAATTGTAGCATTGCCAACTAGGTTGTTGCTATCTGAAAGATTGCATGCCATACCGGCCCCTAACACATCTATCTTCATCACTTTCTTTACAAATCTCTTCCTACAAACACTGGTGGATAGTCCCTCGTCGTTTCCGTTTCTTAGATTTGAGTAAATGATAACAAATAACACTCACCCTTGAACAATCCTGCCCCATAATAGAGAGACCTGCGTCACCCCGATCCAACCGTAAGAGCAACGCCCAAAAGTCACGATGTTCTTCACGCGCCGCCGTCCTTCTTCCGATGAGCTGTGAGAAAATCAAAATTTTCTTTCCTCGGCCACTCCACTCGGTGTGGAGACGACAGCCAGAACCTTTTGAAACTGCCTCTTGAATAAAAGTTTCAAGACTCCAGATGAGAGCCAAAAGCTCTTGAAACTAGTCTTTAATGAAATTTTTTAATATTACGTGTTTAAAATACGACAATATTTTCGCTTTGGAATAATGAATAAATGGAGATGGAAGAGAAGAGAAGATAAGACGCGTGTTGCCATATACATAGGCGCGCGTGTGTGTTGGTATCACTTAGATAATGTGTTTATCTCTGATTTTCAACGTTCAATGCGTAAGTTGCTCCTAGAGTTTAACTTGGATGCGGAATGTAATGGATGTAGGTGGCGCAAGTACGTATAGATCTCAACGAAAGAGCCATGGTCCATTAAACTGAAAATCATCTAAACCTTCAGGATCGTCCTCGAACTTAAGTACCTCCTTGAGTAAGTGTAGCCTATTCGGACTGTGTATCTTCAATTCATTTCCACTTCCCTTAAATTCTTTCCTTTCTATACAAACTCGTTTCATACTCTTTCGGATGAGGTCACTTCCCTCTATATTGCATATTTTTGTTTTTAAATTTATACATACGAGTATATACATCAAAATAGCCGGAGAATGGAAAGCAATTTTCCTTACACATAATAGGTCCATTATTTATGGTCTACCATTTATTACAGACATGCACCTTCCGAATGGCTCTTACAATGGTTTCCTTCATAACTAATCTGCTCTAGATGTCCATGAAGTTAAAATGTCCTAGAAGTGTACAGAAATTGGACGACCAGTGTAAGATTGTTTGGGCTAGTTAATGCCTGGTTTCGAAGAGGTTTACTGCCACTATGCCTAGATAATATAGACAATCCTATTCCGTGAACCTAGTCTTTAGAGTGTCCTTAGGTGACTAGTGCTTAATTCTCATGTATACTCTTTGAAAACAAACTTCTTTGATGCCACTTTTGGGGAACAAAGTTGACCAATTCCTCTAAGATGTTTGTATAGTTCCCCCTAACCTCATTGCTCCTTTTAGACACCTAGGTCCATTTCGGGACCTACATATCATTCCCATAACTACCAACACAGTCGAGGCATTTCACTTCCTTACTTAGACTTGATAATACCCTCTAGGAGGCCCGAATAAAAACAATGGTTCCATCTGTCGTTGTAAAGATGGTTATCCCTTTTAAGAGGAGATAAATAATTATTTAACCTGGCAAACATCCATAAACCTCCCTTCTTGAATTCTTTTAGAAACAAACCAAATTGGGCCTGATTTAAAAGAGGCTCCGAATCCTGCTTGAATCACGTCCCACGACGCTAAAGATCCTCGAGAGCTGACAATGAATTTGACAAAAGCTTTTAATGGTTTAAAACTTATGTCAGCTCATTAAAACTTTTCTCATTACAAGCAGCAGCTCTATATATTATGCTCTGATGTTTAATATACCCACTGCATTAGGACGTGACATTGTTGTCTCTCGTGCTACACAAATAGGCCAGCTAACTACATGAATATGAGTGTAACTGTTGGAACGAGTTTCAATTTCTTCCAATACTTCAAGCTTCCTTTATTTTGTTCCCTTAGTTTTGTTTCTGTTTTCTCGATTTTTGTGATGTCGTGCGAGGAGATATTCTTGATCCTCTCTTGTTTCGATTTTTTATTATTGTTAGATGTTTCTTTTCTTTTGAGCTTGTTCGCTTCCCAAGCACCAGTTCTTTACACAATGAGTATATATGGAAGAGTTGTATTGTGTTTCTTTTTTTTTAATTCTAAGGTCTGGTTACTGGTTTTTGCTCAAACATTATAGAGCGTCGTGGGTCAAGGCTCTATTCTTAAATATACATAAATAAAATACCTTATTTATCATCTTGCTTTATCTTATCACTATTACCACGTCATTTTCTGAGTCTGTATATACACTTCCATAATTCTCCCTAATTGATCTGTACTGAGAGACACTTGGGGAATTCTGAAAGAATCAACTGCAAAGATCACCTAGAACTTGCCATAATTCAGTTTGCAACTATGGTTAGATAAATACAACACACATTCTTTGGAGACATCGTATCATTGTATTCGCTTTCTGTTCTTTATTATATCATGAATGCAAACTACACCATAGAAAGTTTTGTTGTGAGCTGAATTTCCAGTTTTGGAGATCCACAATCGTATTTTTCGCTACCTACTCGTATCATAGCCTTATGCGCTTAGAAGAATTCACTCCCAAGGCATTAAAGAAAGATCTCCAATTGGAATTACTTCTCTTCTATTTTCCCCGACCTTGAAGATTCCAGATCCTAGAGGAGACCATAGTTTTTTACTTTTTTCCTCAGGCTTCCAAAAACAATCACAAAGGTGGAGTTACGGAATAGTGTACGTTTATGTGGTATGCAATTACCATAGCAATGGCTATCAAATTGAAAGAGTTATTTTGATGACCTCAATATGCATATCTTTGAGGAGGAAAATCTCTCAAACACACCTAATCGACTAAAGCAGTGATAAGGTAGATAACCATTTGCTATATCACCACAATCCAAGATATATGAGATCCAGGAAAGAAATAGAAAATATACATATAGGATACTATTCTTCAAATTGAGATGGATAAAATAAGGTAGATTTAGACTGCAGCAATTTATTAGGGGGGGGGGGGTTAGTGATTTGTGAAGTGTGATGGAATATTTCTGTCATTTTTCCTTACACAGAACAATGTTTGCCGCTTCTTTTGGCTTTGTTATTTTCCTTGAATTTCTGCTAGTAGTAAATAATGACAGTTCATTTCTATACGCCCCACGTAGACATTCTTCACGTCATAGAATATAGTTATACGTTTTTTAATCTTTAAATGTACCACCCATCCATACATTGGTTATGGATCGGATTCCTTATTTATTATAGGTAAAAAGAGGGTAAAATTGCGCGACCTCTAAAGCTCGAAAAAGTCACAAGTTGAAATAAGGAATATATCATTTGAGTAGATCCATCACGATACTCCCGTAGTTGGCCTCTGAGGCCATTATGAACCCCCAGTAATTAATTAATGAGATAGGCACTACACCATGGTTAGTTGGTGTCCAGGATCCGTCACTTTTTTACGGGGGTTTATAAGTCACATCTGCCCCGATACACAGGAGAGTTTATGCAAGTGATCAGTTATCATGTCGCAATTGATTATCACTGGCATATATCACAACACGCAAGTGTGTTAGCGCCACCAGAGATCCCTCACTATTCTGTCGGTGTTTGTGATATATGTGTATATATATATATATATATATATATATATATATATATATATATATATATATATATATAATATATATATATATATATATATATATATATATATATATATATATATATATATATATATATATATGTCTCAACACCCCCAGGTAGTTGAAACCCGTGGTCTGTCACATATGTTTGTTAATGGGATCCGTCACATCACCCGAAAATCTAAATGTTTGCGACCCCTTAGTATGTATTTTCAAGGTGGTTGATTAGCGGGATCCATAACTATACGCCTGTACTTGATGCGCGTGATCCTTTCTATTCCACAGGTCGTTGTTACTGTGATCAAACGCCAACACCAGGGTAGTTCTCGTTAAAGAATCTTCAATATTGCGCCGGTGTATGTGACGGTATCCATCATGACACCCGGGGTAGTTTATTCCTGTGATCCGCCACTACACATGTTGTTATTACACAGATTTGTCATGTCACGACTATAGTTGAATACCTGCAAATAGTTACTATGTAAACTCCGGGTTGCTGATGAGGTTGATCCATTACTACACGTCGGTAAGTTAATGCTCTTGATCCGTCACTATTCCTCAGCTCATTTTCAGTGGAGATGCAGGAAAATACTCCGGTAGTTGAATGTCTGCGATCCGTTTTCATGTATACTCTTGATGGTTGATGACTGAGATCTGTCACTATGCCCGAGGGATGTGACTGTGATCCATCATGATCCAGTAGTTGAAGATTGGAATCATAGAAAGGACAATTAGAATGAAACTAAAAATGGAGAAAGCTAACGAGGGCTTTTATAAAGGTTGGTGAACAAGTAGAGAGACGGACAAACGGTAAATGACAAAAGAAAACTAGAAATCACTCAAAGACCGGATACCATCGTTAATGGTAATGTCATTAAAACTCGAACATTTATGAAAAAGTTTCCCCACTAAACCAAATAAAAGCTAATAATAGTATGCGTTCAGCATCGATTTTTAACTTTTAAAACTATTGTGACCGATTCTGGACACGAACTTTGTACGCACCACTGAAACTAAACTATGCCAAAAGAACTCATTTGACTGCTCTAATTCGCCTCCATCTCGTAGTGAATTTTGCAGACGTTTACTCTATACTTTTTTACTCTGGAAGGTTAAAAGGAAATAGATATGCTTTTGTGCTTTATTACAGAAAATAATTAATTTATTATATTAATAAAAATATGCGATATAACTAGGCAACACAAAATATGGATTCGCTTCAGGGATAAATTGCTCCTGAGAATTAGATCGCTTTTAACCCCTACCGCACGAGTCCGTGACGCCCGCATACGTCACTGTACACGACATTTTATTTAAATTTAAATTTTGCATTTATTGCATTATTCATGTTGTTATGTTTAAATTTTTCCTATTCTTATGATATTCGTTCATGTTAAGAATATTTTTCAAATAATTAAATAAAAAAATGACATTGCTTACTCATCTAAATGCAATGTTTATTTAGTAGGCCTACTATGAAACATTCTTCATCACTGATTGAAATATAAGTGTCACTATCACTACTATCATTTGATTCATTGTCCCTCTGCATTGGTTTGAAGTCATTATCTTCATAATTATCACTAACTATCGCTTGAAGACATCGTCAAAATATACAACAAAATTAAAAGTTTATGCAATATATTACGCAATAAATCACGAGTAATTTCCAACTGGCATAGAACATGGTTTCGCCTTGAGGGGATAAACAAACCCAGACCACAAAGTGTTTTTATTGGTCAGTTGAGAATGACGTCATTATGAGACATACACTTCGAGTAATGCTCGGGAATGTCCATAGCGCAGTCCGGCAAAATTACAGAACAGAAAAACAGTCATTTATTTCATGACGATAACCCTTTCGTCATCGGAGACATGCGCGACAGTAGGTGTGACGAAGGCATTTCGTCATCGTAGTGAAGGGGTTAATCCAGTGAATTTTTTAGTTTTCCTTTAACCACTGTAAAAACACTGTAATTATACATAATTAAATCGATAATTATGCCTTTCACCGTATGTTAAGTTTGTAAATGCGCGGAGTGAATTAAATGATCTTTAAGTTTTCTGAAAATAATGGAAACGCGAGTGTAAAACTTGCCGGTCAATAAATTAAAGTAGGTTTTGATGTGAAATCTTTCAACGCTTGAAATGCAGTGAAGCAAAAGTTAGCAACATACCGTTACCATTGGTAGCAGCGTGAAGTGAGAGGTCTGAGTGTTTGGCTTTACTCGTCGAAACTGATAAGAAGTGATCTAAATGAACCCCCGTCTCGATAAGGTAGTTTTATCTTTTCCCATAGGAAAGTCATGCATGTCCTCCTAAAGAAATGACCTTTTCCCAAGTAAGTTTACTTTTTGTGTAAAGAGAAGAGAGATTAAGAGCTCTCTTATCTGACGAGGCGCGGAGAATGGCTGCTTGTCTCTCTCTCTCTCTCTCTCTGTTTCGCGCGTGCTTTAAAAGCGAGATCCGGAAGCTCAGCCCGATACTCCTCTTATCGAACGGAATGGCCTGTTTTAGGAAACCATGAGGAAAAAGCTGATGGCCGGCATTATCCCTTACTATTTATTATTGCTCCTCCACAATAATGCTCGGTAAAGAATGACCGAAGACCCTTTCTAATGCAATCTCTAGTAGACGCCTTGTAAGAAAACGTTGGTGTCCCCGCACTTAAAAGCGCACCAGGACCCCCGTCGTCAGATGCGCCTAACTGATGCTGGAATAGTGATTTGAATTTAGTGAAAATGGCAGTGGATCTACGCCCAAATCCATACTGATATATGTATCTTCGTATGAATGTATTTCTGAAGCTAAAATATACGTAAAAACGTACCCTAGATGTTTCCACAACTATTTTATTGTGACTTGAATTTGTTGTTGTTCGCTTATAGTCCTATAGACAATAAATTATTTTGTTGTCGTACGGATATGTTTGTGACTGAATTCAACGCCATCACAGCACCATTAATTTTTTTAATTTCAGTCTCGGACCGGATAGAATCCTTAGATCTATCTGAATCTAAGAATATCCTGGAGTCAGATAGATCTAATGATTCTAAACGAGCGCAAACTAAACCACACATATTCTTAAATCTTAATCGACTTGATATTGATAATTTTTTAAATGATGCCTGGGTCTACGTTATTTTCTAAACAAGGTCTGCTGACCAAGGTGGCGTGCTCTCACTTTATCTGATTTATGACCTTACCACCTTCAAAACTTTCAATGATTCCAGGACTAAGTTTTTAAGGACCTTTGCAATTTTATATTCGAAAGAGAATGTAAAACAACATAAGGGTTTCAAATTTCGTTAGAATCGGCCGAATAGTTATGAGGTTATTGCTAAATAATTCCCCAGCTAACCTTTGTAGGACTTTGGCAATTATATCATTTGAAAGAGAATGTAAGGCAACAGAAGGGTTTCAAATATCGTTAGAATCGGCCAAATAGTTATGAGGTTATTGTCAAAGCAAAGTGATTCCATGGATAACCTTGGGAGGACTTTAGAAATTATATCATTCGAAAGAAAATGTAAACCAACATAAAAGTTTCAAACTTCGTTAGAATCAGCCGAATATTTACAATGCTATTACCAAAAAAAGAAAAAAGCAAAACGGGAACCAACCGACCGACCGACTGACATAGTGAATATAAAGTCGCACGCGATTAAAAATGCCCGAGAGTCTCTAATATTAAAGTGCTTTCATATGTACATAACATATTCAGGAGAGAATTTAAGTGATATTATAAGGGTTTGGTAAAGTAGCTTCTTACAGATTTCTTGACGTAAGGTCCGAGGGGTATTAACCGATCAACGTTTGTAATTGAAAGGCTCCTTTGTGAAGGAATTAAACAATTGTATTTTTATACCACTTTGAAATGTGTACACATACGGTAAAGATTTAATTTGCGCAACGGAATATGCTAAATCGAGTTATAATGGCAAGACCAAGAATAATGGAGATTCGCAGAGCAGTGAATTAAGAGTTTAATAATTAATCAATAAATAACTAAATGAATTAATCAATAATGTGTCAATAATCATCATTTGAATGAAATGTTCTCTTATTTATACCAAGCAGTATTTTGGAGGCGACGCGTAACTCCACCTTCCTTTGGTCGCTGAGGCGGTACTTAGCTACCTATCAGTCTAACGGAGCCTGTGATTGGTTGAAGTCTAGCCTGTGATTGGCTGAAATTCGCCACTTCGTATCTTAATTTGGGGGTCTCTTGTTTCGAGGGTATCACAGAAACTCCGTTTGCCTAAAGTTACATCTTTTGTTGCCGATTCTGTTCCCCATTCCAGACAGCTTTAATTACTATGTTTGCCCATCTGCTCTCACACTCGGGTGCGATAGCTTTAAATTGTGGTCGGGTTTCAATCCAGACGTTCTAATCAGATTCCGCTGGTTCACAAACTGTCCCCAAACGACCTTATTTTATTGCTCCTACCATTCCATCTTTGATACTTTGACCTGGCAAAATGTGTATTTGTTCTTCTCTCTCTCTCTCTCTCTCTCTGTGTGTGTATATGTGTGTGTGTGTGTGCAGTAATTGTACACTACAATATCATGATAATCCTCGACCTAGTAAAAACACCCCTAGCATTTAGAATCATATTTTTAGCAGTTTGTGAGTTATTAACAAAATTATGATTTTATGATTTTCCGTAATAGCGGAATAAATACATATATCTAGCCTGGATCAGAGATCGGCGTGACTTCTACGCAAACTTGCAACTCTCTGCAAACCTCACACTTCCTTCTATCTCTTTCTATCTTTTTTCGCTATCTACTCCTCGGACCAAACACAAAACACATATGACAGGGAGAGAAAATGCCATAAAGAAAAGGGGAAAAAACACACGAAAAAACCGTAGTTCGGATCCCACGTTAAACAGTAGGTCCATCGACCGCCTAGGTCAACTGTTATGTCAGTCCTTGACCTTTCCTCTTCCACTTCATTTATTTCTCGAATAAAGCTTCTAATCTGCTACAGCATTTAATCTTACTAGCAAAAAATAGCCCCACTCGCGTGTTTTGCTAGGCCTTCGGCACTTGGTCACTTGTTGACAAAATTAAGAAAGTGCGGGAGAGAAAAGTTTTTTAGTTCACAACACATTCAAAATTGGCGTGCAAAAAAAATCATTTCACAATTTTTTTTAAAGGCACAGACGGAGACGCACACCCACGCACACAGACGTACACACATACGTTCACGCTAGGATCATGATAATAAGATGAGTTAGTTTAGGTGATTCCCATTTTCGTGTTTCATAGAGTTCTCGCGGCCGAACAAAACACCATTGGTTAAATAAAGTATTTTTTTATTATGCAACAAAAAAGAGAGCCCAATACCGGTACGGGTCGCTATTCTTGACATGGTGAAGATTTCTTCGCTATTCTAGACATTAGAAGTCATCAATGACGTTTGGTTTGGTTTGGGTTAGCTTCGCACATGTTAAAATAACCTAACCAAAATAATCAGGAGGTGAAGTTTGGGTGTTTTGTCTAGTAGATACGAGGGGCGGTCAATAGGTTTTGCGAATCGGTAGGGCAAAACAGAGGAAGGGGGATGGCTGTTTGTGGGGGTGTTAGGACAAGTTATGACAAGTCAGGACCTGCAGCCGCACGCTCCTGCCTCGTCTATTTAAGAAGCAGTAGCTGATCGCAGATCGTCAGTCACAAATATTTCAACAATGGAGAAGGTTGAGCACCGCGCAGTGATCAAATTTTTGACCAAGGAAGGCAAGAATGCAAAAGAGATCCATGAACGCATGGTTGCAGTGTACACCGACACTGCCCCTTCCTATGCAACCATTGTTCGCTGGAATAGGGAGTTCCGCCATCCTTGTGAGTCCCTTGAAGATGACCCCCGTCCAGGATGCCCGTCAGACGTGACCAACGAGGACAATGTGGCACGTGTGGAGAGGATGATCCTCGAAAATAGACGGGTGAAGGTCGAAGAAATCGAGCGACAACTTGGAGTATCACATGGAAGTGTTATCAACATCATACAGGACAATTTGGCCATGACCAAGGTCTCTGCCCGTTCGGTCCCTAGAAACCTTCGTCAAAGTTCACAAGGCCAGAGTTGCACAAGATGCCCTGCGCGAGTGCGGATTCGAGGAGCTCAACCATCCCCTCTACAGTCCAGATCTGGCCCCTAGCGACTACTTTTTATTCCGCCAGCTCAAGGCTGCACTGCGTGGACGCCGGTTTGAGGACGATGAAGATGTCCAGCTCGCCGTCCAGGAGTGGATTGAACAGCAGTCGGGAGATTTCTGGTTGTCGGGAATTCGAAGCCTCAGGGACAAGTGGCGCAAGTGAATTGAAGTTGAGGTAGTTATATTGAATAATAATAAAACACTTTTCCTCATATCTCGTTTCCTTATATCCGAATTTCAAAACGTATTGACCGCCCCTCGTATATATTTATTTACTTCCATATAGGCATAAAGAAGTACTCGTAGTTGAAAAGAAAGCCTAATTAACGCCTTTGTCAATAATCGAAAAAGTGGCGAGAGATTAATCTAATTATTAAATGCGAGAGTGAGCCAACATACTCGTAAATCTAGCCAAAAATCCAAATTACCAGCACAGAACCATCAATTATATTTTGCCCTTCATTAATCTACATAGAGGGGTTCGTACATAACATATCGAATCATATTGGGAAAGACATGAGGCAAATATTAACACATGAGGGTGCAAACCGTATTTCTCCCGGGTTAATTACCACAGTTCATATGGATAGAAAGAAATATAATAAACAAGTTAATTAATTTCTCTAACGAAATTGCCACTCAATTTTCTTTGTAATAAATTTGTATAGCGTCCATTTCCATTAAAGTGTGGATGACGCGTTTAATTTTTCCTTTGCAGTATATTTATATTAGGACTGCTATTCTTGGCATATGAGATTTAAGGGTAGCAATTCTTAACATGTTAACAATGGGTTCTTTGTTCTTAACATAATCTATTTTTTTTTTATTTACAGATAAGCCATTTGACCCGAAGCCTTCGCCGGAAAAAGGTTAGTAGGAAGTTATTACTTATAGAAAGCCTCTCTATACAGAGCCGCTATACAGAGTAGAGAAATAGATCGTATACAAGGTGACCCCCCTCTCCCCTAAAAAACGAGCCTACAACTTACAATAGGCTTTATTTCTCAATTTTTTGTAGAATTAATAAATGAAGCCTATCGAAAGTTAGGTCCTTTTTTTGTTTTATTTCAATCTCTATCTACAGTCACATAGAGTTTATGAATGTGGGTTTAGACACTGTGAATCAAACTGACAACCTCGCACTGTAGTACGATTAGACCAGGGGTGGGCAAACTGCGGCCCGCGGGCCCACGGAGACTCTTCATGTAACCCGCGTTTCATTTCAGAATTCGAAAAATTTTGAAAATTATTTATTGAACATTTTGCCGAAATCTTACCTCATTAATCTTTTGTGTAAGTTCTTTATTCTTAAATCAGTCATTTTCAAATATATTTCATTCGTAGATAAAATGTTCTTAAAAAAATACGATACTTTATATATACTTATTCGCATTACCCTTATCTACACTCTCTCTTTCGCTCGAGTAAGTTAAGCTACGTTGACTGTGGTTAGTACATGGATGGGAGACGCCTGGACCCTGGGTAATGATCGCATGATGCAGAATTGTAACTCGTGGGTCGGATTCCACGTTAAGCTGTAGGTCCCCACTCTGATATAAGTCTAGAAACAGTTTAAAAGGGGTGCATCTACTATGTGCGGCCAGCAAAGCTTCACATAATATTCAATGTGGCCCGCAAAGCTTTAAATAAGCTTCAGTGTGTCCCGCAAAGCTTTATATAAGCTTCAATGTGGCCTGCAAAAGATTTGTATAAGCTTCAATGTGGTCCGCAAAGCTTTACATAAGCTTCAATGTGGCCCGCAAAGCTTTACATAAGCTTCAATATGGCCCATAAAGCTTTACATAAGCTTCAATGTGGCCCGCAAAGCTTTACATAAGCTTCAAAGTGGCCCGCAAAGCTTTACATAAGCTTCAATGTGGCCCGCAAAGCTTTACATAAGCTTCAATATGGCCCATAAAGCTTTACATAAGCTTCAATATTGCCCGCTGCTCGATTTTATTGTCCATCTCTGCATTAGACTATTACTAGAGTCGTTCTGAATAACAAAAGCACAAAGATTGAAAGAGAACATTTAGTTTCATAGAGTCTCTCAAATGAATCCTTTTCCTAGAGATTCTTCAATGTTGACTCCTTTCTCCTGAATTGTTTATGGGTATGATTTGTGATCCTTTGTCTCTTTGACAATTTTTTACTACTTCTCTCCTTGGTAGACATATCATTATAAACCTTGTCTTTTCTACCCATCGTTATATTCTTACCGAATACCCAATAATGTATGATTAAAATTTTTAAAGTGTGAAATCGGACGATGACATCACCACCGGAAACTTTTGGAAATCATATTTGTAATGAAAGTTCCAATGTTAGCGGACAAGGTTAACTATTATTCTGACTTATGACCTTGCGATCTTCAAGACTTCAAGTATTTTTAACAATTTAAATCGTTGTAGGTCGACCAGAAATAAGCTAGATAAGATTGTTAAGAAGAGGAAAAGGGCGGCAGAAGTTAATTTGGCTCAAAATAATAATGAGGATCCAAGAAAATTATTTAGTTGTTATAGAATAAATAACAAATCTAAGTGATAAAATGGGGCCTATTAGATATGAAGGGGTTTTGAAAAAGTCTGATGAAGAAGTAGTTGAGGTTCTTAATGATTGTTTTTCTTCAGTATTTGCTCAAGGGAGTCCAGATGGATTAATTGGTGATAATTCTAGGTTAGGGGAGGGAGTGTTGAACACCAATGATGCGAACAGGGAAATAATTAAGGGGTTTGTATTGGAGTTAAATACTAGTGGGTCAGCTGGCTCAGACAACATTCATTCTGGGTTGTTCAAGGAAGGTGTGGATAGTGCTGCAGTGGCGCTTGAGAAGATATATACGAGATCACTGGAGTTTGGAGAAATACCTAATGATTGGAAATTAGTGAATGTAGTGCCAATTTTTAAAAACGGAAGTGAAGAGGCCCCGAATAACTTTAGGCCGGTAAGCTTAACTTCTATCGTTTGTAAAATCCTTGAGAAGATAGATAAGAAGGGGATTTCTGACCATCTTGAGTGTGGTAGGTTAATAAATGATGATCAGTATGGGTTTATAAGAGGTGGATCGTGTTTAACAGATTTGCTAGATTTTATGGATTGTGATACTGATCAATTAGATAAGGGAGAGAATGTTGATGTAATTTGCTTAGATTTTAGCAATGCTTTTGATAGGGTTCCACATAGGAGACTGGTTCACAAATTAAAAATGCATGGGATATGTGGTAAAGATTTGAATTGGATAAATAAATGGTTGAAAAACAGGAAACAGAGAGTTGTGCTGAATGGGGTGAGGTCACAGCGGAGGAACGTTATCAGTGGCGTACCTCAGGGAGTACAAGAACAGCAGCTTAGAGGCACGATATGAACTGAGTCTTTTAGGATCAAATTATTAGTCAAATACTCAAAAAAATCCCCTTCTTAAATTATAGAGTTAGTGATGATGATGATGATGATAAAGTGGCAAGGAAAAATTAACCATCAGGAAAAGAAAGTTTCGAAAAATCGAACCCCAGCCTCCGCGTGGCTAAGATTAGTGCATGGTAAGCTTACTCCTCTCGACTCTATTTTATCCTAAAAGACTCAGTTCATATCGTGCCTCTAAGCTGCTGTTCTTGTACTCGCCACTCTACAGATCAGATAATTGTTAATATTAATAAAAATAAATAGATTTTATGATGTAAAGGTTAAAATATAATTGATGAAATTAATAAAAATAAGCGATAATTTAGTTAGTATAATAATAGTCTAAAAATAACTATTTTAGAAAAAAATAGAAAATAAAATAACAAGATCAACAGAGCTTAGTCGTGTGCTCTCAATTATTTCAATAATTTTGAAAACAAAAGATGATTTACTTAACAAACCTATTATCAATTAAACAACATATCATCTGGCCTGAAAACCTTCAAAATTTTCAAAAACTCATTGAAAAGTAAAATGGTTTCCAACCTGCCGACGTGGGTTCTCAACTTTTTTAGTCCCCCCCCCCCCCCCGCCTCTTGTATTTTCCACCACTAACGAAAAAATTATAATTTCAAAATAATTCAGTAATTTTATTTTACTCTCTCCTTCAATGCAATTTATGTAGAGAATTCAGCGGAACATATATTTAATATTCAACTACTAGTTCACCAATCAACTACTAATTCACCAATCAACTACTAATTCACCAATCAACTACTCGTTCAATACGGCAACTTTTAAATTATTTCCTTAAATATTTCTACGCACCCACTAAAATATTCTTAAGCCCCACTTTCCTGTAAAATATGCCACGCCCCACTTTGAGAAACCATGCCTTAGGACGTGCCTCGTACTTTCTCACACGTTCATTATTTATGGAAAAGAAGTGGTTGTCAATGGTTTCTGGTTTGTCTGGAAATAGGGAAGAAGAAGAGTGGAACAACGGAATCTGTTTTTATTGTCAAAGCTCAAAACTGGTAGTTTAACATTTGTTTTTTTTTATTTGAATATTCCATACTTAAGTTTTGCATTTTATCGAATTTAACAGAAGTGGGAACAGTTAATTGTTACTCCATTAATTAGTTTAAAAGGTAACAGAAGTTAAGGTTCTACTCCTAGTGATTACTGTCCAGTACCGAACAATTCGTGTATCGTTTTTTCTAAGGTTTATGTAAATTATTAATAGGCCAATCACTTCTTGCTATTCCTTTCCTAAATGAATCAGAGAAAAGCTATGGAGACTTTAGGATACTATCCTTTCAAACTATCTTACAGAGTTATATATATATTTTAAATGTGTACACCTTATTTTACTCCTTATTAAATGTTTCACTTAGAATAAAAAAAAATGAGTGCATATTTATTATTCGAAACGGAGTTAAATCGATTACTATTTATGGGAAGATAATGACTAAGAAACATGTAATTGTCATGTCCAAAGCGACGCTTTATATCAAAATATAAATATGAACACGATAATAAAGCAAATTTTTCGGTTCAAAGCTCCAAGTTGCACATATAGGATACTATAAATTGTGGGTGGTAAGTACAGAATAAATGAAATAATAGGAATAATCTCGGATGAACAATGGGCAGAAATGATCGCAATTGTCCTAACAATTTCAGAATTATGATTGCACGTGGACACTCTTGTAAAACGCAATGCTATTTCCAGTGCGGAGTACGAATGAGACGAACCGTTAGAATTAAAAATTCCCTCAGGCTGAAGAAGACAGAAAACGGTTAGCAGAACATAAAATAGGTGAGACTATACAATCGAGAAAATGTCCGTAGAGACGCCCAGTTCATGCCAAAGCGTTGAATATTAATGGAACAGACAGCGTAAGATTAACTAGATAATTCGCTATGGGTTGGTTATCGGGCAAGTATAAATCGTTTTTTTTAACATCAATCTAAGGCGCAAGGGTGAATAATGAAGGTTGACGGCACATGAAAGGCGAAAGATAAAAGAATGCATTACTTTCTACGTTTACCCGTGAATAGTCAACAATGGAAGGGAGGCCGCTTCAAGTGAGGGTGAGAAAAATGGTTGCTTCCTGTATCATTCTGGATGAGAGAAGCTGAACCTATCTAAAATTCTGTCGAGAGAGCCTTGAAATATGAAGTATTAATAATATCATAATAAAAAAATTGCTGTCCGAGCTACAGGTCCACAACCTATGGCAGCAACCATGGAATCCATCTGAATCGGGGCTCCATCCGGCTATGAATCCTATGCGATTCGACTTAACTCAGATAGAATCGGAAAGTATTTACACTTGGTTAGGCTATAACCAGCAAAATGGAACAGGACTCTTCATTCTAGGCTAGTTTCCTCGCCCCAGATGCGAAAGGATTCACCGTATTTGCCCCCTTGTTAGCTGCCAACATCTTAGCTAGTATCTTTTCTCGTAGTCTGCGGCGATCATTGACTGAATGGTATGGTACTGTCGTTAAAAAGGAATAGGGCCTCAACCCTGCAGGGTAACATGAAGTTCTTACCGTTTTCTTTAGTTCAATTTGTAGGTGTAGTAACGAGAATTAGGCCTTCTACTAAGGTACTTCAAAAGAGTATTGCGAAACTACACCGCAAAATATTATTAAAAAAAAATATCAAAATTATTCCTTTCGAGTCAATATGCTTCTGTAAGCGTTGTTTCCAGTATTATAAATCGCTTGGAGGAATTCTATGGTGTTCGATTAGAACCACGTCAAAACCTCGTTTTTGGCAGCTTCGATGGACTCAAATCCAAGTTGTTGTCATCAAAGATGATTCCTCGTTCCAAATTCTCTAGTTGTTTACTTCCCAAACTCGTCATTAACTTCTTCAAAACACATATGTAGCGTTTTCTCTTAATATATTCCTTGTCTTCGAGAAAATCTAAGATAATTTACTTTCAAAATCCCCCCAAACTTCTCTATAACCTATTTAGACGACTTCTCCGACCGAAACTTTACTAGTCCAACCGAACACGTCGGAAGCCACTATTTAAATTGGATTCGGCTTTGAGTACCTGAACTGGTGGATTCACGTGACTATTGCGATGAAATGAAACCCTCTTCATCGGAGATATTTTTAATTAAAATTAGCAGAGGAAGGTTGACTCTTTTATCCATTTGGTTTTCTAATGAGAGCTTTTTATTGACTCAATGGCCAGATAACTGCTAAATTTAAGTTCAAATTGCTGTCAATTCATGCGGAACTCCATCTTAAGCAGTATTAGAACTAAAAAAAATTATAGTATCTTTACTGAAAAATCTGCCTAAGAATTATGGTTACTTGGTTTGTCATAGTCGACGGCATTCCTTTTCATGGTTCACCTTCCAAGTCTTCTCTACCCTCATTAAAACTATTAATCAATCTTAAAGAATTTGCTCAGTAGAGAAAGTTTACTTACTCCCCATAAACTTGCTGCCAAGTCTCACTGATTTGCTACGAATTCCACTCTTGTTTGGTTGAAAATTCAATCATCACAATAGCAAGAAAGTGAAGAGACAACGTGTTAGCTACACCGACACATTGCAAAGACGTTGAAACATAATTTGTTTGTTTGCAATGGACTTTCTAGAATTATTTTTTTCTGTTGATTCGTCCCGTTCACTAACTTACATCACAAATGGCTTAGGAAAGTATTGTGCTTTGGCAAAAAAGGGTAGCTGGATTTTGGGTCACTGTGGCGGTATACTATGCGGGGAGAAATGAGAGATTCCTTGTAGTTAGCCGCACGGGAGTTTAAAAGCGACGTCCTATCCGAATTCAGCCTGGCATCGATCTTTCTGTACATGTTTCAGCAGGAAATTGGTAGAAAATAAGCTCAAGGTTTGTCGGCATACGTCAATGAGATAGCTGGTCTTAGAACCAATTAATAGGAGAAGGGGTCATTAAGGCTTTGCTCGAATAAAGAGGAGAAAGGGTTGACCTGGCGTTCAAAGGTGCGTGTTTTTTTCGAGATAGTTGGTGGAGTTTTGGGTAGGACGGATAGATAAGACGTGGATACTGAGACAAAGCAAAGGGGTGGAGGGGAAGGGAATATTGTTGGTTAGTTTGCGAAGGGGCGGCGCATCAGCACAGGAAGAGTCTGCTTTGGATATGGTAATAGGAGTTGCTGAGGAAGGGTGGAGTTGATGAGTCGGGGTCTCCTCCGGTTGTCCAGCCTGACTAGTTGGGTAAGTCAATTTAGTCCTTATGAAAGCTAGTTTGAAAACCATTTTTCAGCCATTTTTTTTAAAATCTTCTTTATCGAGTAGGAAGACACAGTGGTGACGAGAAGTAGACATGAGCACTTTTCCCCAGGAGCCCATTCTGGTAAAGATACTCGATCAAGATACTAGGTTTCGTAAACGAGTTCGATCGAACTTTTGAGTTGATAAGAACTTTGTTCGAAATGTTACTTAGGGATAATGATGTCCCAATAAGTTGATAAGGGTCGTTCTATTCGGACTTCACATGGTGTATATTAAGGTCTCTGTCAGAGGTTTAAAGCAAACTGGAAATGATTCTTTCGAGTCTAGTTTCAAGAAATGGTGAAGGTAGCTTGAACTTATCGAAACTTGTCTCCGAGTAAGAGAATTCAAAGTCACTGCCATCATTGTAAATAACTTTGCCTTGAAAGTCACTGTTACCTTTTAAGGTCACTGTCACCATGGAATTTCACCACCACATTTAAAAGTGACTGTCACAATTAAAAGTCACTATAACCTTTAAAAGTCACTGTTAGAATTGAAGGTAGCTGTACCATTTGAAAGTCCCTGCCACTCTTTAAAGTCACTGTCACCCTTGAAAGTCCCTGAAACCATTGAGGGTCACTCACTTTTAAAGGTCACTATCACCCTTGAAGATCACTTTCACCCTTCAAGCTCACTCTCAGGCTTGATAGTCACTCTTATCCTTAAAGGTCACTCTCACAATGAAAGTCACTGCCACCCCTGAATAACAATCCTTGAAATTTTCTGTCATACACTAATATCGCTCATATTTCAATGTCACTGTCACCTTTGAAAGTCACTATCATCCTTGAAAATACATTCAATCTTGAGTGTCAGTCACTTTTGAGGTAACTATTACGTAAAAGTCATTGTCACAGGGACATTTACTGTCATTCTTTAATTTAACTCACACTTGAATTTCACTTTCACCCCCAAGGTCCTTGTCACACTTGAAAGTAAATGTTACCCTTAAAAATCCTTCTCACCCTTGGAAGTCAAGGTCAGCAATATAGCTTACTGTCACCCTTGAACTTTACTGTCAAGCTTGGAGGCCTCATCACCCTTTAAAGTCACTCTCATTGTTGATCGTTACTATCCCCTTTCAAAGCCAGTCTTTTTCGAAGGTCAAAGTCACCCTTGAAAGCCACTCCCCATTAAAAGTCACTGTCACCTTTGAAAGTCACGCTTACCCATTAAAGCTTTTCATTCGCTTTAAGTCATTTTCACTCATTGAGGTCACTCCTTTGTAGGTCACCATCAATCTTTAAGGTAACTGTCATCCTTTAAAGTCAACGTCTTCCTTAAGAGCCTCTTAAAGTTCACTGTCATTTTGGATGTCATACTCGCTTTCAATTTCACTGTCAACCTTGAAAATCACTGTTATCCTTGGAGTTCACTGACGCCCTGGAGGTCGCTGAAATTTCAGCATAATTAAGTTCCGTATTGACTACCATTACGCAACTCGATAATTACATTAATTACCTAATCATTCAATTATCGGTGGCGGAAATTGCGCCAAAACTCTATAAATTGCTTTAGAAAGACTTCTTTGAGGAAACATAATACAGAGAGTTCAATTTCCGTCAGATTTCCGGCAACTCAGGACGATAAATTCTTTAGGGTCTGGGTAAGGTATTCTCTCTCTTGTTATAGTTTCGTAGGCTGGGTCATTATGGGATGATGGGATGAAAGAATATATATATATATATATATATATATATATATATATATATATATATATATATATATATATATATATATATATAGATGGATTCTTTATTCCTTTGTAAATAGCTGGAATAAGCTTCGAAATGGCGAACAGGAAATATGACTTTTCTTCTTGAATAATAATAACTTTTCTGACTGTTTCTGACTATCTTGTACACGGTTCACTGTTTATTAAGAATTAATTACAAAGAGAGATTACATAAATGTAAATATTTAGCGGACAGTGTGGAAAATAGAATATAGCAGAAAAGAGATAGTTATAAGTATAAGTAGGAAGATAATGGTTCCCGGAGACGTGGAAATCAAAATTTTTAACTCTATACAATACAAATTTCACATTTACTTATTAGAGTTAATAGTTTATAGTTATATATAAACAAAAATTATTTCTAAAAATTGACATTACACATTTTTATATATTTCTAACGTTATCTACACATTTTTTTACTTACTTTACATTATTTCTACGCGTTTGTTGTAAAAACATTTTTAGAATTCTATTTCAATCCAGCTGATGATTTTAATCTAATTTTAAGTCACTTATTTGATTAATTCACAATAGATAATTTGATATTAGATATATTTCGTAAATTAATTACAACACACTTTCTATGTACACTTTTCCAAATCACTGATATTATCAATTATTTTTTCATTATTTATTTAATTCACTTTTGTGCTTTTCGTTATATTTTATACACTTGTATTTTGCACTTTCACTTTATTTCGGACGTTTTTTGTCCACTTTTTATGGCTTTGAATGTTGACATGTTCACGGAGTGCACCTCCGATGGTGGGATGAACACCGTGCCCTTCAACCTCAATGCTGCAATTTCGTCCGGTGAAAAGGTCCCTCAAAGATCCACTTGAATTCCTCCTTGGCAATGGCAAGGAGGAGAAATTCTGGGTTGTCTCTTGGGGGCGAGCACAGGGGAGAGCCAAACACCTTGAGGCCCACGTCCTTGCGGTCGAAGAAGTGACCGTTCTCAAGGACTTCCGTGTATTCCTCTTTGTGCGCTTCTTCTTCGTCCGACGAATTTTGTTCATTTGTCTTTTTCTCTGTTTTTTTCTTCTTCTTCTTCCTCCTTCCCT
This sequence comes from Ceratothoa steindachneri, assembly GCA_963969495.1. Lineage (NCBI taxonomy): Eukaryota > Metazoa > Arthropoda > Malacostraca > Isopoda > Cymothoidae > Ceratothoa > Ceratothoa steindachneri. Next base: position 47,570,441 of record OZ018337.1, read on the forward strand.
TTTCCTTTTCTTTTTTGCACCTTTCTTCGTTTCTTCCTCTTCTTCCGAAGTTTCTTGCGTTATTTTTGGTTCTTCGGTAGGGAACTGAGTCGGCTCCTCATTTGGTTAATGTTCCCGTTGGGGTTCATCGGTAAACTGGATATTCAGTATTCCTGCCGAGTCTGGATTTTCGGGGAACCAGAGTTTTTTGGTAACTCCGTTCTTCTCCAAAAGACAGTTAAGTTCTTCCGACAAGGAGCCGGGGTTAGCCAGGTTAGCCATGTGAGCAAAGGTGATCATTGTCATGATATCTTTACCTGCATCTGGCATCAGCAGCTTCGGGGCAGTTGTGACGAAGTTCTTTGGGGCCGCCGCTTGAGCCTAGCTGGTCTTGGTTCTTGCCTCTTTTTCCTATTTTATATTTTCCCGTTTAGTACGGATGGCTTCTTTACGGATGGGGCACCTCATGACCAAGGCCCTATGGCCCCCTCCACAGTTGAAGCACTTTTGCTTCCCTTCAGTGCAATCTTTCCAACCGTGCCCGGATTTGGCGCAGTTGGAGCATGCAACTACCGTCGCTGTGCAGTCCTTCGTTAAATGTTTTTCGACTCCAAAACATTTGTAGCGGCAGTCGATCGGTATGTAGTCTTCTGTTTCTATTTGCTCAGGTGATACCCTCAGGTAAAACCCAAGCAGCCCATCTTTCTTGGCTCTTCTCGCCATCTCGATGCTCGAGAAGATGATCTTCACAATGCTGTTTCCTCTGCCGAATTTCTACACCTTTAAAATTTTGGTCCATGTCTGCTTCACTAACAGCTCTGCCTTGATTTCTTCACAGGTGTTGCCAGTGAAGAGTAATAACACTACGAATAATAACACTACGCTGCACCTGTATTTCTTGAGGGATGGTTGCCTTTAGTTCGATTTTTTGAAGGTGGACCTTGGCCTCGTTCGAGACAAGCCGTTCCACATCCTCCATGGTGTGTCAGATTGACGCGTAGCCAGTCGGGGTGTCAATTAGCCTGATGAAGACTACATTAATATGTTTGTATATAGTCTCAATCACGGCTGTTCTTGAGGGATTAGCTCCCCCCCTCCGTATAGTGCGGAGTGGAATTCTCTTACAGTCCTGGGGAGCCTACCTCATGGGGCCCCACTGGGTAGTGGGCTCCCTCTCTTCAGGGTACCCTCCTTCTACTCGCAAAAAGAGAGATTTGAATCCCACGAGCGAAGAAAAAGATTCTCTTGTTAAATATCTTCTTAAAGTAGACCACCTTTACCAAGACGAAATTTAGTGAGAGCTTCCAACCGTCCTAAAAGTACTACCCTATCGTGTCTACTATCTTTTACTTGTCTTTGGGGAAGTGGTGAGTAAGTGAGTGTGAGAGATAGTGGTGTATTAGAATAGTGGTGAAATAAGGAAGTCTGAGAGTTGCAAGATTTGCAAAGGTACCTGGAGATCACAATAATAACCTATATAAATAGTTATTTCATCTACTCATAACACTACAAAAATTCAACCAAACAGGATTGATATACACTTAACAGTCATTCTTACGTTTATTTTTGGAATAACAGCCTTAGCGTTGACAAATTGATCTATCAGCTTTTAGACATAAGCACTGTAATAATTATCCAATCAGCCTCATGATAGATTTAAAAGGTTACTAGTGCTAAAACCGTTTACACATAAATACGGCTGAAATCCATTTTCCGATTTTGCTGACTGCTTTGCTCGCCTGAGTTAGTCGTGCCCCTTCTCACTCGTGACTTTTGAAAAAGCCAACCTTAAGTTTGTTTTCGCTTACGTTTTGTGAATAGTGTTTTCGCGCAGTTTAGTGATTGCTCACCCAGGAGTTTTGAATCGGCGTACGTACGAATTTGTCATTGCGTTCCTATACGTAAAAAGTGAAATTTCGCTCGCTTCGTGCGTCGGTAGCGAGGGTGAACTTGTTTCCGCCCTCCCCCTCCTTTTTCCACCCCGGACTCCCTTTGTGGTGGACCGGAGACCTGCAGGCCCTCGAAAAGCGCCTGCACCAAAGGTAAAGTGCCATATTTGATCGGGTTTTTCTTTTTTTTTGTGTGTTTTGGACAAGGATTACTTCCTTTATCTATTCTTTCTCACCGGTGTTAAATATCACGTACTCACACACACAAACACAGCCACGCACCCCGAGTCTTCGTAACTCCTTTATTTTCTTCAGCTCCCATGCGGAAATGGAGATTTAAATGAGGGAGACTCGGCGGATACCGCTGAGGACTCTCTCCGATGGCCCCAAGCCAGATCGGGGAGAAGTCTTCGCGATAACCCATGGGGAGCTAGGGGTAACCTTAGTACGCCTCATCGACACTTACAATGGCTACTCGGCTATCTGCCAAAAGGAGAGTGACTGCGAGGTCCTCACCTCTCAAAAAGCGGCAGAGTCGTTGAAGAAGATTAACCTAAGACCCCACACGCCTCCACAGATAAAAACACATCGCAGCATAATTCTTAGACGCCTCGATCCTTGGGTAGGCAGCCACAGCATTGAAGAAATTCATGCTGAGGTTGAAAAAAACCACCCCTGGGCTAAAATTGCGGAAATCCTTAAATTTAAGGATTACACGCATGTCTTTAAGATAGTGTTCACTGATTCGGCAATGGCGGTTAAGGCTACGGAGTGCGGTATGCTCCTCTTTAACGTTCGAATCTGCCCCGAGCAGATCGAACGTGAGGAGTTTATCGACCTCCAGATGTGCTTCAAATGCTATAAGTATGAGGAGCACACCACAGCCAACTGCCCCAAAGGGAATGCTACCTTATGTTCCATTTGCGCCTCGGACAACCACTTCTGGAGGAGCTGTAAAAGCACCACCATGAAGTGTCTGAACTGCGCGGGGGAACATAAGACACTCTCCATGGCCTGCCCCATCAAAAAACAGATCCTAAAGAATAAAGCCGCTCAAAAACGAACCGACGAAGAAAGGAAAGCTAATACTACTTATGCAAAGGTCGCAAAAGCTGCGGTAGCGGAGTCTAAAGCGAACCCCACATATCTCCACGTCGAGAACGAAAACTCGACTAAAATTATGTGTTGCATATATTATGCTCATATTGCGAATCTCTCCTCCCCGGGGTGCTTTGCAGATGAGCTTAATAAGATGCTAACCAATAATGGAATGGAGAGTATGTGGTTCCCCTCGAACCCGCGGTCAGAAGAGATCCTGAAAATTAGTCTCAAACCCCAGTGCGAGACTAATTGTCAGAATCTCCCAACCCCCAGCAATGCCACAACCTCAGCTTCCTCCAGAGACCCCAGGATCCAGGCTGCAAAAGCACGCACGGATCATAAACAACCCAAAGAAACCGCAAAAAACAAAAATACCCACGCAACCACACCCACAAAAAAAGTGAATAACGAGAGTACGGAGACTGGAGTTGCGAGAGCCGAGGGAGGGGCACGTTCGCCCCGCTCACGGAAAACCTCGCAGCCCCAGAGACGCCCGAGATCGTCCTCTTCTTGTAAGAGGGAATCCAGGCACGCATACCATTCAAGAAAAATTAACTTGAAGGTATTCGCTGCCGAAAGGTCCCCTTTTCCTAAGGAGATGGATGCCCTTGACGTATCCGAAGGCGTAATAGCCGGAGTATACAAATGGGAGTTCACCTCGGACGAACTCAGTGAAAAACAGGTCGAGGAGGCTTTACTCCAAGGCCTGATAAAACTGACTCCGGACTCTTTTATCACCCTAACTGACGGCGAATACAGGGAAAAACGCACAGGAAAAACCATAACGCCCCCAAACACTCCACAAGGACCTAAACTCGTAAGAGAATAAAGTCCTGAAACACCATACTACACTCGAAAACCCTTAAGTGAACTACAAAATGACGACTCTAAAAATTTTACATTTGAACTCTGACGGATGGACAAACAAAAAAATATTATACGGAAACGTATTAAGACAAAGTGACCCAGACGTTATCTTTATTTCTGAACATGGAATAAACGACGCTAATCAGTTAAAAATCTTTCCCTACGAAGTCTTGACCAAAAATCACAGCGGAGAACGTTTTGACGGATGCGCCATAGCTGTGAAAAGAGGTCTTGACTTCAGATCAATAAGTGGACTCGACGAATCTTACCTTGCTGTGGAGGTCCGTACGGCAGTGGGACCCCTGGTCCTGGCAACGGGGTACCAACCCCCAAGGAGAGGGTATTTGCCCCTCCCAAACTTCTTGCAGTTATGTGGTCACGGCAGAACCGTTCTCTTTGCCGGTGACCTCAATGCAAGAAGCGCTGCCTCCGGTTATACGTCGACCAACCCAGCAGGCAGGAATCTCGAGACACTTATTGATAGAAACATTATGACTAGAATTGGACCAGACTTCCCCACATATATTACTCACAGGTCAGCAACAAAACCTGATATTGTGCTAACCAGCAATATATTCCCTTATAATTACTTCATTGAGCCGGGCCCCCCTATTCCCAGCGATCACCAGGCTATCCTTATTAAAGTCTCAACCTCCCCCATTCAAATCCCTATCCCAGAGCGAAAGAGCTATGCTCGAGCCGACTGGGATAAGTATAATCAACTCCTCGAAAATTATAACCCAGAACCCTTAAATGATGCCTCCCTTGAAGAAATTGACGAGGAGTTGGATAAATTAAATGAAAAACTATTAAAAGCCGACAAGGAAGCCATCCCCCGAGTTAAGTATAAAACTCTCCCTGCCCCCTCATGGACCCCTAGAATGAAAACCCTCGCGAGGGAATATAAGGAACGGATCGATGAAGTAAACCTCACTGGCCCCAACATTAACACACACCGACAAACACGACTCATACGCGACGAACTAATGACTCTTATAAGGGACCAACAGAGTGTACTCTGGAATAATTTAATTGACGGACTGAATGTAGAAACTGACTCACGTACATTCTGGCAGACGGTAAAACGACTTAAAGGCGGACAACCACCAAGGACCGTTAAACTTATACGTGACGACACTGAAATTTCTGACGTAGAAAGAATCGAAGAGGAATTCAGACTCTTTTGGGCATCTATCTTTAAGATTTCCCCGGAAGAGAATGATGACTTCGATTTGGACTTCGAAAACGAAATTATTAACGACCTGAATGACCAAATACATAGAACGCATCCTCATCATTGCGTATCACAGAACAGGGAAATGGAGGGACTCGGCGGTAGAATTACTGCCGAGGAACTCTCTATGACCTTAAAATCCTTCCGACAGCGAGCACCGGGGCGTACAGGACTGACAAAGGAGAATTTTATTCGAGCCCCGCCCAATATCTTACTGGGTCTCATGAATATCATGAACGCATGCCTAAACGTGGGATACTTCCCTGACCACTGGAAGGTTGCGAAAATGATATTCATTCCAAAAGCCGGTAAACCACCGGACAGTCCAGCTAACTTCAGGCCCATATCTCTCCTAGAATTTTCAGGGAAAGTCTTGGAGAAGATATTGGCCAACAGGGTAAACATGTTCCTCGAGAGAAATAACTCTCATAACATCCAACAACATGGCTTCCGTGCGAAGCGAGGAACAGACACGGCGCTAGCCGTAATTACCGAGAAGTTGGCAAAAGTAAAATCAGAGAAACGCCATGCAAATCTGGTGCTACGCGATGTCAAAAAGGCCTTTGACAAGGTATGGAGGAGAGGCCTACAATATAAGATCCTTCAACTAGGCCTCAATCCCATACTTGAAAGGATTCTTTGTGACTATGTGATGGAGAGGAGAGCGTTTTTAAGTATTAAAGACTACAGCGGCCCTGAGTTCGAACTCGAGGCGGGGGTGCCCCAAGGCGGGTGCATCTCTCCCCTGCTCTATAACATCTACACTATAGACCTTCCCCAACCCTTGACTGAGGGTTCCTTATACGTCCAATTTGCGGATGATATAACGATGATATGTACGGGGCCTTATCGGAATGCGAATTTCATGGCACGAAGTACGGCAGTGGAAATCGAAAACATCAACTCCTTCGAGAGAAGATGGAAGATATCCACCAATGCCCAAAAGTTCCGTGTAATTCCATTATTCCGAAGGACTCTGGCAGACATCCGTGTGGGGGGTGCACGCATCCCATACCGCACGGAGGGCACGGTTCTGGGACTACAAATTACGACCGGAGGGTATAGGAGCCATGTAGCGAGAACTACACAGAATGCACGGAGGGACTTGGGCGAATTTTTCAAATTCGTAAACCTGAGTACCTCCAACAAACTTAAGATCTACAATGCGTGCATTCGCTCAAAACTCCTGTACCCCCCGATCCCTATAAACGTAGTTTCCAAGACCCAAGTCCTTAAACTGCAAAGAGTCCAGAATAAGGCAGTATATGTCATCACGGGAGCCCGAAGGAGAGAAGGGAGAAGGCAGAGTGAACTCCATGGTGAACTGGGGATGACCCCCATAAACGTGGAGCTTCACCTAAGAGCAAACAAAATCTGGGACAAGGTGCACCGGCACCTCCCCCCCGAGTTTGTACTGGAGCACATCGACTTCGACATTTTACCTAACTTAAGACGACCAATTAGTTTCAAAAGCAGTAGACTACCGAATGACTTTAACGTCGACCCTAAGTTCACTTAAATACTAAATAACCCCCAGTCATAACACAAAAACATGAACAAAGCCAAACGAGTTTAGCCACCGAATTAACACTTGTTTAATTTGGTTTTAAATAACACTTCCCCAATTTTTTGCGCGAAAATATCGCCAAAAACACACAAACAACATCAAAAATCCAAATCTGGGTGTAAAACACCCAGAATTGAAGATGAAAATCTTCCAAAAGCCACGTAAAGATACAATGTATTAATACAAAGGCTCGAATGCCCACCGCATTCATCAGATAGTATAGTAATATGCTATCAAAAAACAAAACCAAAACGCAAAGAAAGCCAGTGATACCCTTTCACCAGGGATCTGTCTTTCATTCTACCTTTCGTTTTCACTTTCCTATTATAGTTTTCCCTATTTTCCCCACTATTTCTCCTACTAAAACCCTCTACTACTATATTTCTCACTTATTATGTCCAATCCAATCCGATTTTGCTAGCTCGGAAATCTTGGTAAAAGTACTGGCAGATTTACCTCAGAACTCGGCAAAGGAGGAAAAGTTTGTGGGAAATTTTCTCTAAAAAAGACGCCCCCGAAAACCACTTTTCACGAGAGATACTCATCACCATTCATTTATCATTACTAATATTCTCCTTTCTTTTTTAGAGGCACCAGTAAGGGCAGATGACTGCTTAAGTCCCCAGCCCTGCCTCCCTAAGTTACCTGCTGCCAGATGTGAGGAGGGATTGCCAATCATTTTTCGTCCCAGCTATGCCGAGCTGTTGCCAAGGCATAATTGGGGGCATTGAAGGAAGCTGGTTTGAGGATTAGCCCACAGCCGAGAACAATATGAGAAACAATTCCGGACAAGAGAGGGACTGCTACCTCCGCTGCTCATTACAGCGGGGGCCCCTTCCAGGACCATAGAGGGACATACAACCGTCTCTATGGTATGTTAAGATGCAGACGCGATTAAAACACCCTCAGGTGGAGCGGCGTTGTCAATAAGTCCGCCATACAATCACACCCCTGGGAGGATCCCACCCGAACTCAACTCATCCATCTTATCACTCACCCTAAAAGGCAATTCCTTTTTCCGTTGAGGCGGTAGGCAAACAAGAGGGGTTCTCTTCTCCCCAAGGCAAATAAACAATCCTAAAAACGTAAAAACCAAAAACACTGAAGAACACGGATTGGTAGGTACACATTCAAAATAAAAGGATAAGAAGGTAAAAAAGAAAGTAAGTGTACCCCACTCCACAAGGGGCTGCACGCAAGCAGATATGGCGGACTTCAGTGCTGCAAGGGTACCGCTAAGAACAGTGAGTGGCTGAGATAAACCGAGTAAAGAAAAGGTTTACGAAACCTTATTCGGAAGCCTAAATGTGGCAGTCCTTCGCTTGATCGACTCACCGAGAGGATACGTCGCTATATGCGAAAAATAAAAGGATGTTAAGTCCCTCACAAAAGAAGCTGGGATAAAAATCCTGAGGAGAATAAACCTTCAACCAAGTACCCCTCCCCAGATCCAGGCAAATAGAAGTGTGATCGGCCGAAGGCTGGACCCATGGATCGGCCAACATGCAAAGGAGGAGAACAAAGAAGAAATAGAGAGAAACCAGCAGTAGGCGAGCATTACCGAAGTGGTAAAATTTAAAAACAGAAGAGATAGCACGGAATACAACTACGTGTTTATGATTATATTTGGCGCTCCTCCGATGGCAACCAAGGAGAAGGAGAGTGGGCTACTGCTCTTCAACGCCAAAATAAGCGGGGAACAAATCCATAGGGAGGAGTTCACTTCAGTCCAAATCTGCTTCAGGTGTTTTAAATTAGAGAACCATGCCACAAAAGATTTCAAGGAGCAGGGATTAAGCTGCTCTAGATGCAGTGGCAAAGGAAATGGCTGGCGGGAATGACCGGTGGCCGAAGAAAAATGACCAAATTGTGGACAAAAGCACGGACTATGGCTATATTTTGCCCAAAGAAGAAGGAGGTGCTGAAAAGAAAAGCAGACGAAAAAAAGGCGAAGAGAATAAGGAGAGCGAATACCTCCTATGCCCAAGCAGCAAAAGCCACCCCCGCAAAGACAGTAGAAAGTGTCGCTCCAAATACCTACCTGAAGGTAGGGAAACAAATTCTACGAAAATCCTCACGTGTATTTTCAGTATGCGCACGTGAGAAATCTATCAAATCCGGGCTGCTTTGCGACCGAGCTGAACACCATGCTCAAAAAGAATGGTCTCGAAGAAATGTGGTTCCCCGACAACCCTCCTTCGGTGGACGTCCTGCAACTGCAAAACGAACCCGAGGAAGAAGCCACAGCTACGCCGTTTCTACCAGGGGAAGATATAGAGGAAGTAAATGAAGACCAGGAGTCAACCCAAGCCATTCACAAAACCAAAAATAGGGACCCAAGGATAAAAGCCATAAGAAAACGAGAAATACAGGAGAAAAAAACAGCAAGGAGGATTGAGCAAGCTGACGGTAACCTCACAAGCTCCGCATCCTCCTCTGAAGACGAGGAAGAGCAGATCCAACCGCCCAGAGGAGTAGTAGCAGGGTAGAGGCTTCCCAAAGAACCACTAAATTTGCTGGAAAAGAGCTACATATGCGATTCTACAAGACTGAACACACCCTATTCCCAGACAACCCTACCATTAGGGAGATTGTTGAAGGGGGAAGGACCGGCCAATTAGAGTGGACCTATGATGCGCAGGCGCAAAAGGCAATTGTAGATGAGGTGCTCATGGCGGCAAAGATTCAATTGCACAAGGACTCCTGCCTCACCATAAGTGAAGCAGAGCATGGAAAAATAAGAAATGGAAAAAAGAGACGGGATAAGAAGTAAAGGAGAACACACACACTCACATAGACTACAAGAACACCAAACAAAAAAACATGGGGAACACAAACAACACGCTAAATTACTCTCACTAAACACTAATGGATGGGAAGGGAAATCCATTCACTACGGCTGTCTGGCTTTGTTCTGGAAGGTTGTCTTACAGGAGGCTCCTGATTCTCATTGTAGGATTGGGATATAATACTGATTTGAGTTTGTAGTTTTTCTTGTATTTATTTAATACATCAATCACTGTGTAATAAATACATTAATGATTAATACTTTTGGAGAAGATAACTGGCAGCAATCCTGAGCAAGAATTTTTTTGGTGAGTGTTAACTTTTCCCTTAGTAAATTTCTGAGAGTGTGGCTGTTTGTATAGAAGATGGTGAGAGCATGCCTTTTAAAAGTAGTGTGGATGTGGTGTGTGATGCATGTGGAGTTGAAAGGAGAGTGAATGTAAGTGAATGCCGTGTGTGTTTTCTGGAAGGAAAGGTTAGGAGGTTAAGTGGGGAATGTAAGAGGTTGAATGATTTGGTGTTTGAGATGAGAAGAGATGCAAGTGTGCGATTAAAGGGTGAGATTAGTGCTAAGAGGGTGGAAGATAGGGCTAAGACTGGGAACAGTGTGGAAGTTGTGAGTGATGATGAATGGTGGGTGAAAATGGATAGGATAGATAAGTTAGGACATATTAGGTGTTTGAAAAGAAAGGACATAGAACCTGTTAGGTGGACTAACAGATTCAATGTCCTGAGAGAGGAAGAGTGTGAAAGTGATTTGTCTGGTGTGATTGTGGATGAAAGCAGGATGGGTGGTAGTGTGACTGAGAGCAGGAGGGAGGGTAATGTTAGGCCAAGACAGAATAGGAGAATGACTGAGGTGCTAGTGATGGGTGACTCTCAGATTAGGTATTTAAATAGGAAGTTGAGTGATAACAAGTGGAAGGGAATGAGAGTTTGCCTGCCGGGCGCTGGTGTAAGTGATGTTTGTGAGAGGTATGATAGGCTGGTTTCTGGGTGTGAGAGGGATGCAGTTGTGATTACGCATGTGGGAGTGAATGATGTAAATAAGGTGGGTACATGTGAGTTACGTGAGCTGTATAAAAGGTTAGTTGAAAGGATGAGTAAAAGCAGGGTAAAAGGTGTTGTTTCTGGTGTGCTTCCGAGATTGGATGTGGGGGTAGAATGGTTGTCGCGTGCAATTGGTTTGAATGAATTTGTGGAAGGACTGTATTAGGAGTTAGGATTGGTGTTTGTAGATGTCTGGGGTGGGTTTTACGGGAATAGCAGGTTGTATGCGATGGATGGGCTCCATCTTATTCGGGCAGGTGTTGAGGTTCTATGGGGGGAGCTGGATAGTGTGATTAGGTCCTTACAGGTGGGAAACTAGAAGCTGTTAGAGGTAAGAGAATAACAGGAATAGAGGGCAGGTGTAGGAAATGGAATGGATGCAGAGATAGAGGAATAGCTAGGGGGGAGGGCATACTGATGCGTTATAGGGGGACTAATGCACAAGTGAATGAGCAGATAACTAGGAATAAAAAAACACGATGCAATGAAGATGGAAATAATAAAAAAAAATTAAAAATATACTACACAAATGGTCGGAGTATAAGGAATAAGATAAATCTCTTAAGAGCGTTAGCGAGTGAAGAGAATTTTGATATAATTGCGATAACAGAGTCATGGCTTGATTTGGCAGGAAATCACTTTAAACCTGAGGTTGAGATTGAGGGCTTTAACATGTTCCATACAGATAGGAATAGGAAGAGAGGAGGAGGGGTTATTATTTATATTAAAGATAATCTCCAGTGTTGTGTAAACAGTACAATTAAATTAGATGATAACACAGAGTCATTATGGCTAAATGTAAAGGAAGGTAAAAACAAGCTTGTCATAGGATTATTATACAGACCACCAAATCTTAGTAAGAAAGCTTCAAATCTTCTGTGGCAGGAGATAGAACGGGCATGTAGATGTAAGCATGTGTGTATAATGGGCGATTTTAATTACAGAAATATAGACTGGGAAGCTCTTGTGGGTGATCAGGAGGCTGAGGAATTTTTGAATGTTGTCCAAGATAATTTTCTGAGGCAGATTATTAACGAACCCACTAGAGATAATAATATACTGGATTTAGTTCTGACAAATAGGGAAGAAGTTATTAAGGATACTGAGATTGGGGGAAATTTGGGTAATAGTGACTATTGTGAAATTAGATTCAAGATGAAATGGAATGGTATTGATAGTAGCATGAACAATGTTAAAATTCCTGACTTTAGAAGAGCAAATTATAGTGGACTAAGGACTTACCTGGAGGCAGTTGTACAGAAACCAGGCAATGAAATCAAATCAGGAATATATTCAATGATATCAGTTAGTAGAGACAATAATCACCAGGAGGAAGAGATTACAATTGAAGAGGAGTATGAAAGAATAATTGAGCAATTAATTACAGGTCAGATGATTAACATTTCATATAAGGAGATTAGGACTCAAAATAATGACCCAAAATGGATGACGGATAAAATTAAGCATTATAGGAAAATAAAAAATGGAGAGGATCACCTAAGGCAGAGATATAATGAACTAGCAAGAGATGTTAAAAAGTTAATTAGAGTAGCAAGGAGAAATTATGAAATTTAAGTGGCAAATAGGGCAAAGGAAGATCCTAAAAGTTTTTATCAATTATACAAAACTAAGGTTAGAGATAAAATAGGCCCATTTATAGATTCCAATGGAGAATTAGTGAGTGATAGGGACTCAATGGCTGGAATGCTAAATGACTTTTTTCTCTCAGTATTTACACAGGAGGATACTCTAAATATACCCGAGGTGTCAATGATCTTTCAGGGTAATGATGAAGAGAAATTAAAGGATATCTTGATCACAAAGGAGATAGTGACAAAGGAAATTGATAAAATCAAAAGTAGTAAAGCACCCGGTCCTGATGAGGTCTTTCCTAGAATTTTGAAAGAATGTAAGGATGTGTTAAGTGAGCCCCTAGCATGCATCTTTAGAAAATCATTGGAGAGTGGCATTGTGCCAGTGGCATGGAAGAAAGCCAATGTGATACCTATATTTAAGAAAGGGGATAAAACAAATATGTCTAATTACAGACCAGTAAGTTTGACATCAGTGGTAGGGAAAATTAGGGAATCTATTATAGCAAGGAATATTAGAGATCACTTGGATAAGCATAAGTTAATAAAAGAATCACAGCATGGCTTTAGTAAGGGTAAATCCTGTCTGACTAATTTGCTGTCTTTTTATAGTAAGGTGTATGAAGCAGCAGATAATGATGAAAAGTATGATATTTTATACTTGGACTTTAGTAAGGCTTTTGATCGAGTGCCACACTTACGGCTTCTGAGCAAAGTTAAAGCACACGGGATCGATGGCAGTATATTTAGGTGGATTCAGTCATGGCTTGGTGACAGAAGGCAAAGAGTTAGTATAGATGGAGTTAAATCTGAGTGGGTGTGTGTTAGCAATGGAGTTCCGCAAGGATCTGTTTTGGGTCTCTTGCTATTCTTAATTTATATTAATGATCTTGACATAGGTATAAGTAGTGACCTGAGTAAATTTGCTGATGATACTAAGCTAGGTAGGGCCAGTAGGGCTAATTCTGATGCTGTTGTAATGCAGGAGGAATTGACCATTCTGTCCAATTGGGTCGAGAAATGGCAAATAAAGTTTGGCATAGACAAATGTAGTGTACTTAGTATAGGTAGAAATAATCCACTGAATAGTTATAAATTAAATGGGAGAATTTTAGGGAGAACCGATTGTGAGAGGGACTTGGGTATTTTGGTAAGTTCAGACCTTCGTCCTAGAAAGCAATGCTTAAATGCTAAGAATAAAGCTAATAGGATATTGGGATTCATTAGGAGGAGTGTAAGGAATAAGAGTGCTGAAGTTATTCTAAAACTTTATCTGGCGCTAGTTAGGCCTCATCTAGACTATGCAGTACAATTTTGGTTACCATATTATAGGAAGGATATTGATTTGCTTGAGTCTGTGCAGAGAAGGATGACAAAGATGATTGGTGGGCTAAGGAACTTACCTTATGGTGAAAGGCTAAGAAAACTAAATCTACATATATTGGAAAGAAGAAGAGTCAGAGGGGAATTGATTGAAGTCTTCAAATGGGTAAAAGGATATAATAAAGGGGATCTGGGTAAGGTTCTTATACTTAGTGAACATGACAGGACACGTAGCAATGGGTTTAAGCTTGATAAGTATAGGTTTAGGAAGGAGATTGGGAGGAATTGGTTAACAGATCGTGTGGTAGATGAATGGAATAGGCTCACTAGACATGTGATAGAAGCCTCCTCTCTGGGTAGTTTTAAGAATAAATTAGAGAAATATATGGATGAAGCTGCTAGATTGGACGACTTTTTTTATGTACATATGTGTATATTTTTCTAGGGAGTGGGGAGATTATATTTTGCGGTTGCATGAATGTACATAATCCTCTGGATGCATTTTATGTATATTGTAGATTAGATCTGACGAACTCCTGTAAAGGGTGACAATGTTGATGACTTTTCTCTGGTAAGAAATCTTTTGTGTGTTGGCTGGAACAGGAGCTGCCAAGTGTAGGCCATGAATCGTCTTTTGCAGTCTCCTTCTTTTCTTATGTTCTTATGAAACATATTCCGTACAGTCGATCCCGACCTGATCCTCATACCGGAACTACCACAATAAAAATGCGAAAGTACATTGTGATCACAAAAACCATACACAAGAAAGATACGACGGTGTAGCCATCGCGATCCGGAAAACATAACATACAAAACAGTTCCAGACTTAGAAGAATCATTTGTGGCTATTGAAATCCCAACCTTGGTGGAAGACCCAACTGTGGCAGCGGCCTATCAGCCGCCACGCGGAAATAACCTGCCAATTCCAAATCTTTTCAACATCTTTGGGCGAGGAAAAATGGCGTTGCTAGGTGGAGACCTAAACGCCAGTTGTACAGCTTCTGGTTATGGTAACACCAACCAAAGGGGAAGGAATCTGGAACTATTCTTCGAAAGAGATAGACTCCAGAGAGTGGGACCGGATTTCCCGACTTACCTAACGCAACGTTCGGCAACCAAACCGGGCATAGTGTTGGCGAGCAGTAACTTCCCCTTTAACATCAGCAACGAGCCCGGATCTGTGGTACCGAGCGACCATATCTCAATTCTTACAACAATCTCATTTGCACCAATTCTCAAGCCCATCCCACTTAGGAAGAGTTATGCGAAAGCTAACTGGGAGCTATATAGAGAGATACTCAGTGAATATCAACCAGCTGACCTGGAAGACGCCAATCTCGATGAGGTAGATGAGGAGATAAACTCCATCACTAATCTCCTCATCCAAGCCGACGAGAGATGCGTCCCCAAGATCTCCTATAAAATGCCCCCACAACCTAGGTGGACGAACGAGATGAGGGATATTGCTCGGGAACATAGGGGAATCTTCCAAGAAATAGGCCGGACATGACTAAATCGTGAAAGGACAGCCAGAATGAGACAAATAAGCGAGGAACTAAAACACACAATCACAGAGAAACATAATGAAATTTGGAATAACATCATTGGTAGGCTGAACAGGGAGGACAGTCCAGTAAGTTTTTGGAATAGCATCCGAAGACTTAGGGGACTACCCACCAAAGCCAGAACACTAATAAAAGATGGAGATGAAATCAATGAGGATATAGAGTATCTCGAAAAAAAGATTCAGGACACACTGGAAAAAGATTTTCGCTATAACCCCTGAGGAGAACGACGACTTCGACCAGGAATTCAAAGACCAAATGCTCGAGGAACTTGGTACAGTGATACATAGAACCCAACCCCACCAGCAAGTCTCTCAGGAAACAGAGATGGTTGGCCACGAATGCCCACTAACCTTCGAGGAGACCATGAGCACCATAAGGTCCTTCAAACAAAGGGCACCAGGCTGCTCTGGGATCACGAAAAACAACCTCGTGAATGCCCCGAGGCAAATCATTCAGGGATTGGTTAATACCATGAATTCCGCCTTGAATACAGGCTACTTTCTTGACGGGTACAAGATGGCTAAAATCATCTTCATCCCGAAAGGAAACAAGTTCCCAGAACAGGTGGCAAACTACCACCCGACCTCTCTTCTTGAGATTCTAGGCAAGATCTTTGAAAATATCCTAGCTAATAGGCTACAAGCTCAACTGAGCGAGTTAGGAGCGCATAACCCCCAACAACACGGGTTCCGCCTAAAAAGGGGCACAGATACATTCCTAGCGCTCCTGACAGAAAAAGTAGCCCTTCGCCGAGCGAATGAGTACTATGTAGACTGTTGTGGTATGACATTACATTATATCAATATCATATTATATCTATGAGGGAGGGACCAATAACTTGAAAGCGAACCAACAATAGGGACGGAAAACCACGAGTTTAGACGGGCTGAGTAGCGAGAGAGTGCAACGAGGTCAGGTAAATTGTGGACAATGGCAAAGCTCAAGGTTATTTAAAGAGGCATGAATAAAAATATAATTTTATTTACAAAAAAATTAATGAGAGAATTGATAAGTAAAATTACCTCAGAGAATTAACGGGCAAAATCACATCAGTAAATGAAAGGGGGAATTAACTCAATTGAGTTACTGAAGGGGGAGGGGTTGGCTTACGGATGTCTTCTGTTGGTGAGGTGAGACCGCTCGGACTTCAGAGCGGAATGTTAGAGTGATGACGGTTCTCCAAAAGCAAGGGAGGAGGGTAACTTCCGGTCCAGGGGAGAGTATTTTGGCTACCCGAAATAAGGGGAGCTTCGACAGGAGTTGATGAAAGAAGTCGGAAAAATCACTCGGGGCGATCGTTCAGTGGAATTACCTCCTGGCTGGGGCTAATTCCAAATACACAAAATAGTCCAGCTGTCACTTTGCTTTGTTGCTAGCACTTGACTTGGAACAATGGGGAAATCTTCTGGGTTCTGGCAAGACTCCTCAACTCTGTGTGTCTTCCGGGAAGTCGAGCGTTATTTATATCCGAGGCTCTCCCCGGAGTTGGGGGTTAGCGGGAAACAGCTCTACTCTCGAGGGGCCTCGAATATTCTGGCAGAGCTATTTTAGCCCGAATAAAGGTGAATCATGGGGGACTCGATTCAAGGCTACCGCTTGTGGAAGGAGGGGGGGGGGTAGGCTTACCACTTCAGTCCTAGCCGGGCCTTTTGCTGCACATGGGAGTTCTTTTCTGTTAAAGATCTTCCATGTGGGGATTCCCTCACATAGACATTGTGTTGAGGGACGTGCAGAAGGCCTTAGATAAAGTCTGGCTGGAATGACTTCAATACAAGATCCTGAACCTCCAGCTGGACCCAATGCTGAAAAGGATCCTTTGTGACTTTGTCATGGATGGAAGGGCACGTTTCATGATCAAAGGACACAGAGGACCTGAATTCAAACTGAAGGCGGGCGTTCCACAGGACAGTTGCCTTAGCCCACTGCTTTACTTGGTCTTCACCATCGACCTCCCAACACCGGTGCACAGGGACACGATTTATCTGCAATTTGCAGATGACGTCATCCAGATCGTCCCGTGCCCGGTGAGGAAAGAGAGGGAACAGGCACTGCGTACAATAGCGGAAATCAACAACATCAACCGGTACAAGAGACGCTGGAAGATAAGAACTAATAGGGACAAAAACAAAATCGTCCCACTGAGCCGCACGTTGATGTGGCCCATCATCATCGATGGGAGGAGATAGGGCTACTCTGCCGAAGGCACTGTCCTGGGCTTAAAGTTCTCCAACCCTGGATACTCGAGACACTACACGGAGAGGCGGAACCTGGCAGAGAGAGAAATCTCCAAGCTATACAGGTTTAGAGGTCTTAGCTCGGCCAACATTAGGAAAATATACCTGATGTACGTCTGGGCTAAGCTCATCTACCCCGCAGTAGTGACTTAAGCAGCCAAGAAGACACTGAATGAGAAAACTGCAACGAGTACAGAACTCCGCTTCCCTACTAATTAATATAGCCAGAAGGCGTGACCATCATCGGCAGAGGGATCTCCATACAATAAAAAAACTGGACTCTATTAACATCTTCACCCAGAAATTGGAAAGAAGAGTCTGGTTAACTCTTAAGAACGATGTCATTCCGGAATTAGAGGGAACCAGTGGCAGACTTAACATACCTGCACGACTGCGAGAGAAAGTCTGACGTCGTAACCAGTTCCCAAGTACTAAGTTCTGCTCACAAGAAAACATTGCATCAATATACACTTAACAGGAACACAAAAACTAACACAGTTCAAATAAAACAAAAAACACAGAGACCAAATAACATAACATTAAAACAACACAGGTAAATTGCTGAGCTAACATCTATTAAAGGCTCGAATGCTCAAGAATTTAACCCGAAAATAAGTAAACAAGAATGGAGACACTAACAATAAGAAGAACACGCTAACTACCAAAAGAAACAAACATAGAAAAACACTACATTCAACAAACAAGACAAAAAGGAAAAAATAAAAATAAAGAATATAATGCGATGCCCTCCTATTAGGGCAAAATACCCCCTCCCCACTTTAAATTTCACCCACTTTTATCTACTACTATCCCATCATCTACTAAATTGAGTATACCATCCGAAGTTTTGATTTACTCAGTCTGTACTCTGCTTTCTCGCTGCGAACTGGTAAAGGCTATCACAGGTAAAGGAGGAAAAGTTTTAGACAGGACCCCAAAAAAACTCCTTCTCAAGAAAACTTTTAAGAAGAAATATATGTACTCTTGGGGCTGATTGGACATTCCTACTGTTTCTTTTGAGCAAAGTAGTCCCCCCCCCCCTCCCCGAAGGGGTTGCTCTTCCTTATTCTAAATTCTTGACGCTTTTTACCTCAAACTTACTTCTCACTAGCACTACATAACTTGGTCACCGGCAAGGTATGAGTTTCAGTTGGTAGTAAGGTATAGTGAACCCCTGAAGGAGACCCTCTTAGGGGGCCAGAAAAGGAGGCCGATTCTTGGTCATGAGCCAGAACCCAACTGTGGACCGCTGTTAGGGCTAGGTCCAGATAGGTAGAGTTGACCAAGGAGAGTGCAAAAATTGGAAGGTAGGCGAAATAGAACTAGGACAGATAGAGGGGCTCTTCCCACTTGTCGAGCCTGGTTAAGACTCCATAGCTGAAGATCCACAGAAGAACTCCTCTCCTCGGAGAGGGGATGACTCCTGGGAAGATGAACCCACCGGACTTCAAGCAACTTTCCCTGAAACTCATACCAAACGGAAGGAAAAGATCACCAAAGAAGTAATGCAATGCATATTTATAGATCTGGAGATACCACTAATCAAATGCATTGAAACACCATCTAGATTCACGGTTATTTACCCAGAAAACCAAGACGTAGAGCAGCTACTGTCATCTCCGGGTAGCATTACGGTAAGGAAGTTGTACTTGGAAGCTAGAGTACCACCACAAATCACAGCTAACAGAAGTGTCATCTGCCGAAAAATCGAATCCTGGGTAGGAGAGCACTCATGCCAAGAAATAAGAGAGGAACTTCAGCAGAGACAGAAATGGCCAAAAATATTGCAGAGGTGGTCAAATGTAAAGATCACACTCACGTTTTCAAGGTCATTTGTGAATCTACCGAAATGGCTTCAAGGTTCATGGAACAGGGACTTCTCGCTTTCGACATGAGGATCCCATCCGCCCACATACAAAGAGACATCTTCACAAGTATACAAATATGCTTCAGATTTTATGCGTTGAAAGAACAAACGACGCAAATTTGCCCCCCAAAAGACCTTATAATCTGTTCTGAATGTGGAACTAAAGGCCATTCTTGGCGATACTGCAACAACACAGTTAAAAGATGCATTAACTGCCTAGAGGGACATAGAGCTATGGCCATGATTTGTCCCAAAGAAGAGAAATTATAAAGAGGAAAGAAACAGAGTCAAACAGAAATAATACGAACATAAATAAATACTCATACGCAGCAATGGCAAAAAGTGACCAACAAACCGGCAACACAGATTAATTTAGATGGTACGCTCAACGTAAAAATACTTACTTGTATATTACATGCTCACGTGATGAACTAAGCTGAGCCTGGAAGTTATGCAACAACAGTCGACAACATGTTACAGAAAAACGGGCTCGAACCGATGAAATTCCCCAAAGAAGTCGACTCATCGGCCATTTTTAGAATCAAAGTCACAGAAAAGACAAACCATGAGTTAATCGAAGAGGAAAAAGAAAATCAGCAGGCAGAAGAAACAGAAGAGGACACAATCAGCGAAGACTCAGAGACTGGAAACTTCGACGACGAAACAGAGCAAGAGTACACACGGGTTAATCGCAGGAAACCCCAAAGATATAACAGATCTCAATCCGCAAGTAAATGGGGTCCATCACCCATAGATGAACTACCAGAAGGACCCTTGAATGCAGTCAGCAGAGGGGAAACCCAGGAGAAACGAAAGAAAAAACAGAAAAGAAGAAGAAACAACGATAACTTAACGGATAGGACAAACTAAACGGAAAACGAATAAACGAACGGAAATGGACAATTGGCTTGTGGATATTAAGAACTTAAAAATACTACAAATTAACACATGCGGATGGAAAGAAAAGTAAATTATATACGGAAACTTATTTAGAAAGATTGACTCAGATGTTATACTAATATCAGAACATGGAAGAAACACAGAAAACGAGAAACTAAAGATATGGAACTACAATTTTATTAATACGATCCTTCAGGAGAAACACACGACGGAGCGGCAATAGCTGGCAAGCAAGGATTGCTTATTTAGCATATTTAGCTATAGAAAATAAAATGGAATTAAGCAATATCATTGTCGCAACTGGATACCAGCCACCCAGGCGCCCCCAATTACCGGTACAAAACTTTATTAAACTTTTCAACTATAGGATACCAGTCATTTTGATGGGCGATTTAAACGCCCATTGCGGGAGTTCTGGGTACAGGAATACAAATTTAGTCGGAAAACAACTTAACACACTTATCAATAGACGTATACTGCAAAACCGAACATCTGCCTGGCTAACTTCAATCTGCCCTTTAACTATTTTATGGAACCAGTGGATGTTCCTTGTAGTGACCACACTGCAACTCTAATGTACATAAACAAGAATCCTATACAAATCCCTTCGAAGAAATGGAAGGCGTACCATAGAGCGGATTGGGATAAGTACAAAGAATTACTTCAGACGTACGTCCCCAGCCCGGTAGGGAAAGCCATTTTAAAGGAAATCCACGGAGAGTTGGACAGAATCAGAGAAGAAATTAAAAGGGCAGAGAAGGGTGCCGTCCCCATTAACTCGTTCCAAACCATTAAACAATTTAGGTGGACGCCAGAAATGGTGGCTTTAAGCGAGGAGAACGGCCGGGTGGCAGAACATATAAGAAGATTCTGAACATCAAGGGAAGCATACAACCCACTAAGGAGACAGAAAAGAGAACTAATAGCACTAATTTATGAAAAACAAAAAGATAAATGGAATCAGCACATCGAGAAAATAGATGTGGAAACATCACCAAGGGAATTTTGGAAGCATATCAACAGATTAAAGACACGGACAACAAGGGATAAAATGAAAATTAAAGATGCAGGGAACAACATTTTAGAAGATGAGGAAGAAATAGAGGCAATATTTAGAGAGCACTAGAGAAATGTATCCAAAATTAGCGGAGAAGAGAATGAGGACTATGACATTGATTTCGAACATCAAATCATGGACAAACTCAATGGGGAGATCGAAAGGACATACTCTTTCCACTTTGTCGAGGAAAGGAGGAATAACGACGGAATAGACGCAATCATTACATCTGAGGAATTAAAAGAAACCATAAAGAACTTCCGACAGAGAGCCCCAGGCAGATCGAGAGGCACCAGATTTAATTACATCGAAGCACCCCTGAACATACTGGAGGGAGTGAGAAACGTCTTCAATGCGTGCTTGAACACAGGATACTTTCCTGGTGAACTTAAAGTGGCGAAGTTGATATTCATACCCAAGGCGGAAAAACCCCCAGATCAAGTGGGTAACTACTGCCCCTTCTCGCTGCTAGATTTCATCGGTAAGGTATTTCAAAAATAATAAATAACACTGTCCCAATTCCTCGATGATAATGGCCGAAGAAACAGCTGCCAATTTGGTTTCAGGAAAAACAGAAGCACGGAGTTGGTCCTTGGAGTCATCCTCGAAAAGATAGCGAAAACAAAGAGAGGAAAAATGAGCGTAGACATAGTATGCCGGAACGTGTCCAAGGCATTCGACAAAGTATGGCAGAGGGGTATGCAACTCAAGATACTAAGATTATGAATGAACAAAAGATCAAAGGATTCTATGTGATTATGTAATAGAGAGACGTGCTTATGTGGAAATAGGACATCAGGGTGAAATATTTGAGCTCGCTGCGGGTTTGCCCCAAGGCGAAGTAGAAAGCCGAAGGGGGCCATGGGGCCTCCCAACCGAGACTACAAGAGGGTGCCCCTCAGCACTATCAGGGGAGCGACCAAAGCACCAATTCTAAAAGTCATGCAAACCATCTTCGGCATGCTCAATATAGCACTAATTAGGCTTATTGATACCCCCAACGGCTACACATCAGTGTGTTGGAAGGGTGAGCAAATCGAGAAATTGGTATCGGGGGAAGCTGTTATCCCCAAGGAAATCCTCGCACGCCGTACCATCATTCTTAGGAGCCTCAACTCGTTCTTCACGGACAACTCTTGTGAGGACATCAAGGTCGAGCTAACTAAACAGCAGAATTGGGCAAAAATCGACAAAGTCGAAAAATTCGGAAAAAAACATCGTTAAAGTAATCTTTGCGATCATCGAGATGGCTCAGAAGGTTATGGGGGATGGAGTCCTGGGATTCTTCCTTCGTATAGCCCCAGAACAGGTTTGAGCGGAGGAGTTTATCTAACTTGAGTTCTGCCAATGCTGCGTTGCCGTGGAACAACATCCCACCAAAGAGTGTATGGCGGCTGACGTCACTTGCTCCATCTGTTCTAGACTCGGTCACGGATGGAAAGAGTGCACTTCCGAGAAACCAAGATTCGTTAACTGCGGAGGGGACCACAGGGCCGTGGCGATGAGGTGTCCCATCCGCAAGGAAGCTATCCGGGCAAAGTTCAAGACCTACGTTGAGGCAGTGGCAACAACCAAGATCAATGGCACAGAATACTCTGCCCCCAAACTGGTAATGCCAGGTGAGTCCAAGGAGATTATGACCATGATCATCTTTGCCCACTTGGCGAATCTAGCTAACCCCGGCTCCTCTTGCAAAGGAACGGGTTTCAGAAAAAGTTATGGTTTCCGCCCAACCCCGCATTGCAGGAAATGTTAAGGATACAATTTATCGACGAGCCCCAACAAAAGAACACGGAAAAAGAAGAAGTAGCGAATCAGCGCCAAAAAACCTCGGAGGAAGAAGTAACAACGGAAGAAGACTAGGAAAATAATGGAAACACGAAAAATTTCACGGAGAAGAAAAAACAAAAAAAAAGAAAAAGGAAAGAGAAGTGGAACAAGAGGCAAAGAAAGAAGAGGAAACAAACCAACCACAAGAAAGCTCAGACGAAGCAGAAATTTTAAAGTATCAGGGAGTTCCCCTCACGGAGAAAAGGGATATCCTTCTGCGGGGCTGTTTTTCGACGCCAAGGACGTGGACCTTAAAGTCTTTGGTCCTCCCCTATGTCGATTTCCTAGGGGACACAATGCAAAAATGCTCGGCGGCATCAACAAAGGTCAATACAATTTGAAAACGAATGTTTACTAGGTTCGACCCTCACAATGCCAGATATCGCTAGCGTGATTAAAAGTAAAAGAAAGTGGAATGTTGGATGGATGGGAGAAAGAAAAGTGGATGGATAAATGGAGAGGTTGCTTACTTAATTGATTTATAGATTCATAGACTACCTTGAGTCTTTGTTTGAGGGTTTTCGGGGTTGGAAGGGAGTCAGTGGATGTACTCTACCTTCTTTTCATCCAGGAATTATTTTTCTACTGCTGTTTTCTGTTTACTTTTTTCTCTGCCAGTCATCCGAACTATTCTTTCTCACTCTTGCATTACTCTGGCTTAAGGTGAAAGAAGGTGTTAATTTCTTTCAAAAAATATGGATTAAATGATGCATAGAAACGCAGCGCATTGAGCTGTATTCATATCGGGGCGGATCGACAAAGGATAACCAAGAGAGTGATTTCTGCATCTAATGGAAACACTTGAGATGTGGCTTTTCATTCAGATCCTCGAATACCTATACAAAATTTATGGTCAAATATTTATGAATTGAGAAATATAAATATTTTGGAGTACAATATTAAATACACATCCCTATTGTTTATTTATTTGATTCGTATTTGATTATTTCAGGTGATATATACAAGCTGTGGTGAGCAATTTTTCGCCTAACTTCAACAAAAGAGAAAATAACACTTCATTTATACAGATATATTTACCAAAATTGCATCCTTAAGACTTTAATAATTGACCGATTCATTTACTGACAATGCAGAACTGAGCCTACTATGATAGGAAGATTAGATAACTATGCCAGGCAAAAAGAAAATCAAATCACATATGAAGAATTGATTTCGGCGGAATGAAAAAAGTTAACACAAATAAAGGTTTAAACACAAATAAAAATTAATAATTATTTTACTGCATAACATTTGGTAACAATTACAGATATAAAAGGGTTTTCATAATCTTCTATTAACTTGCACCAATTTTATTACAAATTTTATTGCATTACGTCTTGTAGTACATCTAAAACTCATTATTATTCGTCGTTCCTCTAGTATATCATCTATTTGAATTTGGTTCACATATTTCCTATGGAATTCAATTCTAGGCTTTGCAATGGCCATTTCAAAAGATTAATTTTGGAATAGGCAAACCATTTTTTCACAACAGATGCCATATGTTGTGTTCGATATCTTTTTGAAAACAAAAATGCCTTCATAACTTCAATTTTCTTACTGATATTTGGTTTTCTTTCAAAATAGCAAAAAAAAAAAAATCTTCAATATTCTATTGTTTTGGTGTTTTTTGTAATATTAGCACCGAAAGAACACCAAACATTTATGGTTGTCATAATGACGTGGTATTTTGGGAAAGAAGCTCTCCGCTAGTTTTTGACCAAATATGCCGACAGTAATTATTTATTACAAATAGTTTTATTTTCTTTTCGGCAAAATAAGAATTTATTTCAAAATGAATTATCACGATTAACCTTCTTTGCAAATGGAGGCCTTGCGTCAATGTGACTTTAAAACAGATACCTCTTCTTTCTGGTGGTCGTCCAGGTTAATTTGGATTGTGAATTTATTCATTATCATGTCAAAATTGACTCCATCTACCGCCAAATTTTGGCATTTGCTTTTTAGTGGTTTGCTGATAAAACTTAACTTTCCTTACAATATGGGATATAGCAGTCGATGAAAGTATGGGATGAATTTCTCCCCTAAAAATTTATTTTACTTTTACAGTGTCCTTATCTTTGCATCTGATGCCCGTGAGCTGTTTTACTTGCTTGTTTTTTTCATACATTTCTATCTTCTACATCTCGCTTATTAAAAGCTTTGTACGCTTTATTATACCTTCACTGTTTTCTGATATTTTTTTTCTAGTTTGTCTAGATTTACTAAATATAAGGTTTAATTCTGAGTATTCGTTTGCGGAAGTTTAATGGTCTATGTATATTTTTAACTCTGCATGTATATTTATATGCGCTCATAGTGCGTCTAACCCTTTTTCAACATATCGATGCTTGTACTTTTGACAAACATGTTCGTATAATATGACGAGAAATGGAATCAAACTAATAAATTGAACGAGTGTATTTAAACCTTTGATCCAAGTTTGTAGAGATGGAACAAAAGCAGGAACTAGATCAGGGACGATGGAAGAAAGAAAAAGGGCTAATAAGGGAGGAATAAGGGAGTAACCCAGATATGTCGGATGCCTGTCAATCAGATGCAACCTTAACACAAATACTCAGCCAAAACATTCAACACAGTCATTTAAATTCACATATACAGACAAGTGAGGTTCAGTTTAAAACATTAAAACAAACAATCAATCTCACACAGCACTTCACTGACATCAACATTCACACATACACACATATAGCTCATATACTAATAATCAACACAGACACAAACAATTACACTAACACATAGAAACACAATGAACTAAGCATAAAAACAATCATTCACACACATAACAGACCCAAATAATGACACACAAATCACAGCGCAGCCATTTACATACACAGAATAGAGACATATAATGACTCAGAGCATAAATATATACATACAAAAACAAGACAGACACAAATATTGACACATGGCACAAGACCAACAAATATATAATAATTTACTCATCTATTACACACACTTACACACGTACAGTTATACACACACCTAAACAAAGACACACCCAGACACACAGCGACACACACACACACACACAATTACACGCACACACCAAGACACACAAATAATCATTTTCTCATCACAGCCGACACACAAACACATAGACTCACACAGACACATACATACAGAGAGAGACACAGAAACGCACACATAGATTCATGCACACAGAGACATACACGCTGGCACAGGAACTAAGATTCGAGGCTGGCGTCTTTAAATACCAAGAACCGGGGTGGGGTTGAAGGTGGGGTGGGGGTGGGGGGTTGCACATGGTCTGCTCCATTTTGGTGGGGCCGGCGTTGGATGGGTCGCCTTTAAAAACGCAGCGGATAGCGCAATGTCAATTTCCCGGAGAGGGGTCCGGGGTCCTCCGGCCCGGCGATAGCGACCGGCGGACTCCGCCGACTTTACCTGAGGTTGATGTACGCGCGAACTAACAGGGGCATTTGTACTCTCAAGGAAAAAAAAAAGAAATGGAGGAAAGAACTAAGAAATAGGAAATAATAAAAAGATATTCAGAGAAATAATAACAA